>CM057053.1:5254953-5874953 GCA_029948455.1 Solanum rostratum | reverse complement strand
ACCCTACAAATGAAATAGGGATTGAAAGAGTAAATCTTCGCCCGCGAAAACTTTTTTTATTGCAAAATTTAGGAGACAATACAATAAAGGACAAAATAAGGATTTGGTATAATAATACAATTTTTTATTTCTATTTAGAAAACTACAAAGTTTAGTTATCTATTCAAACAAGATATACAAATTACTAATAGATTTAATGAAATTTCAAAGAAGCCCACGTTCAAGGTATTACTCAGTAAATACATATATATATATCTTAACTTAAGATTGACTATTCTAGCTTAATTCAAATTGCATTTTTTTGAATCCTTTTATTTGCGAGGAGCTGGATGAGAAGAAACTCTCACGTCCGGTTCTGTAGTAGAGATGGAATTCAGAACCAACCATCAACTATAACCCCAAAAGAACCAGATTCCGTAAACAACATAGAGGAAGAATGAAGGGAATATCTTATCGAGGTAATCGTATTTCTTTCGGTAAATATGCTCTTCAGGCACTTGAACCTGCTTGGATTACATCTCGACAAATAGAAGCAGGCCGACGGGCAATGACACGAAATGCACGTCGTGGTGGAAAAATATGGGTACGTATATTTCCAGACAAACCAGTTACACTAAGACCCGCAGAAACACGTATGGGTTCAGGAAAAGGATCCCCTGAATATTGGGTAGCTGTTGTTAAACCGGGGCGAATACTTTATGAAATGGGTGGAGTAACAGAAAATATAGCCAGAAGGGCTATTTCACTAGCAGCATCTAAAATGCCTATACGAACTCAATTCATTATTTCGTAATGTAATAGAAAAAAATGTAGAAAGGGCTCTTAGATATGAAACAAAACCGTATGTTTCTTTTTTTTTTGACAAAAATATTTCTTTTTTTTCTTCGCCCTTTGCATTCAAAGAACGGATTAAAAAAATGATTCAACCTCAGACCCATTTAAATGTAGCGGATAATAGCGGGGCTCGAGAATTGATGTGTATTCGAATAATAGGAGCTAGCAATCGTCGATATGCTCATATTGGTGACGTTATTGTTGCTGTGATAAAAGAAGCAGTACCAAATATGCCCCTAGAAAGATCAGAAGTAGTCAGAGTTGTAATTGTGCGTACCTGTAAAGAACTCAAACGTGACAACGGGATGATAATACGATATGATGACAATGCTGCAGTTGTTATTGATCAAGAAGGAAATCCAAAAGGAACTCGAATTTTTGGTGCAATCGCTCGGGAATTGAGAGAATTAAATTTTACTAAAATAGTTTCATTAGCTCCCGAGGTATTATAAAATGAAATTGTGATCTGTTTCGAGTGGGGTATTTGAAAGAAATAGATTAAATAGTAGATTGTGTCTCACGCATATATCTTTAATAATTCATATCATATTCCAAAATAAATAAGTAAAAAACACGTTGATTATATCAAATTTGGAGACCCCAATAATTTTAGTTCATCATGGGCAGGGACACTATTGCTGAGATAATAACTTCTATACGAAATGCTGATATGGATCGAAAAAGGGTGGTTCGAATAGCATCTACTAATATTACCGAAAATATTGTGCAAATACTTTTACGAGAGGGTTTTATCGAAAACGTGAGAAAACATCAAGAAAACAACAAATATTTTTTGGTTTTAACCCTGCGACATAGAAGGAATAGGAAAAGACCCTATAGAAATATTTTAAATTTAAAACGAATCAGTCGACCTGGTCTACGAATCTATTCTAATTATCAACGAATTCCGCGAATTTTAGGTGGAATAGGGATTGTAATTCTTTCTACTTCTCGAGGTATAATGACAGATCGAGAGGCTCGACTAGAAGGAATAGGTGGAGAAATTTTGTGTTATATCTGGTAATCCTTTAGAATATCCAAATTGGATTCGAAACTTCCTATTTGTGAAATTTTTGAAAAAGAAAAAAAGGGGGGGGTGTCTAATATCTTTCGCATTAGTTGAGACCTCAAAGGAACTTTGTTTTATACAAATACTGTCAGGAGATAGAGTCAAAATTGAAGTAAGTCCTTATGATTCAAACAAAGGGCATATAATTTATCGACTCCACAACAAAGATTTGAAGGATTAGGTTTTCAACTTCACCATTCCTTTCGTGGGAATACAATTCGAGATGAACAATTTCAAGAAACTTATTTTCTTCCAAGAAATAGATTCAGAATTAAGATAAGGAATAAGAAATATGAAAATAAGAGCTTCCGTTCGTAAAATTTGTGAAAAATGTCGACTAATCCGTAGGCGGGGGCGCATTATAGTAATTTGTTCTAACCCGAGACATAAACAAAGACAGGGCTAATCAGACTTGCCAGAAGAGCCGATGTACAAATAAAGAATCTGTTTTGACATGAAATGGATATATCCATATATCTCTGACTCATATTTACGAGATGATAAAATATGGCAAAAGCTATACCGAAAATTAGTTCGCGTCGGAATGGACGTATTGGTTCACGTAAGGGTGCACGTAGAATACCAAAGGGAGTTATTCATGTTCAAGCAAGTTTCAATAATACCATTGTCACTGTTACAGATGTACGGGGTCGAGTAGTTTCTTGGTCCTCAGCTGGTACTTCTGGATTCAAAGGTACGAGAAGAGGAACACCGTTTGCTGCTCAAACCGCAGCAGCAAACGCTATCCGTACAGTAGTGGATCAAGGTATGCAACGAGCAGAAGTCATGATAAAAGGTCCCGGTCTCGGAAGAGATGCAGCATTACGAGCTATTCGTCGAAGTGGTATACTATTAACTTTCGTACGGGATGTAACTCCGATGCCACATAATGGCTGTAGACCTCCGAAAAAAAGACGTGTGTAGAACTGAACATTGAAGAAATCTCAAGAGAAATAAAAGATTCGATGATCTAATCAAATAATAGTACTATGGTTCGAGAGAAAGTAACAGTATCTACTCGGACACTACAGTGGAAGTGTGTTGAATCAAGAACAGACAGTAAACGCCTTTATTATGGACGCTTTATTCTGTCTCCACTTATGAAAGGCCAAGCCGACACAATAGGCATTGCAATGCGAAGAGCTTTACTTGGGGAAATAGAAGGAACATGTATCACACGTGTAAAATCTGAGAAAGTCCCACATGAATATTCTACCATAATGGGCATTCAAGAATCGGTACATGAAATTTTAATGAATTTGAAAGAAATTGTATTGAGAAGTAAATTATATGGAACTTCTGACGCGTCTATTTGTGTCAAGGGTCCTGGATATGTAACTGCTCAAGATATCATCTTGCCACCTTATGTGGAAATCGTTGATAATACACAACATATAGCTAGTTTAACGGAACCAATTGATTTTTGTATTGGATTACAAATAGAGAGAAATCGTGGATATCTTATAAAAACGCCACATAACTTTCAAGATGGAAGTTATCCTATAGATGTTGTATTCATGCCTGTTCGAAACGCGAATCATAGTATTCATTCTTATGGGAATGGGAATGAAAAACAAGAGATACTTTTTATCGAAATATGGACAAACGGAAGTTTAACTCCGAAAGAAGCACTTCATGAAGCATCCCGAAATTTAATTGATTTATTTATTCCCTTTTTACATATGGAGGAAGACAACTTATATTTACAGGACAATCAACACACGGTTCCTTTATCCCCTTTTACCTTTCATGATAAATTGGCTAAACTCATAAAAAACAAAAACAAAATAGCATTGAAATCGATTTTTATTGACCAATCAGAATTGTCTTCCAGGATCTATAATTGTCTCAAAATGTCCAATATATATACATTATTGGACCTTTTGAATAACAGCCAAGAAGATCTTATGAAAATTGAACATTTTCGTAGCGAAGATATAAAACAGATATTGGGCATTTTAGAAAAATATTTCGTAATTGATTTAGCAAAAAATAAGTTTTAAATCTATTGGACTGACTTAGTGAAAATAGATTGAAAAAACACAATTTAGAAATATTCATATATTAAAAAGAAATTCATAATTAAATTGAATAGATGTATCTAGGGAGAATTCGCTTTGAAGAAACTATTCCCTAGATACACATGTCGTGTTAGTTCACAATTGAATCAATTAAAAAATTTAAAAAAGACCTAAAGTTAGGGATTTATCAATAGGTAATGTTGCACCAATGCCCAACCAAAGGGCAACTGCGGTACCAATCAAAAAGACAGTCGTCGCTACTGGACGGCGAAATGGATTTTGGAATTTATTAACATTATCTAAAAAAGGTACTGTTAATAATCCCGCAGGTACTGAAACCATTAAAAGAACTCCCAATAATTTATTGGGCACTGTACGAAGTATTTGAAATACAGGAAAGAAATACCATTCAGGTAAGATTTCCAAAGGGGTTGCAAATGGATCCGCCGGTTCACCAATCATTGATGGTTCTAAAACGGCTAAGCCTACATTACATGCAATAGTACCTAGAATTACTACTGGAAAAATATATAAAAGATCATTGGGCCATGCGGGCTCGCCATAATAATTATGACCCATACCCTTAGCCAATTTAGCTCTTAATACAGGATCATTCAAGTCAGGTTTTTTTGTTATTGGGATAGGTGAATTCTTATAGATCCATCCCCCGAGGGAACTGGACATGATAATTTTTAATCATCCAGCTCGAGCAAGAATAAACAGAACCAAACGAATCCATATATCCATATAAAATATATATATGGTACCTGTATTTACACATACACATATATGATATAGAAATGGTTCAATGTAAGAAAAATTTGACTGAATTCTTTTTTATGGAGTTGCAACTATCCATTACAAAACAAAGAATTCCGTTCTTACAAGTAAATACTCAAGACCCAAGTAGGCTTACAAATCAAATCATGATATGATCAAGTGCTTTCTGGGTCGTCTCAGACCTTCTAATTGGTATTTATCTCCAAAATGCTTGGAGATACACATACAAGGTTTGCTTGTTACTAATATAGTCTAGCCTCTCTTCTTCTTTAGATCCCTTGTTTCACTCCGATAGTAGTATTGATCGTGTCAATGCAGAGGAAATGAATACATTTACATACTATTAAATCTTATATATAAGTGAACTAGATAAATACGGAATCAAGATTCCGTTTTATCTAGTTCACTTATACTGGATCTTACGGAGCCTGCTCATGTACAACATGATTCGGATCATAGAAAAGATTCTCTTTAAGCGAACCAGCCTATCCTCTGTATAGGGCTTACACGATGATTGGAACAAAGAGACACATTTGGTTGTGAATTCCCATGTGGTAGGTATATATCTACACAGACCAATCAATAGTTCAAGTCACACACTCCCATAATCCATTTTCTCTTCACAAAATTCCCTTCAATCCTCCCGTTTAGTTGACATGAATGGTTAAAGGGAAATGTCCAAATCCATGTCTTATTATTTTCAATAATCCATACTTGTAGCAATGAAATACTATATATTCTTACACCAAGTGATAAACGATTGATTACAAATAGTTAGGATATATTTTTTTCTCTATCTATAAAGGCCCAGAAATACCTTGTTTACGTATCATTGGAAAGTGCATTAACATAAATACGGCAGTAAGAAGCAGCAATACAAAAGTGTGTAAACTATAAAAACGAGTCAAAGTGGATTGTCCCACACTAGCGCTTCCGCGCAATAATTCGACCAAAGGTGATCCTATTACAGGAATAGCGTCAGGGACACCTGTTACTATTTTCACTGCCCAATAACCGATTTGGTCCCAAGGTAAGGAATAACCAGTTACGCCAAAAGATGCGGTTAATACAGCCAGAACCACACCTGTAACCCAAGTCAATTCGCGAGGTTTTTTAAATCCACCGGTGAGATACACACGAAATACATGCAGGATCATCATTAGGACCATCATACTTGCCGACCATCGATGAACGGATCGGATTAACCAACCAAAGTTGGCTTCAGTCATTATGTATTGAACAGAAGCAAAAGCCTCAGTAACGGTCGGACGATAATAAAAAGTCATAGCAAACCCAGTAGCTACTTGTACTAAAAAACAAGTAAGCGTAATTCCCCCTAAACAATAAAATATATTGACGTGGGGAGGAACATATTTACTAGTTATATCATCCGCAATTGCTTGAATCTCGAGACGTTCTTCGAACCAATCATATACTTTATTGAGATAGGCGGAACTCCCCCTCTGAGAACCGTATATGAGACTTTCATCTCGTACAGCTCAAGCAAAAACCCCCAAATACTAGTTGCAACGGATATGGAATAGAAAGTTTGAAATTTATTAAGTTCTGATCCCATCTTCTCTGGAAAATCCGAAAGCTCTTCTTTGTGGCGATAATACCAAAATATCAAGTTGGCACAGTCGTCTTTATCTTTATTTTGATACTTATGGGCCTCTTGAATTCTCTTTTTCCCTATTTCTTTATAGAATTTGTGGAATATGGCTTTTATTATTTGTTTTCTTTATTATTGATAGGAATTCTCTTGTTAAGACCCTATGAATCGATTAAAACCTCAGATTCATACTAGAACCACGATGATTTCATAAAAAACCTAACCTAAATCAAAGTCACAACTCCTTGAAAAAGTCACAATCATTTAAAGTGAAAAACTATCTGCTTTCAATATAATATAATATATATGCTAAATTAATTTTATGTTGCGGGTATTATAGAGGCCTCTTTAGAAAGGTAACAACTCTCCGAGAAAGTCCCAATTCTTAAGAAAAGTCACACTCTTCGAAAAAGTCACAATCCTTCGAAAAAATTACAGCTCCTTGAAAAAGTCACAATCATTCGATGTGAAAAATTATCTGCTTTCAATATAATATCATATGATATAATAAATATAATATAAAATATAATAAATATATTAAATTGATTTTTAAAGTTACGGATATTATAGTAATTTAACATTCAAGTTAAGAAGTACAATTACTATTGAAAAAATAATTATATCTTAAAATAATATTATAATTCTAAAATATAATTGAAGATAACTATTACTTTAACAATATTAGATTAATAAAAATTTTAAAAATAAATTTATAATATTAAATTTTCTATATAGAAAGAACTTAATAACTTTATAATATTTTATTAATTTTAATATTAAGATATATAAATTTATTTAGATTATTTATGACCGCGCGAAGTTTCACGAGGCTATTAGTAAATACATAATTTTTTTTTTAATATATATTCTAGGGTATTTTGTTTCTTCTTCCAAGTGTGCTATCGGTCTGCTGCTTCTCCCAATTTCCATTTTACTCTGATCGTTCTTATGTATGTATCTTCTTCATCTTCACTCTTCTGCTCAGTGCTTTTGGTTCTTCGTTTAGTCAAATTTATTACTTTATTGTGCGTCTTCGGATGTGTATATATATGATTTTGTATTTGAGCTTCATTGATTCTTTTGGAGGATTTGTAATTTTGAAGCCCTTATTTTTTGGGGCTTAAATCCACTGGATTTAGTGTTGAGCCGCCCTTGAGCATTGGTATTAACAATGTTAGATTTGATAAAGAGGTGAAAGAGGCTGAAAAAATAGTGGAAAAAGGTGATTAGACAGGATATGATGCAATTTTGCATAATGTATATTATGGTAGAAGTTAGTAGAGATTGAATGTTATCTTGCCTTAGAGAAGGTTTAGGTTTGTTAGAACCTGCTATAGTACTAGTTTCTCCTTGTAGCTTTTGTGGTATGTTATTTATTGTGTTTTGATTATCTAACTATTTTGCTGTTATTATGCTCTCTTCATTGTTTTCTTCTTTTTTCTGCTTGGATTTGATGCACTTGAGTCAATAGCCTTTTGGAAACCACCTCTCTACTTCCGCGAGGTGGTAGTAAGGTTTACATCCATTCTGTTCTCTCAAAAGCGCACTTAGTGAGATTTTACTTGGTATGTTGTTGATAAACTTGGTGTTTGTGTCAGCTTGTGGGCACCTTGATGTATAGCAAGTAACTCTATCCACCAAGGATAAGACATATGAAAAATAAATCACCTTGTGTTTTGTCTCTGCTGGAATTTGAACATGAGAGTGAGGCCTCATGGTTTTTTTATGTGCAGTACAGGGATGGGGGGAATTGAATTTCATGCGAAGTTTATTTTTGTGTGATTGTGCCAGTTAATTTGTTGGTTATAGTATTGAATAATGAATGTTGGATTTGATATCTGCATATTTTTCAGTCTTATTTCTCCAAGCTCCGACACTTTTTTCTTCGATAAAGGTGGTGTTCAGGCATATAAAGAAAAACTCGTCTTGGATATTAACCTGAGACCTCATAGTTTGTTATGTGTGGTATAGGGGAAATAATGTGTTGGTTGTAGTTCTGAAAAATGAATGTTGGATTTGCATTCTACATATTTTTTCAGTTTTTTTTCCTCCAATCTCTGAGAGTTACTTTTTGTTTCTTTAACTTTCTTCTTTTTTTTGATGACTGTGGTGTCGGAGCTGGAGGGATATCTGCCACCTTCCACTGACAATAGGTACCAGGTAACTTTGTCCACCAAGACTAGAACAAATAAAAAGAAATCATCTAGTGTATTTATGTGTGATGTTTTAACTCTTGAAAAACATCAAAGTGTAGAGGTGCTCCAAAGATTTACAAAGAATACAAATGTCTGAACATCAAACACACCGATTTTCCTCTCCGGCTTTTCCTTACTAGTTCATTGAAGTGCCTACATCCAACAATCCAGGTAGTCGTCCTTTCATCATGAATTTCCATCATGAGACCATTTCTCTAATATCGATAGGTGTTTACCGTTTAACTCCAATAGTGTTTATTGAGCATACCCGATATGTAACTCGACGTAAAGTTCTACTATCTTCTGTTCTTGCAAGTTTCTTTTGAATTTGTGTCCACAGAAACCCCTCTTCCCGCTCCCTATTTATTTGAACCAACTGCTTCCTTTTGTTGGCAAAATATACTTAATGTGGCAGTGAATCATCACATAACAGGACATCTCCACTGCAATCTTTGTCTCCAAAAGCTAATTTAGATGTCTTGACATACAACAACAACATACCCAGTGAAATCCCACAAGTGGGTCTGGGGAGGGTTAATGTACGCAGACCTTACCACTACTTCATACAGATAGATAGGCTATTTTCGAAAGACCTCATCTCAAAAAAGTATTATCTCCATAAGCAGAAAATACTAGATATGAAACAACTAGAGTGGACAACAAATGAGAATTTATAAAGACAATAAAAGTATAAAATACATGACTGACAATAACAACACAATATATAACGACGTGACTGAAAACTGAAGTTTTCTCACATTGTTTCAAGCTCTCAAATAATGAAGAATTGTCTGGAACGCAAAAGTCCTTAAGCAATGGTCAATCAAAAGTATAATGGCGTCCTTGAATTTGTTTTAGTTATCAAGTGCGTTTAATAGATGCTATTTTAAGGTCATCATTTATGATGGCCTACTAGGCTATAATTTTTCCTTTTAAAGGTCTAAATTTTTTTAATTTCTTAAGGACTCCAATTTTAACCTTTTTTAATGACTAACTTCTAGGTAAGACCATAAATAAAGTTCACTCTATGATTGTCATGATGTTTTAATTTGTTTTAGTATAGAAGTCTACTATTCTAACAAAAAGCAGTAGTCAAAAGTTGAGAAGGTAGCGATTTCTTTGAAGGAAGCTTCATGTTTTCATTAAGTTTTAAATGATGGTCTACAAAAAAGAAAGAAGTTGCTATATACATTGTAGATTTTGTGTTTTAATCAAATTTCCAAAGTGTTCTGTATCCTTATATTGAATTCGTATACCAAGGGAACCTACCATTGTCATGTATCTTTGGCTGCTACAAGTCCATTTTCTCTTATTTCTGTGGTCTATTTTATATACAGTACTATGATTTAGAGCTCTTGGAAAGAAGTCAATGTTTCGGGCTATGCGTTGAGGCTTGAATAATCTGCTTTAGTATGACATTGAAGTGTATCCACATACAGAGTTTGTCGAGAAAGAAAGTATCTTGTGTCGCTTGTGTGGACAGCTGATCTAATTTTTTTCCTTGAACACTGCCAAAACTTAAATATCGAGGTGTTATTGATTTGCTTACTTGGTATTCTGCTTCTGATATTATTCTCGTTTGTATAATGATTTAGTGGCATTTGCTAAGTCAGCCTTAGACATCTCTCTGCTGTTACTATTCATCTTTTTCTATTTGCTTGGAATGTAGTGTTTTTTTAAAATCCAAACTGTATATCTTGCTAGAAAAATTTGGTTGTTGAGCCAAACTATATTGGATTATTAGGTCGTGTCATAATCTATATTGCTCGTACTCTTCAAAAGTGTTAGCGGGTGCGTGTCGGAGTCTCCAAAAGTAATGTATTTTTGGAAAATCTGACACGGGTGCAACATTAAAAGTGAAGAGTCCATGCAATATAGGTCATAATTGGAAGGGTTTTGCGCAGTCTTGCCAAATTTTGAATCCATTACCTTCTGTCAAGTAGTATTTAGTAACTAACATCTCATCGTTCCAGGTTTTCTTCTCCAACAGTGTAATTCCAGCATTTGACAATCTTGGTTAAGCATCCATGAGTTCTCAGACCGTTAATTCAAGTGAAGACATTTTTGCCAGCTACCACAACTATGTAGACAGTATTATCTATGTCTGCCATAATACAGACTGATTGAATGCACCCCCCAGAGATAGTTTTATCATTCCTTTTGTCTCTATTAGCATTAGATTAATGGCTCCCGCCAGTCAATATGTAGCAGAAAAACAATCAGTAATCCTCCTTAGTAATCAATCTTAGTCTCTGAACCATGGCCAACCAATAAAAAATTGAGTCTCCATCTTTGAGAAACCAGTCACATTCTTGCAATCCGTCCCCGTCCATTATTGTAAAAACTTAGTTACTCTAGTACATATTGTCACCTACATCATTGCCATGATTAATTATTATAGCATATCCCCTTTCTCCTTGATCTTGATTGACTGCTTCATGTACTACCTTCATTGTTTGCTATGAAACTCCTTACCAACCAATATTTGGTGGAATACGACACAGTACAATGACGACAACAACTACTGCTATTGCTATGCCTCTAATCTCAGCTATTCTTAGCAACAATCTTAGCTATAACAGTCGGAAAAATGAAAAAATTAAATAGGCATATTGTCAAACAACTTGCATGCGCAATCACACTCTGAAAATCTGAATCCCTATACTGAAGAATTTGTTAAAAAAAAATTGATATCCCTATACAACAACATACCCAGTGAAATCCCACAAGTGAGATTTTGGGAGAGTAAAATGTACACAGACCTTACCACTACCTCATAGAGATAAACGGTTTTCAGAAGACGTTCGGCTCAAAAATATCAGGCCCAATTTTGATATCCATATGTGATCTTAAATTAATATTGCATGATATTCACACCATATACATACACACACACACACACACACACACACACATATATATATATATATATATATATATATATATATATGGTGATGAACCAACAACAATGTTTTTTTATATTTTTTTCTTAATTTTGTTAGGGTATAAGGGTAAGACATAGTTATATATATTGTTAAAACGTTAATATCTCATACACCAACTTTATTTTTCCACCACCTTTTTGAAAAATATTATAAAAAATAACAAGTACTTTAATTGAAGTCTTCTCACACCACAAGAGAAAACGAAATTATTTTATTTAATATTTTTTTTCCAAAAAAATTGGTTGATTTAAGAAATTCAACACTTTATTCTCAACCACTTCTACCTACTTTTTCAACTTGTCTAATCATGGAGGAACTAATAACTCTTTACCAAACTAGTTTTGTTTAATTAATAAAATTTGGATCAAACAACATATATTCTAAGATATAGGGAATGAAGTTGGTGAGAGAAGAAAATTATCTATAATAATAACAACATATTCGATGCAATCTCGCAAGTAAAATCTAAAAATGATACTATAGCAAGAGAAGTTATTTTAAAGCATTGACTAATGATTAATGTGCCTCAAAGATCAGATTGAGGCTAAAAGGTAAGGTCTGCGTATACTTTACCCTCCTCGGACCTCACTTGTGTAATTCCACCAGGTATGTTGTTGTATATCTATATATAAAATGATGTCGGATTGGTTTTTCAAAGTTAAAACCAAATCAACCCAAATATAGCCGGGGGTTTTCCAATACCAAACCAAATCACTAGTCGAGTTTTTTTTTCCTCGGATTGACTTGATTGCAATTTGGTTTGATTTTGTTCACCCCTATATGAAAGTATCCCAGGTTGATATCTAAGTCGTATATATGTGTATTTGTGTGAGTGCATACACAATATATAGATATAGATATATAGACGCGCGAATGCGAAGACATATAAAACCAGCAAATACATGTTATCTCTGGCAAAAATCTTCTCAACATTGACAGCTATGTAATGACAGTTTTTAATCAACTTGATGCAAATTCATATTGTATACAAGGAAAGTACCTGATCAGACTTTTGATGATTAGACCAATCAGAATTCGGAGTTACTGATCCCAGAGGCTTTGGGGTACCCATCATACTCCAGTCTGATATTCAGTGTAGCACAAATAGCTTTAAATTTCAGTCTCAAGGAGTCGATAATATCGGTGGTGGATTCGTCCTCTGGGTCAGAGAAGGGGTATTTATGGAGCAATTCATCCATCTGTTTAATGCTTTTCTGTACTCGGGATGAAAAACAGGTTGGCTCTACTAGGATTGCGGCATTCCAGACATCAACACAACCTCTGTAAAAACCCAATTCTTCGCCTACTTCAAAACCCTTTTTGAGTCCTACCTGGTTGCCTTCAACTTTACCCGAATTTAGGCCATCTGTATAGCCTACCGAGTAGCCTTCTTTGTAATGAATGTCCTCTAGATTCAATGTTGAGTCAAAAATGTCTTCACTTGAATTAACGGTCTGAGAACTCATGGATGCTTAACCAAGATTGTCAAATGCTGGAATTACACTGTTGGAGAAGAAAACCTGGAACGATGAGATGTTAGTTACTAAATACTACTTGACAGAAGGTAATGGATTCAAAATTTGGCAAGACTGCGCAAAACCCTTCCAATTATGACCTATATTGCATGGACTCTTCACTTTTAATGTTGCACCCGTGTCAGATTCTCCAAAAATACATTACTTTTGGAGACTCCGACACGCACCCGCTAACACTTTTGAAGAGTACGAGCAATATAGATTATGACACGACCTAATAATCCAATATAGTTTGGCTCAACAACCAAATTTTTCTAGCAAGATATACAGTTTGGATTTTAAAAAAACACTACATTCCAAGCAAATAGAAAAAGATGAATAGTAACAGCAGAGAGATGTCTAAGGCTGACTTAGCAAATGCCACTAAATCATTATACAAACGAGAATAATATCAGAAGCAGAATACCAAGTAAGCAAATCAATAACACCTCGATATTTAAGTTTTGGCAGTGTTCAAGGAAAAAAATTAGATCAGCTGTCCACACAAGCGACACAAGATACTTTCTTTCTCGACAAACTCTGTATGTGGATACACTTCAATGTCATACTAAAGCAGATTATTCAAGCCTCAACGCATAGCCCGAAACATTGACTTCTTTCCAAGAGCTCTAAATCATAGTACTGTATATAAAATAGACCACAGAAATAAGAGAAAATGGACTTGTAGCAGCCAAAGATACATGACAATGGTAGGTTCCCTTGGTATACGAATTCAATATAAGGATACAGAACACTTTGGAAATTTGATTAAAACACAAAATCTACAATGTATATAGCAACTTCTTTCTTTTTTGTAGACCATCATTTAAAACTTAATGAAAACATGAAGCTTCCTTCAAAGAAATCGCTACCTTCTCAACTTTTGACTACTGCTTTTTGTTAGAATAGTAGACTTCTATACTAAAACAAATTAAAACATCATGACAATCATAGAGTGAACTTTATTTATGGTCTTACCTAGAAGTTAGTCATTAAAAAAGGTTAAAATTGGAGTCCTTAAGAAATTAAAAAAATTTAGACCTTTAAAAGGAAAAATTATAGCCTAGTAGGCCATCATAAATGATGACCTTAAAATAGCATCTATTAAACGCACTTGATAACTAAAACAAATTCAAGGACGCCATTATACTTTTGATTGACCATTGCTTAAGGACTTTTGCGTTCCAGACAATTCTTCATTATTTGAGAGCTTGAAACAATGTGAGAAAACTTCAGTTTTCAGTCACGTCGTTATATATTGTGTTGTTATTGTCAGTCATGTATTTTATACTTTTATTGTCTTTATAAATTCTCATTTGTTGTCCACTCTAGTTGTTTCATATCTAGTATTTTCTGCTTATGGAGATAATACTTTTTTGAGATGAGGTCTTTCGAAAATAGCCTATCTATCTGTATGAAGTAGTGGTAAGGTCTGCGTACATTAACCCTCCCCAGACCCACTTGTGGGATTTCACTGGGTATGTTGTTGTTGTATGTCAAGACATCTAAATTAGCTTTTGGAGACAAAGATTGCAGTGGAGATGTCCTGTTATGTGATGATTCACTGCCACATTAAGTATATTTTGCCAACAAAAGGAAGCAGTTGGTTCAAATAAATAGGGAGCGGGAAGAGGGGTTTCTGTGGACACAAATTCAAAAGAAACTTGCAAGAACAGAAGATAGTAGAACTTTACGTCGAGTTACATATCGGGTATGCTCAATAAACACTATTGGAGTTAAACGGTAAACACCTATCGATATTAGAGAAATGGTCTCATGATGGAAATTCATGATGAAAGGACGACTACCTGGATTGTTGGATGTAGGCACTTCAATGAACTAGTAAGGAAAAGCCGGAGAGGAAAATCGGTGTGTTTGATGTTCAGACATTTGTATTCTTTGTAAATCTTTGGAGCACCTCTACACTTTGATGTTTTTCAAGAGTTAAAACATCACACATAAATACACTAGATGATTTCTTTTTATTTGTTCTAGTCTTGGTGGACAAAGTTACCTGGTACCTATTGTCAGTGGAAGGTGGCAGATATCCCTCCAGCTCCGACACCACAGTCATCAAAAAAAAGAAGAAAGTTAAAGAAACAAAAAGTAACTCTCAGAGATTGGAGGAAAAAAAACTGAAAAAATATGTAGAATGCAAATCCAACATTCATTTTTCAGAACTACAACCAACACATTATTTCCCCTATACCACACATAACAAACTATGAGGTCTCAGGTTAATATCCAAGACGAGTTTTTCTTTATATGCCTGAACACCACCTTTATCGAAGAAAAAAGTGTCGGAGCTTGGAGAAATAAGACTGAAAAATATGCAGATATCAAATCCAACATTCATTATTCAATACTATAACCAACAAATTAACTGGCACAATCACACAAAAATAAACTTCGCATGAAATTCAATTCCCCCCATCCCTGTACTGCACATAAAAAAACCATGAGGCCTCACTCTCATGTTCAAATTCCAGCAGAGACAAAACACAAGGTGATTTATTTTTCATATGTCTTATCCTTGGTGGATAGAGTTACTTGCTATACATCAAGGTGCCCACAAGCTGACACAAACACCAAGTTTATCAACAACATACCAAGTAAAATCTCACTAAGTGCGCTTTTGAGAGAACAGAATGGATGTAAACCTTACTACCACCTCGCGGAAGTAGAGAGGTGGTTTCCAAAAGGCTATTGACTCAAGTGCATCAAATCCAAGCAGAAAAAAGAAGAAAACAATGAAGAGAGCATAATAACAGCAAAATAGTTAGATAATCAAAACACAATAAATAACATACCACAAAAGCTACAAGGAGAAACTAGTACTATAGCAGGTTCTAACAAACCTAAACCTTCTCTAAGGCAAGATAACATTCAATCTCTACTAACTTCTACCATAATATACATTATGCAAAATTGCATCATATCCTGTCTAATCACCTTTTTCCACTATTTTTTCAGCCTCTTTCACCTCTTTATCAAATCTAACATTGTTAATACCAATGCTCAAGGGCGGCTCAACACTAAATCCAGTGGATTTAAGCCCCAAAAAATAAGGGCTTCAAAATTACAAATCCTCCAAAAGAATCAATGAAGCTCAAATACAAAATCATATATATACACATCCGAAGACGCACAATAAAGTAATAAATTTGACTAAACGAAGAACCAAAAGCACTGAGCAGAAGAGTGAAGATGAAGAAGATACATACATAAGAACGATCAGAGTAAAATGGAAATTGGGAGAAGCAGCAGACCGATAGCACACTTGGAAGAAGAAACAAAATACCCTAGAATATATATTAAAAAAAAATTATGTATTTACTAATAGCCTCGTGAAACTTCGCGCGGTCATAAATAATCTAAATAAATTTATATATCTTAATATTAAAATTAATAAAATATTATAAAGTTATTAAGTTCTTTCTATATAGAAAATTTAATATTATAAATTTATTTTTAAAATTTTTATTAATCTAATATTGTTAAAGTAATAGTTATCTTCAATTATATTTTAGAATTATAATATTATTTTAAGATATAATTATTTTTTCAATAGTAATTGTACTTCTTAACTTGAATGTTAAATTACTATAATATCCGTAACTTTAAAAATCAATTTAATATATTTATTATATTTTATATTATATTTATTATATCATATGATATTATATTGAAAGCAGATAATTTTTCACATCGAATGATTGTGACTTTTTCAAGGAGCTGTAATTTTTTCGAAGGATTGTGACTTTTTCGAAGAGTGTGACTTTTCTTAAGAATTGGGACTTTCTCGGAGAGTTGTTACCTTTCTAAAGAGGCCTCTATAATACCCGCAACATAAAATTAATTTAGCATATATATTATATTATATTGAAAGCAGATAGTTTTTCACTTTAAATGATTGTGACTTTTTCAAGGAGTTGTGACTTTTTTCGAAAAAAATGTGATTTTTTTGAAAAGGTGTAACCTTTTCAAATGGTGTGACTGTTCCAAACGATTGTCACTTTTTCGAAAGACTGTGACTTTTTCGAAGAGTTGCAACTTTATTAAAACATTGTGATTTTTTCGAAAAGTTGTGTCTTTTGCAAATGGTTGTAACTTTTTCAAAGGATTGTGACTTTTTCGAAGGGTTGTGACTTTTTCGAAGAGGTGTAACTTTTTCAAAGGATTGTAACTTTTCCAAAGAATTATATAGAAATGTCAAGAGTAGGACGACCAAGGACAATTATGTCATTTCACACTAATTCTCAACATATTTCTAGAAATATTTTTGTACTTTCTTCCACCGACAAACCCAACTCAAAACCCTAAAGTTCTTTTCTATCTAATTCTCATCTCAGTAAGATCTTCCAATTTCAGGTAAGTATTCCTCTCAATCTTTGCTTGAGTCTTCTCCCAATTCTTTTAGAATTTCTCAGCATATATACAGGCATATTTCGAAAGTATTACTGTGTGTGAATGTAGTTGTGATAGAGTCTATCTATTCCTGATTTGGGGATTTTCCCTGTTACACTTGGAATTCAATAGAACATAGTCTACATCTTCATAACTATAAATGGTAAAAAAATTCGAATGGTTATTCTAGAATTACTTGTGCCTTTAGCTCTTCTCTTAAGTGTTTCTACTCATGTGTGTTTGTTTGTTTTTCTTCGTGCCAATTTTTTTGTTCTGTCCATATTCATTTTAAGATTTAAAGATGTTCTCCGAGAGGCCTTTACATATTGTGATCTAAGAGGTCTGCAATGAGGTATTCTTTTGTATGTATTATACTCCTTTCTTTCCGTAGTTCTGTGGTGGATGAATTTCATCAGCGACTCTTCGATTTTCATGCCACAAAGTAGTGCGAAAATATCTACCTTATTTGCTTTTTTTCCCCTTAATATAAATAAATAATAATGTAAGTGTTCCACTGTTATTTCAAAGTAAAATTTGGGGACTTTCTCTAATTTTGGACGAGTTGTTCTCTGGTTGTAGAAAGAACTACTCTCAATCAATACTGTGTTTATCAGTACCAAAACAACCAAAAAGAAACATTTTTCACAATAAAGAAATGGAAATAAGCCCCATAAAAGATGCAGCAACAAGCCTTAGTTTGCTGCTAGAACCAAATAAGGTCACATCCCTTATTAGCTCATCTTGTAATTCAAATTTACACCAAAAAAGAAACAATCAGTTGAAAACGACGCCTCAGAACTCAAAGCCCCAAATCGTCAATCGATAGAACCAAGAAAATAAACAACAACAAATGAGCAAACTTTACACAAAAGAAAGCAAAAATGAATTATCTTTCACATTGTTTGCTTATACCGATGATTCATATCAGATTTTTAAACAAAACTTCAATCACCCACTACCCAAAAATTGGTATAAATCACACCACAGAACTCAATTTCCTAAACCCAACACTAACAAAACAAACAAAAACAAGATTCTTCCTAAACCAATTAGTCAAAATTGAACAATCCAGAAAAGAAAAGAAAAACCCGAAATCAAAATAAGAAAAAGTTCTAACCTTCACAGTGAAATCATAAACAGACTGAGGATTGCTTGATTGACCGGCCATGGTATGATCTGATCTTAAACCCCACAAATCAAAGCCTTTAGATGTAACAAAAGAACTGGGAAAAACTGTTTGGATGGGCTTAGAGAAATGAGAAACAGGAAAATTAGACACAGAATTAAAATGGGTTTGCCTTAAAGTCGAACAAAATCGCCTTAGAAAACTGAATTTTTTTCTGGGGATGAGAAGAACACGAGCTGTAGAACAAAGCGTTTATAGCTGAAATCTTTTAATAAGGTCAAAATAATATGTTGAACACAGTGTTTGTTCTGTATTTAGAGATGAGAACACGCATACACGTGGCGTGGAAGCAAAGAGACACGTGGCGTGAGTTAAGGCCAACACGTTTTGCACTTTCATATAATAATTTTATTGAAAAAAAGATTAGTTCTTTTTTGCTTTTTTACATGTGTTGTCAAGATTTTATGAATATTCAATATTCATTCTGTTTTATTGGATGATATTTGGTGCAAGGAGTGTCATTATTTTGTAGTAATTGCTTTTAAAGAGGAGGTCTACTTTGTACCGTCCAAAGATCATATAGATCAGAATCTTGTATCATATAAAAAAAGATTGATGATTAATTTGGAGTTTTATCTCGACAATTCACTCGTGACTTGACCCGAACATGAAAAAGCTAACGAAGTGAAGCACAAGAGAGTAAGGCACCGAGCAGAAAATTACCTAATTGAGCAAGGCTTTAAGAAATTTACAACCGGAAGTTGAATAAAGAGACTAAGAATCAATATATAATCCATATTCTAAAACTAAAATTCGGCATGTAAAACTCATTAACTTGAAGCTAAATCCGCACATAAATCCATCAATCTTGAAACTAAAATATGAAATTCATAACTTGAAACCAAAATCGACACAAAATCCATATTCTAAAACTAAGATTTGGCATATAAAAAACTCATTAACTTGAAGCTAATATGTGGTTGGCATGTAGCTTAATCATGATTTTTTATAAAAATAACACCCCATTTCATCCCAAACAACATACAATAGGAAATTAAAATGCCCAAAGATAAATAAATTAACTATAACATTCAAAGATTCAAAAAGGAGCATTTCACCGAACACATGAAGGCATGCTGTTTAATCATGATTTTAACAAAATAACACTCCCCATCATGCTCATCATTCAAAGGCAGCCCACTCACAAATGCAGAGATGCAAACCAGCAACATGAAAACTAAGCTACATTTAAGATTAATTTGTCAATCATTAAGGAGATAACTTCAACAGGCCAAGTAAAATATACTATGGCAGCAACTAAGTGCTTAACTGAGAATGGAAGCGTTTCAATGTAACTCATCAATCAACTCTTTATCATGAACCAAGAACCTTGAACTTTAACAATTATCAGGTAATAGCAAGAAGAAGGCAAACCCGACAACAAGCTAAAATCAGAGGAATTAATGCAATATTGACTACAACCATATATTCAGACTCAATCGACAGCCCCAAACATCTTCATACGGGTAATGATATGGAAGAACACGGGAAAGAATTAGGGATTACCTCTTTAGGAGAAGCGAGCTGGGACTTCAACGAGCCTTAAAGACGAACTCTCACCACCAAAACCGAAGCTTGTGAGGAATTCGAGTATCCGGAATGCTTATTTTTCCTGTGAGGAAACGACCCCTTAGACAGTAAATATGAAAAAATGGAAAAAAAAAATAGATTTTTTCTCTTTTCGCCCCCTTGATGTTACTGACAGCGCTGTTGTTGAGTTTTTGAGGTTTCGAGGGGGAAGACGCAGGGTCCTTTGGTTGGGATTCGCCGAGGAAGAAAGGGAAAGGAGTGCGGGTGTGTGCGCGTGAGGGAGGAAGAAGAAGAGGGAGAGGCGGGGAGAGAGAATGAGAAAGCAGGCGTGTGAGGAGGGGTAGTATATTATTAGGAGTGGGCCGGGTTAAATTGGGGTATTGGGCTTAGGAATTAAAAAAGAATTGGGCGTCCCTTATGACCTCAAACCATATCTCTCAAACTTCAAATACTTAGGAAAAGACCTTAATATATATTCATAGCCTTGATGTTATTGGATCACCCAATTTTGTAGAATTTCATATCATAACTCAATCGGTAAGGAAAATTTCATCTCAACTTTGTGCTAAAGGATTTTTGTGACCTCTATTCATCTCAAATCTATCAGCCCACTATAGAATAGGCTTTAATAACTATATTCAAAGTTAGAGTCACACGGTATGATCTTATACACATAAGAGGGAAGTTTGGATCTTAGCCTAGGAATTTCTAAGGTGTTACACAGTAATTTTAGATATCGATACAGTTATAAGTAAGATGATTCTATATTGGGAGGTATATTTCATTAAACTCGAATACCTGAGGGGAATAATTTTCTTAAGAATATTCCGTGCATTCGTTGGGTTCAATTCTTTCCCTTAAAATGCTTCCGATACTCTTCTGATCTTTTTCAAATTCTCTAGTTTAAAATATTTTGATTTTGAAAATATTTTGTAAACATTGTTATATCTTACAAAATTTTTCAAAGTTGATATTATAAATATTTTCATAATACATATTAGATAATAATCTTACGAATTTTTTTTTAATTAATTTGTATTATATTTGATTTGAAGACTACAATATGTATGATTTTCTACTCCATATAAAATTTATTATGTCTGATTTTTAGAGAGTAAAATCTTCTAAGTTTCTACTCCCTTGATTTGAATAATAAAAAAAACTTTGCGAATAAATTAGACTATACATTTTGTTCAAAAAAGTATTAAAATTTCACCAATTTATCAAATAGTAACTGTGTGTGAATTTTCTAACTCGAAGAATATGAAGAATTTCGTTGAAATATTAAGTCTATACTTGTTCAACAATTTGAAGAAAATAAAAATTTCGTCCTTGTTGTAATAAGTTTGTTATTCTATTTACTATTTACTGAATTTGACAGTGAAAAAATAATAATAATTGAAAGCATTATTACTTTTGCAAGTGTTATGGTGACAAGTTAAGTTGATGTGCCGCCAATGGAGAAATAAAAAAAATAATTTGGAGAACTTCAAAGGATAGGAACAAAGGGCGTTCTTATAGCTTACCACTCTTGATATGCAAAAGTTCACCAATGAAGACCCTCAAGTGCCTGTCATAATATGTCAGATAAGAAAAACTTTATGATTGCTGAGGTAAGAAAAGAAACAGACTTATTATATGAAAGGCCATATCCTAAGTGCTTTGGAGGATGATTAATACATTGTGTATATTGTATTAAATACTTCAAAAATTTATGAAATATACTTAAGTATAAGACTGAAGATGCATGCATGAAAAAAAATTATTGTTGTCAAGTTCCTACATTGTAAATGATAGACAACATAGTTGAAACTCAAGTTCAAGAACTTTAACTTATTTTTCATGATTTTATTATTGAAGATATGGTGGTTAATAATGCATTTCAAGTGGCTATAAAAATTAAAAAGTTACTCCCTTGGTGGAGAGGCTTCAAAATAATCTAAAGCATAAGTACAAAGAGATGGGAATGAAAGATCTAGTAATTTGTCCTATTATTGAAGAAGATGACAAAATAGCCAAGAAGAAGTTCTGTGGAAATTCAATGATTATAGGAGCAAATATGTTGAAGTGGCTCCTCTGGGTGATATGAAAAAAAGGTCCATTGGATAAAGGAAGGAGCAAGTCAAGAAAAAATTTAAGGACAACTGGCATAATTAATCCCTCAAATTCTCTCTCAGCTGTGGAGATAATTGTACCGGCGGCGTGCGATGGAGCTGAAACTATCATTCTCTGCGGATTCTCCACCTGTGGCTGTCATTGCGGCGGCGAAGATCGCCGGAGTTCCAATCTCTACTGATCCAGCTCTTACTCCTGGTTCTCCTCCTGTTCTACATCTCGATAATGGGTAATATTTTCTCCGCTATTTTCGACTATTGATTTGTTTTCTTTTTCTTGCATCGTTTTGCTTGCATTTGTAATTTTCTCGTCATTGTTTTGTAGTTTTTTTTAAAGAATTAAGGCATCAAGAAAATATCTTGTTACCGTTATATTATTATTGTCTAGGTAAGTTTTGGATAATAAAAGTATTGTTGTCTTTTTTGATCGAGATAGGTTGAGTTAACCTTGGTGATAGGTTTAAATGGTGTTGTTTGACTATATGATGCATATAAAGCAGCAGTGTTGCTAGATCAGCTATAGAAAATTGTTTCCTTCCTTTTCTAGAATGGTGATTGCATGAAAACTTCGGTTGAAGTGAAAAATTAGAACATTGTTACGGTTGGGTTGTGCTTTGACCTGTCATTGGTCTGGGAAATGGTTGGAAACGAAAATGTGAGAGTTAATTGTTGTGATAACGGTCTCTTGGTGGCTTGCTTTTGTTTGAACCTATTGCCCGGAGCCAATTAACACCATTTTAAGGTTGAAATCTATCAGAAAGATTGAAAACTCATTAGGGTCGGCTCAGTTTGCTAGTGCATGTGGCATCCTCTACTAATACATATCAGATTGACGACTGCAAAAGCAATTCATTACTGTTAATTGTTTGAAGTAGGGAAACAAGCTCTATAGGTGGCATTATCGCCTCCTTCCCATCCCCCAATCCCCATCCCTTGACCATCCTGCCCCCACCTCCCTTGGACATGCACTTCCCACCCCAACTCGTAGTGTTTTGCTAAATTGTACATATAAATATTCTTCGGACATTTTTTCTTTTGCTTGCTTATTAACGATAGAAAATAAGAAAGAAATTAATTTATTTTCTTGAGAAAACATTTTCCTTCATACAAAACACACCATCTGTGTGCACTCTTTTATCAAAACACGTATCACTATTCAGCTATGCTATAGATGTTTGTAGTAATATCTAATGTAAATCATAATGTTGAACTGTTTTTAAGTGGATCTAACTTCCCTTTTTCCAACTTCCCTACGGTATTTTAACTCAACCTAATTTTCAGACTGAAGCTGCAGGGAACTTGTGTGCTTTTGAGGTACATTAGTCGTGTTGCTAACATACCCAATCTGTACCAGAGAGATGCCTTTGAGTCTAGCCAGGTGGTCTTTTAAATTCTGCCTCTCAAAGCATTATTAAATCTATTTTCTGTTTTCAAATGTTCGAGTGAGAACCTTGAAAAATATTCAAATGAGCCTCTTTGCCATTTGTATAACTAATATTTGATTTTTATTTTTTCTATCCTTTTCTTTTTCTCCATTATTATTGCAGATAGACGAATGGCTAGACTATGCTCCTATATTTGCTTCTGGCTCTCAATTTGAAGAAGCATGTGGCTATGTGGATGGATATCTTCTGCAGCACACATTTCTTGTTGGACATAGCCTCTCAATTGCAGATATTGCAGTTTGGTCTGGCCTTGCAGGTAGCTGATCCAAATATTGAAAAGTATTTTTTTTAAGAAGTACTATCATTTTATTTGTGAGGCTGCTATTAGGAATTGCAATTAGATTAGCTTCCTGAGTTGGGCTGTATTTTCCCAGGTTGGCATAGTACTGCATGAATTCAACTCAGACTGCTATGAAACTCGATGGGTGTTTGAATTGAAAACTGGTCGGTGTTTATGCCTTAAAAGTAAAAGGAACTGTGTACAACTTAAAATTGATGAATCTACATGGCTTGATTTTGCATTTTGGCCTTTTCTAGCCAAACAAAATCTGAGTGGTGACCTTTTGAATAGGCGCTAAGCTGATCAACACCTGAACTCTTAACTTTAATGCTTTGAAATGTACTTTTGCTTTGTCCTTGGTAAGAAAAGTTCTCATTGTTTTATGCTCCATTTTTGTGGCACCACAAGACAAGATTGTAAGTTTAGACCCAATGAATACCACATGAGTTTCTTTTAAGTGGTCTCATCAATGAGGATAGATTGAAAAGGTTGCATTTTCTCTTTGATTTGTAAGGCTGCATTTTTGCCAACACCTAGATCTATCTTTTGCCTGTAAATAGACCTTTAGTTGGACTAAATCAGATGCGGATAGATGCTTATTTTTAATTAAATGAGTGCCCTACTCTATTTTACTTATTGGTGCTTAAAACTTCCTTGCGCATAGGTACTGGGAAAAGATGGGAAAGCCTACGATCATCTAAGAAGTACCAAAATCTGGCCAGGTGGTACAACTCAATATTAGCTGAATATGATGTTCTAAATGAAGTCACAGCTACATATGTTGGAAAGAAAGGCTCGGGAAAGCCAACTACATCCAAAGTAAAAGAGCAACAAGGCTCAAATGCTAATCTGGCCAAAGATGCCACTGACAAGGGAAAAGAAGGTAGGAGACCAACATCTGAGGTGGATCTTCCTGAGGCAGAAGTTGGAAAAGTGCGATTGAGGTTTGCACCAGAACCCAGTGGTTATCTCCATATTGGTCACTCAAAAGCAGCATTACTGAACCAGTATTTTGCTGAAAGATATAAAGGGGAAGTTATTATTCGTTTTGATGACACAAATCCTGATAAGGAAAGCAATGAATTTGTGGATAATCTACTGAAAGATATTGAAACTCTAGGAATTAAGTATAGGACTGTGACATATACATCTGATTACTTTCCACAATTAATGGAGATGGCTGAGAAATTGATTCGCGAGGGTAAAGCCTATGTGGATGATACCCCAAGGGAGCAAATGCAAAAAGAAAGAATGGATGGAATAGAATCGAGGTGTAGGAACAATAGTGTAGATGAGAATTTGAAATTATGGAAGGAGATGATTGCTGGTTCAGAGAGGGGAACAATGTGTTGTGTTAGAGGGAAATTGGATATGCAGGATCCTAACAAGTCAGTTAGGGATCCAGTATATTACCGTTGCAATCAGACTCCTCATCACAGGATTGGTGCTAAATATAAAGTATACCCTACTTACGATTTTGCATGCCCATTTGTAGATGCTTTTGAGGGTATTACACATGCTCTTCGATCTAGTGAATATCATGATAGGAATGATCAGTATTATTGGATTCAAAAAGACATGGGTTTCAGAAAAGTTCATATTTATGAATTTAGTCGGCTGAATTTGGTATATACACTTCTTAGCAAGCGCAAGTTGCTGTGGTTTGTGCAAAATGGACTGGTCGAAGGGTGGGATGATCCTCGTTTTCCAACTGTACAAGGGATAGTGCGCAGAGGGCTGAAGATTGAGGCGCTGATACAGTTCATTCTTGAACAAGTAAGATACTGAGGCTGTTGCTTTATTGTTAAGCTGAATACAATTAACATCATCAACACAAACATGTTTTTAAAATCATTCACATAATAATTGTGCATCTGGGAAGGCATCCTTTTTGAACAACCACTTATTTCATAATCTAATTAAGTAAAAACCCCTCTGTATTTTCTGGCATAAGCCTGAAATAAGAGATGGTGTGTTGTTTTTGTTTTTCACCCCCTACCCCCACCCTCCACCTCCCTCCTTTTTTGGTTTTGGGTTTGGGGGGGGGGGGTTATGAAGCATTCTTTATATGTTTGATATTGTATTTTGAAGCCTAACGAATGCTCTTCACAAAATCTTTAGGGAGCATCAAAGAATCTCAATCTAATGGAGTGGGACAAGCTATGGGCCACTAATAAGAAGATCATTGATCCTGTATGTCCTAGGCATACCGCTGTTATTGAAGAAAGACGAGTTCTATTGACTTTGAGTAATGGACCAGATGATCCTTTTGTGCGTATTATACCCAAGCATAAAAAATATGCAGGTGCTGGGGAAAAAGCAACAACTTACACCAAGAGAATCTGGATAGACTATGATGATGCTGTATCAATCTCTGTCAACGAGGAAGTAACATTGATGGACTGGGGCAATGCAATAGTTAAAGAGATACAGAAGGACCAAGAGGGTAATGTTACTCATCTGTCTGGGATCCTGCATCTTGAAGGGTCAGTTAAAACAACAAAGTTAAAGCTCACTTGGCTTCCAGAGAGTGATGAACTTGTTAAACTCTCTTTGGTTGATTTTGACTATTTAATTACCAAAAAGAAGGTATGGCTCTTTTCACTTCAATATATTTTATACTTAGGCAGGGTTTCAAAGTTCATCCTATCCTTTTATTTAATTTTTCTATAGTCTTTCTAGTAAATTTTGAGTTCTACTGTAATCAAATTCTAAGAACCTATGACTGTTTTATGGTTATGCGAAGTTAGGTAACTGCAAAGTAACATTGTTCCCATGTCATAATAATAAGAGGCTATTACTTTATCTTATTTTTGGATGGGTAAGAAGGGGCTATTATTTCTTGAGTAATAATATTAAACAGCAAAACGTCATACCAAGGGGAGGCAGATTCTACACAGGCCTGGGTAGAGAGTGTTCCGGATGGACCCTTGGCTCAAAAGCCTGAAATAATAAGATTGATACACATAAATCAAAGTGTTCCTTTCCATGTTTGGATAGAGGTCTATGTTTTGGAGATGAGGATGATCTTAGTATTCTTTCGCAAGTGACTTCGAACTTTGGAATGATGAGTATCCTATCAGTGTATAGCTCTGTGTAGACTATAGTTCAGTGTTCGGACACTATTACTGCAAAGCATGAAGTTCTAGCCTTTTTCTTTTTTTAATGGCTGATTCTAGCCTGTCCTTTTAGTAAACTAACTCTGGTATTTCTTTCCTAAACATGGCCAGTTGAATTTTCTTTTCTTTTCTTTTCTTAAATTCTTGGTACTTTCGAGTGTCTTAGAATATACAATATACAATATTGGTTAACTCTCTCAAGCATAAGGAAAAGACATAAGTTGCACTTCAAGATTATCGAGAAAAGGCATTTACTCACTCGTACTTTATGGGTGACCTATTACACTGCTATACTTTATGGGTGACCTATTACACTGCTATTCTTATTTTCAGTGGAGTTAATCCCTCTGAAAATATAAAACCAGTTGCTTGTGGGGAGGTGTATTACACATGCACCACATCAGATATATTGCCACACTATTTTGAAAATTCAAATGCGACTATTTTTTTATATATACATACATACATATATATATATATATATATATATTGATGTTTCCTGTCATGTTAGCTTTTAGGGTGATGGTAAAAACTTTTGATTTAGTATTAAGATTGATATAGAGATATATGCATTTTATGTGTTATTTGGGTTGTCTACGTGAGAAATATTAGAACTTATGAATGCTGAATTACTATTGCTGTCGAGGTATGCCAAACATTTAAACAATAGTAGAAACTGGGTTGTCTATATCAAAATATTAGAACTTAATGAATGCTGAGTATGTTATACTATTGATGTATGTCAAGCATTTAAGAGTGGTGAAACGATATATTTTTGCATACATTGGTGAAGAGTGCCCTTCTCGATTTGAGCAATGGTGAAACAATATTCTTGTAGCATTGATAGAGTGCCCCTGTCCATACTAAGATTGATTTAGAGGTATGAACTCTATTAGTAGATGATTGGGATGGTCTGGAAAACAAAAAGTAATAAAAGCAGAGAGTACTATGACCTCTGGTTATAAATATATTACCGTGTAATGGAACGAACAAGTACGCATTGAGCTTTACTCATTGATAATGCACATTTGAAAGTAATGGAATGCCCTTTATAATGGTTCTGATTTGGGGTGATATTTATCGTCCACCTGAACTTGGTATTTCGCGGAATACCTGTGAAGGTGTTCACTGCAACGAAGCTTTTGCTAATAGTGGGTTGATCACGTACTGAATTACTAATTTTTGGTCTTGCAGCTCGAGGAAGACGAGAATTTTATTGATGTTGTTAATCCTTGCACAAGGAAGGAGACTCCAGCACTAGGTGATTCTAACATGAGAAACTTGAAGCGTGGAGACGTGTTGCAGCTGGAGAGGAAGGGCTACTTCAGATGTGATGTTCCCTTCTTAAGACCACAAAAACCCATTGTTCTTTTTGCCATCCCAGATGGTAAACCTCAACCAGTGTTACGGTTTGCAGTCCCAGATGGCAAAGCAAAATGAAGAGACCAGTTGATTAATCACATCATCAAAGAGACTGAAATCCTTCTAATGCATGTTCTGATTGGATCACCAATCTTTATTGTTGTAGGGGTCTTAATTAGCTTGTACTAGTTGACAATTTTGTTGCGTCATAGACCTCGACGTGGCATTCTTTTGTCTGCATCTCTAAAACATAATATCGACCCCTCGACATAATGAAATTTGTGTGGAGGAATTAAAATATTAAATCCGCGTTTAGCTCAAATGGAAAAATCACATGCATGTTCTTGAATACTCTTATAAATTATTATATTTGTTATTTGCATATTTAAATTCCATTTTGGGTGAGAGCATGATATGTTGGGATATATTTATTCTGTAGACAATAACAGCTTTCATTTCCACATGAATTATTTAAATATACTCTTACTATATGGTGTAAATAATATTGCAAATGGGATTCAGAATCATTGCTTTGTAGTTTGTATGACTGAAACCAGAAAAATTGTTCACATTTATTAGGAGGGACCTGTAAATGGGAAAGAGATTAAAGATTTGAGAGATAATATATTTGGTCGGATCGACAACATCTTTTATTTTTTATTTAAAGATTGTGAGTTCGAGTCTCTTAAAAAGGGTGAAAAGTAATATTAAATTATTTTTTTAATACTCACAATTAACAACTTGAAGTTGTTGATCTGATTGCTTAAATATTTTTTTTATATTGAGTGATTTGGTATTAAAAAAAAAATTCTTATGTTTGGGTGATCAAAATATGACTTAGGGGTGTTTGTATTAACTTTTTCAAAAGAGGAATTTTCACATATAGTCATTTGAAAATATCTTAATTATGTTCTATAACTATAGTTTGGGCAATTATATTTCGTAACTATAGTTATAGCAATATTTGTACAATTCGCGCAACATTTGTATACGTTTGTATAATGTGCTATACAACTCGCAATTTTTGTATAACATTTGTATATTTCACTATACATTCGTGCATAGCATTTGTATAATTTACTATACAATTTATAGGGTTTGTATATTTCACTATACGATTTGATTAGCGCACAACATTTGTATAAATTGCCCAAATTATACAAAACTCAAATTGTAATTATAGCTAGATGTTTGTTGCGAACCATAATTAATTCAAACTATAACTATGCTAGCTAGTTAACTAGTATATGTTTATTTATCCGCATAATTTTTTTTATTTGAAAGTAATTTATAAGCTAAAAGTCATAAGTTGATAACACTCAACTTTGTAAACACTTTTAAAACTAAAAAACAACTTAAAAATTATAAGGTAAAAACCACTTAAAATAAATCAATCTAAAATACCCAATTAAAAAAAATACTTTTTTAAGAAAAAATAAATTTCTTAAAAATTTTAAAAAATAATTTTATTAGGAAATATTTTTTCACCCCAAAACTCCATCCCTACACCTTACACCCCTCTCCCACTCCTACCTCATAATGTTTCCTATAGTACATGCAAACATTTTTGACACTACCTTTTAACTTACTTATGACTTAAAACTTCAAATTTATTTGCATAATTTGCATAATGACTTAAAACTTCAAATTTATTTGCATAATTTGAGAACTTTTTAAAATGATGATATAAGCTAAAATTTTGAATTTATAAATGTTAAATTTTAAAATTAAATGAAGTAGTTAGAGTTTTTAATAATTTATTTATGATGTTAAATAGATCAAAATTATTAAATTCGATCGAATCCGTGATATAATGCTAACTCTTGGCATATCTAGGAATGTGCATGCATGTGTCAGACACTATACTCAAAAGTCTTCCTTTCTGTATTTCTAACTAACTCCCCTTTTCTCCTTTGACAATTCACACCAATAAACTCCCACTTTTTCTTCCTCTCTACTGTGAAGCACCATTGAAATCCCAATGCAAAAGCTTACTACTACTTCATAAAAATCTCAACTTTTCACTCAGGTTTGAGAGATCACAAAATTCAGACAAATGGGGGTTAATTATTTCCTCTTAACTTGTGTTTTTACTCTGTTTCTTCTTGAATTTTCTTGTATAGAACCTGTTTGTGGAAATGCTGAGGTAAGAGCTTTAATGGAGATTAAATCAGCTTTGGACCCAGAAAGCAAGAAACTTTCTTCATGGACAAGTGATGGTGATCCATGTAGTGGTTCTTTTCTTGGTGTGATTTGTAATGAACATCATAAAGTAACAAATATTACATTGACAAACAGAGGACTTTCTGGAAAATTGTCACCAGCAATTGCTGAGCTGAAGTGTTTGTCTGGTCTTTACTTGCATTATAATTCTTTAACAGGGGAGATACCAAAGGAACTTGGGAATTTGACTGAGTTGAATGATCTTTATCTTAATGTGAACAATCTTTCTGGGATTATACCACCAGAACTTGGAAACATGGCTAGTCTACAAGGTTTGTAGCCTTTGTAAACATCTTTCTGTTTAATGTTGATGGAAATTGCTTCTTTTTCTTCCTTTTTACTCCTCTGCAGGAGTTCCACCTTTTGCTGCTTTAGTGACTGGATCTCAAATGATTTGTCATTTTAGAAGTTCAAGATAAAATTAGTTATCCTTTTTTTTCATTCTACTCTTAGTAGTAATTGTTCTTGCAGACCCTGCTTTGGTGAGTCAAGCCCACAACCTTAGTTGGAGGTAGAGGGCGTTTACAACTTCAGCAACCCCTTCTTGTTAGAGAAATTGCTTGCTGTTTCATTCCACTTTTTTTTTTGTGCTGCTGGATAATGAGTCTACATTAATTTAGGTAACTTAGTAGACAAGTTGCAAAATTTCTTAGAGATCTATGTAGATTTTTAAGTTATGTAAAGGTAGGACTTTGTGTGGATTGGTGGTTTTTGGTTGTAGATTCGAGTTCCAAGTATCCTTGTTAGAATTTCTACTTTCGCCACTGTTGCACTGGCACATCTTTTTTCTGGTCTTTATACTTTCTTGTAAATTGTATGCTTGATCTGCACAGCATACTGAAATTTCTTTTACAATGAGGTGACAAAGAAATTCAAGAATCTTTCTTACTACTTATTTCTTCTTTTATACAATGATATGTGTTCTAAGATGATTCGGGCATTTTGTGGTTCCACAGTGCTGGACTTGAGCTGTAACCAGTTGACAGGGAGCATACCAACAGAGATTGGGTTCTTGAAGAAATTGAGTGTTGTTGAATTGGAACATAACAGGTTGACAGGTGAAATTCCAGTGAACTTAGGAACTTTCGGGACATTGAAAAAGCTATATTTGGGATTCAATCAGCTATCTGGTCCAATTCCATTAAAATTAGCTGTTGCTCCTCAGTTGGAAGTTCTAGAAGTACAAAATAACACCCTCTCTGGAGTTGTTCCTCCAGGTTAGTTGCCCATTTTGAGTACTCAACATTTTATAAATCCTCTTTGCCTGGTTCTTGAAGTTATATCTTTTGAATGTGTTCTGATTTTAAACCTCTTTTTTCTCGTTTTCTCTTGACTGATTTGAAGCTCTAAGGAGATTGAATGAAAAATTCAATTGTGAGAGCAATCCTGGTTTATGTGGTATTGAATTTACTTCATTAAGAGTTTGCAATGCCTGGGATCATGTCAATGTGAATCAAGTTGGTTCTGATGTACCTGATTCCTATAATAACAGCGTCCCTAAAGATGTCCCAGGAGCTGCTCATATTAGTCAGTTGCATTGTAATCAAACTCATTGTTCAAGATCTTCAAAATTTCCTCAAGCAATTATTGTTGCTTCAGTGATTACAGTCACTGTAACTTTGGTAGTTGCTATATTTTTCGGTATATTCAGACGAAGAAGGCTTAAACAAAAGGTAGGGAACACAAGTGATACATCAGATGATAGGCTTAGCACTGATCAGGCAAAGGAAATATACAAGAGAAGCCCCTCTCCACTACTTACCATCGAGTACTCAAATCGCTGGGACCCTATGACCCCTGAAAAGGGTTGCAACAGCATGTACAATGAGTTCTTAAATGGATTCAAGTTCAATTTGGAAGAGGTTGAGTCTGCTACTCAGCATTTTACGGAGACAAATCTATTGGGACGGAGCAATTTCTCTGCTGTCTATAAAGGAATTTTAAAAGATGGATCTATGGTAGCTGTAAAAAGCATCAGCGTGACAAGCTGTAAGTCGGAGGAGATGGAGTTCATGGAAGGATTGAGCTTATTAACCACACTGAAGCATGAAAACCTTGTCAAGCTAAGAGGTTTCTGTTGTTCAAAGGGAAGGGGTGAATGCTTTTTAATCTATGATTTTGCATCTAAAGGGAACCTATCTCAGTATCTAGATGTTGAAGTAAACAGCAATTATGTTCTTGACTGGTCCAAAAGAGTTTCAATCATCAAGGGAATTGCAAAAGGTTGGTATTCTTGCTTTTGTTCATCATTACATATTTATTGAACCTCAAAACAACTTCTCAACATTTCTCTACAAATTTCTCAGAATATTTCAAGTTTGAATATATTATGGTTTTATAATATTTTCCCGAGAATGTGGAATCCCTTCGGAGTTCCATTGCATAGGCACTTTATTACCACTAAAAACAATAGCAGAGTTAAGATTAGCTTGCTCTTTGGTTTTTGTATTGTTAAATTACTCCTCCCATCCTAAAATAAATGTCACTTTTCCTCATTTCATGCCCACCAGGGAAAAGTAATAAATACTAGGCATAGTTTACTAATGTACATCCCATTTTATGTGGCATCCTTTTCTTTTTAATTCGTTCCAAAAAGAATGTTATCTTACTATAATTAAAAATAATTTGACTTTAAAAAATTTCTTTTACTCTAAATGAAATGATTTATAACAACATAATGTCTAATGATTCTTTTAGACTACAAGTTTCAAAAGTCTTCCTTTTCTTCTTAGAGACCGTGCAAATCAAACGATGTCACATAAAATAGGATGGATAGATGTTTTCTAAGAATTGAGCACTATTAAGAAGTAGTTCTTTAATATAAAGGTATAGTTGGAAAGGAGTACTCTTGTTTGTCTTAAAATCCTTAAATCAGCAATTATTTTGGTACAAATTTTTTTATGCTAAAGCGATACTTGTGTACGGAGGAAGTAATATGAATACGGAGAAAGATTGGAATTATTGCCACATTCAAACTTAGTTGGTGGGGCAGTAATTGTAGCGTCTTCAAAGAAGACCAGAAAAAGGTTGCAAATTATTACCTTAATTTAAAATTCAAGTTCCCTTGCCATCAAGGAAAGCAGTGGGGCAACCACATTAGTATGTGCATTTAATAGTTTTCCTATGTGTTCACTGTTTCAAAACCAGTGACTTTGATTTGATTAAAGATGAAATAGCAGAGTTACACCATTACTGCATTAACGTCAGTTGTTTATATTAGAAACAACAGATATTTGAGCTTTTAATACACTATGATGGTGAATGATTTCAACTTATCGTTTATGTTGTTTTTGTGAGTGTCAGGGAAGACTTAAACTTTTTTTTTTCCATTCTACCTTAATATGATTCCTTCATATTTCCTTTTGGCTGATATTGATCATTATGCATCTTTCTAACAGGACTAGGATATCTGCACAGCTCTGAACCAGACAAACCTTCCATGGTTCATCGCAACATATCCGTGGAAAAAGTCCTCCTTGATGAACATTTCACTCCACTAATACTGGACTGTGGTTTACTAAAGCTGCTTACTGATGATGTTGTTTATTCAGCACTTAAGGTCAGCGCTGCACTTGGATATATGGCTCCTGAATACATTACAACTGGCCGATTCACAGAAAAGAGCGATGTATATGCATTTGGAGTAATTATCCTTCAAGTACTCTCTGGTAAAGGACTTCTGGACTGCTCAATGAGACTTGCAGCTGAATCTTATAACTTTGAGAACTTCATTGACCCTAATCTCAAGGGAACATTCGTCGTAAGTGAAGCAACTATGCTAACTAAACTTGCAGTACGTTGCACCCTTGAGAATCCAGATAACAGGCCAAGTATGGTTTTAGTAAATGAAGAATTGAACAGGTCTAGTGGTGGCTGAAAAAGGAAATAAATGAAGTCCATTTTTCTGCGTTGAGATTTGTTGATGATTATTAACTGTAGAAACAAGCGCCATAGCGATAGAGCTGCAGTTTTCTCTCTGTCATATTATGCAACATCACTTTCTTCTGTATATAATGAAGCAGATTGAACAAATTCTTTGGAAGGTTTGAAGGCGAAACTGGGACGCCCCTTGGCATCTCTTATTGTTGTAGTTCAGAAGAGATGAAAGAGGAAGCTAATGAACTTGTACCATTATTTGATCTTTTGACAGTATTTTAATGTCTTTTTCAGGGCCAATATATTCTAATACTAGATGTCGCCCGATATATTATTACAATATTAGTTTATACATATTTACATATTTGTGCACAAAAAGATAATTATGACAATAATACATGCATATTTGTTGTTGTACAAAAGAGTGATTATCATGCACTGCCTATGCATAGTGTACTTATCTACATCTCGCAGAATACCTGTAGCTGCAAAGAAAGTGTGTAAGCATAATAAGAATTGGATTAATCTTTTGTTGGGGTATACCTTACTGAAATAGTAGGCATCATGGTAAGGAAGTGTGTAAGCAAAATGATAGCAAACTAATATTTACTTTGCTGCAAAAACTTTCTGAAAAAAGCCAGCGTGAAAGTAAAAATGATAATTTTAGTAAAATCATAGTAAGCAGCAGAAATAATAGATTCTAATCTGAGCAATTAAAGTAGCAGGTAAAGTCACAGAACAAAATAAGTAAGAACAGCACAAAGAGCAGCATCCTTAACACCACTTGTTTCCTGGATCTCCTGTAAACCCCCGTGATGTGGTAAAGGGAGGATATTAGGGGAAGTAGTGAGTGGAGATTCCACTCTCTTCATCAAGCTGGAATGGCAAAGTTGTTGTCTGCTCTCCTTTCTCCCCTCTGACCCCTATTGACGGCTTTTTTCCTGTTTCCAACATACTGAGGGTAAATCTTAATACACAGCTTTCATAATTTCATCACTATGTGCTTCCCATCACCAAGCAACGTCTTGGTAGTCATAACTTCACCATTCATAGAAAAAATGGGAGACACAAACCAGCAACATAGAGTCAAAAGTAATGTCAAAACTCAAACTACATGGAATAAACTTATCCAACTACGCTTCAAACACTGACCCTTTTCAAGAATTAGGAGTCTATTGAACCTGACATATTAAAGGTTGAAACCTTAGTTAATGAGGAATAAATACAGAATTTGATGCTATCTTCCTGCAAATTAGGGGAATACCAGAATTAATGGACAACATAAGAAACAGCAAAATTCAGCTGTAACCAGTAGATGAGAAGGCTTGTCAACGGAACCAGGCATGACGTCCAAGAATAAACCTATTAAAAAATTCAACATATCACTTTTAATAAAAGTTTGAGCATTACCATCTAAAACTCTAATGGTAACATAAACAACCTTAGAAGGCTTGTCAAGGGAACCAGGCATGGGAGAAAGCATACTAAATCATCCCCAGTCTTTACCACATCTAGTTGGCTCAGCTTAGCTGCATAATACCTTCCCCATACAGAACCATGACTTACTCTAAGGTACTTGGCATTTTCTTTCTATATTATGTTCCAAATCAGCATTCAAAAATTGTTCCACTATTCTACGGACAAATCGTTCGCTCGGTTTTTATGCTTTAGTCAAAAAAATTGGAAAAGAGCTATACCAAAAGGCAAGCATCAAAAACAAGGTATAACATAATTAAGAAGCAGAAGAACGGTCAAGCTAAACAGTTAAGCAGGATAAACCATCGAGAAAGAGAGACCAAAACTTACTGAGGTGCAATTACAGGAATTCAAGCAAAAGCAGGAGCAGGAATCAGATAGCACAGGTGAAAGACTGCAAAACACCAAAGCTGGAATTAACAATCTAGTGCGAACAATTATAAAGGACTTTAATAGTTCTAGGCCGGAAAATATTAGATATTTCCTCCTGAGGAGTTGTCGGTTCGTATTTCCTCATGATGTGCTGCAATTCCTTGCCATGTTGCGAATAATATCCTTTGATGTTACCTCTTACTTTCCTCTGTGCATCCTATGAAATGTGAATACTTCGTATCCCTGTGCAGTTATACCAGGGTTCGCTGTTCTCTCTTCTGCAAAAAGCAAAGACAATAGCTCAGACTTTATAACCTCAGGTACGTACATATTGCTTTGTATCTATATCTACTGTTACAGTGCTAGCTTACAAGCATATTTATTTTAGATCGACGGAGTAGTTAGTTACTGGTATTGATTATTTTACATTGGTCCTCCAAACTATTTGTGCTTTTCTCCTTGACCTATTAGTCAACAATTAAATTATTATATAATATATTTCTCTTTATAGTACAGACATCGTACTATTTTCATTTTTTCTTAAAAAATATTATCTTAAGCGCTTGAGTGTGGTCGTACTTTTATGGAACCAGTATTCTGCTCTTACCACATATATAGCTGTGAGTTCTTACGCATATATAGTCTCTCCTATGTGCTTTTCATCTTCCAACGCCATCTTTACCTACACCTCTTCGTCCAGAGTAGTGAGGCTCCTTTGGAAATTTTTTTTTTTAATAAGAAACACTATGTAGCGCTGCGATCTGTCGGCTATGCAACTACACATGGGATGACATACTTGCATGCAATTCACAGACTTAGGTTTGTTGCTGGTGGAGAAACTTCAAAGGGTGAAGTGTCTACTGGCAACGTGTCTTCTTAGAGTGGAAGTGAGTCGCACAAAGAAAGCTTAGGTTAGAAGTGACTGAACAGCATTCCTCTTTGATATGTTAAGTGATATAAGGCTGTGATGATATTCTTCTCCAGAAAACTTGAAAATCAGCTTTTTGAGCTGATTCATATCTTGGCTAGGCAAAGGCAGGGGAATTTGTAAGGATGCTCTTTGCAGCCATGGTGGATTGGCGCTTTTTAGTGCTTGATTTTCACTCAAATCTGAGTCTCTTTTCTGTTTAAATTATGCTTCTACAATGTAATGTCTTTTGCTGACATTCGGCCTTTGGAATGGGGTACAAATGGCTGCAGGTTTCATTTGTGCATTGTACATGCCGTGCGTCAATAACTTAGTTCTTCTGCGAGTAAACCTATTACCTCTGAACGTCGCACTTCTTTTCTCCGTTAGCAATTACGCCGTAGTACTCCTACATGTACATTTTACTCACCATGTATAATGTGGCCATCGCATATGCGCTCTGTTTTGACACTGTGTTTCTCTGTTTACTGGCTCGCAGCCTTGCATACTAACAAATGACATGCATGTGTTGTTGCTTTCTTCTGAAAGGTGAGCTTAGATGTCGGAACCGAGCCAAGGTCCGGCTGACTTCCACTTTGAACGCAATCTCCGACGGCGTACTGTTTACAGGGAACTGCCGCCTGAACAAAAGGCGGTTCTTCTCGAACGACGCCGAGCAAGGTACGCTGCGCGGAGGTGCCATGCGCCCCCGAAACCATTAAATCCAGACATAAGTGATGCTGCGACTTCTTCTTCCACCTTGTCTACGCTCCCTGCCCCACCTAACATAGCCATTCCTGCGCCACCTGCTGCAGCCTCAAATGGTTCGTGTACTACTTGCTTGCCTCTTTCGCTTCCTTGCCGGTGTGTGATGCTCCGCTTATAGCTCTATTCCTTTCAGGGCCAACAGTACCTCAACCATGTTGGGGGAATGGTCAGCAATTACTCGGTAGTCCCGCCATCCTTAGAGAAGTACCTCCTTGCAGCTTTTGCCATGCCATACGCCTGCAGTACGAGCCACCGGGGTTCTGCTGTGGCAGTGGTACTATAAAGCTTGCCTCCCACGAACTACTTCCTGAATTAAGGCATCTTTACTTCGGCCATACTGATGAGGCTGCTCACTTCAGGACTTACATACGAACATACAACAACATGTTCGCATTCACGTCCCTTGGAGTGAAGTATGACAAAGACCTAGCAAGTAGGACGAAAGGTGTTTACACATTCAAGGTTCAAGGGCAGATGCACCATTTTCTGCCTACTCTCACTGCGTCGGATAATAAAGCTAAGAATATGCAAGTTTATTTCTACGATAATGAGGCTGAAACAATCGGGCAAATGGCTTTTGCTGAGAATCTTGACAAGCCACTTATTACACAGCTGCTTCACATTCTTCAAGTTAATCCATACTCCGCCTTTCTTAAATCTCTCAGAGAATTGCATGATTTATCCAGCTTTTACGTGGCGCTGAGATGTGATTCTTCACAGGATCAACGCACGTACAACTTACCAAGCGTTCCTGAGGTCTCCGCTTTGTGGACCGATGATGATTCAGCAAGCGTTGCGTCAACGCCGCATATTCGCATATACCCTCACGGTCGGGACAGCCAAGTAGTGCACTACTACTACGGCTGTTACGATCCACTTCAGTATCCTTTGCTTTTCCCTCGCGGTGAGCATGGCTGGCACTGTGGTATCCCGAAGACTCCTGGCAGGACTTCCCTGCCTGGACATATTGCCTCCTCCAGTGATCCCCTTCCTAACATCCAAAACGTATCGTCTATGGATGGTTTCCTCACCATAGAGGAAGACGTTCTACGGACACAAAGGCCCAAAAAGAACATGGTGTCCTGCCGTGAATATTACTGTTACAAACTTCAGGTACGCAGTGCTACTGAAAATGCCACGTTACATTCTGGCCGATTATTCCAGCAATACTCGGTAGACCAATACATAAAACTTGAAACACAACGACTTGATTTCCTACTTTTCAACCAAGACCTGTTCCGAACTGAAGTATACGCGGGACTCATGGATCTTCAGAGAATGGGAGAAAGGGAAGCCTCCAATATTGGTAGGAAAACCTTTCTACCAGCTACCTTCACCGGTGGTCCTCGCGATATGCGCCGTCGTTACATGGACGCGATTGCATTGGTGCAACATTTTGGAAAGCCTGATATATTCCTAACAATGACTTGCAATCCCTCATGGCCTGAAATAACAAAACTGCTACTACCTACTGATGAGGCACAAAATCGACCTGACTTAATAAGCCGCATCTTCAGGGCAAAAGTAGAAGAACTGAAATGTGATCTTTTCAGGAAAAGACTGTTCGGGAAAGTCGTTGCATACATGTACACCATAGAATTTCAAAAAAGAGGTTTACCCCACGCTCATTTCCTTATCGTGCTTTCCTCTGAATGCAAACTGCTGACACTTGAGTCGTACGATAGAATTGTCTGTGCTGAACTCCCCGACAGTAATAATAGCCCGTACTTGCACTCTTTGGTAACCAAACATATGATGCACGGGCCCTGTGGGAATTTAAACCCCAAAAACTCCTGCATGCACAAGAAGGGAAAGTGCAAGTTTAGATACCCGAAAAAATATGCCGCTGAAACTTCCCGTGGGGAGAATTCATACCCCCTTTACAGAAGGCGTAATACCGGCACATGTGTACAAATTAGAAACCAATATCTCGACAATGCATGGGTCGTGCCATATAACCCCTACCTACTCAGCAAATACAATTGCCACATAAATGTTGAGGTATGCGCAGATATAAAAGTTGTGAAGTACATTTACAAATACATCTGCAAAGGCCATGACAAAATAAGCTTCTCAGTACAAGCTACTGATGCCAGTACAGATGTCGATGAAATACGGGAATACCGATCTGCTAGATGGGTGTCTCCACCTGAAGCGACATGGCGCCTTTTTGCCTTCCCAATAAGTGAAATGAGTCCCGCAGTGTACCGCTTGCAGGTGCATCTTCCTGATCAACAACTTGTTTCTTTTAGAACAACAGCAACTTTGACCTCAATCCTAACAGACGCTGGAAATAAAAGAACAATGCTAACTGAATTTTTCAACATGAACCTACTTAACGCGGATGTCAGGTCCCTAAATTTGCTTTACAAGGAATTCCCACAACATTTTGTCGGGTCCAACAGCACTAGAAAGTGGTCTCGCCGAAAGCGAAGTAGCGCCATAGGCCGCATCGTAAGTTGTCATCCAACAGAGGGAGAAAGATATTACCTTCGTGTCCTACTAATGAATGTACCAGCACCTACTTCCTACACTGACCTTCTTAATGCAAGCGGGAAGACATGCATGACATTCAGAGAGTCTGCAGAACAAAGGGGCTTGCTGGCCTCTGATAACAACTTAATCGAATCTTTAGCAGAAGCCAGCACCTATCAAATGCCTTGCAGTTTGCGCCGTTTATTTGCAATGTTATTAGTGTACTGCAACCCCGCTACACCTCTTGAGTTATGGCAACAGTTCGAGCTGCCAATGTCAGAAGACTTCGCCCAAACAGAAAGCTTGGGACACTCTGACATTCGTGCCCTTGTGCTAAATCACATAAACAGCATATTAAATTCACTGGGCCGGAACATAGATGACTTCAATCTTCTGCCTGAAAAATATGCTAATCCTCTTACTTCCAAACAGATTATTCAAGAGGCAAGGGATGTTTTCCTAGAGCGGAATATACATGTTTCCGCTGAAGAGTTAGAGCTACACACCCAACTAAATACCGAGCAAAAAAGTGCGTACCATACAATCCTCCGCAGAGTATTCTCCCACGAATGCGGGGCATTTTTCATCGACGGCCCTGGCGGAACTGGGAAAACCTTCCTATACCGCTCCTTGCTCGCAACAATTCGCTCCAAAGGTCTCATCGCCTTAGCCACTGCAACTTCAGGCGTGGCAGCCTCCGTGCTCCCTGGCGGCCGCACCGCCCACTCGCGCTTCAAACTTCCCATAGATACTTGCGAAAGCTACAGCTGCTGCATAAGTAAACAAAGCTCACTCGCTTCTCTAATCCGCGATGCACAGCTTATAGTTTGGGACGAAGTATCTATGGCAAAGAAACGACTTATACAGACTTTTGACTTACTCTTACAAGATCTGATGGGCGAAAAAACAATCTTCGGTGGCAAGGTCGTGGTTTTTGGGGGAGATTTCCGCCAAACCCTGCCCGTTGTCAAAGGCGGAAGTAAAGATGACTTCGCAAACGAATCTCTTCTAAACTCTGACATCTGGAATAGGCTCGAAACAATCCATCTCCTGCAGAATATGCGCGCCCAACATGATCCTGCGTTCTGCGATTACTTACTTAGAATTGGAAATGGACAGGAACAAACAAATGAGCATGGCAAAATCGAAATACCTACTTCACTTCTCATTCCTTTCACAAACGAAAAAGACTCTTTAAATACTCTTTTCAGCCATACCTACCCCAACATAGAAGCGCTCCGCGCTGACACCTCGGACGTCACATCCCGCGTTATTCTTACAACAAAGAACGATTTTGTCGATGACATAAATGCAATGTTTATAGAGCAATTTCCCGGGCAACGGTGTAGCTTTCACTGCCATTGATGAAACGGTTGACCCGAAAGACCAATCTCAATTCGAGGATTTCCTACACACCTTGAATCCACCTTCCTTGCCTCCATACAGGTTAGTACTTAAAAGAAACTGCCCTATAATGCTATTGCGCAATTTAAACCCCTCCGAAGGTTTATGCAATGGTACACGCTTAGTTTGCTCCAACATCAACGGGCACATTATCAGTGCAACAATTGCCACGGGAGATTCCAAAGGGAAGCATGCTTTTATCCCCCGTATTCCACTACTGTCTCCGAGCGATGAAAAGCTCACTATTCCATTCAAGCGTACGCAATTCCCTGTTCGGTTGTGTTTCGCCATGACTATTAACAAGGCTCAGGGCCAGACACTTGACTTCGTGGGAATTTACCTCCGCGAACCTGTATTCTCACATGGCCAACTTTACGTTGCTTTATCGCGTGCTAAAAACTCCGGCTGTGTGAAAATAGTCATACGTCCTCCAACCGCAGATAGTCATGACGACCACTCCACAACAAATGTGGTCTACGCTGAAATTATCCAGAAAATGCTCTCCTCGACCCACGGAGTAATCGCTCCTTCCATCTGAGGTGGAAACTGCATCACTCTTGCTCAGGTTCCCCCGCCCTTCTTCCAACGTTGCTGAATATTTACTTTCACCCTCCTCATGACACGGGCACTATTGACAGAGCGGTATTTCGGTTTCCTGCCAAAGTCTTCCACGTTGGAGCTTTTGGAAGGAAGCATTGTCGCTGTTTCTCCGATTGCATTAAAAGTTTTGCACAGGTACATCATTTTGGCACCTGCTGTTCACTGTGAGCTTACTGTTTCTGCATTGTTGGTGCATGAATCTTCCGGGACACTAGCCATCTACTAGGAAAGATCAACAGGACTTTCATTTGCTGCATCTTCCAATTTTCGTGCTTCTGTTGTTGTCTCTTCTATGATGTCTTCAGCTTCATTGTTGGGAACCATGTAATTATGAAAACCACTTCCACCAATAGATGATGCCTAAGCTGAATGTTCCACGTAGATTCGAACTTGGTTGTTCCTTGTAGCTTCCGCCGCAACTATGTTTGTACAATTGAAGAGTTTCCAATTATACGAGTAATAGTAGGGACGAAATTTTACTTCGGTGTTTGCACATCCTGACATTCTTTTGCAGTGGCTGTACTTTGTTCTTTCCATGAATCATGCTGCTCAATAACTGCTACCTCTTTCATTAGTGAAATTACAAAGTGGGTTATGCTAAATCCTAGGACCACCGGCGTATTCCTAATAAACATAGACTGATGATGTTGTTGAGAGCACTTTTTCTCCCTACCACCACTGTCTTCTCTTGCATTGCTATTTCGCAGATTTCAATTGTAGCACTTTCCAATTTTCATGACTGTGTTGTTGCTTCTTCCATGATGTCTTTCGCTTCGTTCTGGTGAACTATGTGATTACGCTGACCACTTTGACCAATAAATCATGAGAAGTCCGACTGTTTGGTACGAGTAATAGTAGCCAACAAAATTTGATTTGGCATTTCCACATCCTCACATTCTTTAGTAGTTGCTGTACTTTGTTATTTCCATGAATGTTCGCGCTCAATAAATGATTCACTCCGGAAAAAAAAAGGGAGCTAAAAAACTCCAGAATATTTGGAAAATAAGAATACTATATATTTCATTTCAATAAACTTCATGCGCACTCACACAGTCCACTTCACTGATTCCACTTATAGTTTCTACTTTGTACATGTTGTTGTTAGGACAAAGAAATTATTTGTCTCGATTGGCTTTTTAACTTTGTAATGAACGTGGTAATCACGGTTAAAGAGTTGATCAACTTTAATTCTCTTCCAATGACTGCCTCAACTATGTCACAGAGCTCCTCTTCAGGATGTGTCTTCTTAGAAATAGAAACCAGTATTCTGTTCCTACCACATATGTACCTGTAAGTTCTTACGCAAATATAGTCTTTCCTATGTGGTGTTCATCTTCCACCACCATCTTTACCTACACCTCTACCTTCAGAGTAGTGAGGCTCCTTTGGAATTTTTTTTTTATAAGAAAGACTATGTAGCACTGCGATCTGTCAGATATGCAACCACTCCCGGGATGACATACTTCCATGCAATTCACAGACTTAGCTTTGTTGCTGCCGGAGAAACTTCAAAGGGTGAAGTGTCTAATGGCAACGTGTCTTCTTAGACTGGAAGTTAGTCGCACAAATAAAGCATAGGTTTGAAGTGACTGAACAGCATTCCTCTTTGATATGTTAATTTATATAAGACTGTGATGATATTCTTCTCCAGGAAACTTGAAAATCAGCTTTTGAAACTGCTTCATATCTTGGCTTGGCAAAGGCAGGAGAATTTGTAGGGATGCTCTTGACGGCCATGGTGGATTGCCGCTTTTTAATGATTGATTTTCACTCAAATCTGAGCCTCTTCTCTGTTTAAATCATGGTTCTACAATGTAATGTCTTTTGCTGACATTCTTCATATGATAAATTCACAGCAGGAAGAGTCTTCTTTGAGAAAGAAACTTTTTATGTATCCGTCTTTACAAGTTCTCAGTTTGTTAGGTACTGCTAGGAGACAAAACCCAAAGGGAATGGCAGTGAACATTGCAGATCCATATGTTGTTGCTGCATTTTTCCTTGACCAAAGATTTGCTGCTGCATTCTTCTACCCAATATTCAAAATTCCATGTTTTGTTTCACTTTTGAAATCTCCAACTTTATGATATTATAACTCTCTTGGTTAATTCTTCCCCGCATACTAATCACAGGGCCGTACGCAAAGCATTACACATGTCTGCTCTTTTAATGGGTGCTTCCCTACGCATTTAACAACTCTTTTGTTTCTGCAACAGGTTAACCACCATGGAAGAACACCTCTCCATAGAGGAAATCACTCCGGAGCTAGCAGAGTGGACCTGCCAGGTCAGGCTTGTCGATATTGGCAAGCCCGGAGAAGGTCGGGAGCGGAAAATAAAGTACTTAAACATGATTTTCCAGGATAAGCACGTAAGTTCTTAAGCTCTACTCTTGCAACTCCTACTGCTCTGCATAAATTACCACTTCTCACTCCTGCGAATACAATTTCAGAAGGCTGAGGTTAAAGCTATTCTGTATGGGGATGATATTGCCCTCTTCCAAGAGCGGTTCAAATTATTCCAGACATACTTGATTACGGGCGCCCGCGTACAGCAGCCAACACTAAGATATGAACAGCCCCTTCACACCTATGACTGGATCATAGATAGGAAGACCATCATCGACTCACTTGAGGAAGACAGCTTCGCGGACGATGCAAACCCTTCGGCAAATGCAGACGGCCTACAAGAATCCACTCACCCACCACCAGCCATCACCAAGATGGCATCTTTCCAGGAGATCTGTAATGAAGCCTCCCGCAGCACAAAGGAACAACTTAGAAGTGCTGAATTCAGTAAGAACCATTGACTCTCCCACTACATTGATATGCACTCCTCGCTTGCTCCTAATATTACACTTACACTTTACGCAGATGTGTTGGCAGTAGTTGTCACCTGCTACCCTCCTCGCTTCGTAACTAGCATGCAAAAAAGGTTGCAGGAGTTGATCATAATTGACGCAAGGTAAATCATCACACATCCTATTACCTACATCCTTGCGCATACAGTCTTACACATCCTCCTGCTTTTCCTGCCTTCTTCTTCTTCTGCATGCACAGGAGCCACAATTTAACATGCTTCACTGTTTATGGCACAGGAAGCAAGCATTTACCCTCACAATATGGGAGGAGGCTCTCATCGCAGATGAAGGCGCACGCCTTCTCGCAGAATTTCCCAGCCATCCCACCATATTTGCTCGCCGTGTGGGAGTGTCCAAGTATAACGGTAAGCATTCAACCCACCGTCTCTGGTCTCAATACCACTTCTCATTGCTGCCCGCAAAAGCTGCATTTCTTTTGGTCAGGCATAATGCACCTCCTTGCTATCGCAGGCACATCTCTTACAACGAGATTCAACACGACGATACAGATATCTCCCCCCTATGCTGAGTGCACAGCTCTTCAATCCTGGTAAGCCTTCTGTCATCCAGCAAATACACCTCTTCGTAACTGGTAAATTTATATGCCTGAATTGTTTTTGCTTTCTTCCCCGTTTGTGAAAGCAAATTTCTTAAAGATTCAAACAAGAGAAGTGATCACCTAATTCGTTTTGCTACTTATTTAATCACCTCTCTCTTGAAAATACTTATTGTAAAAAACAAGAGACTTCCCATTTTTCATATTTTCTGTGTACTTCTTTTTGCTTCCCTCCTGCAGATTAGGAGCAACACCATTGATGGAATTGATGATTATAGCTGGCAAGGCTGTCCCAGGATTGCAGCTTGAAGAGACAGTGGTGCTTTGCATCTGAACCTTCATTGAACTGCAAGTAGGTAGAAGGCATACAAATATTTGTTAGGGGAAATATTGTGGGCCGGTAGTATGTGGAAGTTAATAATTGTGGGGATGTACCTTTCCAAGCACGGACTAAAGGTCAATTTGCTTTTGCTTGAAATTCTTGTAGCAAACAAACGCCAAATTCTTGTGGTACTGTTTAAGCCAATTTGATGCAATGAACAATCCTATCCGATACTTCTGATGATGAACTTTCCTCCATGCTTTTCTACGCTGCAGCTGAGAAGAGAAGTAAAGAAATAATTAGGTTCTTTTGAAATGTTGGTTTACGCCAAATTTCTAAGCTTCGCTCTATGGAGATAATTAATGTAAGGTGATTGTAATGTAGATTTATGAGTAGAATGTTTTTGTAGTCTTTTAGTTTGCTGCTTACGTCTAACCGACCACCAAAAAGAGATGGCGGAATAATAATTTCCAGCAACAACGTTAGACAGAATCACAGGATGCATAACATGATGTAAAATGAACTGATGTAATTATACAATGTACCACTTACTCGAGATACTGAGGGGTCATATTCTTCAGAAGTGAAGGATGTCCTAGGACCAAATTACTCCACTCTTCCTTATCAATCTTCCCATCGTGTTTCAAAAATTCATTCATGATCCTCCATAGCTAGAAACACACAAAATATCACATCCAGTGGATTTTTTTGGCAAGAGACTGCTTGACTATAATTCAGAAGGAAATCTGGAAGAATGTTTATCACATAGACTATTTGTCCTTTAGGTTCAACTAAAAAAAAAATTTGTCTTTCTGGGTAGCTTAGTGTTTCACACCTTGTTTTCTTACAACTGGTCAAACTGAATCAATTTTCTCTTTCTGTTTTACTTCTTTCACTAAGGCAGAAGCTTCATATTTTATGATCTTAACAGGCTAAATGGAGAAAGAATTATCCTTACTCTTGGGTTGGTGTATGCTATTAAGATCTGATGCCAAAAAAAGAATGCATTCCTATTCAGAAGAAAAGCGATCAGTTCACATAGTAGGGACAGAAGTAGAGCCTTGGAAGTGATATTGTTAGTTTCTCAATGGCCTTGTTTGCATCAACAACAGCTTCTGCTCTCAAGGAAACATCATTACAATTGCTACCCGCTTAGAATAATAATTACTAACATAAAATAATGTTACAATTAACAGTATATAGTGAGATATGATGACTTATGCAGACACATACAAATAGGATTCAGACAATACAAAATTTTGATGTATACATCTACATAGTTGGACATATAGAGATGCCTTTCCAGGATGCGATACCAATTAACCCTATTCAAACTAATAGAACATTAAAAAGCTAGCTATAAATACCACAAGAACAAAGTTTCCACAACCACAGCTTCTTCTGTTACCAAGAAAGAGGCAACAGGGGGTTGGCTTTGTGTATCCTCACTATTCATTCTGATCGTCCACCTCCTTCGGGGACTAAACAATTTAACTTCTAAGTCAAATTAGGATTCACCAAATCCTCTAAATTTAAAACCAATCAATTAACAGAAATACAAGTCCTAAAACAAACACCGGATCTCATATAAGTGTACCAACAACACATCAAAAGGGAAAAGGGAAAACAGAAAAGGCTAAACGAACTATTCACCAAAAGCCCACACACTCAAGTAGCAAATCGCGGATGTTAACTCTCTTAATCAAGCACAGTGTAAAGTATGTACAAAGCTATAAATCAAGCACAAATCCACACCAAATCTTTAAACCGATTCAATAAATCACGAACCGCGATAACAGAGCAAAATAATACAATCAACACTGTTTCTAACTAATCAGCAAATAAAATAAAAATTAACGGATTAATTAGGTTAAAAAAGGATGATACCAGTGAAGTAGTTGAGTTTAATATTGGCTTGAGCACGGTCGGCGAAAAGCTCGGATTCTTTGGGCTCATCGCTATTGCTTGAGTGTACAGGTCAACGGCGAGTTCAAAGTGGTCGTCGATGAAGGCTTCTTTAGCCCTTGTTTCCAGATCGGACGCCATTGTAGGTCGACACTTCTGTTGAATATGGTTTCACACATATGATCTGGTGCAGCTGAAAGTCAAAGTAGGATATGAGCGAACCATCTCAAGCGACCTTCTCTCACTTTATTCTCTGTGTACGCTACTTGTATTTTCTATCAAATGTGGTCATTTCTAATTTTGTCTGATCTTGTATGACTGTAATATATCCTAGCATAGACATTTGTAAAACATGCACTCACCAGATAATTCAAGAAAACATCACATTAGAAGTTTGCGAGAAAGAAAGCTTACTTCCGACACGAAATTTGCAGCAACAAAAGCAAAGAAGAGTATACCTGAAATGGTAAAACACATAAATCAATTCCGGGAAGAAGAAATCAGTTTCAAGGTTCAAACTTCCAATAAGTTAGCTAAGGCATATTATCAAACACCTTACATGCACAATCTTTTCCCACTTTATACACACAGTTAAGACGATTTTTACGTAATGGCACAGGAAAACATCAAATTAGAAGATTGCGAGAAAGAAAGCTTACTTCCGGCAGGAAATTTGCAGCAGCAGAAGCAAAGATTGGTGAGCGATGTTACTATTTTCATAAGCATATATTCTGAATCTACACTTGTTCGTCCCTGCTTAAAGTACAATTTAAGTTGCTTTATGAACAGAATTTTTGATGTTGTGTTCGTCCTAGATTGTTGGCTTACATGAAGCAATCTCTATACATTTCTACACCTTTGATTCACACAAGCGTTAGAATACTATGATGTGCATGCTTAAAAAAAGGTTCCCTTTTCCCTAAATTGCATGAAAGCTGCATATTTATAATACATCGGCTATAAATTAAATTTTAAGTTGTGTAAGAAATGAAAAACAAATCAGGTCATGCTGAACAGCGGAAGGATCTCAAGTTCTATTACCTTAGACGGCAATACCTTTCATAAGGCTTCCGTCGTAATTCCAACTTAACTCATATGTTAATGTATCACCTCTAAAAGAAAATCATACATCAGTCTCTCAATAGTCAAAGCAACTTCCTCATGAATCTTGAATTCTCGCACATTCAAGTTTGGAACAGAATGCCTGCACAGGCTTTACCAACAAACTGAAATGCCTACATACCGTCTATGAAATTGCTACATCTACACAACACAAGCAAACAACAACATATGTAATCCCATTCTTCTATTTCATTCATAGTTCTCTAAGGTATCATATTTGGTGCCATTGACAGTGTCTACGAGCAGTTTAGAGTCACTTTCAGCTTGGACCTACTGACGTCTTTTAGAAAAAAATACATATCTGATACCAACTAATAAGACAAATGCTTCTGCTAGATGGTCTGGAGTTTTTGTTGTGGTATTTGAGGCTAGCTTAAAGTGCTTTAGTGGTTTTGAATTATATTGAATGACTGAACAGTTTTCATCTCTTTAAGCTCAGAAGCATATTTTGTTTAATGATGCATTGCAAAACCAGTTGTTTTATCTGGTTTGTGGCTAAGCTTTTCTGTTTTATGTTTAATCTATTGAAGGAGTATGATTTTGAGGAATTTATTGTATAAATTAACTTTCTATATTCAGGATGAAGATGATTCTGATGAGGGTGAGGAGGAGGTTTCACTGGGAATGTTACTGTTGGATGTTTTTTTGTTATTATGTAATTTCATCTTTCTGAATAATGGCTCACTCATACAGGTTTTGCGGCGCTCCTTTGTCATGGCTTTTGCTCTGCATAGATCCAAGGTAACGCACTACATACACCCCTAAGGCAATAAATATCCCCTCCTCCCACAACAAAGTACTAACACTTCACCCTGCTGTAAATAGGCTGCTGGAAACATATACGCAAGCAAACAGCTGCAGCGCACAAGCGTACACAGGTTCGCACTCTCCGCCCCGCAGAGTAACATCTGCACTCTATCCATGTGGAAATAACCACCTAATGTCTGTCTTAATTTTCTCCATGCAGATTACTAAGGTGATGTACTTACTCAGGCTTCTAGAGCAGACGTGCGCAACACTAACGGAGAATCATTTCAACCCCTCGCGTAAGGTTCTAACTCTAATGAATCCTACCGCTGAGTACTAGCGCACATTACAGAGTATGAACAACCCACAATCTTCCAGGCGTACAATAACGACTACTAACTTCCCACAATCCCCCCGCAGGTACAATCTGCAGCCGAACGGAATCTGTGAAAAAACAAAGATGACTGCGCGGCATGCCCAGGGGATATAGCAATGCTCCGTGGTAACAGCTATCCACAGCCGCCGTCTACACTAAACCCAAAACCACTCCTACCAACAATGCCTTATGTACATTAACTCCTGCGTGTACTGTATTATCATGTTTAAAATAAGCCTGGCTAATATTTAGTTTCAAATTGCTTACTGGTCCCAGAATTAACGCCGTCTTCCGAAAGTGGTTCCAGCCCGTGCAACGCACGGGCCCCACCATCTAGTTAGGAACAATTAATAAGTGGTACTTTTGAGGGACGACGAAGGGCATTTCGGTAATAAACCTTGTTCCTTAGGCCCTTATGTTGAGTGGCACTATCGTAATAAGGATGATTTTCGTGGTCGTTTCGCCACCGTCCGCAGCGGCCAATCCCTCTTCCTCCCTAACACGTGTTTCTTCCTGCCCACTTTTTTCCAAACGCTGAACCATATACATGCATTCTTGTTTGTTGTTTCTGCTGGAAATTTAGGCCTCTCCTCGTGCTCACCAGCGAAGAATCATTCCGTTTCCAGGTTTGCTTCTCTTCTTTGGTTGTTTCTTGAGTTGTGTTTGGCTTCTTCCTCAAAGAATTCAATTAGGAGAACCGATTTCTCGGCTTCTCATATGTATATATGGTTTTTCCTCTTTCTCCTCTTCTTCCCTTCTTAAAATAGGGTTATCCCTTTTTCCATGGCAGCTTAGACTTCGAAAAAACCAGGGTATTTCTTCATTGTGTATGTTTATTCATGTTCTTAGGCTTTCCCCTTGCCCAGCGGCTTCTTCGGGGTCCGAAATTTTGCTGGTTGGGGTCGAAAATTAGCAATTGCGTTTGTTTCCCTGTTGCGATTTCACCCTGCATGTTAGAATTTTCCGTTGCCGAGGTCACCTGTTGATGTTATTGCTAATACGCCAATTTAACTGTATTGTTGGTCCCACTTTAGTGGGTGCGTCTGCTCTTATTTCTAGGTCTCACTGTCTCACTGATTAATTGTCGTGCTTGGACAATGTATTCCGTTCTTTTGGTTAACGGGTTAGAATCCGTGGCTTTGTCGACATGGTGCTGTTGTTGGTTGCATGTTCCCTTTTGTGCATGTGACTTGCTTGACAATGTTGCTGCGTTGCTCTTGCCGTGTTCCGTTTGTTATATTTTAACCCTCCCTGTTCGCTTTACGCTTTGGTCTTACTTTATCCTCTCTGATTAATGCTGTCCTAATGCTACTACACGCTTAGGAATTCCTAAGTTCCTATTTCTATGCTTGGAATGTCGTATATGGTTTTTTCCTTTGTTGTCCCCACTTATTACTCAGTAGTAATCTTAGGTTTGCTTGTATGTTGCTCGGACTCTTCAAAAATGTCAACAGGTGCATGTTGGTTACTCCAGAAGTAGTGCATTAAAGAGTCCGACGGGATGCAACAACTTAGGCGTGTCCGAGCAACGTAGCTTGAAAGTGAAAATTAATGCTTTATGTTCAGTGGGGAGGGGAAGGCTATTCTGAACTGCAGGCAGATAATGCAGTTGCTGAAGCAAAAATTCACGATTTTATTAATGGACTTACGTTTTGTATTTCGCCCACGGCCTTCTTTCAGGTGAGATCATTGCTTATTTCTCTCTGTTAAGCTGATCCTCTTCTTATCTCCCCATCTCTAACCCTCTTCCAGATATTGCAAGTCTTTTATCTCCCCCTGTCTCTATCCCTCTTCCAGAGGTTGAAAATCTTTTCATTTCTTTGATTGGCACAGGTGAACACCCCTGCTTCAGAGAAGTTGTACTCCCTTGCTGGGGACTGCGCCTGCTTGGGTCCTAATACCTTGCTTTTTGACGTTTGCTGTGCAACTGGAACAATTGGTCTTACTCTGGCAAATCGAGTTGGTATGGTAATGTTCACCACTACGTTAAATCTTAAATTGCGGAGACTGGTATGAACCTTTCAGATGCAATTATTGAAAGTATAATCGACAAGGTATTTGACCAACCTACAACTAAATCCTACTATTGCTCTTTTTCTCATTTGAAGGAGTAGTTTTCCACTTTCCTATTCATATCTACTTAATAAACGAGATATGCACTATTACGTTTCAAGTTTCTTAAGTACCTTACCGCTGCTTCTGATATTTGTTGTTCCCTATTATTTAAAGTATTATTTACTGTCAAGTTGTCTGACAATTAATGAGCCGTTATCACTTTAGTGGTCTACTCTGATCTTTAACAATCTTATGCTTTCCTTTTTATGCAGGATAGTCTTCCTTTTTCCCTATTCCTGGAGTGAATCAAGATATTGCAAAGTTAAGTTGTGCTAGCCTAAGGTTGAATCAGAGACTGGAATTATGGAAACCGATGAATCGGTTATTGGAAGACAATCTCTTTGTCAGGATCCTATCAACCGTTGAGGGACCAGAACTCATACATGTGCGAGGTTCATAGTTCACACTACCTCAAAATTTCCCTTACATTTTGAGTTTTAATGCTTGATTATCTTAGATGGATCCATCACTGCTCATAAAATCTTTTTATTGTACCATGGTGATAATACCATGTTGGATGTAGTGGTGTAAATGGAGAGAGGAAAACAACAGATGCTTTGAGGATATTCCTATCTCAATCCAGAAAATCAAAAAGAATTGCATCAATACTATGTATTTTTGCTGTTAAGAAGAGGGTATAGAAGAAGCTCCAACATTTAATAGACTTTTTAGGATCTTTGTAACTACTGCAACTTTCTACTGTTTCTTTGGCCTATAATTTTTTTGAGGTTTCCAGCATATCCTTACCGCCTAAGAATACAACTTCACATTTATCAAAATTACTGTACCATGCTGATAACCCTATCTTTTCCTGCAGACAATCACTTCAGCTCAGTGCTCTTGAGCTTTGGGACTGCTGAGCAATGCACAAGGCAGGAGAAGTTTCTTAGGTGCCTTATGTCTGGATCAAACGATGTAGAAAGTGGTGAAATAGATATGTTTAAACTCTTTGATCTCATGGGGCCACTGATACGTGCGATAGACATGTATCAACAACAATTTCCTCCTTATCTCGAACGACAGTCTCATGATGCTAAGTTTCAGCCATCTCTGGTCTCTCCAAGTGCTGCACTTCACCCATGGGAACTCGCTGCTGCTATTAATGAGGTCCTGGATCCTTGGATAAATGCTAGACAACGAAAAAAGGAGAGTAATCCAGGTACATGCTCCTTGCTCCAGAAGATCTACTTGTTCGTTTTTGTTGTGAAGTGATTGGTTCTATATAATGACTAATTCATACGCCCGCTTCCTGTTGCAACTTCATTCCATATGATGACTGAGTTGTTTCTTTCCTTAAATTGCTCTCTACTCAACTAACTCTGACTTTTGATGCTTCGGCTGTTCCTACAGGCTCCAGCCATTCGGATACGCACTTCCTTTCAGTGTGGCATCAACGTAGCCTCACGTTTAATACGAGGTACCAGGTTTGGCTGGAGACTTCTCTTTACATGTCCTGACCAATTTAAGTTCGTTGCAAAGTTCCACCCATTTTGAGTTTCTTGCTAACTTTCCCCAGCTTCAACAGACTGTTGGTGTTACTTCTCTGAGTTCGAATTTCGCCAATGGCGCTGGATCAGGAAGTGAGGAAGGTGCACGAGCGGGTTGTGCTGACCACTGCACGAGTGTTACCGTTGTTACTCTATGTGGTCTGGGACTAATGGTGAGTGATTCTTGTTTTAACATTACTTCGTATTTGCAAGTGCGTACAACTTATATTTAATTTTTGATGAGTGATTCTGCGTTACTTGTTTATATGGTGTTCTTGCCAAACAATAATAATTGGTATTGAATATTGGAATCAAATGGCACTAGGTTGATTACAATGCATATCAACGATGGCGTAGCCAACTCCATTACTACGGAATTTCTTAGGGTTGCTCTTGTTGCGCGCATGCGCAGAACGTACTTTCACTGAATAGGTAACTTTTTACTTCAGATGGCATTAAAACGTAGCAGCTTCCAATCAATTGGGTTCCCATATATTGTTGTAGGTTGCAGGTGCTGCCAGTTGAGATAACCCAGCTGCCTCTTCTTGAAAGATTATATCTTGCTAACAACAAACTACCAAGTTTGCCACTTGAGCTTGTTGAATTAAAATGCCTGCAGGTTCTTGCGGTGGACTACAACATGTTGGTCTCTAATGGATCCATTACTGCTCATAAAATCTTTTTATTGTACCATGGTGATAATACCATGTTGGATGTGGTGGTGTAAATGGAGAGAGGAAAACAACAGATGCTTTGAGGCTCCAGCCATTCGGATACGCGCTTCCTTTCAACGTGGCATCAACGTAGCCTCACATTCACTACGAGGTACCAGGTTTGGCTGGAGAATTCTCTTTACATGTCCTGACCAATTTAAGTTCGTTGCAAAGCTCCACCCATTTTGAGCTTCTTGCTAACTTTCCCCTGCTTTAACAGACTGTTGGTGTTACATACAGACACAGGAAACTACGGCCTCTCCAGACTGCAAAGACAAAAGCGCAAATGAAGCTTGCAGAAATGTCGGCCTGGCGCATCCACGGAAGTAGGACTTTTGTTGCAAAATTTGTACTCACTTTGAAAGAGCCTTACGCATGTATTAAGGCATTACAGCTTGTTAACGTTTTGGAATTATTGAATACGTGGTGCGGTGTACTTCTTCTTGAAATTAGGAAATTGACTGATTAAATTGGCTGTGGTTGGCTTCTTCATCACCATATACCTCAACTGGTTAATCTGCGCTTCCTTTGTTCTTTTTGCTTTCTCCTATTCTAAGTTCTTGGTTATCTATCCGAAATAAGGGTCATTTGTATTTTAAGTTGCTGCTTGCGTTTTCTCCTGCAAGTTTGCGCTGACTTTCTATTTTATGTGGTTCCATTGTTGTTGTACATCATCTATCCTCCTTCAGTGAAGAGTAGGCCCGACGCTCCTAGATTGTCTAAGGAGAAGTTGGAGAAGATGGGGCAATGTCTATGAATGAGATTATTATGTCTGGAACTCTGCTTCTTACGGTACGAATAAAAATGATAACTTTGCTTGCTTTTCACATTTGTTTAAACTTGTTGATTGATAGTAGAAATGTATTTTTTCATATAGAATTCTAAAAAAATCTGAACTAAGGAACAACCATAAGTTGCTAAGATTAGGATGTAAAAAGGGTTGTCCAGTGTGCAAAAGCATTTGGAAAAGGGCTGCACCACAAAGGGGTGTGATGTAGATTGTAGACAACCTACGATTAGGATGTAAATTAAGATTTTAGATTTATGGGATTAGTACACATTAATGCTTGAAAAGCCATTCCTTTGGTGCTGTCGGTGTTAGCTTCTCTTGAAAAGCTACTTAGATTTCTTTTCCCCTATTCAACATATTAGTTTATATGCGAAACAGGTTAGCTTTATTTTAAGAATTTGGGACAATGTCATTGACTTATTCTTCTTATTCACCTTATTATATGTATGTGTTGAAAATAATTTTTACTATGTCGCAGGTATGACCTAGCATAATCAGTTAAGTGGTGATAGTTTCTTATCGCTACGACGTGTTGGCGTATCAAAATACAATGGTAAGTAAATGCCATGAAAGTATATTATCTATAACTACATAATCACGAAACGACCACGGATCATTCTGCTGCTGATGTTTTCAGCTACAGCTGCTCACGCCTTCACCAGCTTGCACGCGGAAAACTTCCACCGCAGACCACAATGCATTATCATATACTTACTATACAACTTCTTTATATGGTATATGTCTTTTGGAGTTGAAATATATGGTACCTGCGGAGTGTATTTTGTAGTTTCTCTAATTCATGGCTTTCACTTGAATGAAGCAGGTTTTGCTTTAGGCCCTAGGTGCTTATGCATTCCTGAATAATGTTAATGTATTACAACTTATGCCAATGTGTTATGAGAGTCATAATCATATGTTATTTTTGAAAATCCAATATTGCACCTTCGTCCTAAGATACTATACCCTCTTTCAAGAAACCTGTTTTGGTTGCCTCTGCTTTGGACAATTGCCATGTCAACAGGGTTGTGCATCTGCTTATGTGGCAAAAAAGGGATTATTTGAATGTAAAATGTTACTGGTAGGAGGAAAAAAGGCTAAATCGATCTTTGTTCTCAATTTTCAAATTCAGAACATAACTATACATGTCGCCGCTGCATTCTTTCAGAAGTTTATGCCTATTTGGGAGGTAAAAGTTTGTCATTAGAAAGAAGTTTGTCCTTGACATTTAACGTTACTAATTTCACAAACAAATAAACACATTATCCTGGTGTTGTAAAAATATTTCTCGGATTCACACCGGAGCCTTATCGTTGTCTTAGCGGTGTATAACACATTATGCTGATGCATCTCACTGTTTCATAACGCAATCCTGCAATGCAGCACAACGACTAATCATAATATCACGCCGCCCGTGCTTTGCACGGGCACGTACTATCTAGTATATATATAAATTAATAATAATGTTGAATTGCAATTTAAAAATTCGCATAATTAGTATATGCATAAGGTTAATTAGTTAGAAGCAAATCTATGTATTATTATTTTATGCTAGATAGAAAGGATCATAATCTGCATAACTAATTTTTTCATTATTTAACATAAAATAATCACGTTATCTAATATCTCTTTATATTAGAGATAAGTTATCAACATGCCTGCTTATAAAGGCAAGTGTTGTTGTCTTCATTCTGCAATTCTACCTATTAGTATACGTGTCTCCTCCTTGGTTTCTTTCTCTCTTCCTGCCAGCTCTCGCACAGTCTGTTATGTTCTTTTTTATTGTGTAAGTTTGTTATAAAACTACTAAATTTTGCATAACTTACTTATAACTCAAATGACCATATTAATGGCAACCTTGGGATAATGTTAAAATTAGGTTTACAAGACCTAAAAGATCATAAAATTAATTCAATATGTTAGTTTTTTTCTTTATTGTGTAAACTAACAACTAATAAAAAAATTTGAAAATACCTAATTCAAAATATAACTTCTTTTTAAGTATGATTATATAAATAATTATATTAATATTTTTTCCATAACTTACTTATAAACCAAACAATCATATTAGTGACACTCTTGAAACAATATTAAAATTAGCTTAATAAGATCCAAGAGTCTGTGAAATTGATTCAGTATGTTAACTTTTTATTAATACGTAAAACAATACATAATAATAAATATTTTTCTAAAATAGCTAATTCAATATAATGTCTTTTTAAGTATCGACTGAAGTAAAATAGTCATATTGCTAATTTTTGAATAACTTATTCATAAACCAGATAAGCATATGAAATTTAAATTAGTATTATAATTACCCAAAAAACCATAAAACCGATTCAGTATATATTAATAGAGCAAAGTAACATAGTGTTAATAAAAAAAAAATTATATACCTAATGCAGTATATCGTCTTTTAAGTATTAACTAACATAAAATGATCATATTACTAAGTTTTGCATAACTTACTTCAACGACTATATTAATAATAACTTTGGAATAACATTGAAATAATTAGTTTTAGAAAATTTCAGAGATCATGAAATCGATTCAATATGTTAACTTTTTATATAATCAACAATGTAAAGCATAATACATACTTTTTTTAATGTAGTTAATTCAGTATAACATCGTTCTAAATATTAATTAACATATAATAATCACATTACTAATATTTGCACGTATAACTTACTTATAAATCAAACGATCATATTAACGATAATCTTATGACAAAATTAAAATTAGCTTTATAAGATTCAAAAGATCATGAAATTAATTCAATATGTTAACCTTTTATATTAATGACATAAAACAACACACAATTATAAATATTTTTAACATACCTAATTCGATGTAATATTTTTGTAAATGTTAATTAACATATAATAATCAAATTATTAAATCCTACATAACTTATAAACTAAATGTCCATATCAATGACAATCTTAAAACAATATTAAAATTAATTTACCAGCCAAAAAGGGGGGAGGGGGGGGGGGGGGGGGGGAATTGGAGAAGAGAAAAAGTAAAACTCTATTTTTTTGTTTCATTTTTTATAGAGAGAAGTACTAAAAACACTCCTAAACTTGTCTCAAATTATTAGTTTCATTCCTAAATTATTGATAAGCTTGAAAACACCCCTCCCCTTGGGGAATTAGGCTTAAATACACTCTCGAACTTGACACGAATTATTAGTTTTGTTCCTAAACTATTGATAGGCTTAAAAACACCTCTCAACTTGGCAAACTGGGCTTAAATATACCCCTCTCATGCCACATGGCATAACAAGCGAGTGCAATTTATTTAAAGCGTATGAAAAGTTAAAAAAAGACCACATCAACCTTAATTTTTCTTTTTTTTTTTAAAAAAAATTCCTTCAATTTTTAATTACCAACTACTAGAATACCCTTCTCATTTTTAATTGTTTGATTCTCTTTCTTTTCCTATTTTTTTATGATTATTTTTTTTCAATGTGGAATTCTGACAACGTTAAAAATTTCATGGTCGGATGACAATCTCGTAAGAAAATTTTGGGATTATAAAAATATCGCAGCAAATGAAGCTCTACAAAATTTCAAATCAAAATTTAATAAGTTACAAAAATATAAAATTGAAGGATGTTTTTAAGCTTATCAATATAGTTTAGGGACGAAACTAATAATTCATGTCAAGTTCGAGGGTGTATATAAGTTAAGTTCACCAAGTTAAGAAGTATTTTTAAGTCTATCAATAATGTAAGAACGAAACTAATAATTCATGACAAATTTATGAATATTTTCAAAATTTCTTTTTTATATATATATATATATATATATATCCCATCCACTTCAACTAGCTATAATGGAAAAAGATAAAGCTTTTGTTGCTTCTAGCATCCATAAAAAAACATTCTTATTGGAGTAATTACAACGTTTCACCCCACCACCCAAAGAAAAAACAAATAATGTATCAAAGTGGGCAACTAAACAACCTGCTGATTCTAGTTAATTCTTTGTGATTTTAGAAGCTTTTTGAGTAAGTTCTAATTTTGGAATAAATTAAAGAAATTAGACCAGGTATTGCAATTCTTTTTTCTCAATTTGAAGGTAATACATACATGTTTTTGGATATATAATTTGTTATTTTTCAAATGCTATTTATATATTATAGTTTATGTTGGTAGAGTATTTATTATGTACTATTTACTTCTATCTAATTTTTATTAATTATTTAAATTCACATTATTATTTAAGTCTAGAGTCTTTTGAAAAAAATAATCTTTTTACTTTCACGAGTTAGGAACAAGGTCTATATGTACCGTTTATTCTCTCAAAATCTCATTTACGGGACTATAATGATTTTTTCGTTTGATTAATTAATATGATTTTTTATTTCATTAATGTTAGAACAAGAATGATAATAGTACAAGAAATTCTAAATAAAAATTTTCTTGGCTTAGAAGCACATTAATACGTTTCTTGAAGATAGTTGGAGTTTCTCATGTGAGCAAATGGAAGAACAAATAACAATTTTATCTTTGGGATTCAACTAAACCACAGACAAGTAGCATTCAAGAATATTGCTATTCTATTATTGAATAAATGATTTCACCTTTTGATTAATGTCTCTCAAGTGTTTTCAAGAGAAAGTGTTTTTAATTGCTTATTTTTTCAAACAAAAAGAAACTTTGTTTATAGGACAGAAGTTTTGGAAGAGAAAACTTTTAATTAAATCATATTTAATATAACTTTATGAATTCAATAAAGAAAACATGCATCTTCCAAAAAACCTATACACGTAAAATTAAAATAAGATGAATGTTATAATTCACATTCACGTATTTTTCAAAAACTTTAATCAGATGAATTTGTTTCAAAATTAATTGAAATACTAACTCTTACAATATCCCACTTGTTTCAAGGAATTTGTATCTTTGAAAAAATCAAAAAAATATTTTGAGACATGCATCAACAATGGTGCATTTTGGACTTGAATCATTAGCTAGTGAAGATTTTCTAAATCATAAACTATATAGTAAACGAATCTTGAACTAAGTGTTTCACTGAATAAAGTATAAAAATACTTCACGCATATCACTATGTTCTGGTGAAAATTCAAATCCCTTGACACCTTATGGCCATGTACTTTTAGCTAAATGCTTGAAGATTTTCCTCCTAAAAATCTTATTGAAGCGGTCTCAACTTTGCACTTAGTACGGTGAATTCATCTAGAGTAACTTTGCATACTCCGACCAAATTAGTCTTTGAATTTCATTAAGAGAAATTAATCTCATCTTTCTTTACAACAAAGTATTGGTAAATCTATCAAGAGTATTCCTACACACTCCAACCGAAATTGATTTATAAACTTATTAAGAGAATATAATCTCGTATTTCTCTTTTGTAGGAATATTAGTAACTCTATCAAGAGTTTTTTTAGTAACTCCAACTAAGATTGGTCTTATAGATTTATTAAGAGAAATGAATCTCAATCATGCACATCTATTTGCTCACTTTTTTTAAAGAAAATGAAAATTTTATTGATGTGCTTCACAATTACAACTTTACTTGTTTTCCTCTTTGAACCCAAGATTACATCATTAGGTAGGGTTAACGTAAAATACAACTAATTTACAATAGACTCTATTCCCATAACTCTTTTCGTTACCTTTTAGATAAAGAACTTGCTAAATAAGATCCGGAGTTCACATATTGAAATGATATTGTACCTTCTTGGAATGATCTTCTCTCATGATTATGCTTGAAACAGACTTATCTCGATTTGCCACTGTAACAATCACTTGAAGCTCGAAATATAGCAACTTGATTATCACAATAGATAGTCAAAGGTGGAACTAGCTTACTCCATAAAAGGAATATCCATAAGTATACTTTGTAGCCAATCAACTTCTTCTCAAGCAAAAGACACTGCTATAAATTCTGACTCCATGGTTGAATGAATTATACATGTCTACTTCTTTGATTTCCATGAGATTGCTGCTCCAGCTAAAGTAAAAATTCAAGCAATAATAGATTTAAAGTTATTCGGATCAAAATTCCAAGTAGCATCACTATAATCTTCAAGAAGTACTGCTGGGGAAGGTAGAATAATGTAGGTCAATAGTTATTGTTCCCTTCATATATCATAAAACACGAGCTAAGGCATTTCAATGTTCAATTCCAAAGTTACGAGTAAACTTTCTCAAAGTTCCTATCAAAATTAATTGAAACGCTATCGTCTATAATTAAATAATTAATTATGATAAGGTACAATAAACACACGATAATAATAAATTTTAGCCGTCAGATGGATCTATAATTACACATCAATTGGTCCGAGTAATATCTTGTGATAACATAAATAAATTTAGTAAAGCCATTTAACTTCTCTAAATGAAAACATTTAATATAATGCATCTAAAGTGTAGCAAAATATAGTGAATGCTACGAATTCTTTATCCACAAAGAATCTAACTTATCGATTTATATACTAACAATGCAATTAAATTTTATATTATTAATGCATTTTATTTTCTATATTACCAAATGAAGTTATATTATAGAAAGATACGTAAAAAATACGATAAGTCAATTTAACCTAATTAAGTAGAGGGGTATGAATTCATATATACTCATGCTCTTCTCTGTAAATCATGTTGAGGGTATTAGTCAAAGATAATTTGAAGATTATTTATGATCAAAAGAATGAGTTTTGAAAGAATGATTCGAAGTTCTTGAAGAGTGAAATTATGAGAAAAGGATAGGAAAGAGCTTGAACGATCGATTTCACAAGTGGTCGTATCCATTGTCATGCTTCTCAACGAGATTTCAAGGCATTTACCAAGAAGAAAGATTTTCCGAAATGCTATTTTCAACCACTTTTGATAGAATCGTTTGTTATAAAAATCGGATGTTTAATTTTTATTCTTGTACTGTTAAGACTCTACTATTTTATTCATTCATTCATTCTCGATCTTTGATCCATAATGTGTATTTGTCAAAGCCATATAATTAGATTTTTTGAGATAAGTTGTTGAGGGAATTGTAATCTACAAAGATTCCACAATAAGCAAAGAATCATTTTACTACACTCTGATAGCTCCCAAATGGATACTTTTCACTTAATCATTAAAGCAATACGTCACTACATTTTGAGTTCGATAACCTAAAATAGATGAAGTCAGCAAATTGAGATATATATACATAATTTAGCCAACTAACGTGGCTTATGAGGTACAATAATTATTAGGAGATAATCGAGTTAGGGTTGTAGCAATGAAAATATGCAAGCCATGGAAATTTTCTATTATCATAAAACATTTCGGTAAAAAGATCAGCCATCTATATCTAAAGAAATTGTTCTTATAGACTTGGGTTACGACTATTACGTTGTTAAATTCTTCAAAGAAGAGAATCTCCCAACAACGCCTACAACAGAGATAAAGTAAGCAATCTGAATAAGCACTTTGGAGGCATTCTCATGTTAGGATCGATTACAACAACACTTCTAGATTTCGAAGAACAATTCAAGACAGTTTTAGTAAACCTAAGAGAGAGAAAGTAATTTCGTGGTAACACCCGTAAAGGTAACCTCCATGGTGATGCAATATTTATATTAATAAACAATACATCTACATATTAATCAGGCTCCACATCCCAACATCTCAGAGCGCTACGCAAAGATATGTGTGGAAGTCACTATAGGAGTCCCAGTAAAGAAGCACATTTACATTGGCCATCATAAAGAACACAATATACTCTGTTCCACCTGCGGTGTTCTTGGACATACCAATCAAAATTGTCCCAACAAACTTTAGAGGCAACTCACAGCGGGGGTACAGAAGACAAGAACCTACTTATGAATCCAACAACTCAACAAGTGGAAGACTCAGAGAAGAGGGAGGAGGCTTGACAGATAGTCTCTTTTGCAAGAAGACAAAGACAGAGCAGGAGAATGGATCGAGGTAACAAAGACAATGTAAAGGTAGAAAAAGAACTGGAAAAGGTATTCACGTTAATCTATTTCATGCCGGCACAGGTAAGTACCTTGAATCTAAAATCTTTAGATACAACATCATCCAAAAATTATGACTAGGCTCCAAACTTGGGTTGTGACAATTAAGGTCACACGAACCCTTCAGCACAACGTTGAGTTGAAAACTTCCTTACCAAATAGGCGAATTGAGAGTTCATTTGAAAACTTGCCAAATAGGTTCCACGTATCACCTATTGAACTTGCCTAATGTACCTAAAAACCTTGAAAAATTGTTACTTGAGGCAATCTAAAGCTCCTATTTGGCGATTCACCTAATGGTTCAGCGATAGGACCTCCAGAATGCTGGATTTGCCTAATAGGATTCATTAAAAGTCATTTTTTCAATTTTGATGATCTTCTTACATTTCTAGAAGGATGCTTTTGACCTAAACCTTCAAATGACTTTCATCAAGTCTATTTTAGGGTTAGCGATTCCTTTATTATGTTTAAAATGTCTCAATTGATCCAATCGATATTTCTATAGAGATACTGCATTGTCATCGAAGAAAATGCATCAGAAGACTCATCATCATCATCAGGAGGAGGAGAAGCAGAAGAAGCGAGAGGGGGAGGAGAAGAAGCAGGCGTAGGAGGAGGAGAAGCAGAAGAAGCGGGAGGAGAAGAAGCGGAAGGAGGAGAAGCAGAAGGAGAAGACGAAGTAGAAGCAGAAGCAGGAGCAGGAGGCGAAGAAGAAGTGATGTAATAGATTGTGGCTGTCTGCCCTTCACTATCTTCAAACATGACTTAATTTGTTATTTCTAGGAGATTGAGGGTATATTTAATTATTGTCATAAATGTTGTTTCCTATTTTTGCATTTTGAATAAAAACTTCTTTTTTTGCGCAAAAAAAGAAGAAGTCTATTTTATAACTTAATAACGTTGTTATACGTATAGTAACTCCTAAGATACCTAACTTTCCTTCTCTCAAAGAGCAAGAGCTTCAAAAATATGATTTTTCCCAAATTTGCAAGATCTAAAAGCTCCAAGTTCGAAATTCTCTTCAAGAACCTACGGTTTTGAATCAAGATAAAGAGCAGACGCAGGAGGAGGAGAAGCAGAAGAAGCGGGAGGAGAAGAAGCGGAAGCAGGAGAAGCAGAAGGAGAAGACGAAGCAGAAGCAGAAGCAGGAGCAGGAGGCGATGAAGAAGTGATGTAATAGATTGTGGCTGTTTGCCCTTCACTATCTTCAAACATGACTTAATTTGTTATTTCTGGGAGATTGAGGGTATATTTAATTATTGTCATAGATGTTGTTTCCTATTTTTGCATTTTGAATAAAAACTTCTTTTTTTGCGCAAAAAAAAAAGTCTATTTTATAACTTAATAACATTCTTATACGTATAGTAACTCCTAAGATACCTAACTTTCCTTCTCTCAAAGAGCAAGAGCTTCAAAAATATGATTTTTCCCAAATTTGCAAGATATAAAAGCTCCAAGTTCGAAATTCTCTTCAAGAACCTACGGTTTTGAATCAAGATAAAGAGCAGACGCAGGAGGAGGAGAAGCAGAAGAAGCGGGAGGAGAAGAAGCGGAAGCAGGAGAAGCAGAAGCAGGAGCAGGAGGCGAAGAAGAAGTGATGTAATATATTGTGGCTGTCTGCCCTTCACTATCTTCAAACGTTACTTAATTTGTTATTTCTGGGAGATTGAGAGTATATTTAATTATTGTCATAGATGTTTCCTATTTTTGCATTTTGAATAAAAACTTCTTTTTTTGCGCAAAAAAAAAGTCTATTTTATAACTTAATAACATTCTTATACGTATAGTAACTCCTAACATACCTAAATTTCCTTCTCTCAAAGAGCAAGAGCTTCAAAAATATGATTTTCCCAAATTTGCAAGATCTAAAAGCTCCAAGTTCGAAATTCTCTTCAAGAACCTACGGTTTTGAATCAAGATAAAGAGCAGACGCAGGAGGAGGAGAAGCAGAAGAAGCGGGAGGAGAAGAAGCAGAAGCAGGAGAAGCAGAAGGAGAAGGCGAAGCAGAGGCAGAAGCAGGAGCAGGAGGCGAAGAAGAAGTGATGTAATAGATTGTGGCTGTCTGCCCTTCACTATCTTCAAACATGACTTGATTTGTTATTTCTGGGAGATTGAGGGTATATTTAATTATTGTCATAGATGTTGTTTCCTATTTTTGCATTTTGAATAAAAACTTCTTTTTTTGCGCAAAAAAAAAAAAGTCTATTTTATAATTTTATAACATTCTTATATGTATAGTAACTCCTAAGATACCTAACTTTCCTTCTCTCAAAGAGCAAGAGCTTCAAAAATATGATTTTTCCCAAATTTGCAAGGTCTAAAAGCTCCAAGTTCGAAATTCTCTTCAAGAACCTACGGTTTTGAATCAAGATAAAGAGCAGACGCAGGAGGAGGAGAAGCAGAAGAAGCGGGAGGAGAAGAAGCGAAAGCAGGAGAAGCAGAAGGAGAAGACGAAGCAGAAGCAGAAGTAGGAGCAGGATGCGAAGAAGAAGTGATGTAATAGATTGTGGTTGTCTGCCCTTCACTATCTTCAAACATGACTTAATTTGTTACTTCTGGAAGATTGAGGGTATATTTAATTATTGTCATAGATGTTGTTTCCTATTTTTGCATTTTGAATAAAAACTTCTTTTTTTGCGAAAAAAAGACTATTTTATAACTTAATAACTTTCTTATACGTATAGTAACTCCTAACTTACCTAACTTTCCTTCTCTCAAAGAGCAAGAGCTTCAAAAATATGATTTTTCCCAAATTTGCAAGATCTAAAAGCTCCAAGTTCGAAATTCTCTTCAAGAACCTACGGTTTTGAATCAAGATAAAGAGCAGACGCAGGAGGAGGAGAAGCAGAAGAAGCGGGAGGAGAAGAAGCGGAAGCAAGAGAAGCAGAAGGAGAGGATGAAGCAGAAGCAGAAGCAGGAGCAGGAGGCGAAGAAGAAGTGATGTAATAGATTGTGGTTGTCTGCCCTTCACTATCTTCAAACATGACTTAATTTGTTATTTCTGGGAGATTGAGGGTATATTTAATTATTGTCATAGATGTTGTTTCCTATTTTTGCATTTTGAATAAAAACTTCTTTTTTTGCGCAAAAAAAAGTCTATTTTATAATTTAATAACATTCTTATATGTATAGTAACTCCTAAGATACCTAACTTTCCTTCTCTCAAAGAGCAAGAGCTTCAAAAATATGATTTTTCCCAAATTTGCAAGGTCTAAAAGCTCCAAGTTCGAAATTCTCTTCAAGAACCTACAGTTTTGAATCAAGATAAAGAGCAGACGCAGGAGGTGGAGAAGCAGAAGAAGCGGGAGGAGAAGAAGCGAAAGCAGGAGAAGTAGAAGGAGAAGACGAAGCAGAAGCAGAAGCAGAAGCAGGAGCAGGAGGCGAAGAAGAAGTGATGTAATAGATTGTGGCTGTCTGCCCTTCACTATCTTCAAACATGACTTAATTTGTTATTTCTGGGAGATTGAGGGTATATTTAATTATTATCATAGATGTTGTTTCCTATTTTTGCATTTTGAATAAAAACTTCTTTTTTTGCGCAAAAAAAAAGTCTATTTTATAATTCAATAACATTCTTATATGTATAGTAACTCCTAAGATACCTAACTTTCCTTTTCTCAAAGAGCAAGAGCTTCAAAAATATGATTTTTCCCAAATTTGCAAGATCTAAAAGCTCCAAGTTCGAAATTCTCTTCAAGAACCTACGGTTTTGAATCAAGATAAAGAGCAGACGCAGGAGGAGGAGAAGCAGAAGAAGCGGGAGGAGAAGAAGCAGAAGCAGAAGCAGGAGAAGCAGAAGGAGAAGACGAAGCAGAAGCAGAAGCAGGAGCAGGAGGCGAAGAAGAAGTGATGTAATAGATTGTGGCTGTCTGCCCTTCACTATCTTCAAACATGACTTAATTTGTTATTTCTGGAAGATTGAGGGTATATTTAATTATTGTCATAGATGTTGTTTCTTATTTTTGCATTTTGAATAAAAACTTCTTTTTTTGCGGGAAAAAAGAGAGTCTATAATGTTTTCGATTCTTATTTTTGTTAAGACTCTACTATTTTATTCATTCATTCATTCTCGGTCTTTGATCCATAATGTGTCTTTGTCAAAGCCATATAATTAGATTTTTTGAGATAAGTTGTTGGGGGAATTGTAATCTACAAAGATTCCACAATAAGCAAAGAATCATTTTACTACAATCTGATAGATCCCAAATGGATACTTTTCACTTAATCATTAAAGCAATTCGTCACTACATTTTGAGTTCGATAACCTAAAATAGATGAAGTCAGCAAATTGAGATATATATACATAATTTAGCCAACTAACGTGGCTTCTGAGGTACAACAATTATTAGGAGATAATCGAGTTAGGATTGTAGCAATGAGGATATGCAAGCCATGGATATTTTCTATTATCATAAAACATTTCGATAAAAAGATCAGCCATCTATATCTAAAAAAATTATTCTTATAGACCTGGGTTACGACTATTACATAGTTAAATTCTTTAAAGAAGAGAATCTCCCAACAACACCTACAACAGAGATAAAGTCAGCAATCTGAATAAGCACTTTGGAGGCATTCTCAGGGCGCTACGCAAGGATATGTGTGGAAGTCACTATAGGAGTCCCAGTGAAGAAGCACATTTACATTGGCCATCATAAAGAACACAATATACTCTGCTTCACCTGCGGTGTTCTTGGACATACCAATCAAATTGTCCCAACAAACTTTAGAGGCAACTCACAGCGGGGGTACGGAAGACAAGAACCTACTTATGAATCCAACAACCGGAAGACTCGGAGAAGAGGGAGGAGGCTTGACAGATAGTCTCTTTTGCAAGAAGACAAAGACAGAGCAGGAGAATGGATCGAGGTAACAAAGACAATGTAAAGGTAGAAAAAAAACTGGAAAAGGTATTCACGTTAATTTATTTCATGCCTGCACAGGTAAGTACCTTGAATCTAAAATCTTTAGATACAACATCATCCAAAAATTATGACTAGGCCCCAAACTTGGGTTCGTGACAATTAAGGTCACACGAATCCTTTAGCATAACGTTGAGTTGAAAACTTCCTTACCAAATAGGCGAATTGAGAGTTCATTTGAAAACTTGCCAAATAGGTTCCGCGTATCACCTATTGAACTTGCCTAATGTACCTAAAAACCTTGAAAAATTGTTACTTGAGGCAATCTTAAGCTCCTATTTCGCGATTCACCTATTGGTTCAGCGATAGGACCTCCAGAATGCTGGATTTGGCTAATAGGATTCATTAAAAGCCATTTTTTCAATTTTGACGATCTTCTTACATTTCTAGAAGGATACTTTTGACCTTAACCTTCAAATGACTTTCTCAAGTCTATTTTAGGATTAGCGATTCCTTTATTATGTTTAAAATGTCTCAATTGATCCAATCGATGTTTCTATAGAGATACTGCATTGTCATCGAAGAAAATGCATCAGAAGACTCATCATCATCATCAGGAGGAGGAGAAGTAGAAGAAGCGGGAGGGGGAGGAGAAGAAGCAGACGCAGGAGGAGGAGAAGCATAAGAAGCGGGAGGAGAAGAAGCGGAAGCAGGAGAAGCAGAAGGAGAAGACGAAGCAGAAGCAGAAGCAGAAGCAGGAGCAGGAGGCGAAGAAGAAGTGATGTAATAGATTGTGGCTGTCTGCCCATCACTATCTTCAAACATGACTTAATTTGTTATTTCTGGGAGATTGAGGGTATATTTAATTATTGTCATAGATGTTGTTTCCTATTTTTGCATTTTGAATAAAAACTTCTTTTTTTGCGCAAAAAAAAAAAGATGTCTATTTTATAACTTAAACACGTTGTTATACGTATAGTAACTCCTAAGATACCTAACTTTCCTTCTCTCAAAGAGCAAGAGCTTCAAAAATATGATTTTTCCCAAATTTGCAAGATCTAAAAGCTCCAAGTTCGAAATTCTCTTCAAGAACCTACGGTTTTGAATCAAGATAAAGAGCAGACGCAGGAGGAGGAGAAGCATAAGAAGCGGGAGGAGAAGAAGCGGAAGCAGGAGAAGCAGAAGGAGGAGACGAAGCAGAAGCAGAAGCAGGAGCAGGAGGCGAAGAAGAAGTGATGTAATAGATTGTGGCTGTCTGCCCTTCACTATCTTCAAACATGACTTAATTTGTTATTTCTGGGAGATTGAGGGTATATTTAATTATTGTCATAGATGTTGTTTCCTATTTTTGCATTTTGAATAAAAACTTCTTTTTTTGCGTAAAAAAAAAGTCTACTTTATAACTTAATAACATTCTTATATGTATAGTAACTCCTAAAATACCTAACTTTCCTTCTCTCAAAGAGTAAGAGCTTCAAAAATATGATTTTTCCCAAATTTGCAAGATCTAAAAGCTCCAAGTTCGAAATTCTCTTCAAGAACCTACGGTTTTGAATCAAGATAAAGAGCAGACGCAGGAGGAGGAGAAGCAAAAGAAGCGGGAGGAGAAGAAGCGGAAGCAGGAGAAGACGAAGTAGAAGCAGAAGCAGGAGCAGGAGGCGAAGAGGAAGTGATGTAATAGATTGTGGCTGTCTACCCTTCACTATCTTCAAACATGACTTAATTTGTTATTTCTGGGAGATTGAGGGTATATTTAATTATTGTCATAGATGTTGTTTCCTATTTTTGCATTTTGAATAAAAACTTCTTTTTTTGCGCAAAAAAAGAGAGAGTCTATTTTATAACTTAATAACATTCTTATATGTATATTAACTCCTAAGATACCTAACGTTCCTTCTCTCAAAGAGCAAGAGCTTCAAAAATATGATTTTTCCCAAATTTGCAAGATCTAAAAGCTCCAAGTTCGAAATTCTCTTCAAGAACCTACGGTTTTGAATCAAGATAAAGAGCAGACGCAGACGCAGGAGGAGGAGAAGCAAAAGAAGCGGGAGGAGAAGAAGCGGAAGCAGGAGAAGCAGAAGGAGAAGACGAAGCAGAAGCAGAAGCAGGAGCAGGAGGCGAAGAAGAAGTGATGTAATAGATTGTGGCTGTCTGCCCTTCACTATCTTCAAACGTGACTTTATTTGTTATTTCTGGGAGATTGAGGGTATATTTAATTATTGTCATAGATATTGTTTCCTATTTATGCATTTTTAATAAAAACTTCTTTTTTTGCGCAAAAAAAAAGTCTATTTTATAACTTAATAACATTCTTATATGTATAGTAACTCCTAAGATACCTAACTTTCCTTCTCTCATAGAGCAAGAGCTTCAAAACTATGATTTTTCCCAAATTTGCAAGATCTAAAAGCTCCAAGTTCGAAATTCTCTTCAAGAACCTATGATTTTGAATCAAGATAAAGAGCAGACGCAGGAGGAGGAGAAGCAAAAGAAGCGGGAGGAGAAGAAGCGGAAGCAGGAGAAGCAGAAGGAGAAGACGAAGCAGAAGCAGAAGTAGGAGCAGGAGGCGAAGAAGAAGTGATGTAATAGATTGTGGCTGTCTACCCTTCACTATCTTCAAATATGACTTAATTTGTTATTTTTGGGAGATTTAGGGTATATTTAATTATTGTCATAGATGTTGTTTCCTATTTTTGCATTTTGAATAAAAACTTCTTTTTTTGCGTAAAAAGAAAAGTCTATTTTATAACTTAATAACATTCTTATATGTATAGTAACTCCTAAGATACCTAACTTTCCTTCTCTCAAAGAGCAAGAGCTTCAAAAATATGATTTTTTCCAAATTTGCAAGATCTAAAAGCTCCAAGTTCGAAATTCTCTTCAAGAACCTACAGTTTTGAATCAAGATAAAGAGTTTCTCAAGTTTGAGCTATAAAATTCCAAGCACAAAGGCTTCTTTAAGAACTTTTTTTCTTCAAGGCATGTAACGCTACTCATTGTGAGGAATTAAGTTCATTCCCATGCGCTACATCTACAATTTCAATTAGTAAGATCATAGTTTGGATTTTTACTCCAAATTCATGATTTTTTAATTTATATATTCTCCTATTGTTGATTCTTGATTTTATTATCAAAATCATGATGCTTCATATCATTAATGATCTTCCTGATGGTTCATGCTTATCATATCACATGGACCCCTTTCTAGCCAAAGATATTTGAAAATCTTGTCATATCATTCAATATGCATGATTTTTATGAACGAAGTGAGTTCAAGAATTTCAAAAAAATATATTTTATATTAAATGCATTATTTTAGAGTAATTTAAAAAAAAAAAAATATTTTGCATCTTTATGCATGAACTTCAGAGTTTAAATAAAGTCAATTGTTTTGAGATATCATTGAGTAGAGTTTTAGAAGGGTCTGAATGGTTCTAAAATATATTATTTTATAGTAAAAGCATAGTTGCTTTTAAATAAAACATTATCAGTTATGAGAAAATATTGTATGTAAAAACAAAGCCCAATTTAATGAAAGTATGTTGAGCTAAGCTCCAAGTATCAGCTTTCTAGGTTTCCCCTAAAACGGGACACCTTTAAAGTTACTGAGCTTAGTGCATATTTTGAGAGAAATACTGATCATTCATTAGATACGAGTTTAGATAAATCTTACTCTATAAACTACGTAGCCATCTTAGGATTGGATCATACCGTAATTCAAGTGACTCCTCCCTCGCCTCTAAGAAGATTAAATTAAGTCATCCCTTACTATGTCAAGGTATTGGATTGCTTTGGCAACATGGGAAAGATGTTGCATCATCACGAGGCTTATACTGATGGTTGTTGGTTAGAGAAACTCCCCAAGGAAAGTAAAAGTACCATTTTAGAAAGTTATATATATATATATATATATATATATATATATATATATATATATATATATATATATATTGCATTATTGCATATCTTAGTGTCAAGCCCCCGGCAAGTACCCTTGGCGTGACCAACACTCAGAAACTATTGCTAGTCCGCAAACGAACCACTTGACCTCATCTTCACATCATACTCAATAGTGGAAGAAAGTACACAAGAAAAGCAATCAATTTAATAAATACTAGATCTCTTCCAGTAATAGGTTTTCAAATAAATAAGGATTTGGAACATCAATAATAACCAATCAACTCTACTCAAGGTCGATGAAGCCTCTACTTAACAATCTAGATGGTACCATAACAAGCCATGGGTACCCCAAAATCAAGGAATTAAATAAACTACTCAATCAAAAATATGAAATAAAAGGGCTCCTCTGGAAAACAAGGGAGGGCTCACCAACTCTGGACGTGCACTGAACTGGAGCTCAATGATGCGCGGGCTAAAGTCCTCTATCACCTGTATCTGCATCATAAAACAATGCAGTCCAAATGAATGCCAATACATGAAATATTCTAGTATGTAAAATGGCTGGAAAGGAAAGGACATTATCAAATATACTCAACTCAAGTAACTCGACCCAAAATCAACTCAACTCAACTCAACTTAGTAAATCATTAAAATTTAAGAATAACGTCATGATTTGAAAGTAGACTCAATAATATGCAACTCGCGCCGAATCATTCAATTTATGTAGTAAAACAATGTTCCTAAAAGAAACTCTAGCATGCAACTCATGTCAAATCAGTTATGCAAAATTAGAGAGTTTCTCTAACCGACAACATCCCACCACCCTCGTTGGTGATGCACAACGATCTCAGCGTCATTGCTTGCCCGTCCAACACTTGCCAAGGTAAGGACGCTTACCTCTGCTTTCAGATCCTCAAGCCTTGTCCATCTTTCTGGGGCAAGAGTTGCCAGAGTTAATTGCACGATTATCCTACATGGGCAACGTAGTTCTGGGGTGTTCTCCTATTACCCAACCCAGTGCTTAATACTACTCCCCAAAACTTGTACTCGTACTTATCAAGTGAATAATTTTACTCAAAAACATCTCATCAAGTCTCATTGGACTTAAATTTGAACATCAACTTCATCTCAAACATCAACATCAGCATCTTCTATCAATAAATATATTTTGAAAATCATTTACATCATTATCAAAATACTTTCTCAAAACATCAAATGCTTTCCTTTAAAAAGATGCTAAAAAAGTTACATATCATCAATGACTCTTTTCCAAATCATTATTTATGTTTTAAAACTTCTATTCATGCAGACTCAGTAAAATATGCTCAAAGATCATCTATACTTATCATGCTCAATATGACTATCAATCTCAATTTGGAATAATACATAAAATCAAATATAGTCCTCAATTAGGGTTCATGTGAATGAAGACATGAACATACAACCAGTCAAATACTCAACTTCAAGAACATCATCAAGACATTTTTGTATACAAGGAACTCATTAAAACCATAGAAAACTCAGAAATTTAATTCAAGAATTTAGGGTAAAACTCTGCTCGAACTTAATTTCAAAAATACACATGTGAGGCGCGTGGATGAACTCAATCCAACGCTATGAGTAGTCTTACATTCCCGAGAGACTTAGATTTTTGAAGAATGGTTGAATTCTCTTAAAACCTAGCTTTTCTCCTCTTGAAACCTTGTTCAAAGCTTTGGAATATGTTTTGAATGTAAATAGAATGAATAGTTATGTTTAGGGGCTTATATATGTGTAAAAATGTCGAGTTTTGGCTTTAAAAGGGTGGGAAACAAAATAACCTTTCTTAAAAAGCTGTCAAAGTCATTTACGGGCCCATCTACGGCTCTAGAAAGTTCCACAGCCCATAGAGACCCTTTCGTAAAGTTTTGGCCCAATTTCGGGGTCTCTGGTTCACTTTCACGAGCCCAATCTACGGCCTATAGAAGGTTTTGCAACTCGTAGATTGGTCCGTAGAATCTGGGATCGAAAATTGAAGTTTTAGGACTTTTTCCCACGAGTTAGCAGATGGGCCGTACTTCAATTTACGGCCCGTAAATAGTTTTCATAATACCACTCTACTATGACAATCTTCAGTAAAACGACCATAACTTTTGACTCCGAACTCCAAATGAGGTAAAGGAAGTTGCGTTGGAAAGCTAATTTGAAGAGCTTTCATTTGGTAGGTCATGAGACATTTAATTCTTTATGTGTTAAGAGTTATCAGCATTTAAAGTTGACCCTTGCATAATCCAACACTAGAAACTCAAATGTATAGGAAAGTTTTGAACTCGACTAAGTAGTAGAGGTCTCTTAGGGCCCTTATACACTTCCCACATAGAAGAATGAGGCTTGAAACCTAGGTACATGTAAGGATAAAATTAAGGGATGTCACACTCAGTTGTAAAATTTTATATGTTTTCTTTACATTCGCGTTTGTTAGGTCATTTAGATAATTAGTCCTCTTACTTTTTATAAAATATCCTCCTAGTAAATTTTAAATGAGATTTTTGGACTCTTTGATAAGTTTGATTATTTAGTTGTTGGTGAGTTTCTTATTCCCCTTAAATTCAATGGTTTCAAACTTAAGATTTGATTACTCCAAAGAGAAACAATAGTATAGTAAGTAGAACGCAGAGACAAACAAGTTTGCTCCAGGTAGTTATACAATTTTTAATGAATGATTCTCTATTTTACTCAGGATTGTTGGTCAAATAATTAAGTTAGCACTTAGGCATATATTATTGATGGAAAGAGAATTGGAGTTGTGATGGAGAAAGTTGCAGAAGAATCTGCTGGATGTTGCAACCATCTTCTACCTTTTCTTTATATAACACATGCTGATCTTAAATTCTACCAAAACCGCCGGACCAAAGGAGAGAACAACAGCACATAACACCAGATTCCTATATGCTGGGAAAAGAGAACAGGCAAATGGAAAGTGAATCTTTCAAAGATATCCTACTGAAACCCTATGCACTTAACCAAGGGACTGCAGGTGACATTGAAATAGATGAAAACTGTGAAGAACATGAGCACGTAGACCTTCACACGAGGTCAACGATGAAAACTGCGTGACCCTAACAGAGGAGGACAAGACGCGAATCTATAGACCTTACAGCTACTGAGGAATTATCAAAATACTGGTATGGAAACTCAATCATGTCTACCTCAAAAAAAAAAAAAAAACTATTATCACTATGGAAAATCGATGAAGACATCGTATTAATTGATCTAGGCCATGATTACTATATAGTGAAGCTACACAAAGAGGAAAGCGCACAGAACTCCCTTTTCAGCCTACCAAAGGAGACTAAATGCAAGGACAACTATATATCCACATTGGATGAGGCTACACTCTCAGTCTCACTACCATCAAACGAACAGTCAAAACATGAACCAACAAATTCCCCCAGCCACCCTTCAAGCCCACCCAGTAGCCGTAGGAGACAACTCCCTCTATGCAACACCAGCCCCACCCCCAAATCACAACCCACACTCGTGATAGAAATGAGCATGATAGGGCAAGTCCTTTCATTCAACGTGGCAGTAGAGGGATGGGAAATATTGATCATAGTCCAAACTCCAACTTTTCTGGCTTAAGTAATTTCGGAGGGAATGGGGATGGCCAGGGATTTATACCACCATCATCTTTGGATGACTTCGGTTCTCCCAGCTCTCCATTTCCCATATGCCGACCTGGTGGAAACTCCCACTTTTCAACCCTTTGAACCCACCCCAGAACTTAGACAGTCCGTTGAGTCCACCCTTTCTATGCCAATAACAAGTCCCAGAGGACGACCAATGGACCGTTACGGACCTCCATGGGAACCTACCAACATTCCCCAACACAGGCCAGGAGAATGTGTGAGCAAGTCCAGCTCAAGTCGTGCCAAACAGTGTAGCGACATCGTCCTAGGTAAGACCCCGACTCAGAACTCCCCCTACCTCATGTAGCTCCGAACCTACAAACAGTAGATATAGAAAATAGAGAAAGCCATAAGCTTGATGAGGGAAACGAGAACAGATATAGGAGTATTGAAAGACGTAAAGGTAATGATATTCAAGGAAAGATTCATAAAAAATACACACTTATCTGTCCATTGAATCTCTTAAAAGCTTCATAGATATCAGAACCCCGAGCAACTCCGAGACCGGGAACTTTGTAGTATTATTGAACCCAACTCTGTTGAATATGAGTCGAACCAGCCAGGTGAGACCAGTCCCAAGACCTTCAACACCAACAATAGGACCAATGAATTTAATAATATGGAATTGTGGAGGCTATAACAGAGGTGAATTAAGGAGGAATTTTCGAGCCCTTCTGGATTGGCACAAACCACCTTTGGTGGCTCTAATAGAAACAAAAATACAAAGTCATCAAACACTACTGGACTATTTTGCTTTAACAAATATGATAGAAGTAGCTTTAATCGGAAACTCAGGAGGAATTGTCATTCTGTGGGATGAAAACATCCTAGAACTGGATGACATATCCACTACAAACCAACAGATCCATGCAATGATAATGGTACACCTCACTCACGACTCACGGCTATTCTCATGTATTTATGCTAGTAAACTTAGAAATGATAGAAAGATTCTTTGGGAAAACCTAAAAACTATAAAAGATAATTATGAAGGACAATGGCTAGTAGGCAGAGACCTAAATGAAATAATGAACTGTACGGAAAAAAAACGAAGGTAGACTATGAATGCACCCAGGTCAAATGACGTGCGGGACATGGTAAACTACTAGGAACTCATAGACCTAGGAGTTAAAGGAAGTTGCTACACATGGCTGAACAAAAGGTTCAAAAGGAAAAATGCATTAATTTATGAAAGATTAGACCATTTCCTAGCAAACGAAAAATGGGTCCATCAGTACCCAAACTCACAGGTGGTCCACCTACCTAGAACTCACTCTAACCATTGTCCGTTGCTCCTGACACTGAACAACACACACTGAGAAAATTAAAAAAAATTGATTTGAAACGATGTGGATGTCACATCCCGATTTATAAACATCATTTCAAACGCGTGGTCCACGCCAAAAAACATAACGGAAGCCATTCCACTATATACGCAAAAAGTCAAAGAATGGAATAAAATTAGTTTGGGAAACATATTCCACAAAAAAGGAAATATTCTCCGATGATTAAAAGGGATTTAAAAATCCCCAAAACTGGAAACTAGCATTTTCCTACAAAAACTAGAACATAACCTAATGGAAGAGTACAATAGTATACTAAGAGTGGGTGAGGATTTTTGGAAACTTAAATCACGAATTAAATGGATCAGTGATGAGAACCTGAATACTAAATTCTTCCATACAACAATCTTAAATAGAAGAAGATGGAATAGAACCCACACGTTAAAGGACAATAAAGGAAACTGGTTATATGATCACAAAGAATCCTCAAACATATCAACATACATTACCAGGACCTTTTCTCTATAGAGAATAGAATATCCCTGTTAAATACTAACAAATATTCAAATGAGGCTCCAAGTGACCTCACCTTCTTAGAAGAATGACCATCTCCAGCTGAGATCTATAAAACGATAGAATCCTTCCAACCCCTAAAAGCCCCTAGATCGGATGGCCTTCACCCTATTTTCTACCAAAAATATTGGAATATAGTTGGAGAGTCTATAATAAGTACCTGCAGGAAAGCTTCTGAGAAAAGCTCCCTCCCAGATGGTTTTGAATAGAACCATAGTATGCCTAATTCGAAAAAGATGTGAGGCGTCAACACTTAAAAGAATATCGACCTATAAGCTTATGCAACACCACCTACAACATTATTTCTAAAACCATAGCCCTAAGACTCCGACCCATCATGGATACACTCATAGGTCCTTACCAAGGTAGCTTCCTAAAAAATAGACAAATATCCGATAATGCTATCTTGGTACAGGAAATAATGACAACTTTTAAAAATAAGTATAAGAAAAAATCTTACATGATGCTTAAACTGGATCTAGAAAAGAGTTTGATAGATTAGAATAGTCGTTCATTTATGACACACTACTTTTCGTTGGATTCCCAACAAAATTCGTTAGGCTAGTTATATCATGTATCACTACAAGTGATGAGACAACAACAAGTGCACTTAGGGGTGTCAAATGGGCGGATTAAGTTGAAATTGAGAATGTAAAAATAGGTTGAAATAGATATTGAGTTGAGTTATGACCCGTCCAACTTTACTTCGGGCTCAAACGGGTTGGGCTAAAATTCGGGTTGGGTCATGACCTGGCCAATATATTTGACCCGCTCAATCTCAATAATTTTAACATATTATTATTTACTTTTTATAACCACAATTTGAATTTCAACTCATGAAAATAAAAATAAAAATTTACAAATAGATAGATAAATCATAGAAAATATAAAATAAATAGAAAACATACATTACATCAGTTCAAGTATAGAACCTTAGAATAAGTTGAAATTGAAGATTAAATCGCGCTCAAGTAAAGATTTTTTCAAAATAGGTTAAGGTTTGAATGAGTTGAGATTGTGTCTAATTCAAATTATCTTGAGCCCAACCCATAAAATTTTAGGCAGGTTGGACGAATTACCTATATTTGCGCTCATTTTGACACCCATAAGTACACTTCCTCAACCTTCAGAATCCAAAAGGGACCCTCTAAATCCCAAATTAGCACTTCTAGACCTACGAAAATAACCCCTCGCCACTTACGCCCTAAAAATGCCTTGCTGGTACAGGTAGTCTCAGAAGGGATGAGACTAGCTAAGGAGACATACAACAACCACTTATGGTTATCATCACCATCAGGTACAACAGAAAGTGCCAACCCCTTGAAGCAATCTCGAGATAATCCCAATCTATTAGGTCTGTTCAAAATCGAACTAATGTATTGAAGATAAGTTATCTGAGGAATTGAAGAGGCATGCAACATTGGTGAATATTGGAAAAGTTAGTTCTTCTTAGAAGATTATTAATAAATGTATTAATTGATTTATAAACATAAATAATGGAGGGATGAATATACAAATATGAGAGCACTATTGTCTAAAAAGAACTTTCTTTGTGTTTATTAATGGGACCTTTCTTAAGGAGTTGGACCCATTCACAATAATGCAGGTTGCAGGGACATTGATTTAAAATGTGAAAATTTTTGCCATTGACAAGCTTAATGACAAGTCTAATGACATACGCGTACTCCTCGAAGGATCGATCTCAATTTTTTTTGGATTTTTTATTGCTTCGACTTTACTAGATTTCATTTGAGGTATAGTATTGGACGTGATCAATCCACTTGTGAGATTTCAATACTGATAAAATCAAACCAAACTATTACAAAAGGTCAAATATTACTACTACATGCCACAAATCTTGTGGTTGGAAAATCATGCTTAATTAATAAGCATAGGAAAATTCAAATATGGTGTGCTTAAAGGAATCCTAATTCAGTTTGAAGACATGCTCAATTTGGAGACATGTACTTGAGCATTAGAAATGTGGAAGCCTCCTTTGTTTGACTAGGAAATACCATAGCGGTTAGTTAGTCTATATATATGTATTGTATTTAAGACATGCATAGGCGTGTGTAAGGAAGAAAAAAAAATATAGTTTCTTGCAAGCATTTCTGAATATAGTTTCTACATAAAAAATCTGAGTGCTTCCAAGCATCAGTCACCAACAAGCGTTCATCATCCGGAGTTCCTTCAGGCAGTACAGGAACACTCTCATTAATGAACCTTTGCAGACTCAGAGTAGTCAGGTAGAAGAACATCTTCTGCTGCCACCTCTTGAAATCTACACCGGAAAATTTTGCAGGTTTTTTTGCTGGTAGAATTGCAGGTGCAACAGTGGAGCATTTTGCGGAAGATGTTGATGCCACATTCATTGTTCCAGTATTAACTTCACTCGGATTCGACATTGTTTTTGTTATAAGTAGACAAACAATTTAGTATATAAAATACTAAGCAATACGACTGAATTTGAATGTTTCTTATTTTTGTCACAAATAGACAGAAGACTCAAGTCTGAAAAACCACAGAGATTTCACAAAGTAAGAACACAGGGGAACAAAAATTAAAAATTAAATTCCTTAAGTTTGTTAATCCCTCTGTATTCAAACAACAACAGAAATAATAAAATAAGAAAAATTAAACGAAATATAAACCAATCCGAGTCCACAGAGCACACTGTGTGTCCTTAAAAAATTTAATCCCCTCACTGTACTCAAGGTTATGGATTATTTCCTCCCTTAGAATTTATAAGAAAATTTATGCAGAAGAAGAAGAATAATTTTCGATATTTAGAAAATGCACCAATGTTCTCTATTTATAGGCAGAGTTAGATGCGAATATACCTATTCCGAACAGTCTCATCTGTTCAGAATAGGTACAGAGTCTCTTGGGAATGAAAGTGACCGTTCTGAAGATTTTTATGCATGAAAATCAAAAATCAATTAAAGTAGCCGTAGCCAAAGCCGAGCGACGACAATGACAACACGAGGGGGTCCCTTTTACTTGGCTCTTTAAGGGTTAGAGGAAGTGTTTCCAAATATAAAGATAACAATTTTCCTAGGGAAAAATGACTTCATTTTCCTTTTTTTCAACCTTCATTTCCTTTTAATCTTCATTTCCCAATTCACACTTATTACTTAAACCCAACAGAAACCATAAAAAGTAAATACAGGAATGGGCTTATACATAACTAAAATGAAGTACTTGATCGCAAATAATATTACTGAAACAACTTTCTTGAGATATACTTCAAATGTTTTGATGTAAAATTTTCAAATGTTAGACATATATCAACTGTATCTGTTGCAAAGTTCTTGTACAAAATAATGAAATACTAATTCTGAACAAATAGTTGTAATTGTAGAATATCATGCATATAGTTTTTTTTTTTTTTTCAAATAACTGATCGAATTTTATTATCCATGATGAAACCAAAATACACTTCTGTTCTTTTCCTGAGTACATCAAAGCAAATGCAAAAGAGGCTACAACCTTTCCTACTGAAAGATTAGCCTATGGTATCAACAAAGAATTAAGGTGGTTCGAAGTGCCTCCTGAGTGTTTTTTGGGTCTAATTCTGAATGCATTCTGTCTATTTTGATGGCACCTCTAATTTTTGTTGGCAGCTTACTTTTTTCAAGAAAAATGACCATGTTGTTAAGGTAGTGTGCATGCTTGGATAAGAGATCAGCAACTTCATTTCCCTCTCTAAACCAATGGAGAATCTGTACGTTGTTTTGTTGTACCAACTATTGTATTGTAGCAATGTCTCTTTGAAGCTTCCATGGGATCTTACACTTGCCCAAAATCATATTCACAACCATGAGAGAGTCTAATTCAAGGATCAACTTGTATGGATTTCTGGATATGCACCACTTGACTCCATGTAAGGCTGCTTTCACTTCTGAGTAGTTGTTAGAACAGAAAGGTACTGGTGTTGCGAATGCCATCACCTTGTGTCCATTTCTTTTCCTAAAAATACCCCCCACTCCTGCTTTTCCCTCTTCTGAATTGAAGCTCCCGTCAGTGTTTAGTTTTCATTCGTTCCCTTTTGGTTTCTCCCACATCACCTTAGTGCTTGTGAGTTGAGGTTTGTAGTTCTCTGTAACTTTGCACACCGTATGCCAATTCCAACTCTCCTCCATGGTGCTGAAATTGTGTCCTAGTGAAATCTTGACCTGCATGAGAACTTGTTGCTGGATTTTGTACCTAGAGATGTTATTGTTTCCATATTTTTTTGTGCATCTGGCCTTCCAGAGTTCCCACAAGATAATTATAGGAGTAATGTAAAGCAATAACTTATGAACCTGATTCTTAGCATGAATATTCCACCATTGATTAATTATGGACAAGGGGTTTCTACCTCATTTATTAAAGCCAAGAGGTATGGAAAAGACATTCCAAATATGAATTTAAGAATTCTACAACATATGCAATCAGTATTTATATTAATCCCCAACTTATGGATAGTGTCATCAAAAGAGGAGCTTTCTTTTCAGAACTCTCCAAGCAATAAAAGAAATTTCGAAAGGAAGGCCTTTGTGCCATAGCTTGGCATACAAAGGGCAGGGGTCTCTTTTATGTCTTAACAGAAGATATGCAGAAGAACAAGAGAACTTACCTTGGGGGGTAAGGAGTCCAGATGGTTTGATCCTTAATGTTAGGAGATTCAATTGGAACTTGAATGATTTCCTCGAGAATGTGTTGATTGACCTTATTTTGTAATTTTTCCAGGTTCCAACCATTAAACTTGCTTTCATGTAATTTACTTTTTCTACAAGTTAATGCACGTAAATTAATCCGTCCGCGATTTAAATGCTACTTTAAATGAATGTTCTGATATAAGCCTTCAACACAAATTTTTTATTTTTTATTTTTGATAATTACTTACTTAAAACTTAAAATTTTGATCTTTCAAGTACAAACATATAATCTCTTTCTCTTTCATCAGCTTTCTTTTCCCAATCAAATCTTCAACATAATTAGGTAGAACCTAACTATGTTGACATTCACGTCACGATATAAAATGAAGTACTTCATCACAGTTATGATGTAAAATATTTTTGAATTTCTAATTGTTTAAAAAATTTGATATCAGCTAGAATTTGCTATGAAATTCTCGTACAAAATAATGGAATGATAATTTTGAGCATTTACTTACTTCAATTATGTCTACCTAATAAAGAACTTGCAAGCGCACCCAAGGGTGTGGACTAGTTGTCAAAGAAGTGGATTGAGCACTATGAGATCTCATATTCAAATTTCAACAAAGACAAAAACACTAGGTCATTTCTTCTCATTTGTTTTAGCTTTGGTGGATCGAGTTACCTGGGACTCCCTTTACGGCGTAGGCTCTATAACTATTTAATTTTTCATTATTAAATTGAAAGAGAAAAAATATATATTTAGATGTTAAGATAATTATGTATCTCAGAAGCTCTTTCCCGCATTAGCAACAGTCTAATGATCTGATCTTTTTTTTGCTAAATGAATACAGAAATTGAGCAACTTGAAGTATTTGAATCTAAGGGAGAACCTTCTATTAACAAAAAGCTCTAATTTTGGTGATATGCCAAACTTGGAGATACTAGATTTATATGGGTGTGTGAATTTGGAAAGTCTTAGAATATACGGATGTTCTGGACTGGTAGACCTCACCATATCTCTTAGAGTTCAAGACAAGCTCTGTAGGTTAGAGATAGAGAGATGCGAGAACTTAAAGAAGCTTCCGAGCTTTATTCAGATGGAATCCCTTGAAGAGCTCAAGATATCTGAATGCCCAAAATTAGATACATTTCCTGATATCAAAGGAGATATGCATTGCTTTACAAGACTTCTGATTTCTACTGGGATAAGAGAACTGCCTTCATCCATTGGGAATCTGAGCGGTCTCAAATATCTCTCTCTAACAGGTTGTGAAGATCTTGTAAGTCTACCAGATAGCCTCTGTAATTTGATGAGTCTTCAACGTCTTCTCGTCAGCAGGTGTGAAAAGCTAGCGAAGCTTTCAGAAAACATTGGTGATCTGCAAGAGCTACGGGAACTTGATGTGAATGAAACTGCAGTCTCCCAACCACCTTCTTCCATCACCAAGCTTGGCAAACTGAGGAAGTTAAGTTTCTCACGTGAACAACAATTTAAACATTCCTCAAGTTTCGTCTTGTGTCAACTATCAGCTTTATCCTCCTTGCAAGAACTCCATCTTCGTAATCACAACATATTGGCAGACTTCCTGAGAATTTAGGATCTTTGCACTTTTGGGGAAAGTTGAATGTAAGTAGAAGCAGTATTTCTTGTTTACCCAAAAGCATCTACAGACTCTCACGGCTTTATCACCTAAATGTACAATTCTACCAGAATTTTAATGACCTGCCAGGAGAGCTACCCCCAAATTTATGGGATCTATTTGCAGATTATCATTTAACCTTGAAGCACATCAGAGATCTCGTAATTGATCATCTTAAGCTGTATATAAGTTCTCGATATCCGACTATGGAGCTGTCTCAAGTGAACAAGTTAATGTGTTCCTACAGCATTTTCGCAGGACATGCATCCAGGTATTTATCCAGCCCACTCATATATGAATGTTGAAAATATATATTCTTGTCGAATTGATTTCTAGTAATACTAATAATTAATTTCTATTGCATGCAGTGTGACTTCAATCAAAGGGCTTATTTTGTCATTTCTTTTCCCGGAGTCAGAATTCCAGAGATATTCAATTATGAGCGGTCTATAAATAAAAAAGAGATCTCAATCGATCCGAATCCATCTTGGTATACTGATAAATTCCTGGGTTTTTGGATCAGTTACGGTCCTACTAGACTGGGTGCATTTTTAACAGCTACATTGGTCTGCAAATCTGACCCTGAAATAAAATATATCTTGAAGTATAACATCCCTGGATATTTGGAGATCTTGGATTCCATTTATTGCGTCTACATACCATTTGAAACATTCTGGGATGCTTTTGGGAATAAAGAAGGGAAGAACCCAAATGATTATTACATGTTGGAGCTATCCCAAGTGTACATGATGGAGGAGGAACTATGCTGGGGAATCCGCCTGGAGTACGGAAAGGAAGAAATTGAGTGATACTGGTCATCAAATGGAAAAAAAAGATGAAGTGACGAGTGATGCAAATGTCTGTTTATGACTTGTTTTACGTCACAAATTTCAAATGCTTTTCTTCCTTTCATACAAAAAAATGTGATGACTTTAGCTTTGTCAGAGGGCGAAGTTATGTCTTCTTGTCTGTTTCAATACTCTTTAATTTCTCCCACAATAATTTGTCATAAAGAATAGTGAAAACGGTGAAGTCGACATATATGACAGGATGTTAATTTCTCACAATAAATGTTACGTGTTGATTCTTTGTTATTAAGTTGTACTAAAGCAATCTAATGCAAGAAGGTGGAATCTATCAAGGGTGCATCTATAGCTTTAATATCCCACTTATACGAGATATATATATATAATTTATCCAATTAACGTCGCTTGTGAGGTACAACAATAGTTAGGAAATAATCGAGTTAGAGTTGTAGCAATGAATGCTATAGACGGTTTTATAGGAGAAATGAAAATGATTAACACAAGAGCTCTATAAGTGTTTCGCACAGGAGGCAACTCTACTACCCTTTATATAAGGACATTTAACAAGTTAAACATTTATGAATTAACCTGCTTTTCCCCACACAAATACAAGTTAAACATTTATGAATTAACGAGTTCTCAGAAGTGTTTTTTTTCTGTTCCTTGCATTTCATTCAATTCACACACACAATTACACACAAAAAAACATCTGTTTAACACAATTACACACTGAAAGCGTATAGTCATCCATCCTTTGTAGCCTTGAAAAATCAACCCGCGGCTTAAAAATTTTAATCTTCATTTTCCAAATAGATTAGCTCTGCCTTGGGAGATGCTCTATGGAACTGCATCATTTCTATGGCAATGTTCGAATCTTCCAAAGAACCATATGGTTCAATAGTCATCCTTAGCAAAGATGGAGTATGAGCAAGCAATTCCTTAATGAAAACCACTTCAGTTTTGGAACCCTTAAAATAATACACAACAACTTCTTCGAGCTTTTTGAGTGGTTCGTCCAAGAAAGTTGGTGTGTCTATGTTTTCCGGAACTGCTTCAACAGTAGCAAAGGAATGATATACCTAAAGGTGTCAAATAAATACCATACATCAGTTTAGCTCCCCGTGTTTCGTTATACAAAGTGAAAAAATGAGACAAATCATAAATATATATATCATTTCTTACCGAAGTCTCAAGTTTACGCAAATTAGGAGAATTCTTCAACAACTCGAATGCATAATCAGTCTGGCCGATTTGAATGAAGTTTATTTGTAAATGTAGACTACACAAGCAATTGAGCGTAAAAGGGAGCCTTTTTGGAAGTACACCTGCACTCAAAAGCTTCGGACCAAATACAGGATTATAAGAAACAAATATCAATAAGATGGAACGTAAAACAAAATTCATGCATGTCAGATTCTTACCTCAAGTGCAGATGAACACAACATAAGTTCCTGAAGTGCAGTCAAGCTAAGAAGAAGCTTTTCCAAAGTTGATCTTTCATCAAGTGTTGAAAAATATTCAACGTTGAGACTCAAGAATATTAATTGCTTGCAGTTCATAAAGCAATTTAGGTCAAGATTACAGTACTCTTCCTCAAAGTAACGCAAGAACTTCAACCCAGCCGAAACAAATTTGAGGTGTCGAGTACCGTAACAGTCCAATAAGGCCAGTTTGACAAGAAGGGGGGCGTTAATAACACAAATGTCTGTAGATGGCTCAAAGGTTACGTTTTCCAAAAAAAGTGTCGTAAGATTCTGAAAGCCAAGAGATTTTGGGAGTTTGGTGATACAATTGAAGAGTTTCAACTTTGTCAGACTTGGATGATCAAATATATAAGAAGGCACTTTGTAAGCCAGAGTTATTGGCATGTTAAGCTTTAGCTTCTTGACTCTATTTGCAGTGGCATGAAGTATCCATCTATCAATACCTGGACACACAGACAAGTGTAGTCTTGACATATCAAGATCAAACTTCACAACATTCCCAACATGTCCTAAAAGGATGTTGTCAACTGTGCGTTCAAAGACATGTCGAGATATTGATGCTAATTTAGTGCAGAAGTGATGATCCAGCACCAAATTTGGAAGTGTAGCCCAATTGCATCTCCAACTAGTGGACAAAATACTTGTTCTTGTAACATCTTCAGTAGGCAAAAGCTTAAAGATACGATCTATTACATTTCTTGGCAGGTAACTTATTCGATCTTCTCCATCCATTTCCGCAGCAACTATATTTGATACTATCAGCAAGAAAAGTGAATAGTCTTAGGCATAAAACTTACAAAGTTCTCAAAGTGTCAAATTCACACATTTCCACTATTTATCTGAAAATTAAAAAGAGTCAATGAGAATGAATATATTCCATAGGAAAGCTGCTTTTGTACTATTTTTTTGCATCTCTAATATTTTCCAAATGCATATATATGAGTGACTTACATGAGGAAATTTGACTTACTGTCAATAATTAGAAGAAATAATGATGAAGAAATTCATTTTACAGAAGAGGATATACAAGCCATGGACATTTTCTATTATCATAAAACATTTCGGTAAAAAGATCAGCCATCTATATCTAAAGAAATTGTTCTTATAGACCTGGTTTACGACTATTACATAGTTAAATTCTTCAAAGAAGAGAATTTCCAAACAATGCTTACAACAGGGTCCATGGTTCACGAATGGATTTTTTTTTTCCGGTGGAAAGATGGACCCAAATTTTGTGGCCTCAGAAGCAAAAGAGATAAAGTCAGCAACTGAATAAGCTACCAGAACTTTCTACTGAATTGTATGACCATCCAATTCTGGTTAGAATTGGCAAAAGACTTGGGAAACTAGTTAAAACAGATGTGTGCACTTTGGAGGCATTCTGAGGACGCTATGCAAGGATATGTATGGAAGTCTTTTACATCGGCCATCATAAAGAACCACTTAAAAATGAAATATACTCTGCTCCACCAATCAAAATTGTCCCAACAAAGTTTAGAGGCAACTCACAGCGGGGGTACGGAAGACAAGAACCTACTTACGCATCCAACAACTCAACAAGCGGAAGGCTCAGAGAAGAGGGAGGAGGCTTGACAGATAGTCAAGGCAAAAACAGAGCAGGAGAATGGATCAAGGCAACAAAAACAATGTAACGGTAGAAAAAAAAATGGAAAAGGAATTCACGTTAATCTATTTCATGCTGACACAGGTAAGTACCTTCAATCCAAAATCTTTAGATACAACATCATCCAAAAATTATGACCAGGCTGTAGACTTGGGTTGTGACAGTTATTTAGTGTGAAAATAGATTTGGACATGCACTAAGGTCACAAGAATCTTTTAGCAAAAAGTTGAGTTGAAAGCTTCCTTACTTACAGATTTTTGATGTAAGATTTTATAAAATTTAGGTGATTCAATGACTTCTAAGTTGTGCATAGATGTGGTTTAGGGTCATAAGGAACCTTAAACATCAAGCCAAGTTCAAAATATTTCTATCAGCAAAGTTTTCGCACGAGTTTACATAAAGGTCAACTTCAAATGGATATATCTCTTAGCACATAAAGATAGGTGATCCATAATTCATCAAATTAAACATTTTTAGTCTTCTTTTCAAATCCACCAAGTTTGTCTCATTTTGTGTTTGTAGTAAAAAGTTATGACCATTTTACTAGAGCATGTCTAGACTAGGCAATTAGGCGAACTGAGAGTTCATTTGATGACTTGCCAAATAGGTTCGGCATATCACCTATTGAACTTTCCTAATGTAACCAAAAACCTTTAAAAATTGTTATTTTAGGCAATCTAAATCTCCTATTTGGAGATTCACCTAATGGTTCGGCGATAGGACCTCCAGATTGCCGATTTAGCTAATAGGATTCATTAAAGGTCATTTTTTAAATTTTGATGATCTTCTTACATTTCCAGAAGGATACTTTTGATCTTAACCTTCAAATGACTTTCTCAAGTCTATGTTATAACCTATCATTCTTATATGTATAGTAACTCCTAGGATACCTAACTTTCCTTCTCCCAAAGAGCAAGAACTTCAAAAAATGATTTTTTCCAAATTCACCAGATCTAAAAGCTCCAAGTTCAAAATTATCTTCAAGAATCTAGGGTTTTGGATCAAGATAAAGAGTTTCTCATGTTTAAGCTATAAAGTTCCAAGCACAAAGGCTTCTTCAAGGTATGTAAGGTTACTCATAGTGAAAAATTAAGTTCATTCCCATGCGCTACATCTACAATTTCAGTTAGTAAGATTATAGTTTGGGTTTTTACTCCAAAGTTCATGATTTTTTAATTTATATATTCTCATATTGTCGATTATTGATTTTATTATCAAAATCATGATACTTCATATCATTAATGATCTTTGCTTGATGGTTCATGCTTATCATATCACATAGACCCCTTTCTAGCCAAAGATATTTGGATATCTTGTTATATCATTCAATATGCATGATTTTCATGAACAAAGTGATTTCAAGAATTTCAAGAAAATATATTTTATTTTAAATGCATCATTTTAGAATCGTTTCAAAAAAGTATATTTTGCATCTTTGTGCATGAATTTTAGAGTTTAAATAAAGTTAAGTATTTTGAGATATCATTGAGTAGAGTTTGAAAAGGATCTGAATGGTTCCAAATACATTATTTAAGAGTAAAGAGCATAGTTGCTTTTAAATAAAGCATTATTAGTTAAGAGAAAGCATTATTACTTATCTAAAAGCAAAGTCCAATTTAAAGAAAGTATATTGAGCTAAGATCCAAGTATCAGCTTTTCAAGTTTCCCCTAAAGCTCCAATTTCAGCATAGATGCCGGAGACTAGTGTTAGGGATACTGAGGATGAGTCGGTAGCTGCTGTCTAAGCCCTATCTAGAGGGTGAGGCAGAGGTCATGATAAAGCTAGAGGTCGAGGCAGGACTAAAGGAGCAACACCAGCCCGAGGTTAGCCTAGAGGGGTTTCACCTGAGCCTATTGTTGACCTAATTTATGAGTATGAAGAGCAGGTTGAGGACCCAATTCAGCCTCTTGCAGCCTCAGAAGGTACACCGATATTATATTACAGGAGCTATTGATTCAGTTGTTGGCGAGGTTGGGGTTTACCCCTACTACTAGTGATCTTCTAGGTACCTCAGTTTCTGCTATACCTATTGGTCCTTCACAGGTAGATCAGCAAGAAAAGTTAATAGTCTTAGGCATAAAACTTACAGAGTTTTCAAAGTGTCAAATTCACACATTTCCTCTATTTATCTGAAAATTGAAAAGAGTCAATGAGAGTGAATATATTCCATAGGAAAGTTGCTTCTGTACTATTTTTTTCAATATATTTCTTTTGTTTGATTTATTTTTTAAGAGCATGATTTTTTTTGCATATCTAATATTTTACAAATGCATATATATGAGTGACTTACATGATGAAATTTGACTTACTGTCAATAATTTGAAGAAATAATGATGAAGAAATTCATTTTACGGAAGAGGATATATAAGCCATGGACATTTTCTATTATCATAAAATATTTCGGTAAAAAGATCAGCCATCTATATTTAAAGAAATTATTCTTATAGACTTGGGTTACGACTATTACATAGTTAAATTCTTCAAAGAAGAGAATCTCCAAACAACGCCTACAACAGGGTCCATGGTTCATGAATGAATTCTTTTTTTTTTCGGTGGAAAGATGGCACCCAATTTTTGTGGCCTCGGAAGCAAAAGAGATAAAGTCAGCAATCTGAATAAGCTACCAGAAATTTCTACCGAACTCTATGACCACCCAATTCTGGTTAGAATTGGCAAAAGACTTGGGAAACCACTTAAAACAGATGTGTGCACTTTGGAGGCATTCTGAGTACGCTATGCAAGGATATGTGTGGAAGTCAGTATAGGAGTCCCAGTTAAGAAGCACATTTACATCGGCCATCATAAAGAACCACTTAAATATAAACGACACAATATACTCTGCTCTACCTGCGGTGTCCTTGGACCTACCAATCAAAATTGTCCCAACAAACTTTAGAGGCAACTCACAGCGGGGGTACTCAAGACAAGAACCTACTTACGAATCCAACAACTCAACAAGCCGAAGACTCAGAGAAGAGGGAGGAGGCTTGACAGATAGTCTCCTTTGCAAGAAGACAAAAACAGAGCAGGAGAATGGATCAAGGCAACAAAAACAACATAAAGGTAGAAACAAAACTGGAAAAGGTATTCACGTTAATCTATTTCATGCTGATACAGGTAAGTACCTTGAATCTAAAATCTTTAGATACAACATCATCCAAAAATTTTGACTAGGCTGTAGACTTGGGCTGTAACAATTATTTAGTGTGAGAATAGATTTGGACATGCACTAAAGTCACAAGAATTCTTTAGCACAAAGTTGAGTTGAAAGCTTCCTTACTGACTGATTTTTGATGTAAGATTTTATAAAATTTAGGTGACTTCAAAGTTGTGCATATATGTTAAGGTCCTTTCATAAGTATTTGAAATGTATTAGATGTGGTTTAGGATCATAAGGAACCTTAAACATCAAGCCAAGTTCAAAATATTTCTATCGGCTAAGTTTTCGCACGAATTCACATAAAGGTCAACTTCAAATGGATATATCTCTTAGCACATAAAAACCTTTAAAAACTGTTATTTTAGGCAATCTAAATCTCCTATTTGGCGATTCACCTAATGGTTCGGTGATAGGACCTCCAGATTGCTGATTTAGCTAACAGGATTCATTAAAGGTCATTTTTTAAATTTTGAAGATCTTCTTACATTTACAGAAGGATACTTTTGATCTTAACCTTCAAATGACTTTCTCAAGTCTGTGTCATAACCTAACATTCTTATATGTATAGTAACTCCTACGATACCTAACTTTCCTTCTCCCAAAGAGCAAGAACTTCAGAAAATGATTTTTTTTTTTCAAATTCACAAGATCTAAAAGCTCCAAGTTCAAAATTCTCTTCAAGAACCTAGGGTTTTGGATCAAGATAAAGAGTTTCTCAAGTTTAAGCTTTAAAGTTCCAAGCACAAAGGCTTCTTCAAGAACTTTTGTTCTTCAAGGTATGTAAGGCTACATAGTAAGTTCATTCCCATGCTCTACATCTACAATTTCAATTAGTAAGTCATAGTTTGGGTTTTTACTCCAAAGTTCATGATTTTTTAATTTATCTATTCTCTTATTGTTAATTCTTGATTTTATTATCAAAATCATGATACTTCATATCATTAATGATCTTTGCTTGATGGTTCATGCTAATCATATAACATAGACCCTTTTCTAGCCAAAGATATTTGGAAATCTTGTTATATCATTAATATGCATGATTTTCACGAAGAAAGTGATTTCAAGAATTTCAAGAAAATATATTTTATTTTAAATGCATTATTTTAGAATAGTTTCAAAAAAGTATATTTTGCATCTTTATGCATGAATTTATGAGTTTAAATATAGTTAAGTATTTTGAGATATCATTGAGTAGAGTTTGAAAAGGATCTGAATGGTTCCAAATACATTATAAATAAAGATCATAGTTGTTTTTAAATAAAGCATTATAAGTTATGAAAAAGCATTATTACTTATGTAAAAGCAAATCCCAATTTAAAGAAAGTATGTTGATCGCTAAGATCCAAGAATCAGCTTTCAGGTTTCCCCTAAAGCTCCAATTTCATCTTTTCATATTCAAGTTTTGTATGCCTCTAATCTATTCTTTCTGCGCAGATGCCGGGGACTAGTGCTAGGGATGCCGAGGATGAGTCAGTACCTGCTGTCCAAACCCTAGCTAGAGGGTGAGACAGAGGTCATGACAGAGCTAGAGGTTGAGGCTGGACTACAGGAGTAGCACCAGCCCGAGCTTAGCCCAGAGGGGCTTCACCTGAGCCTATTGTTGACCTAATTTATGAGCATGAGGAGTAGGTTGAGGACCCAGTTCAACCTCTTGCAGCTTTAGAAGGTACACCGATATTACAAGAGCTATTGATTCAGTTGTTGGCGAGGTTGGAGCGTACCCCTACTACTAGTGATCTTCTAGGTACCTCAGTTCCTGCTATACCTATTGGTTCTTCATAGGTAGATCAGGTCCTAGTATGGGATTCGAGACCCCAAGTCCATTTTCTATGCCTTCTATTTCACCTCTGAGGTTTTCAGCCCCGCCAGTTTCTGCCAGTACGACTGTGTCCTTGTCTGAGCAAAAGAGCTTTAAGAGCTTTATGAGATTGGCTCCTCCCAGATTTAATAGTACAACTACGGATGGGGCATATGACTTTATGATAGTGTCAGGATCGACTATTTAATTTTTGTATTCTAGAGGCCCAACAGAGTAGCTTATACATCTTACCAGTTCACTGGCCCATCGCCAAAGAGTGGTGGAGGTCGGTTATGGCCTGGAGGCTAGTTGATGCTCCAGCAATAGGTTAGGAGCAGTTTACTGAGATCTTTCTTGAGAGGTTTGTACCCTATAGTCTTCGTGATAGACGTCATGATGAGTTCGATAGATTAGAGCCGGGTTCTATGACTAATTCTAAGTCTAAGGCAAGAATCCATGAGTTGTGCCGCTACGCCATGTCCAGAATTCCCAGGGAGTTCGAGCGAATTCGCCAATTGGTGAAGGGGTTCGCAAGTTATCTCTAGGAGGCCACAACCTCTCTTTCGTTATCCGACGGTTCCTTTCAAAGCATTGTTGACCATGCAAGATTGATAGAGGGCATCAAACATGCATGACACGGTGGTAGTAAGAGGTCCCGCCATCATGGCCAGTTTTGAAGTTATGCACCCAGAGATAGAGATTCTCAAAGGCATAACGCTTAGAGTTGTCAGGGGAGACCAGTTCATACAACCATTCCTACTGCGGATAGTATGAGCAGGCCAAGATCTAGCCAGACTAGTTATGATGGTTCCACCAGTTCAAGGATGCGTAGTGGTTCTTTAGGTCATCCTTCTCAGAGTTCTAGACCTAGAGGTTGTTATGTATGCGAAGAGTTTGGCCACAAGGCCAAGGATTTCCCCAAGCATTCTCTTGTTTCTTTTTCGTCGCTGACACAAATAGCCTAATTTACACCAGCCCTAGTAGCTAGAGGCACTTCACAGAATGCGAGGGGTAGTACAAGAGGTACTAGGCATGGAGCTAGAGGTGGTGCTCGTGGTGGATAGTAGGTCAGTAGTGAGCGTCGGGTATGTTATGTTGTTCCAATTTGGACAAAGGCGGAGACATTTGATGCTGTAATTACAATATTATTCTAGTTTGCCATTGTTCAGCTTTAGTATTGTTTGACCCTGTATCCACCTATTCGTATGTATTGGGTTATTTTGCTAATGATATTAGTGTCATGTGTGAACCCCTTGATGTTTCTATTTGTGTTTCAACATTGATGGGTGAATCCTTAGTGGTAGATTGGGTATATCGGGGTTGTATAACGGTAATCTCAAGTAGGGAGATCTAGGCTGATTTGATCCTCCTAGATATATTTGACTTTGATATTATTTTGGAATGGATTGGTTGTCCCCCTATCATGCGATCCTTGATTTTTATGCTAAGATTGTGACCTTAGCATATCCAGGTTTACCTCAGTTAATGTGGACAAATGCTCCTAGCTCTTATCCTAAGGGGGTGATTTCCTATGTTCATGCTCGGCGTATGATGGAGCATGGGTGTTTATCTTATTTGACTCATGTACGTGATATTTCAAAGGAGTCATCTTCTTTAGAGACTACAAGGGTGGTTAGGGAGTTCATGGATGTGTTTTCTACTGTCTTACCACGTGTTCCTCCAGATCGCGATATTGATTTTGCCATTGATTTTGAGCCAGGAACTAAGCCCATATTTATTTCCCTTTATTGTATGGCTCCAACAAAGTTAAAGTAATTGAAAGAACAATTAGAAGATCTGTTTAAGAAGGGGTTTATTCTTCCTAATGTGTCACTTTGGGGTGCACCGGGGTTGTTCGTGAAGAAGAATGATAGTACTATGAGAATATGTATTGACTATCATCTGTTTAAAAAAGGGACCATCAAGAACAAGTATCCTTTGACTCATATTGATGATTTGTTTGATCAGTTTTAGGGTGCCACATTGTTCCGCAAAATTGATTTGAGGTCAGGGTATTATCAGCTAAGGGTTCGGGAGTCAGACATCGTGAAGACTACTTTCAGGACTCGATATGGGCACTATAAGATTGTGGTTATGTCATTTGGGCAAACTAATTCTCCCGCCACTTTTATGGAGTTGATGAACCGAGTGTTCAGACCACCTAGATTCTTTTGTGATTGTATTCATTGACAACATCTTGGTATATTCTAGGAGTGAGACAGACCATGTTTGTTACCTTAAGATTGTGCTCCTGAGATGCCATGAGAAGAAACTGTGTGCTAAGTTCTCCAAATGCAAATTTTGGCTCGACATTGTGACTTTCTTGGGTCATGTGGTGACTAAGAATGGTATTATAATCGATCCAACCAAGGTTGAAGCAGTTCGTGACTAGGTGAGACCCACTTATGTGATTGAGATTCAGAGTTTTATTGGGCTAGCAGGTTATGATTGTTGATTTGTTCAGGGATTCTCCTCTATCAACACTCTTTTGACTAGACTAACTCAGAAGCAAGTTGCATCTCTTGGGGACTCATGAATGTGAGCCAAGCTTCAAGCGGCTTAAGGAGTTATTGACTTCAGCATCTATTCTAGCATTACCCGAGGAAAGTGTAGCCTTTGTTGTTTATTGTGATGTGTCTGGTGTTAGTTTGGATGGAGTTTTGATATAGAAGGGAAGAGTCATAACGTATGCTTCGCAATAGCTGAAGGCCCATGAACGGAACTACCCTACTCATGACTTGGAGTTAGCCATAGTGGTGTTTGTGCTGAAGTTGTGGAGGCTTTACCTTTATGGGGTACATTGCGAGATCTTCAAAGACCATTGTTGCCTTAAGTATATTTTCTCTCAGCCTAATTTGAACATGAGGCAGCATATATGGTTGGAGTTGCTAAAAGACTATGTTATCTCTATTCTTTATCATCCTGGCAAGGCTAATGTAATAGCTAATGCTGTGAGTCGGAAAGCTTCTAACATGGGTAGTTTGGCATTTCTTAGGATGGAGGAGAGGCATTTAGCTTTGGAGGTTCAGTCTTTGGCCAGACAGTTGATCAGACTTGACATCTCCCCGCCTCATAGTGTGTTGGCCTTTGTTGAGGCCAGGTCTACATTGATGGACTGGATTCATGCTTACCAGTTTGATGATGATAAATTATGTGTGATTCGGGACAAAGTGTTGAGGAGTGAAGCTAAGTCGGCTTTTATTGATTTTGCGGGAGTGTTAAGGATTAATGGACGCATTTGTGTGCCTAATAAGGTAGGTGACTGGGTTTACTTGATCTTGGAGGAGGCTCATTGTGCTAAGTATTCCATTCACCTGAGTATTGCGAAGATGTTTCATGACCTTAAGCAACATTATTGGTGGTGTGGGATTAAAAGGGACATTGTAGAGTTTGTGGCTAAGTGTTTAAATTTCCAGCAAGTTAAGTATGAGCATCAAAAGCCAGGAGGTTCGATGTAGAGGATGCCCATTCCTGAGTGAAAGTGGAAACGTATTATCATAGATTTTGTGACTAGACTACTCGTGACATTAGATAAGTTTGACTCAGTTTGGATGATTGTAAACAGGTTGACTAAATAACTCACTTCATTCCGGTGAGGACTAGCAACGGTGCGGAGCAACTAGCTAGGATCTATATACGTGAGATTGTTAGACTGCATGGAGTTCCTATCTCTATTGTGTAAGATCGAAGTTCAGTCTTTACCTCCGACTTTTGGAAGGCATTGTAGCATGGTTTGGGTACACGATCAGACATGAGCTTAGCATTTCATCCCAGTCCAATGGCCAGTCCAAGCGGACTATTTAGGTATTGGAGGAGTGGGCTTGTGTGATTGATTTTGGTGCTCAGTGGGACCAACACTTTCCCTTAGCGGAGTTTGCTTATGATAACAGTTATCACTCCAGCATTCAAAGTGCACCATTTGAGGCATTGTACAGGCGTAGGTGTTGGTCGCCTATTGGTTGGTTCGACTCAGTCGCCATCGATATATTAGGCACTAATTTGCTCAGAAATGCTATGGAATAGGTGTGCCTGATCCAGAGTCGGCTGTTGACAGCCCAGAGTTGACAGAAGAGCAATATTGACACGAGAGTTCTTCCTTTGGAGTTTATGGTAGACGATCATGTGTGGTTGAAGATATCACCCATAAAGGGTGTGATGAGGTTCTGGGATATGGTTTTATGTGGTAACTATTTATCTATTGGATTGTCTCCTTTTAGTGCACTTTATTCTTGGATTTGGAATAAAGTAGTCTTTTAGTCATGATCCCATTTTTGGTCGTGACAATAAGAACTCTGAAGTTAAGCATGCTTGGGCGAGAGTAGTACTAGGATTAGGATGGAACATGAGCTTCGTAGGTGGATAAGGGAACTCGAAAGATAGAATATCGACACAATTATTGAACTCTAGCTACTGACAACAATTCGAGGGTGGCGGTAGGGGAGGGAAAAAGTGGAAGAGGAAAAAGCCATGGGGTAGATGGGGTAGGCTGAGTCAAATATAACAATATTTTTGGATCGGAGACGAAATTTTATCCTAGAATTTTTCATTTTTAGCGGGGATGAATTAGGAAAAATGGGAGTTGAAGTTATGAATGTGGGTGCGCTATGGATTTGGTAACAAACTAGAATTGGAAAACGTTGATAAGCTTACATGAAAATATTTTCATTTTTACTGATGGATTGCAGAAGGGAAGAAAAACTAGCAGTTGGTAGGATTGGTCTTGTCGAAGCAAAAGTACCTGACTAGTTAATCTTACCAACCACTATCCTTTTCTTCCCTTCATGCTATCCGCCGGTAAACATGGCAATTTTTTCATGTAAGCTCAACAACATTTTCCAATTCTAGTTTGTTACCAAATCCGTAGCGCATCCACATTCATAACTTCAACTTCCATTTTCCCCAACTCATCCTTGCTAAAAATAGAAAATTCTACTCAAAAATTTCATCTCTGATCCAAAAATTTCGTTACATTTGACTTAGCCTACCCCATCTACCCTATGGCTTTCCTCCTCCACTTTTCCCTCCCCTATTGCCACACTCGAATTGTTGTCAGCAGCTTTATCAAGAGTTCAACAATTGTGTCGATATTGAATATTCTCATGTTATAATCTATGGGATGGGATCGTGTCATGTGTTGGGTTGGAAATTCTTATTATGATGCTAGTGTGAGGGACTTAATTATTTATGTGGTTCTTTGAGAGCATGTGAATCCTAAATTGAGAATATTGTGAATATGACATATTGAGAATAAGAGATAATTGTGATACGATATTGAGGATCATGGCTTACTTGAGAAATGAAAGTTAATAAAATAGAGTGGAGTATTTTAAAGAGAATTGTATCCCAATATGTGTAAAAGAAGGTGAATATTATAATTTCTAAACTTTGAGAACTTTGATGTTTATTGTACTTATTCCGAGAAATATTGTTTCCATAATTGTGGCTTGATTGCATGCATCCTCATACTACATGTCATGATATATTGTGAGACTACTTTTTAAAATCCTTGACCACGAGCTAGGTGGCTAGGTAGTTGATATATATTGTGATTGAGGTAGATGATCTGCGAGGTCCCCATGGGTCCCCTTATCTATGGAGCCTTAGCTCGATAGGAGTGTATACGACAGGCTGTGCGACAGTCTTGATTCTACCATGTATTGCATACCATACCATTGTATTACTTGTGCTTGTTTTGGATTGGCTTAATTGAGATTATATGTTTATTTTATTCGCATCGTTCTATATAAATTGGCGGCACCGATGCTGGATTGTATTTCTTGTTGCAAATGAAAGTGTTCCTAGATTTATTTCATAATTTATTCAATTTTTGATTCTAAGTCAGTTAAACCTGCTGGGTACATATTATGTGTACTCGCCCCTGCTTCTTCCGCCCCCTGCAGATTCTTGTCGGGATTATTCACGTGGTAGTTGATTTGCTCATGCAGTTGGTTCATACCAGATCTAGTCATGAGACTCAAGGCTTCGAGTTACTATTGGACTTTATCTAGTAGTTTAGTCCTTATTTCTATTCGAAGACTGAGATGTACTTATTTTACTAGTTTTTATATTAGATGCTCTTTACACTCGTGACACCAGATTCAGGAATATGGTTTTATGTAGTGACTATTTATCTATTGGGTTGTCTCCTTTTAGTATATTTTATTCTTGGGTTTGAAATTAAGTGCCTTTTAGTCATGACCCCGTTTTGGGTTGTGACAGTGTTTTACTTTCAGTCAAGTTATTTTAAGTTATTCAATATGAGTACTCAATTCAATTAAGTGTTTTTCTTCAGCTTTATTACATATCGTACATTCTATGTGCTGATGTCATTCAACACTCTATCATTTCATAATGTAGATTTTGATTTTCATAATAGCAAATATTCAATAAGACATCTTCACATTATTAGTTGGTGAGATCTCGTTGCTTCTGAAGGCTCTAGTTTAGTTAAGTTCAGTTCAATACTTTATAGTCAGGTAACTGTGGGTCTCATGTATGCACCTATCTCGATTTACTAGAAGCTTCATAGATGGTCAGAGTTATGAGTCAATTTAGTCTTCTGTATTCAGATGTTTTAAGCATTATTGTTATTATCATTATTATTTATATTCAGATTTATTTCATATTCTTGCATAACGTATTTTAAATGATTCTAAAGATTTATCTTATAGAGCTTTCACATGTATGTTTAGTCTTTAATTTTGTAGTCAGCCAGGCCAAAGGTTCACCTGGAACCAACAATGGTTTTCGAGTGCCAGCCACATCTAAAGTGTAGGTTCAGGGCATGATAAATTTGGCATCATAGCAGATAATTCAAGTGTTCTAGAGTGTTTATGAAGCCGTGTCGGTAAGGTGTTATTTATGGTAGTGAGAGCCCCACTTCTATAATGAGGGACTATGGATGAGTTTTCCTTCTTTTATTCTCTATATTGTGCAATAGAGTTGTTTCCTGAAGAACATATGTTGATTTATGTGTTGAAAAAGAGTAAATCATAAATTTAGAACCTCATACAACTATATGCTATCACAGATACACATATTAGGCCTCTTATTACGTAATGACTCAGCCACAATTCACTCTTTTTATCTAAGGGAACATACACTACACTCGTACCAATTTTAAGAAAGTATGTTGAGGTAAGGCTTCAAGTATCAAATTTTCAGTTTTGCGCTTAAAGTGAGACACCTTTAAGGTAATTGAGCACAATGCATGTTTTGGAAGAAGTATCGAACACCAATTTGGCGATACAAGTTTAGATAACTACACCTCCATAAAGCTTTCGCATGTATGTTTATTCTTTAAGTATTTAGCCAGGCTAAGGGTTTGTTTGGGACTGACACTAGCTTTCAAGTGTCGGCCATGTTATGGTGTTGGCTCAGGGTATGACACTTAAAACTATATAAAAAGATTTGGTGGAAACTGGCTACTAGGAGGGGGATTTTAACAAACTCCTAAGCTTTGACAAGGGACTTATGGGAAATAGTGCAAGTATTGTGAACTAATTGACATAGGCTTTACATAAAACCGATTCACGTGGCTAAATAAATTCTTCAAAAATAGATCACAACTCATATATGAAAGACCTAATAGATTCTTTGCGAACAATAATTGGATCCATAAATTCCCAGACACCCAAGTACAACTCTTACCACACACCCATTCTGACCACACACCTATATCTACTCTCACTTGCGCACCATACTCGCGACAAATTCTTCAAATTTTAAACTATGTGGACCACCTACTAGACCTTATCAACATTAATAATGACTCACAGGATAGAGTAGGTGGCATCATGGAAGCAATGCCCATCTTTCATAAGAAGGTAACAGAGTGGAAACATACTTCTTTTGGAAACATCTTTTATAGGAAGAGGAAACTCTTTAGGGTATTCAGAAATCTCCTAGTTATGCACATAGCATCTTCCTAACACAGCTTGAAGAAAACCTTATTACTGAGTAAAACTTTCTCCTTTTTATTGAAGAAGGATTCTGGAAATTAAAGTCTTAGAGTAAATTAATTAGCGGAATGGGGGAGATGCAAACACTAGAAGACACTGAATCTTAGTGCTATGTTCTAATGAAGGGGAATGAATTTACAATCAAATGGCAAAAAAATGCCACCTATATTTACTTCAGGGATTTGTTCAACACAAAAAAAATGTCATCAAAATGGTTTTCATCATCCTTGATAACCTTTGTAATCATATAGACCTTTCCAATCTTGGAGAAACTCCTTTGGAGGAGGAAGTACACAGAGCTATCTTTTCTTTTCAACCATTAACGTCCCTGGGACCTAATGGCCTACATCCCTCCATTTACCAAAAATATTGAAACATAGTAGGTAGCTCTTTCATATCTTTATTTGTTCCTGCTGGAATAAATGAAACCCATATCTGTCTAGTTCCAAAAAAGAAAAATGACATATGTCTTGGGCTCAGGATAATTTTAATTGAGTTCAATCCCAACCCATTCAAGTCTTAGCCCAATTTAATCTTCAATTTCAACCTGTTCTTAGACTCTTTACTTGCATTAATGTAATGCATGTTTTCTATCTATTTTATATTTTCTATCATTTATCCATCAACTTGTAACTTTTTAGTTTATTTTTTTGAGTTGAAATTCAAATTGTGATTATAAAAATAAATAATAATATGCTAGAATTATTGAGATTGAGCGGGTCATGACGCAACCGGAATTTTAGCCTATTTGAACCCAACTCGTTTGAGCCCAAAGTAAGTTTGGGTGGATCATAACCCAAGCCTATTTCTATTTCAACCCATTATAACATTCTCAATTTCAACCCGACGCGCTCGTTTGACACCCCTTCAGATGCTTTTGACGGACAAATCTCAACTATCCCAACTCCTAGTGATGATGACAGATATTCATTTACTATTTCTCATTGGCAAATGAGGGGGATGTACTGGAGGATCCTGGTATAGCACCTAATCAACCCCTCAAGAAGACAGAGCTCAAACTCTTTCTCAATAAGTGTCAGATTGATCTGATACTAGAGTCAAACATAAGTCCCAAACTATCCTAAATGTACTTCTAAATTTACAGAGACTGTCAATGATCAAATTTAATGAGGCTGGGGGCTATTATCACAGTTCCTTGGGTACTAAGTGGTGACTGTATTAATTCGGTGCTGAACCCAACTGATAGGATAGGTTCCCTTGTGATGACTATTGAAACCTTGGATTTCAGGAATGTATAGATTCTCTACAACTCACTCCACCGATCTAAGGGATGTTTCTGCTCATTCTGTAACTAACAGGAACTGGTTCATAGGGTATACTCAAGGATAGATTGGGCTGTGGGAAATTACGAATGTTAAGGCTGATTATCTAGCCCCTGGAGTATCTGATCATTCACCAGTGATGCTTCATTGTGCACCAGCTATGATGTCTAGGTCAAAGCCCCTCATACAAGACCTGCACAAGTGGAACTTAGTAGAAATATCTTATGGGGATTAGAGCTAGTAAGAATGCTATCACATCTGTCTATGCTGTCAAGGCGTAAAAATATCAGACCCAAACCCAGTTGAGCATGAATTTTTCAATTTCTTTTCAAGAGAGGTCCTTGCCGTCTATTCAACAAACCAGGAGATCACAGAAAAAGAGATTATCAATGCAATTCAAGATATGCCTATTGACAAATCACCAGGAGTGGATGGCTTCTCTGTGGAGTTCTACACTAGCCAATGGAACATAGTAAAACAAATGTGATCTTGGATGTACAAGAATTTTTTCTATCAGATAAACTCATAAAGTCATTCAGTTGTACTGCAATAACTTTTGTCCCAAAGGTGCATGCCCCTACTGTGGTTAAAGATTATAGACTATTGCCTGCTGCAACACTATATATGTTAGGACCCATAGGAAACATGTGCCATGCAGAAGCTAGCAAAGCAACCTCGAAAGACTATGAGTATGAAGATAAACGAGAAACATACCATAAAGAGACACAAATATTTAACGTGGTTCAGTCAACTGACTTACTTCCACAAGAGGAGATGAATAATCTACTGGATAAAGAAGAGTACATAATATAGAGAGAAATAACTCCACCAATTCACTCAGAATACAAAGAGGTTCACACAAGTGTTAACATAACACATGTAACTCACTATTTCTCCCCCTACACAAAAATCTCAAGCCCCTACATTGTGAATGCTACCAAGTTAGAAGGAACGAGCTTCTATTTATAGAGTTATAAACCTTTTTCTACAAGAAAAAAAATCACCAAATATGGAGAAATTCTGTTTTTTTTCTCTTACTAGAAAAAGGATTCACCAAATATGGAAAATTCTATTTTCCTTTTCCTAAATGGGGGATTGACAAAACCATTCCGGGGGAGGAGAGGAATTAGACAAGGTGACTCCATGTCTCCTTATCTTTTTGTAATTGCTATGGAGTTACTATGCTTACTTTGATCCCTCAATTCCAGATCCATTCCAGAAGCAAGAAACTTGGTTTACTGTACCTCTATTGAGTTAATTCAAGGAGCCTTTCAAAAGTTCTCTGCAGCTTCAGGTTACAGGCAAATATAGACAAGAGTTCCATCTTTATGTCTGGGGTCAAAGACTCAGTAAAACATCAGTTATTACAACAACTTGGCTACTGTGAAGGGACCCTACCTTATAAATACCTTGGCCAAGAAACTAAGAGTGGACCAATGTTTACCTCTAGTTGATAAAATCCTACACGGAATGAAATGCTGGTCAGCAAAACTACTAGCTTACTCTGGCAGACTTCAACTGATAAAATCTATTATGTTTGGTATTCAAACATATTGGGCCCAGATATTCATCCTTCCAAAGAAGACCATGAAACTGATCAACAGTTATTTCAGGGTCTTCTTATGGACAGGTTCTATATGCCCTTCCAAAAGAGCATTGGTTTCTTGGAAAAAAAATTTGTATGCCTAAAGCAGTAGGAGGGCAATGGGTAATTGGAATCAGCTTTGGAATGTGGAACGGGTCTAGGAAAGTCATAGTTATCTGATTTGGAGTTGTTTCGTGGATTTCTGGTCTTAAGTTGTAAGTTTAGGTTATTTTGAATTTTTGACTTTGGTAAATATTTAGAGTTTGGATGCTTGGAAGAATTTATGATGATTTTATTAGATTCAAGGGGTGATTTTAGGCCTAAGAAGAGCTTCAGTGTATTTTTTGGGAGTTCTGAAGGCATTTTGATCTTTTTGACTCTTCAGTTAGTTTAGTTGTGACTAATCAGATTTCAGATTAAGGAGACCTCAAGTTTGAATTTCGATAGTTCCACCGAGTCTGAAACATAAGCATAAATAGCTTGTGTGTACGGATTTCCAAATGAATATCAAGCGTCCATTTAGAGTTTTCTGCTTGTGTGTAATTGGTGACATCTGGTTCTAGTGGGTCATTCTTCGTGTTCACGAAGCTTCTTCCTAAGTTTGCAACGGGTATCATGCTTAGACCTCCACATTCGTGTACGCTGTACCACAATTGCAAGGGGTTGGGGTGGCCGACTCTCACATTCACAGGGAAGGGGGCCCGCGATCTTTAAGGGTTAGGCTATATGACCTCATGTTCACAGAACCCTTGACCGTGATCGCGGAGAACAAGTCACCTAGACAGATTTTAATTTTCTAAAATCAGAGTTTCTTCCTCGTTTTTCATTTTTGAACTTTGAGAACTCTTGGGGGGTGATTTTAAAGAGATTTTTCAAAATGAATCCATTGGGTTGGTGATTTTAACTTATACTCTTCTTTTTTTTTTTCATTTATTTATTTCATGATTCCAACTTTTAATTCTTGATTTTGTATTTCAATTTTTATGGGTTTTTCCAATAGGAAATTTGGCTATGGATTGAATCGTCAATTAATTGATCTAGCAAAATAAATTGGGTTACTAAAAAGCAACTTAATGGTATGTATCCTTGCGATTCTTTATGTGAAAGACTTGACTCATGTTATTGACTCGATAATGAGAGATTTACCGTGTTTGTTTGACTTGGGTTTCTTATTATTGTGCATATCATTGTATTCTCATGAATTATGTGGACATGCTTTTGTGCATCAATTTTTAGAAATTGTGGCCGAGGTTTCTTTCGACAGATGATTTGTGTCAAGGTATCTTTATCGATTGATGTCTAGTGTCAAGGTCTTTTTTGATAGATATTGTAATATTGAGGTCTTTTCTGATGAGTATATTGATGGCCGAGGTCTCTTTCAAGGGTACATGGACTTGTTAGTCACCCCATGGATTTCAGTATGAATTTCAGCAAATGTATATCCCAGGACAGAGTACATGCATCACAGTATTTGACATTTTATTGCATCATTTTTGCACTTTATTTTGTGATTGTAAACTGTGAATACCTCTTCACTGATTTTATTAAACTGTGTACTTGGTGTTACTGACATGCCTAGTGAAATATTATTGAGATATGTGCTAAGCATATTATAAACTCATAGGTTGGGCTAATTTACTTATAGTTTGTAGTTGAGGAGGTTCAGTTGATATGTTGGGGGTACATGCGCTCATCGTTAATTTACTTTATATTTAGTAGTTTACTTACTGAGTACTGTATTGCTCGACACTCACTCCTTGCTTTTACGCCTGTGTTGGTTACGAGTTCGTATCCATTTGAGTGCATCCCCCCTATTCGTGGTCCAAGCTATTTAAGTCTTAAGAGGTAGCTGCTTGTCTCCTCAAGGATCCTTCGAGTTCCTTATTATGTTTTTATTTTGTTTGACACACAAATACATTTGAGACTTGTATTTTCTTTCGATCTCCAATATACTGACACCAGGTTTTGAGGGTATTTTAGAATTATGACTTGATGGTTGCTTATTTAATTTCATTTATTTGAGATGTTACGGCCTATTTCCATTAGACTCAAATATGACAAGGCAAATTTCTTTGTTAGCTAACTTACTTGTCTCTATTTATGCAGGCGTTAGTTTATATATAGTTATCTCCTAACCCTCCTTTTGCAGGGGATAAAAGTTCTATCTTTGAATTGTATTTTAAGGTAGGATCGTGCCTTCCTCTTGTATTTTTTTCTTATGATATATAACCTTCTACTAACAAGGAAAAATTTATTTTAAAAAATATCAGTAATAATATTCACCTTTTTATTCCGCTCTACTTTTTCAATACAAGTACACAACATATATTCATGTGTTTTTCTATCTAGGTTTTGTAAATAAATTTATTGGGTACTTTTTATTATTACCTCTTTTGCATACATAAAAGCCTTCGTACTTGAATCTATCTTTTTTAAAAGCTATTGATTCCATTACCAAACCAAATAGGACTATTCTTTTAATTCATTTCTTCCACTGATATAGGTTTATCTCGAGTCATAAGAGAGTAATTAAGCAAAAAAAATCATCTACTTTCAGACAAATATAAAAATTGAGCAAAATTTAATACGTACCTTGCGAAGAAGATGAACGGAACCCTAGCAAACTAACTAGCAATTTGATTTTTTATCAACTTACAAAGAAAAACTTAAACTAATAACCTAGGAGAGAAAAAAAGAAGAGAGAGAGTGACGAATTACCTGAGAGAGGGATGGCGACGGGGAGTGACACCAACGACGGGGTGGAGGTGGGGATGCTGGTCGGGATCAGGTTTTGGTGGTGGGGTCGAGGTCAAAGAGAGAGAAAGAGAGAGTTAAGAGAGAGAGTATGTGTAAAGAAAAGTGAAAGAAAAAAATGATTGAGATATTTATAAAGAGGGCAACAGATAGTGTCTCCAAGTCCCCCTTTAAAAAATTTACAATTTTATTTTTAAAAAAGCAGCAGCCAGTATCCCTTTGTCTGGTGCTTTTTACTAGCAATGCATTCCATCGCTTTTTCTTCCATCATTTTTTTTAATTTTTAGTAGTGGCAATTGAGCCAAAAAAAAAATCTACTTTTAGACAATTATAAAAAAATTGAGCAAATTTTAACACGTACCATGCGAAGAAGATGAACGGAACCCTAACTTTCCAAGTAAAGAGCCTCTTTGTTTTTTCTTCATATAATCATATCTATTTGTTTGTAGCTATATCTATTTATATTTATACTATATAAGCTAGTATAATATATATATATATATATATATATATATATATATATATATATATATATATATATATATATATATGTATATATATATATATATTAATCTAGTGTTTGGTCAAAGATTTTCAATATTATCATAATCTATCTATGTATCTTATATATCTATGTTTGCGCGCGCACACACATCCTATGTACTATATAAGATACTTCAAATTAAATTAGTATTCTTACTAAATGTTATTATTTAATTTGGATATTGAATTTTGTATTGGTCAGCTATTAGAAATAGTAATCAAAATCTTGATCGAACATATATATATATCGTATAGTATGTATATTTTATTCTATTTATGTTTATAATACAATACAATTATTTAAAGTTTAAACTGCGTAAGAATTAAATTGATTAAGAGGACTTGATTAACTCTCTCTCCCTTTTAAACATTTTTTTTCTTCTTTGTCATTAAAGCATTTTCTTGCTCTATTCCTATTCGTTAATATATAAAGCTGACATAACTTTTAAAGATGTAAAGATAAGTTAGGATCTCATCTTCTCATTTCAAATAACTATTCATATTCTTGTGCGCAGTTTCTATATAAAGATCTTACTTTCTAGATTACTTTTTGATAATTCTTGTTTAGTTGTTGGTATTTTGTTTTCAACTATCAAGTAGCACAATAAAGAAAGTGAAAAACATTAGGCTAGAGTTCGTTCATTGATTTTTAAATATTTTTGACTGGTTACTTTTGGAGAAAGTTTTTGATGAAGTTTTGCCATGTGTTTAACCATAGTGTTCGAAGATATTTTTAACTTTTTAAAGAAACATAATTTATTTATCACTTTTAAAAACTATATTATCATCTTAATTTATAATGAAAATATTCCATGAAAAGTCATGACAGGTTGTTGAATCATGTAACCACGATGGTTACTGATCTCGAGTGCCTCACAGATGAAGTGAAGAAGAGCAACTATTATTCACAAATATTCCTTGAGTTGTATCAGTTACACTTCACTCAGAGATTGTGTACTTCTATATTGATTTCTACACCTCCTCACACTATTTATACACACTAACTGATCCTAACTACTTTGCTAACTGATTGTGTGAGCTGTTATACAACTGGCAAGGCTTCCTAACTAACTTAATTTAGTTACACTCTAGCTGGATAGGATCACCTTATGCATTACTTAGCCATGATCATTAAACACCGATCAAGCACTCCCCCTCAAGTTAATAAGAAGAAATATGTTCTTCAAACCAAGCTTGGACAGTAGATGATGCTGTTGTGCCCTTTTCAATCCCTTTGTGAGAATATCAGCTAGTTACTCTTGAGCCTTCACATGTTGAGTCTGTATGGTCCCATCCTTAACCCTTTCTCTTATGAAATGACAATCTAGGTCTATGTGTTTTGTCCTCTCATGGGAAATTGGATTTGCTGCAATTTATATGGGAGCCTTATTATCACAGAACATCTTCAATGACTGTTGTTTTGACTCCAATTTCTCCAAGTAGACCCTTTAACCAATAGACTTCTGCTGCTGTGGCAGCCATGCTTCTGAATTTTGCTTCAGCTGAACTCTATGCAACTGTTTCTTGCTTCTTTGATTTCCAGGAAACCAATGCATCACCAAAGAACACCATGTAGCCTATAACTGACCTTCTAGTCTACAGACATGATCCCCAATCAGCATTATAGTAAGCTACTAATTTTCCTTCTCCTGTAGATGGCATCAACAATCCTAGTCCTGGTGCAGACTTAATATATCTAACCACCTTAACAACAGCCTCCATGTGTGATTGCTAGGTGCATGCTTGTATATATTGGCTCAGTGTGTGAACAGCAAAGGATATATTTGGTTTTGTCATGGTCACTTATAAGAGCCTTCCTATTAATCTTTGATACACTTTAGGGTTTGGCAGCAACTTGTCTACTTCACTTGTGCTTGTTCCCTCATTCCCAATCATATTATCATATTCAACAGATGTCAGCTTCCTATTGACTTCAAGTGGTGTAGCAGATGGTTTAGAACCACTCAAACCAAGCTCAGTAATTAGCTCTAGTGCATACTTTCTCTGGCACATATATCCCTTTATCAGACTTGGCAAATTCAATGCCAAGGAAGAATTTAAGCCTCCCTAGATCCTTCAGTTTGAAACATCTTTGTAAGTTCACTATCATTGCTTGTTACCAGCAAATCATCCATATATATAAGCACCAAGGTCAGTTTTGTTCTTTCTTATTTCCTAACGAGCGAGTAATCATAGTGACTTTGTGAAAATCCTAGTTGTTGTAGAGCTTGATTCAGCTTGAGATTCCATTGTCTTGAGGCTTGTTTGAGTCCATATAAGGACTCATGAAGCCTACACACCAGTATCTCCCCCCCCCCCCCTTTGCAACCTGTGAATCAAAACCTGGAGGAATAGTCATACACACTTCTTAAGGTAAATCACCCTGCAAGAATCAATTATATACATCCATCTAAAAAATATCCCAGCCATAAAAACAGCTACAGATATAATAGATCTAACTGTGACCATCTTGACCAAAGGACTAGAAGTGTATATAATCCAACCCTTTTTCTGTGTGAACCCTTTAGCAATAGTCTTGCCTTATAAACCCATTTGCATCCTATGGGTTTTTGTCGACTGGTAAAGGAACTATGCTCCAAGTATTGTTTTCCTCCAAGGCAAGGATTTTTGCCTTCATAGCATCAATCCATTTAGGAACCTGAGTTGCTTCCATTTAGGTTCTGATTCCTAAGAGTAGGCTGCTAGGCATTTGGTGTAGTTAGGCTTTAAGGAAGAGTAGTCAACAAATTTAAAAATAGGATAGGAGCATTTAGTGGCTGGTTTTTTGACTATGTAGTCATGCAGCCATGTAGGAGGTTTGGAAGTTCTGGTAGATCTTCTAAGGGTTGGACTTTCATCTGGAATAGCTGGATATAGAGGCAATGAATTAGAGGGACTACGGGAGTTATCAGGTGATACAGGGTTAGTAGAGTGATCAGGTGATATAATTGGTGGTCCTTGGCTATTATCAGGAACTGATCCTTCTGTTGGTGGAGCATTATGAAATAGGAAGACATCTTCTTCATCAATGTAGGTGGCTGGCTGTACTGGAGCACATATCTTGAGATCAAGCTTGGGTTCTAGAAAAGGAAATAAATTTTCCCTGAAAGTAACATCTCTGCTAACAAAACAAGTATGAGTTGTCAAATCATATAGTATATAACCCTTTTTAACTAAAGAATAGCCTAGAAACACTACAGGAATAACTCTATGAGAAAATTTATGCTCCCATTTAGTGTTTGTTGCATAGCAAGGACATCCTATGACTCTAAGATGATTAAGTGATGGAGACTTGTGGAAAACCATCTCATAAGGACTTTGACTACGTGTGGTGGTAGAAGGAACCCTAATCAGCTCCTAGGATGCATTCACCCCAAAACTTTAATGGAAGCCCACTCTGAAATCTTAATGCTCGAGCTGTATCAAGAATGTATCTGTGCCTCCTTTGAACTACACCATTCTGTTGAGGAGTATAAGGACAAGATGATTGATGGATGATTCCTTCTGTACCAACTAGTTTTTTCACCTTATGATTCATGAGTTCCCACTATTGTCTGTCCTAAAAGTCTTAACAGTACAAGAGAACTTATTTTTTATCAAGGCGAAGGAGTATCTCAGTACTAAAATGTACTCATCCTTAGAATTAATCAATTAGACCCAAGTGTGTCTGCTATAATCATCAACTAATGTAACAAAGAATCTCTTATGGTCATGAGTAGGAAGCTTAAAAGGACCCCAGACATCACAGTGTATTAATTCTACAAAACTAGAGCTTTTATTTATACTAGTTGGAAAAGACAGTCTGGTTTGCTTTGCTAAAGGTCAAACTGTACATTGTTCTGCATTATCAACTAGTTTTATGTCTGAAAACATATGAAACTTCTTTAAATTTCTTATTGAAACATGTCATAATCTCTTATGCCGTAATTGTGCATCAACACTTTGTAATGCTAAGGAGTTTGAAGCATTCAAACCAACCATTAACAGTTTTCCTGTGTAGCTTTTATTGCTCTTGACATCCAGCACATATAGATCACACTTCAGCTTACCAATCCCCTTCACTCTGTCAATTGATATGTCCTTGAGGACACAATAATCGGGAAAGAAAGATACAAAAGAATTTGCATCTTTTGTGAGCTTGGAAACTAATAATAGGTTGTATCTGAACTTGGGCACATACAATACACTCTTAATAACCTGTTCATCTAGGATCCGAGATGAACCTATATGTGTGATCTTATTGATTTCACCCGTAAGTAATTGTGCACCTCTTGTCTCATCAACGGACAATTCTATATAGCTTGTAAGCATGTTCAATCCAGACACCATATGGTTAGTCGCCCCAGAGTAAATTGTCCAATTGTCCTTCTCAATCTTACTAATAAGAAGTGATAAAGGAATACCTGTAACTTTAACATAGCAACTTTCTCTTCTGAGACTATGGTTTGGAACAAGATCTTGAGGATCTGGTGATATTGGTCATTAGTGAAATAGTTCGGTTGTTTGTGCATCTGCTAGCTTTCATCCTTTTGGTCTTCTTTCTGATTATCTTCCTGAGACTCAGAGAGTTTAAGTTGACCATTGTTAGTTGTGGGCATGTTCCCTATAAATGACCTTTTTTCATCTTGAAATCATCTCGATATCCTATCAGCTTCCAGCAATTGTCCTTAGTGTGGCCTCTTTTCTTACAATAATCACATGTCATGACCTTAGACATTTGTCCTCGATGGAGTGTTCCTGATCTATGAGTACGTCCTGCATTGGTGGTATGATTGTTGTTATATTTCATCACCTGTGTTCCTAGCTCCAAGGATTGTGGTACAACTGCTTTCCCTCTTTGAGTCTCTTTCTCTATCACCATAGGATAGGCTTCATTGATGCTAGGCATTGGAATCATAAGCATGATCTGACTCTTAGCCTGGGAAAATGACTCATTCAATCCACTTAAAAACTACACACGTCTATGTTGTTGAAGGTATTCTGCAAAAACCTTGGACTTAGGACATGTGCAGGATGGAATTGGAACTATAGCATCATATTCTCCCCACAGATCTCTCAATTTTGAGTAGTATGCAGCAACAGATCCTAAGCCTTGTGTTAGATCCACAATTTCCCGATGCAGTTTGTAAATCCTAGATATATTTCTCTTGTGATCTCTCCTTAAGTTCCTTCTGCACACTAGTAGCATTAGATCCATAGACTACACTACTGTACAAGTCTTTTGCCACAGTGTTCATGATCCAGTTAAGAACAAAAGCATCACACCTATCCTATTGTCCATGTAAGGATGCATTATATGAATTCCTCTTACAAGTTCCATCAACAAAACCTATTTTGTTTTTTGCAAACAATGTTGTCCGCATAGATCTAAACCACAAATTGTAATTTTCTGTTCCTGTTAGTTTGAAATCTATTAAATCTTCACCTGATGAATCTGAAGGCCTCAGATATAGAGGATGATTTGCTCTAATGGTAATCTCTTCATCTCGATTACTTCTGTTGGATTCATATGCTTCATTCACCATGAGTTCACTTTTCAGACGAACTCTTCTCCTCAGATTCCAGCAATCTCCCTATGAATCGATCTACAATCAAGGAGCTTGGATCAACTGCTCAGCCTAAATGTAAAGCTCTGATACCATGTTGAATCATGTAACCACTATGGTTACTGATATCAAGTGCTTCACAGATGAAGTGAAGAAGAGCAACTATTATTCACAAGTGCTCCTTGAGTTATATCAATTACACTTCACTCACAGATTGTGTACTTCTATATAGATTTCTACACCTCCTCGCACTATTTATACACACTAACTGATCTTAACTACTTTGCTAACTGATTGTACCAGCTGTCATAAAACTGGGAAGGCTTCCTAACTAAATTAAGTTAGTTACACTCTAGCTGGACAGGATCACCTAATGCATTGCTTAACCATGATCATTATTCACTGATCCAACAGAAACCAACTAATTTGAGTCTAAAAAAGAAGAAAAAATTGATAGAAAAATATAATTGATTTGTATATGAAAAACTACTATATACTAATAATGCAATTAATTTGTACATTAACTTATCACTTATTTAATTTTTTATATTATCAAATTAAGTTTTATCTAAAAGATTGAATGCATGAGGTCATTAACATTTGAATCATCATAAGGAAGTCAAGTAGTTTGTGATTGACTAGCTGACACTTTTGCCTTTCAACTTTATGAGTCAAATAATGTAACAATAGTTAAGAGAACTAGATAGAAAAACTTGTAGCAAGTAAAGAACGAATTCTGAGGTAATTTTCTCTAATATCTTTTGGGCTTGCAATTGAAGATCACTTTAAAAAATAAGCTTCAGAAAAATAATTTATGATTTTCCCAGAATTAAATATAATTGTATAGCATCGAATACGATTGATCTTTGTCATAGCCATAGTTAGATACTCTCAAAACATGCATTATTTATGCTTAATACTAACAAAATTCCTTCTTTTGGAAAATAGTGCCACCTTAGGATAAAAAAATTGAAACTTGATGCTTAATTGACAATGCTTCTTTAAAATTGAACTGAAATTTCTTCATTTAAAAAACTGTTTATGCTTTCTTTTAAAAAAAAATCAAAATTCTTTTTAAAATGATAACTAGATATACTTGAAATTTACTTTAATTATGAAAATAATGCACGATGATAATCGCACGAAAACTTGCAACAATTCTTAGCTAATTAGGGTCCCACATGTCAAACTTCATGAACCCTAGATAGCGTGTAGGAGTAGTTTAATAAGAATCATTAAAATCATGTAATTGATAGCAATTCATGTATGATTAGGTTAATAATCATGATATAAAACATAAATCATGCAATTGAATAAAACTCATCAAAAAATCCATAAACTACATACTTGAAATAGATAGAAAAAGTTGAAGATCCTTTGGATCCATGGATGAATATCCACGCACCTCAATTGGTTTCCTGCTATAAAATTACTGTTTTACCCCTTTCAATAACGACTTCGAGTTATGTTTGACTGATTTCATAAGTTAGTTTCTGAGAATCTTGTAAAAGTTGAGATTTTTGTAAGTTAGAGGATCTTGTCTATTGTGTGTTCAAAGACATATGGAGATCTTGATGTTAGTTTTTTTTACAAAAGAGATTATGTAGCACCAGATTTGGAAGCATGGCCCAAATATATAATAGTTTTAGGCATACTAGTTCTTGCTGCATCTTCAGTAGGCAAAGACTCAAATTAATACATACATGTTATCTGTTTGGATATAGAATTTCTTATTTTTCAAATGCTATTTATATATTATAGTTGTTGTTAGTAAAATATTTGTTATATACTCTTTATACTCTACTAATTATAAAAACTATAACATATTTTCCTTTTACTAAAATGTAGAACTAAAGACTCTTTTACTTCTACATTTTTCTTTTAATTATTTTGATGCGCATTATTTAAGCCGAGAGATCTTTGAAAATACTTTTTCTACTTTTACTAGGTAGGAATAAGGTCTATACGTACTGTTTATCCTCTCCAAGCCCTATTTATGGGACTACAATGAGTTTTTTGTCTGATTAATTAATATGAATTTTAATTTTATTTTATTAAATTACTAACTATGATAAGGTACGTACATTGATTTAAGTAAACACACGATAATAAAAATAAATTTTAGCCGTAAGATGGATCTATGATTACACATCAATTGGCCCGAGTATTATGCTCAGTAGGGTTGTTCGGAATCGAATCAAAATCGATAAATCGTACCGAAAAAAGGTTATTGCTCTATCGATAATGAGTTATTGGTTTAGCAGTTTCGATAACGATTTTAATTCTTTATTATTGAGTTATCAATTTTTAATGGTTTAACATTTTTTCTTAACAGGTTAATCAATAACCCGATAGTAAATTAACTAACTATATTTATACCATTTTGTCTATAAAGTTCTTGACTTTGAGTTCAGTTTCATGCTTTTGTTTTTTTTTTTGTCTCAAACTCTTAGCCATTTTATAATATGGCAGTGTTTGCTTTTGAGCAAGGTGAAATATGTCATCTCATGTGATAGTTTATTTGATTTGTCACTTTGTTTTCTTATTAATTTTTAATTAAAAAAATTATGTCAAATTTTAATGGTTAAACCGATAACGATTCACTAATCGACAGCCAAAATCTTAATAATTCTATAGTGATTTTTACTAATTGATAAACTTCATAATCGAACCGAACAATATGCAGAGCTTGGAGTAGTATGCTTATGAGTTATGACAATATAAGTAAATTAGTAGTACTACTATTTAACTTCTCTTTTTATGAAAATAATTAATATTGGATATAACGTGCATCAAAATATAGTGAATGCTACAAACTCACAGTCTACAAAGAATCTAACTTGTCGATCTATATACTACCAATGCAATTAAATTTTATATTATTAATGCATTTTATTTTCTATATTATAGAAAGATACGTAAAAATACGATAGGTCAATTTAACCTAATTAAGTAGAGGGGTATGAATTCATATGTAGTCATGCTCTTCTCTGTAAATCATGTTGAGGGGTATTAGTCAAAGATAATTTGAAGATTATTTATGATCAAAAGAATGAGTTTTGAAAGAATATAATGATTTGAAGTTCTTGCAGAGTGAAATTATGAGAAAAGGATAGGAAAGAGTTTGAATGATCGATTTCACAAGTGCTTTTCAACGAGATTCCAAGGCGCTTTACCAAGGAGAAAGATTTTCTGAAATACTATTTTCAACCACTTTTCATAGAATTGTTTGTTGTAAAAATCGGAGGTTCAATTCTTATTCTTATTAAGACTCTACTATTTTATCCATTCATTCATTCTCGGTTTTTCATTCAACGAGGTAATTCCTTGAGGGTGAAGGCAAATAATGTGTCTTTGTCATAGCCATATAATTAGATTTTTTAAGATAATTTTTTGAGGGAATTGTAATCTACAAAATATTTCACAATAAGCAAAGAATCATTTTACTACACTCTGATAGCTCCCAAATGGATACTTTTCATTTGATCATTAAAGCTTTTTGTTATCCACTTCAGTCAAATCCTTGGGATATATGTTACTACATTAGGAGATTCAATTGGAACTTGAATGATTTCCTCGAGAATGTGTTGATTGACCTTATTTTGTAATTTTTCCAGGTTCCAACCATTAAACTTGCTTTCATGTAATTTACTTTTTCTACAAGTTAATGCACGTAAATTAATCCGTCCGCGATTTAAATGCTACTTTAAATGAATGTTCTGATATAAGCCTTCAACACAAATTTTTTATTTTTTATTTTTGATAATTACTTACTTAAAACTTAAAATTTTGATCTTTCAAGCACAAACATATAATCTCTTTCTCTTTCATCAGCTTTCTTTTCCCAATCAAATCTTCAACATAATTAGGTAGAACCTAACTATGTTGACATTCACGTCACGATATAAAATGAAGTACTTCATCACAGTTATGATGTAAAATATTTTTGAATTTCTAATTGTTTAAAAAATTTGATATCAGCTAGAATTTGCTGTGAAATTCTCGTACAAAATAATGGAATGATAATTTTGAGCATTTACTTACTTCAATTATGTCTACCTAATAAAGAACTTGCAAGCGCACCCAAGGGTGTGGACTAGTTGTCAAAGAAGTGGATTGAGCACTATGAGATCTCATATTCAAATTTCAACAAAGACAAAAACACTAGGTCATTTCTTCTCATTTGTTTTAGCTTTGGTGGATCGAGTTACCTGGGACTCCCTTTACAGCGTAGGCTCTATAACTATTTAATTTTTCATTATTAAATTGAAAGAGAAAAAATATATATTTAGATGTTAAGATAATTATGTATCTCAGAAGCTCTTTCCCGCATTAGCAACAGTCTAATGATCTGATCTTTTTTTTGCTAAATGAATACAGAAATTGAGCAACTTGAAGTATTTGAATCTAAGGGAGAACCTTGTATTAACAAAAAGCTCTAATTTTGGTGATATGCCAAACTTGGAGACACTAGATTTATATGGGTGTGTGAATTTGGAAAGTCTTAGAATATACGGATGTTCTGGACTGGTAGACCTCACCATATCTCTTAGAGTTCAAGACAAGCTCTGTAGGTTAGAGATAGAGAGACGCGAGAACTTAAAGAAGCTTCCGAGCTTTATTCAGATGGAATCCCTTGAAGAGCTCAAGATATCTGAATGCCCAAAATTAGATACATTTCCTGATATCAAAGGAGATATGCATTGCTTTACAAGACTTCTGATTTCTACTGGGATAAGAGAACTGCCTTCATCCATTGGGAATCTGAGCGGTCTCAAATATCTCTCTCTAACAGGTTGTGAAGATCTTGTAAGTCTACCAGATAGCCTCTGTAATTTGATGAGTCTTCAACGTCTTCTCGTCAGCAGGTGTGAAAAGCTAGCGAAGCTTTCAGAAAACATTGGTGATCTGCAAGAGCTACGGGAACTTGATGTGAATGAAACTGCAGTCTCCCAACCACCTTCTTCCATCACCAAGCTTGGCAAACTGAGGAAGTTAAGTTTCTCACGTGAACAACAATTTAAACATTCCTCAAGTTTCGTCTTGTGTCAACTATCAGCTTTATCCTCCTTGCAAGAACTCCATCTTCGTAATCACAACATATTGGCAGACTTCCTGAGAATTTAGGATCTTTGCACTTTTGGGGAAAGTTGAATGTAAGTAGAAGCAGTATTTCTTGTTTACCCAAAAGCATCTACAGACTCTCACGGCTTTATCACCTAAATGTACAATTCTACCAGAATTTTAATGACCTGCCAGGAGAGCTACCCCCAAATTTATGGGATCTATTTGCAGATTATCATTTAACCTTGAAGCACATCAGAGATCTCGTAATTGATCATCTTAAGCTGTATATAAGTTCTCGATATCCGACTATGGAGCTGTCTCAAGTGAACAAGTTAATGTGTTCCTACAGCATTTTCGCAGGACATGCATCCAGGTATTTATCCAGCCCACTCATATATGAATGTTGAAAATATATATTCTTGTCGAATTGATTTCTAGTAATACTAATAATTAATTTCTATTGCATGCAGTGTGACTTCAACCAAAGGGCTTATTTTGTCATTTCTTTTCCCGGAGTCAGAATTCCAGAGATATTCAATTATGAGCGGTCTATAAATAAAAAAGAGATCTCAATCGATCTGAATCCATCTTGGTATACTGATAAATTCCTGGGTTTTTGGATCAGTTACGGTCCTACTAGACTGGGTGCATTTTTAACAGCTACATTGGTCTGCAAATCTGACCCTGAAATAAAATATATCTTGAAGTATAACATCCCTGGATATTTGGAGATCTTGGATTCCATTTATTGCGTCTACATACCATTTGAAACATTCTGGGATGCTTTTGGGAATAAAGAAGGGAAGAACCCAAATGATTATTACATGTTGGAGCTATCCCAAGTGTACATGATGGAGGAGGAACTATGCTGGGGAATCCGCCTGGAGTACGGAAAGGAAGAAATTGAGTGATACTGGTCATCAAATGGAAAAAAAAGATGAAGTGACGAGTGATGCAAATGTCTGTTTATGACTTGTTTTACGTCACAAATTTCAAATGCTTTTCTTCCTTTCATACAAAAAAATGTGATGACTTTAGCTTTGTCTGAGGGCGAAGTTATGTCTTCTTGTCTGTTTCAATACTCTTTAATTTCTCCCACAATAATTTGTCATAAAGAATAGTGAAAACGGTGAAGTCGACATATATGACAGGATGTTAATTTCTCACAATAAATGTTACGTGTTGATTCTTTGTTATTAAGTTGTACTAAAGCAATCTAATGCAAGAAGGTGGAATCTATCAAGGGTGCATCTATAGCTTTAATATCCCACTTATACGAGATATATATATATATAATTTATCCAATTAACGTCGCTTGTGAGGTACAACAATAGTTAGGAAATAATCGAGTTAGAGTTGTAGCAATGAATGCTATAGACGGTTTTATAGGAGAAATGAAAATGATTAACACAAGAGCTCTATAAGTGTTTCGCACAGGAGGCAACTCTACTACCCTTTATATGAGGACATTTAATAAGTTAAACATTTATGAATTAACAAGTGTTCTGCTTTTCCCCACACAAATACAAGTTAAACTTTTATGAATTAACGAGTTCTCAGAAGTGTTTTTTTTCTGTTCCTTGCATTTCATTCCATTCACACACACAATTACACACAAAAAAACATCTGTTTAACACAATTACACACTGAAAACGTATAGTCATCCATCCTTTGTAGCCTTGAAAAATCAACCCGCGGCTTAAAAATTTTAATCTTCATTTTCCAAATAGATTAGCTCTGCCTTGGGAGATGCTCTATGGAACTGCATCATTTCTATGGCAATGTTCGAATCTTCCAAAGAACCATATGGTTCAATAGTCATCCTTAGCAAAGATGGAGTATGAGCAAGCAATTCCTTAATGAAAACCACTTCAGTTTTGGAACCCTTAAAATAATACACAGCAACTTCTTCGAGCTTTTTGAGTGGTTGGTCCAAGAAAGTTGGTGTGTCTATGTTTTCCGGAACTGCTTCAACAGTAGCAAAGGAATGATATACCTAAAGGTGTCAAATAAATACCATACATCAGTTTAGCTCCCCCGTGTTTCGTTATACAAAGTGAAAAAATGAGACAAATCATAAATATATATATATATCATTTCTTACCGAAGTCTCAAGTTTACGCAAATTGGGAGAATTCTTCAACAACTCGAATGCATAATCAGTCTGGCCGATTTGAATGAAGTTTATTTGTAAATGTAGACTACACAAGCAATTGAGCGTAAAAGGGAGCCTTTTTGGAAGTACACCTGCACTCAAAAGCTTTGGACCAAATACAGGATTATAAGAAACAAATATCAATAAGATGGAACGTAAAACAAAATTCATGCATGTCAGATTCTTACCTCAAGTGCAGATGAACACAACATAAGTTCCTGAAGTGCAGTCAAGCTAAGAAGAAGCTTTTCCAAAGTTGATCTTTCATCAAGTGTTGAAAAATATTCAACGTTGAGACTCAAGAATATTAATTGCTTGCAGTTCATAAAGCAATTTAGGTCAAGATTACAGTACTCTTCCTCAAAGTAACGCAAGAACTTCAACCCAGCCGAAACAAATTTGAGGTGTCGAGTACCGTAACAGTCCAATAAGGCCAGTTTGACAAGAAGGGGGGCGTTAATAACACAAATGTCTGTAGATGGCTCAAAGGTTACGTTTTCCAAAAAAAGTGTCGTAAGATTCTGAAAGCCAAGAGATTTTGGGAGTTTGGTGATACAATTGAAGAGTTTCAACTTTGTCAGACTTGGATGATCAAATATATAAGAAGGCACTTTGTAAGCCAGAGTTATTGGCATGTTAAGCTTTAGCTTCTTGACTCTATTTGCAGTGGCATGAAGTATCCATCTATCAATACCTGGACACACAGACAAGTGTAGTCTTGACATATCAAGATCAAACTTTACAACATTCCCAACATGTCCTAAAAGGATGTTGTCAACTGTGCGTTCAAAGACATGTCGAGATATTGATGCTAATTTAGTGCAGAAGTGATGATCCAGCACCAAATTTGGAAGTGTAGCCCAATTGCATCTCCAACTAGTGGACAAAATACTAGTTCTTGCAACATCTTCAGTAGGCAAAAGCTTAAAAATACGATCTATAACATTTCTTGGCAGGTAACTTATTCGATCTTCTCCATCCATTTCCGCAGCAACTATATTTGATACTATCAGCAAGAAAAGTGAATAGTCTTAGGCATAAAACTTACAAAGTTCTCAAAGTGTCAAATTCACACATTTCCACTATTTATCTGAAAATTAAAAAGAGTCAATGAGAATGAATATATTCCATAGGAAAGCTGCTTTTGTACTATTTTTTTGCATATCTAATATTTTCCAAATGCATATATATGAGTGACTTACATGAGGAAATTTGACTTACTGTCAATAATTAGAAGAAATAATGATGAAGAAATTCATTTTACGGAAGAGGATATACAAGCCATGGACATTTTCTATTATCATAAAACATTTCGGTAAAAAGATCAGCCATCTATATCTAAAGAAATTGTTCTTATAGACCTGGTTTACGACTATTACATAGTTAAATTCTTCAAAGAAGAGAATCTCCAAACAATGCTTACAACAGGGTCCATGGTTCACGAATGGATTTTTTTTTTCCGGTGGAAAGATGGACCCAAATTTTGTGGCCTCAGAAGCAAAAGAGATAAAGTCAGCAACTGAATAAGCTACCAGAACTTGCTACCGAATTGTATGACCACCCAATTCTGGTTAGAATTGGCAAAAGACTTGGGAAACTAGTTAAAACAGATGTGTGCACTTTGGAGGCATTCTGAGGATGCTATGCAAGGATATGTGTGGAAATCACTATAGGAGTCCCAGTAAAGAAGCACATTTACTTCGGCCATCATAAAGAACCACTTAAATATAAAGGACACAATATACTCTGCTCCACCTGCGGTGTCCTTGGACATACCAATCAAAATTGTTCCAACAAACTTTAGAGGCAACTCACAGCAGGGGTACGGAAGACAAGAACCTACTTACAAATCCAACAACTCAACAAGCGGAAGACTCAGAGAAGAGGGAGGAGGCTTGACAGATAGTCTCCTTTGAAAGAAGACAAAAACAGAGCAGGAGAATGGATCAAGGCAACAAAAACAACGTAAAAGTAGAAACAAAACTGGAAAAGGTATTCACGTTAATCCATTTCATGCCGATACAGGTAAGTACCTTGAATCTAAAATCTTTAGACACAACATCATCCAAAAATTATGACTAGGCTATTGACTTGGGGTGTAACAACTATTTAGTGTGAGAACAAATTTGGACATGCACTAAGGTTACAAGAATCCTTCAGCACAAAGTTGAGTTGAAAGCTACTGATTTTTGATGTAAGATTTTATAAAATTTAGGTGATTCAATGACTTCTAAGTTGTGCATATATGTTAAGGTCCTTTCATAAGTATTTGAAGTGTATTAGATGTGGTTTAGGGTCATAAGGAACCTTAAACATCAAGCCAAGTTCAAAATATCTCTATCGTCTAAGTTTTCGCACGAGTTCACATAAGGGTCAACTTCAAATGGATATATCTCTTAGCACATAAAGATAGGTGATCCATAATTCATCAAATTAATGGTTTTTGAGTCTTCTTTCTGAATCTGCCAAATTTGTCTCATTTCGTATTTGTAGTAAAATGTTATGGCTATTTTACTAGAGCATATCCAGACTAGGCAATTAGGTGAACTGAGGTTCATTTGATGACCTGCCAAATAGGTTCAGCGTATCACCTATTGAACTTTCCTAATGTACCCAAAAACCTTTAAAAATTATTATTTTAGGTAATCTAAATCTCCTATTTGGCGATTCACCTAATGGTTCGGCGATAGGACCTCCAGATTGCTGATTTAGCTAATAGGATTCATCAAATATCATTTTTTAAATTTTGATGATCTTCTTACATTTCCAGAAGGATACTTTTGATCTTAACCTTCAAATGACTTTCTCAAGTCTATGTTATAACCTAACATTCTTATATGTATAGTAACTCCTAGGATACCTAACTTTCCTTCTCCCAAAGAGAAAGAACTTCAAAAAAGGTTTTTTTTATCAAATTCACAAGATCTAAAAGCTCCAAGTTCAAAATTTTCTTCAAGAACCTAGGGTTTTGGATCAAGATAAAGAGTTTCTCAAGTTTAAGCTATAAAGTTCCAAGCACAAAGGCTTCTTCAAGAACTTTTATTTTTCAAGGTATGTAAGGCTACTCATAGTGAGAAATTTAGTTCATTCCCATGCGCTACATCTACAATTTCAATTAGTAATATCATAGTTTGGGCTTTTACTCCAAAGTTCATGATTTTTTAGTTTATATGTTCTCCTATTGTCGCTTATTGATTTTATTATCAAAATCATGATACTTCATATCATTAATGATCTTTACTTGATGGTTCATGCTTATCATATCACATGGACCCCTTTCTAGCCAAACCTTTTTGGGAATCTTGTTATATCACTCAATATGCATGATTTTCATGAATAAAGTGATTTCAAGAATTTCAAGAAAATATATTAATTTAATTTTAAATGCATTATTTTAGAATAGTTTCAAAAAAGTATATTTTGCATCTTTATGCATGAATTTCAAAGTTCAAATAAAGTTAAGTATTTTGAGGTATCATTGAGTAGAGTTTGAAAAGGATCTGAATGGTTCCAAATACATTATTTTATAGTAAAGAGCATAGTTGCTTTTAAATAAAGCATTATCAGTTATGAGAAAGCATTATTACTTATGTAAAAGCAAAGCCAATTTAAAGAAAGTATGTTGAGCTAAAATCCAAGTATCAGCTTTTCAGGTTTCCCCTAAAGCTTCAATTTCAACTTTTCATATTCAAGTTTGTATGCCTATAATCTATTCTTTCTGCATAGATGTCGGGGACTAGCGTTAGGGATACAGAGGATGAGTCAGTACCTAGTATGGGATTCCATACCCCAAGTCCATTTTCTATTCCTTCTATTGCACCTTCGAGGTTTTCAGCCCCGCTAGTTTCTGCCAGTACTACTATGTCCTTGTTTGAGCAGAAGAGCTTTGAGAGATTGGCTCCTCCCAGATTTAATAGTATAGTTGGGGATGGGGTATATGAATTTCTGATAGTGTCAGGATCGACTATTTAGTTTTGGTATTCTAGAGGCCCACAGAGTAGCTTATACATCTTACCAGTTCACAGGCATGGCCAAAGAGTAGTGGAGGTCGGTTATGGCCCAGAGGCTAGTTGATGCTCCAGTAATAGGTAGGGAACAGTTTACTAAGATCTTTCTTGATAGGTTTGTACCATATAAACTTTGTCATAGACGTCATGATGAGCTCGATCGATTGGAGCAGGGTTCTATGACTATTTTTGAGTACGAGGCACGAATCCATGAGTTTTCCTACTACGCCATGTCCAGAATTCCCAGGGAGTTTGAGAGAATTCGCCAATTTGTGAAGGGGTTCACAAGTTATATCTAGGAGGCCATAACCTCTCTTTCGTTATCCGGCGATTCATTTCAGAGCATTGTTGACCATGCTAGAATGATAGAGTGCATCAAACATGCATGACAGGGTCTTAGTAAAGAGGTCCTGCCATCATGGCTAGTTTGGAAGTTATGCACCAAGAGATAGAGATTCTCAGAGGCAGAACGCTCAAAGTTGTCAGGGGAGACTAGTTCATATAACCATTCTTACTGCGGATAGTACAAGGAAGCCTAGATCTAGCCAGACTAGTTATGATGGTTCCACCGGTTCAGGGATGCGTAGTGGTTCTTTAGGTTATCCTTCACAGAGTTCTGGGCCCAGAGGTTGTTATGTATGAGAAGAATTTGGCCACAAGGCCAAGGATTGCCCCAAGCGTTCTCCTGTTTCTTTTTCATCGCCGACACAAACGGCTTGATTTACACTAGCCCTAATAGCTAGAGGCTCTTCACAGAATGCAAGGGGTAGTACAAGAGGTGCTAGGGGTGGAGCTAGAGGTGGTGCTCGTGGTGGATAGCAGGTCAGTGGTGAGCATCGGGTATGTTATGTTGTTCCAATTCGGACAAAGGCAGAGACATTTGATGCTGCAATTACAATATTATTCCAGTTTGTCATTATTCAGCTTTAGTATTGTTTGACCCTGCGTCTACCTATTCGTATGTATCTGGTTATTTTGCTAATGATATTAATGTCATGTGTGAACCCCTTGTTGTTTCTATTTGTGTTTCTACATCGATGGGTGAATCCTTAGTGGTGGATCGGGTATATCGGGGTTGTATAATGGTAATCTTAAGTAGGGAGACCTAGACTACTTTGATCCTCCAAGATCTGTTTGACTTTGATATTATTTTTGGAATGGATTGGTTGTCCCCTTATCATGCGATCCTTGATTTTTATGCTAAGATTGTGACCTTAGCGTATACGGGTTTACCTCAGTTAATGTGGACAAATACTCCTAGCTCTTAAACTAAGGGGTTGATTTCCTATGTTTATGCTCAGCATATGATGGATCATGGGTGTTTATCTTACTTGGCTCATCTACATGATATTTCTAAGGAGTCATCTTCTTTAGAGACCACGAGGTTGGTTAGGGAGTTCATGGATGTCTTTCTTACCGTCTTACCAGGTGTTCCTCTAGATCGCGATATTGATTTTGCCATTGATTTGGAGCCAGGAAGTAAGCCTATATCTATTTCCCTTTATCGTATGGCTCCTACAGAGTTAAAGGAATTGAAGGAGCAATTAGAAGATCTGTTAAAAAAGGGTTTATTCTTCCTAATGTGTCGCCTTAGGGTGCACCGGTGTTGTTCGTGAAGAATAATAGTACTATAAGAATGTGTATTGACCATCATCTGTTGGACAAAGTGACTATCAAGAACAAGTATACTTTGCCTCATATTGATGATGATTTGTTTGATCAGCTTTAGGGTGCCTCATTGTTCTCCAACTAATGGGCACTATAATATTGTGGTTATATCATTTGGGCTAACTAATGGTCCCACCACTTTTATGGAGTTGATGAACCGAGTGTTTAGACCTTACCTGGATTCTTTTCTGATTATATTCATTGACCACATCTTGGTGTATTCTAGGAGTGAGACGGACCATGTCCGTTACCTTAGAATTGTGCTCCTGAGATTACATGAGGAGAAACTATGTGCTAAGTTCTCCAAATGCGAATTTTGGCTCGAGTTTGTGACTTTCTTAGGTCATATGGTGACTAAGAATGGTATTATAGTTGATCCAACCAAGGTTGTAGCAGTTCGTGATTGGGTGAGACTCACTTCAGTGATTGAGATTCAGAGTTTTATTCAGCTAACAGGTTATTATCATCGATTTGTTCAGAGATTCTCCTCTATCACAACTCTTTTGACTAGACTAACTCAGAAGGAAGTTACATCTCTAGGGACCGATGAATGTGAGGCAAGCTTTCAGCGGCTGAAGGAGTTATTGACTTCACCACCTATTCTAGCATTACCCAAGGAAGGTGTAGCCTTTGTTGGTTATTGTTATGTGTCTGGTATTAGTTTGGGTGGAGTATTGATAAAGAAGGGAAGAGTCATAGCATATGCTTCGCAATAGCTGAAGGCCCATGAGCGGAACTACCCTACTCATGATTTGGAGTCAGCCATAGTAGCGTTTGTACTGAAGTTGTGAAGGCAGTATCTCTATGGGGTACATTGCGAGATCTTCACAGACCATCGTCACCTTAAGTATATTTTCTTTCAGCCTAATTTGAACATATGGCAGTGTATGTGGCTGGAGTTGCTAAAAGATTGTGATATCTTTATTGTTTATCATCTTGGCAAGGCTAATGTAGTGGCTGATGCTTTGAGCTGGAAAGCTTCTAGAATGGGTAGTTTGGCATTTCTTAGGAAGGAGTAGAGGCCTTTAGCTTTAGAGCTTTAGTCTTTGGCCAGACAGTTGATCAAACTTGAAATCTCCCCATCTCATAGTGTGTTGGCCTTTGTTGAGGCTAGGTCTACATTGATGGACCAGATTCATGCTCACCAGTTTGATAATGATAAATTATGTGTGATTCAGGACAAAGTATTGAGGGGTGAAGCTAAGTCAGCTTTTCTTGATTTTGAGGGAGTGTTAAGGATTAATGGACGTGTTTGTGTGCCTAAGGTTGGTGATTGGGTTCGCTTGATCTTGGAGGAGGCTCATTGTGCTAAGTATTCTATTCACCCGGGTATGGCAAAAATATTTCATGGCCTGAAGCAACATTATTAGTGGTGTGGGATGAAAAGGGACATTGTAAAGTTTGTGGCTATGTGTTTGAATTTCCAGCAGGTTAAGTATGAGCATCAAAAGCCGGGATGTTCGATGTAGAGGATGCCCATTCCTGAGTGGAAGTGGAAATGTATTATCATGAATTTTGTGACTGGATTAGCCGTGACATTATATAAGTTTGACTCAGTTTGGGTGATTGTGGACAGGTTGACTAAATAACTCACTTCATTCGTGTGAGGACTAGCCACAATGCAGAGCAGCTAGATAGGATCTATATACATGAGATTATTAGACTGCATGGGGTGCCTATCTATATTATGTAAGATCGAGGCTCGGTCTTCACCTCCCACTTTTGGAAGGCATTGTAGCATGGTTTGGGCACACGATTAGACATGAGCTTAGCATTTCATCTTAGATCAATGGCCAGTCCTGGCGGATTATTTAGGTATTAGAGGAGTGTTTAGGGCCCGTGTGATTGATTTTGATGTCCGGTGGGACTAACACTTTCCCTTAGCGGAGTTTGCTTATGATAACAGTTATCACTATAGCATTCAGAGTGCACCATTTGAGGCATTGTACGAGCGTAGGTACTGGTAGCCTATTGGGTGGTTTGACTCAGTCGCCATTGATATATTAGGCACTGATTTGCTCTGAGATGCTATGGAATTGGTGTGCCTGATACAGAGTCAACTGTTGACAGCCTAGAGTTAACAGACAAGCTATACTGACACGAGAGTTCTTCCTTTGGAGTTTATGGTAGGCGATCATGTGTGGTTGAAGATATCACCCATAAAGGGTGTGATGAGGTTCTGGGATATGGTTTTATGTGATGATTATTTATCCATTGGATTGTCTCCTTTTAGTGCACTTTATTACTGGATTTGGAATAAAATAGCCTTTTAGTCTTGATCCCATTTTCGGTAGTGACAATAAAAACTTCGAAGTTAAGCATGCTTGGGCGAGAGTAGTACTAGGATTAGGATGGAACATGAGCTTCGTAGGTGGATAAGGGTGTTTGAAATAGAGAATATTGACATAATTATTGAACTCTAGCTACTGACAACAATTCGAGGGTGGCGGTAGGGAAGGGAAGAAATGGAAGAGGAAAAAGCCATGGGGTAGATGGGGTAGGCTGAGTCAAATGTAACGATAATTTTGGATCAGGGATGAAATTTTTGCCTAGAATTTTCCATTTTTAGCGGGGATGAATTGGGGAAAATGGAAGTTGAAGTTATGAATGTGGGTGCGCTATGGATTTGGTAACAAACTAGAATTGGAAAACGTTGATGAGCTTACATGAAAAGATTTTCATGTTTACCGACGGATTGCAGAAGGGAAGAAAAGTTAGCAGTTGGTAGAATTGGTCTTGTTGAAGCAAAAGCACATGACTAGTCAATCTTACCAACCGTTAACTTTTCTTCCCTTCATGCTATCCGCCGATAAACATGACAATTTTTTCATGTAAGCTCAACAACATTTTCCAATTCTAGTTTGTTACCAAATCCATAGCGCACCCACATTCATAACTTCAACTTCCATTTTCCCCAATTCATCCTCGATAAAAATGGAAAATTCCATGCAAAAATTTCATTTCCGATCCAAAATTTTGTTACATTTGATTTAGCCTACCCCATCTACGCCATGGCTTTCCTCCTCCACTTTTCCCTCCCCTACTGCCACCCTCGAATTGTTGTCGGCAACTTTATCAAGAGTTCAATAATTGTGTCGATATTGAATATTCTGATGTTATAATCTATGGGATGAGATCGTATCATGTGTTGGGTTGGAAATTCTTATTATGATGCTAGTGTGAGGAACTTAATTATCTATGTGTTGCTTTGATAGCATGTTAATCCTAAATTGAGAATATTGGGAATATCACATGTTGAGAATGAATGATGATTGTGATATGATATTGAGAATCATGGCTTACTTGAGAAATGAAAGTTAGTAAAATGTGGTGGAGTATTTTAAAGAGAATTGTATCCCAATATATATAAAAGAGGATGAATATTATAATTGCTAAACTTTGAGAACTTTAATGTTTATTGTACTTATTCATAGAAAAATTGCTTCCATAATTGTGGCTTGATTGCATGCATCCTCATCCTACATGTCATGATATATTGTGAAACTACTTTTTAAAATCCTTGCCCACGAGCTAGGTGGCTAGGTAGTTCATATATATTGTGATTGAGGTAGATGGCCTACGAGGTCCCCATGGGTCCCCTTAGTCTATGGAGCCTTAGCTCCATGAGAGTGTATACGACAGGTTATGCGACAGTCTTGATTCTACCTTGCATTGCATACCATACCATTGTATTACTTTTGCTTGTTTTGGATTGGCTTAATTGAGATTATATGTTTACTTTATTTGCATCGTTCTATACAAATTGGCGGCACCGATACTGGACTGTATTTCCTGTTGCAAATGAAAGCATTCCCAGATTATTTCATAATTTATTCAATTTCTGATTTTTAGTCAGTTAAACATGTTGGGTACATATTATGTGTACTCACCCCTACTTCTTTTGCCCCCCGCAGATTCTCGCCAAGATTATCCATGTGGTAGTTGACTTACTCGTGCAGTTGATTCATACCAGATCTAGTTGTGAGACTCAAGGCTTCGAGTTGCAATTGGAATTTATCTTAGTATTTTAGTCGTTATTTCTATTCGAAGATTGAGATGTATTTATTTTACTAGTTTTTATATTAGATGCTCTTTAAACTCGTGACATCAGGTTCAGGGATATGGTTTTATAAGGTGACTATTTATCTATTGGGTTGTCTCCTTTTAGTATACTTTAGTCATGACCCCATTTTGGGTCATGGGTTTGAAATTAAGTGGACTTTTAGTCATGACCCTGTTTTGGTCGTGACAATGTTTTACCTTCAATCAAGTTATTTTAAGTTTTTATTTCAATATGAGTAAGGATACCATGCCTGACACATGATATCACTTGGTTGGCTCGAGTAAGGAGTCTGTTTCTCTTACGGCCATTTCTATTCATTTGCTTGGGCACCATTTCAGATAAGAAAACCTCATTTGGTACAGGATAATTTTAAGGGTGTCAAAATGAGCCCAAATTTAGGTTAACCTGCCTTATAATTTATGAGTTGGGCTCAGGATAATTTTAATATAATTTTAGGGATCCCATACTGTTTTTAAAAAATCTCTAAAAATCTCGAATCTTTATCTAATTACAAAAAATCTCGACTTTTTACATTTATTTGATACCTTCTGAAGCCGCTTGATACTTACATAATTGTAACTGAAAATTAATGCTGTAACGTTAACTATGGAAAAGACATTACTGCCAACTAGCAGTATCCTTTGAATTAAGGCTGTAAGTTACAAATTATGCAATTAATCCCTAAAAAAACATTTTGGGAGTTGTAATTTGAATTTAAAAAAAACGACTAGATCAGAGCAATGGTTTGATCTGATCTGTGAAGAGAAAAAAAAAGAGAGGCGACATGGAAAAAAAAGGGATGCTTTTTATTACATAACTCATACCCTGAAACACAAATATCAGTAAGCATGAATCAGAACCAAATAACACAAATAATTGTAAGCATGAATCAAAATCAAACTTTGCATCATCTCTAAAAACAATAGGTATCACCAGATAGATGCACAGTTAGAATCATATGGAATTTTTTCTTAAGTATCAAGCTTACTTTATTTGTTACGTATCCACATCAACTTTCAGACCCCTTGTAGAATAGGCCTCAAATACGTAAGTAGCAATCATACTTAATTTGTTAGGTATCCACATCAACATTCAGACCCCCTTACATAATAGGTATCAATTAATTAAGTAGCAATTCTACTTAATTTGTTAGGGATCCACATCAAATTAGGTATCCGCATCAACTTTCAGATCCCTTGTAGGATAGGCCTCAAATACTTAAGTAGGAATCATACTTAAGTTGTTAGGTATCTGCATCAGCTTTCAGACCCCCTTACAAAATAGGTATCAATTACTTAAGTAGCAATTTTACTTAATTTGTTATGGAGATGGAAATGGAGATGGAGATGGATATGGAGATGGAGATGGAGAAGTTGATGGGGATGGAGATGGAGATGCAGTTTGGGGAGTAAGAATGGAGAAACGGTTCAGGAGAGATAAGTTGGAAAAAACTGAAAAAGGAATATTTAAAATGTTTAAATGGTAATTGTAATATAGATAAATATCAAAAAACAAAAATTAAAAAAAAAGGAAAAATTAAAATGTAACAAGTGATTGACAATAAATAGACTTCTAAATTTATAAAATTGTACTAATTATATTCTTTAATAAAAAATATAATAATGAGGTATAAAAAATAAATGGCATTTTTAGAAAAGTTGGGATTTTAGTAATTTTTATAAAAAGTTGGGAATATTTAATATTTGGATAAAAAAGGTTGTGTAATTTCATAAATTTTACATAATTTTAATTGGGTTCAATCCCAACCCATTCAGGACTACAGGATCCTTATGTTTCCAGTAAACTGTTCTTGAAAGGGGTTCTTGAAAGAAGAAGTTGAAGAAGCTCTCCCTGAATTCTCTGAGCTTGATTCCCTGTTCAAAATTTCTGAAGTTAGTCCTTCAAGATTGCTGAAATGGCAAATGTAAATGGAGGTGTACCATCAAATGCAGATGCTACTGCAACACCACCAACCTCTTCTGGGACTCCATCTCTGTTTCAAGGACTGCAGGCACCTCTTGATTTCAATCACCCATTGTACTTGTCAAATGCTGATGTATCAGGTATGACAATCATCTCTTTTCAATTAAAAGGGAGTGAGAATTATGTGGTGTGGAGTAAATCTGTGAGAATAGCCTTGTTAGGCAGAAACAAGTTTGGAATGGTAGATGGTTCTTGGAAGAAGGAGATGTTTCCTATTGGATTGTGGAATCAGTGGGAAAGAGTAAATGCTATAGTTCTGTCTTGGCTTATGAATTCTGTTTCAACTAGTCTCTTGGGTGGAGTAGTGTTTGCTTCAACTGCTCAAGGGGTGTGGCAGGACCTGAAAGAAAGGTTTGACAAGATTGATGGCTCAAGAGCATTCAATCTTCATCAAGAGATAGCCACTATGTCTCAAGGAGTTCAGCCAGTGTCTGTGTATTTTACCAAACTCAAGGATCTATGGGATGAGTTTGAATCCATGGTTCCTTCTCCGACTTGTAATTGTGAAAGGTCTAAGGATTTTGTGACCTATTTACAGAGACAGAAACTCTATCAGTTTCTCATGGGTCTCAATGAGACATATTCTCAAGCAAGAAGTCAAATCTTGCTGATGATACCATTGCCCTCAGTTAATACAGCCTATTCTATGATAGTAAGTGATGAGAATCAAAAGAATGTAGCTCAAACTATGAGTGGGGCTGGATTGTTAGGAGCTGTGCCTGGTGTCACTGATGTAGCCATGTACTCAAAGTCTTATCATACCAATCCAGGTCCTTACCAGAAAGGAAAAAGGGCTTATGGTTCTACCTACAATCCTAATGTCATGTGTGATCATTGCAAGATGAAGGGTCATCTCAAAATGGATTGTTACAAGTTAATTGGCTATCCATCTGGACATCCTAAACATGGTGAAGTAAGTAGGTACAAACAAAGAAGGAATGCCAGTGCACACAATGTCATATCTCAAGAGTCACTCTCACAAGGACCTCTATTTCAGGAGGTGAATACTGCTGCCACACAAAGCACACACATGCCTGCAACACAAGCTTCTGAACTAATGGCAATACCACCTAGGTTCACTACTGAACAATATGAGCAAATATGCAAGATGCTAGAACAACAAAATCAACCTGTACATTCAGCTAACATGTCAGGTATTGGTAGGGTAAACAATAGTTCATCTGAATGGATTATTGACACAGGTGCTACTAATCACATGACTTCCAACCTAAATCTTTTGAACAAAGATTCAATATCTGAATGTGATTACTCTAAGCAGGTTGCATTACCTAATGGTGATGTATCTCTAGTAACTCACACTGGTTCTAGTACTATATCTACTAATAACACTATCTATGATGTGTTTCATCTACCACAATTCAAGTACAATCTGTTGTCTGTTTCTAAAGCTACTAAACAACTTCAATGTTCTGCTTCTTTCTTTCCTGACTTTTGTGTGTTTCAGGATCTCTACAATGGGAAGGTGAAGGAGATTGGTAAAGAAAGAGATGGTCTCTACTATCTACTCAGTCACTACAAGCTTCCTGGACATAGGAAGAACTCATCTGATGTAAAAGACAAAAGAGTTAGCTTAGCTGTTACTATCTTACTGGCATAGAGTTGTGGCATAAAAGACTTGGCCATGTGCCATCTAAAGTCTTGTCCTTTTTGTTTCTTAGGCAGAAGTCACAAATTGAAAATACAATGAATAAATGTGTTGTTTGTCCTTGTGCTAGACAGACTAAACTACCTTTTCCAGTCAAAGCCCCTACTTTCAGCAATAAAGCTTTTGAATTAATACACCTGGATGTATGGGGACCTTATAAGGTTCCTACATGTGATGGTCAGAAATGTTTCTTAACAATAGTAGATGATTACTCAAGGATGACATGGGTGTTCCTACTCAAACTTAAGTCTGATGCTGTAGTGATCATTCAACACTTTATTGCATATGTTCAGACTCAGTTTAATACTCACATAAAGACTATAAGAACTGACAATGGAACTGAGTTTATCAATCATGTATGTACTGATTTACTAACCAAACTAGGCATAATTCATCAAACTTCTTGCACCTATACTCCTCAACAAAATGGTATTGTTGAAAGGAAACATAAGCATATACTGGAAATAACTAGAGCAGTAAGACTTCAAGCTAATATACCTCTCATATACTGGGGCTACTGTATTAAGGCTGCTGTATATATGATCAATAGACTGCCCTCTACCATCCTCAATAATATATCTCCATATGAAAAACTCTATAACAAGCAACCTTCTATTTCTCATTTTAGAGTGCTAGGGTGTTTGTGTCATGTGAAAGTTGTGCATGGACAAGACAAGCTAATGTCTAGGAGTAGACAAGCTGTGCACATGGGTTATTCAGAAACAAAGAAAGGTTACATATTACTTGATCTTACTAATAAAAGCTTCTTTGTGCACAGGGAAGTTCTATTCAGAGAAAATATATTTCCTTTCAAAGCTACTCAGCAGAATCAGCCACAGTTGTTTCCTCACATATCTCAAGAAGTGGTTGAAGATCCTCCAAGTCTTACTGAAAATCCTGCTCTAACAAGTTCATATACTTCAATGGACTCTCACGCCAATGAGGACAGCTCAAACATTCCAACTTCTGTGGGTACTACCACTAACAGGTCTCAAAATGAGCCTGTGAGAAGGTCATGCAGAGGCAAACAACCTCCAGCATGGATGAAGGACTTTGTATCCTTAAGTATAAATGATAATGTGCCTTATGCATTGTCAAACTTCATATCATATGAACTGATATCTCCTAAGTATCAGTGTTACTTATCTCAATTTTCTAACATTGTTGAACCAACCATGTATGCAGAGGCAGTAAAAGATCCTAGGTGGGTAAAAGCAATGAAGGATGAGATTATAGCTCTTGAAAGTAACAACACATGGACAATAGTACCACTACCAGAAGGAAAGAAACCAATTGGCTGCAAATGGATATATAAGGTTAAATACAAGTCAAATGGAGAAGTAGAGAGATTCAAGGCAAGACTTGTAGCAAAAGGATACAGCCAGAAAGAGGGCATAGACTATCAGGAAACATTCAGTCCTGTAGTTAAGATGGTAACTCTAAGAACAGTGTTGGCTATTGCATCTCCAAGACATTGGCATATACATCAAATGGATGTATTCAATGCATTCTTACAGGGTGATCTGGATGATGAGATCTACATGACTCTCCCTCAAGGATTTTAGAGTCAAGGGGAGAACAGTGTATGCAGACTCTCAAAATCCTTATATGGCCTGAAACAGGCTCCAAGGCAGTGGAATGCCAAACTGTCCAAGGCATTGATAAGCTTTGGGTTCAGGCAGAGTCAGTTTGATCACTCCTTATACATCAAGAAAACAAATGAAGGAGTAGTCTTTATATTGGTATATGTAGATGATATTCTGGTCACTGGTGATCACTTGGATCAGATCCTAACAACCAAGACACTACTCCACAAAGCCTTCAAGATAAAGGACTTGGGAGAACTGAGATATTTCCTAGGTATTGAGTTTGCAAGAGCTCAACATGGTATTGTTATGCATCAGAGGAAATATGCCTTAGAACTTATATCTGACACTGGACTTAGTGCTGCAAAACCAGCTTCTACTCCTATGGATACCACTACAAAATTGACTACCACTGAGTATGATCAACATTTCAAAGAGGTCACAAGCACCAGTGAAGAAACACTAGCTGATCAAGGGGCCTATCAGAGACTTATAGGAAAATTGTTGTATCTCACAGTCACTAGACCTGATATAGCCTATAGTGTGCAAACACTCAGCCAATTCCTACAGAAACCAAAGCAGTCACACATGAATGCAGCACTCAGAATAGTCAAATATATAAAAGGAAAACCAGGACAAGGTGTACTACTATCTAGCAACAAGAAGGATATACTAACAGCTTATTGTGATGCAGATTGGGCTGCTTGTGCGTTCTCCAGAAAGTCAGTCATAGGGTTCAACATCAAACTTGGGGATTCATTGATCTCTTGGAAGTCTAAGAAGCAATCTACTGTTTCTAGAAGCTCAGCTGAATCAGAATACAGGAGTTTGGCCTCTACAGTAGCTGAACTAACATGGATTGTGGGATTAATTACAGATCTTGGAGTGCAAGTACAATTGCCAGTGATTATATTCAGTGACAGTAAAGCAGCTATTCAAATGGCTGCAAATCCAGTCTATCATGAGAGAACCAAACATATAGAGATAGACTGCCATTTCATAAGAGAAAAGATTCAACAAGGTCTTATAAAGACACAATACATATCTACACATGATCAGCCTGCTGACATCCTAACCAAGAGCCTAAACAAGGTCCAACATGAATATTTGATATCCAAACTTGGACTGATTAATCTGTTTTCAGTACCAAGTTTGAGGGGGAGTGTTGAGGCAGTAAAAGGAAAGATCAAGGACTAAAGAGTTAGTTATGTTAGTTGACAAGTTAGTTAGTTAGTTATAACTAACTTCCAATATAGAAATGTACATTCTACTTCTATATAAGTAGAATATCATCTCATAATCTTTAGTTTTGAAGTGAATAAAAAAGATCTTGCTTCTTCTTTCTGATATGTTCTTCTTCTTCTCTGATCTTCTTCTCTGTTCTTCTTCTTCTACTCTCTGTTTCAGCTTCTCTTCATTAATCAATTCATCACAAGTTTTAACCCATATCTAAAGAATCCTCAATTGAACCCAATTTAATCCTCAATTTCAACCTGTTCTTAGACTCTTTACTTGCATTAGTGTAATGCATGTTTTCTATCTATTTTATATTTTCTATCATTTATCCATCAATTTATAACTTTTTATTTTATTTTTTGAGTTGAAATTCAAATTGTGATTATAAAAAATAAATAATAATGTGTTAGAATTATTGAGATTGAGCGAGTCAAATTGGGCAGGTCATGACCCAATCCGAATTTTAGCCTATTTGAAACCCAACTTGTTTGAGCCCAAAGTAAGTTTAGGTGGATCGTAATCCAACCCTATTTCTATTTCAACCCATTATAATATTCTCAATTTTAACCCAACGCTCGTTTGACACCCTTTCATATGCTTTTGACAGGCAAATCTCAACTATCCCAACTCCTAGGGATGGTAACAGATATTCATCACTATTTCTCATTGGCAAATGAGGGGGATGTACTGGAGGATCCTGGTATAGCACTCAATATATCATGATCATTGCTACTTGGAATGTGAAGGGGCTGAATCAACCCCTCAAGAAGACAGAGCTCAAACTCTTTCTCAATAAGTATCAGATTGATCTGATAGGCTGTTTGGAGACTAGACTCAAACAACATAAGTCCTAAACTATCCTAAATAAAGTGGCACATGGATGGACTTCTAAATGTACCTATACAGAGGCTGTCAATGATCGAATTTAATGAGGCTGGGGGCTACATTTCCTTGTGTACTAAGCGGTGACTGTATTAATTCAGTGCTGAACCCAACTGATAGGATAGATTCCCTTGTGATGACTATTGAAACCCTGGATTTCAGGAATTGTCTAGATTCTCTACAAGTCACTCCACCGATCTAAGGGATGTTTCTGCTCATTCTGTAACAAACAGGAACTGGTTCATAGGGTATACTCAAGGATAGATTGGGCTGTGGGAAATTACGAATGTAAAGGCTGATTATCGAGCCCCTGGAGTATCTGATCATTCACCATTGATGCTTCATTATGCACCAGCTGTGATGTCTAGGCCAAAGCCATTCAAATTGTTTAAGACTGTAATGGATCATCCTCAATTTGCTGAGACTTTCACTAATATACATGGACTCAGAGCTACAATGGAACTAGGATGTTTCAGCTATATTTCAAGCTTAAAACACTGAAGAGTAATTTAAGAGAGCTCAATTCTCACCTAACTTCTTATGCCAGGCATCTGCAACAAACTAGACAGAATTAGAGGTTACACAGGACATGCTAGCTACTACTCCACTAAATCGGCAATTGATAGAAGAAGAACAAGTCCTCATACAAGACCTGCACAAGTGGAACTTAGTAGAAATCTCTTGTGGGGAGTCCAACTGTAAATATTTTCATGCTTAGTGCAAGATTAGAGGTAGTAGGAATGCTATCACATCTGTCTATGCTGTCAAGGTGTAAAAATGTCAGACCCAAACCTAGTTGAGCATGAATTTTTCAATTTCTTTTCCAACTTGTTGGGTTTTGGAGGAATCAAGAGAGATCCTTGCCGTCTATTCAACAAACCAGGAGATGACAGAAATATAGATTATCGATGCAATTCAAGATATGCCTATTGACAAATCACCAGGAGTGGATGGCTTCCCTGTGGAGTTCTACACTAGCCAATGAAACATAGTAAAAACAAACGTGATCTTGGATGTACAAGAATTTTTTCTATCAGATAAATTCCTAAAGTCATTCAGTTGTACTGCAATAACTTTTGTTCCAAAGGTGCATTCCCCAACTGTGGTTAAAGATTGTAGACCTATTGCCTGCTGCAACACTATATATGTTAGGATCGACAGGAATCAGGTGTCATGCCGAAGCTAGCAAAACGACCTCGAAAGACCATGAGTATGAAGATAAACGAGAAACATACCATAAAAAAATACAAATATTTAACGTGGTTCGGTCAGCCGGCTTAGATCCACAAGAGGAGATGAGGAATCCACTGTATAAAAGAGAGTACATAATATCGAGAGAAATAACCTCACCAATTCACTCAGAATACAAAGAGGTTTATACAAGTGTTAATATAACACTTGTGACTCACTGTTTCTCCCCTTACACAAAAATCTCAAGCTCTCATGGCTACATTGTAAATGCTACAAAATTAGAAGGAATGAACTTCTATTTATAGAGTCATAAACCTTTTGTTGAAATTTGTTTTTAGTTACTGCAGTATTTTTTAGCAAAATAAATTATTTAGTTTAAGATGAATTTTGAATTTTGAATTTTAGTTAAGTTGTTGAGATATTTTATGTTAGTTTGAATTTCAAATTATGCTGATTTTTAATTTATGTTGGTTATTTAAAGCCGCTCATGCTTAATAAAATTATTGAAAGCCATTGAAAGCATTTCAATCTATTGAGAGACTTTTTCAATCCCTTGTTGCGACCCATTCTTCCTTTTTAAAAAACTAACAGTGGTATCAATAGCCTCATTGATCTTACGGGATCTATGAGTTCTTCCAAAGAACTACCATATCATTTTCAACCAGCAAGGGTTACCTTTTTTAACCCGTGAGGGCTATTTTCAACCCGCAAGGGCTACTTTTTAACTCATTTCAACCTGTTAGGGCTATTTTTCATGCTCTTTTCAACGCACAAGGTTTTTTTTAACCAAAGAATGACAAGCGGTAGTCTCTCCTTGAATGCCCCAAAATTTTTTACTGTCGAAAACTATCAGATTTGGTCAGTAAAAATAAAATCATATCTTGAAGCCTATGATTTATGGGAAGTTGTGATGGAAGATATACTCTTACAACCTCTTCTTGCAAATCGTACTCTTGCTCATCATTCCGATGAAAAAACCAAAAAATTCAAAGCCTAAACTGTAATTCAAAATTCAGTTGCGGATTCAATTTTTTCTAAAATCATTGCTTGTGAGACATCAAAAGAAGCTTGGGAAAAACTAAAAAAAGAATACTAGGGAAGTGATCGAGTCAAACAAATACAAATTTTGAATTTGAAAAGAGATTTTGAATCTCTTAGGATGCAAGAGAATGAAACTATTATTAACTATTCTGACAAGATATCTTTGATTCTTAATAAAATGAGGTTGCTTGGCAAGGATTTCAAAGATGTCAGAATAGTAAAAAAAATTCTTGTGACAATTCCTGAGAGATTTGAGTCTAAATTTCATCTTTGGAAGAGTCTAAAGATCTCTCTACTATATTTGTTGAAGAATTAATAAGTACACTTCAAGCACAAGAGCAAAGAAGAGCTTTTAGACAAGACAGTGTTATTGAGGATGCTCTTTATGCACAAAGCAGAAAAAAAAGCAATTATCCTCTTTGCAAACATTGCAAAAGAAAAACACACTGGGAAAAATTTTGTTGGTGGAGACGTGATGCAATATGTGGAAATTGCAAACAAGCAGGTCATGTTACAAAACTGTGCAAGCATAAAAACAATATTCAAGCAAGAGCAGCAGAAGCAAAAATTGAGGAGGAAAAACTTTTTTAAATTGCAGTAACTAAAGCAAAGGAGGAGTGTTGAAATTTGCTTTTAGTTACTGCAGTAGTTTTTAGCAAAATAAATTATTTAGTTTAAGATGAATTTAAATTTTGAATTTTAGTTAAGTTGTTGAGATATTATAGGCTAGTTTGAATTTCAAATTATGCTGATTTTTATTTTATGTTGGTTATTTAAAACCCCCTCATGCTTAATAAAATTATTGAAAGCTATTGAAAGCATTTCAATCTATTGAGAGACTTTTTCAATCCTTTTTTGCTATCCCGTTCTTCCTTTTTAAAAAACCAACACCTTTTTTTACTAGAAAAAAAATTCACCAAATATGGAGAAATTCTGTTTTCCTTTTACTACTAGAAAAAGGATTCGCTAAATATGAAGAATTCTGTTTTCCTTTTCCTAAATGGGGGATTAACAAAACCATTCCAAGGGAGGAGAGGAATTAGACAAGATGACTACTATGCTTACTTTGAATCCTCAATTCCAGTTCCATTCCACAAGCAAGAAACTTGGTTTACTGTACCTCTATTGAGTTAATTCAAGGAGCCTTTCAAAAGTTCTCTGCAGCTTCAGGTTACAGGCAAATATAGACAAGAGTTCCATTTTTATGTCTGTGATCAAAGACTCAGTAAAACATCAGTTATTACAACAACTTGGCTACTGTGAAGGGACCCTACCTTATAAATACCTTGGCCAAGAAACTAAGAGTGGACCAATGTTTACCTCTAGTTGATAAAATCTACACAGAATGAGATGCTGGTCAGCAAAACTACTAGCTTACTCTGGCAGACTTCAACTGATAAAATCTATTTATGTTTGGTATTCAAACATATTGGGCCCAGATATTCATCCTTCCAAAGAAGACCATGAAACTGATCAATAGTTATTTCAGGGTCTTCTTATGGACAGGTTCTATATGCCCTTCCAAAAGAGCATTGGTTTCTTGGAAAAAAAAATTGTATGCCTAAAGCAGTAGGAGGGCAAAATGTTCTTAATATTTGTAATTGGAATCAGCTTTGGAATGTGGAACGGGTCTAGGAAAGTAATAATTCTCTGATTTGGAGTTGTCTCGCGGATTTGAGGTCTTAAGTTGGAAGTTTAGGTTATTTTGAATTATGATTTGACTTTGGTAAATATTTAGAGTTTGGATGCTCGGATGTATTTATGATGATTTTATTAGATATATTCAAGGGGTGGTTTTAGGCCTAGGAAGAGCTTCAGTGTATTTTTTGGGAGTTCTGAAGGCATTTTGATCTTTTTGACTCTTAAGTTAGTTTAGTTGTGACTAATCGGATTTCAGATTAAGGAGACCTCAAATTTGAATTTCAATAGTTCCATTGAGTCTGGAACATAAGCATATATAGTTTGTGTGTATGGATTTCCAAATGAATCTCAAGCGTCCATTTAAAGTTTTGTGCCTTGTGTGTAATTGGTGATATCTGGTTCTAGTGGGTCATTCTTCGTGTTCACGAAGCTTCTTCCTAAGTTTGCAACGGGTATCATGCTTAGACCTCCACATTCGTGTACGCTGTACCACAATCGCAAGGGGTTGGGGTGGCTGACTCTCACATTCAGAGGGAAGGGTGCCTGCGATCTTTAAGGGTTAGGCTATATGACCTCATGTTCACAGAACCCTTGACCGTGATCGCGGAGAACAAGTCACCTAGACAGATTTTAATTTTCTAAAATCAGAGTTTCTTCCTCGTTTTTCATTTTTGAACTTTGAGAACTCTTGGGAGGTGATTTTAAAGAGATTTTTCAAAATAAATCCATTGGGTTGGTGATTTTAACTTATACTCTTCATTTTTTTTTCATTTATTTATTTCATGATTCCAAATTTTAATTCTTGATTTTGTATTTCAATTTTATGGGTTGTTCCAATATGAAATTTGGCTATGGATTGAATCGTCAATTAATTGATCTAGCAAAATAAATTGGGTTACTAAAAAGCAACTTAATGGTATGTATCTTTGCAATTCTTTATGTGAAAGACTTGACTCATGTTATTGACTCGATAATGAGAGATTTACTGTGTTTGTTTGACTTGGGTTTCTTATTATTGTGCATATCATTATATTCTCATGAATTATGTGGACATGCTTTTGTGCATCAGTTTTTAGATATTGTGGCCGAGGTCTCTTTCGGCAGATGATTTGTGTCAAGGTATCTTTATCGATTGATGTCTAGTGTCAAGGTCTTTTTTGATAGATATTGTGATATTGAGGTCTTTTTTGATGAGTATATTGATGGCCGAGGTCTCTTTCAAGGGTACATGGACTTGTTAGTCCCCCATGGATTTCAGTATGAATTTCAGCAAATATATATCCCAGGACAGAGTACATGCATCACAGTATTTGACATTTTATCGCATCATTTTTGCACTTTGTTTTGTCATTGTAAACTGTGAATACCTCATCGGTGATTTTATTAAACTGTGGACTTGGTGTTACTGACATGCCTTGTGAAATATTACTGAGATATGTGCTAAGAATATTATAAAATATGTTGGGCTAATTTATTTATAGGTTGTAGTTGAGGAGGTTCTGTTGATATGTTGGGAGTACATGCGCTCTTCGTTAATTTACTTTATATTAAGTAGTTTACTTACTGAGTATTGTATTGCTCGGCACTCACTCCTTGCTTTTACGCCTGTGTAGGTTGCAAGCTCGTATCCATTTGAGTGCATTCCCCCAATTCGTGGTCCCTGCTTTCATTGAAGTTTTAAGAGGTAGCTGCCTTGTGAAATATTACTGAGATATGTGCTAAGCATATTATAAACTGATATGTTGGGCTAATTTACTTATAGGTTATAGTTGAGGAGATTCAGTTGATATGTTGGGAGTACATGTGCTCTTTGTTAATTTACTTTATATTTAGTAGTTTACTTATTGAGTACTGTATTGCTTGGCACTCACTCCTTGCTTTTATGCCTGTGTAAGTTGCAAGCTCGTATCCATTTAAGTGCATTCCCCCTATTCGTGGTCCAAGCTTTCATTGAAGTCTTAAGAGGTAGCTGCTTGTCTCCTCAAGGATCCTTCGAGTTCCTTACTATGTTTTTGTTTTGTTTGAGATACAAATACATTTGAGACTTGTATTTTCTTTCGATTTTCAATATACTGACACTAGGTTTTGAGGGTATTTTAGAATTGTGACTTGATGATTGCTTATTTAATTTCATTTATTTGAGATGTTACGGCCTATTTCCATTAGACTCAAATATGACAAGGTAAATTTCTTTGTTAGCTAACTTACTTGTCTCTATTTATGTAGGCGTTAGTTTATATATAGTTATCTCCTAACCCTCCTTTTGCGGGGGATAAAAGTTTTATCTTTGAATTGTATTTTAAGGTAGGATCGTGCCTTCCTCTTGTAGTTTTTCCTTATGATATATAACCTTCTACTAACAAGGAAAAATTTATTTTAAAAAATATCAATAATAATATTCACCTTTTTATTCCGCTCTACTTTTTCAATACAAGTACACAACATATATTCATGTGTTTTCCTATCTAGGTTTTGTAAATAAATTTATCGGGTACTTTTTCTTTTTACCTCTTTTACATACATAAGAGCCTTCGTACTTGAATCTATCTTTTTTGAAAGCTATTGATTCCATTACCAAACCAAATAGTACTATTCTTTTAATTCATTTCTTCCACTGATATAGGTTTATCTCGAGTCATAAGAGAGTAATTGAGCAAAAAAATTCATCTATTTTCAGACAAATATAAAAATTGAGCCAAATTTAACGCGTACCTTGCGAAGAAGATGAACGGAACCCTAATAAACTAACTAGCAATTTGATCTTTTATCAACTTATAAAGAAAAACTTAAACTAATAACCTAGGAGAGAAAAAAAGATGAGAGAGAGTGATACCTGAGAGAGGGATGGCGACGGGGAGTGACATCTGCAGCGGAGTGGAGGTGGGGATGCTGGTCGGGATTAGGTTTTGGTGGTGGGGTCGGGGTCGAAGAGAGAGAAAGAGAGAGTTAAGAGAGAGTGTGTGTAAAGAAAAGTGAAAGAAAAAAAAATTAATTGAGATATTTACAAAGGGGGCAACAGACAGTGTCTCCAAGACCCCCTTTAAAAAAATTTATAATTTTATTTTTAAAAAAGCAACGGCCAGTATCTCTTTGTCTGTTGCTTTTTACTAGCTATGCATTTCATCGCTTTTTCTTCTATCATTTTTTTTAATTTTTAGTAGTGGCAATTGAGCAAAAAAAAAAAAAATCTACTTTGAGACAATTATAAAAATTGAGCAAATTTTAACACGTACCTTGCGAGGAAGATGAACGGAACCCTGACTTTCCAAGTGAAGAGCCTCTTTGTTTTTTCTTTAGATAACCATATCCCATTTGTCTGTAGCTATATCGATTTATATTTATACTATATAAGCTAGTGTTTAGTCATAAATTTCAATATTATATATATATATATATATATATATATATATATATTAATCTAGTGTTTGGTGAAAGATTTTCAATATTATCATAATCTATCTATGTATCTTATATATCTATGTTTGCACGCGCACACACACACATCCTATATACTATATAAGATACTTGAAATTAAATTAGTATTCTTACTAAATGTTATTCTTTAATTTGGATATTGAATTTTGTATTGGTCAGCTATTAGAAATAGCAATCAAAATCTTGATCAAACATATATCGTATAGTATGTATATTTTATTCTATTTATGTTTATAATACAATACAATTATTTAAAGTTTAAACTGCATAAGAATTAAATTGATTAAGAGGACTTGATTAACTCTCTCTCTAATTGCAATTTGTATATCCCTTTTAAACATATTTTTTTTTCGTCTTTGTCGTTAAATCATTTTCTTGCTCTATTCCTATTCGTTAATATATAAAGCTGACATAACTTTTAAAGATGTAAAGATAAGTTAGGATCTCATCTTCTCATTTCAAATAACTATTCATATACTTGTGCGTAGTTTCTATATAAAAATCTTACTTTTTAGATTACTTTTTGATAATTTTTGTTTAGTTGTTGGTATTTTAATTTGTTTTCAACTATCAAGTAGCACAATAAAGAAAGTGAAAAACATTAGGCTAGAGTTCGGTAATTGATTTTTAAATATTTTTGACAGGTTACTTTTGGAGAAAGTTTTTGATGAAGTTTTGCCATGTGTTTAACCATAGTTTTCGAAGATATTTTTAACTTTTTTAAAGAAACATAATTTATTAATAACTTTTAAAAACTATATTATCATCTTAATTTATAATAAAAATGTTCCATGAAAAGTCATGACAGGTTGTTGAATCATGTAACCACCATGGTTACTGATCTCGAGTGCCTCACAGATGAAGTGAAGAAGAGCAACTATTATTCACAAATGTTCTTTAAGTTGTATCAATTAAACTTCACTCAGAGATTGTGCACTTCTATATTGATTTTTACACCTCCTTATACTATTTATACACACTAACTGATCCTAACTACTTTGCTAACTGATTGTGTCAGCTGTCATAAAACTGGCGAGGCTTCCTAACTAAGTTAAGTTAGTTACACTCTAGCTGGATAGGATTACCTTATGCATTACTTAACCGTGATCATTATTCACTGATCCAACACTCCCTCTCAAGTTGATGGGAAGAAATATGTTCTTCAAACCAAGCTTGGATAGTAGATAATGATGTTGTTCCCTTTTCAATCCCTTCGTGAGAATATCAGCTAGTTGCTCTTGAGTCTTCACATGTTGAGTATGTATCGTCCCATCCTTAACCTTTTCTCTTATGAAATGGCAATCTATGTCTATGTGTTTTATCCTCTCATGGAAAATTGGATTTGCTGTAATTTGTATGAGAGCCTTATTATCACAGAACATCTTCGATGAATCTGTTGTTTTGACTCCAATTTCTCCAAATAGACCCTTTAACCAATAGATTTCTATCTGCTGCTGTGGCAGCCATGCTTCTGAATTTTGCTTAAGCTGAACTCTTTGCAACTGTTTCTTGCTTCTTTGATTTCCAGGAAACCAATGCATCACCAAAGAACACCATGTATAGCCTATAACTGACCTTCTAGTCTACAGACATGATCCCCAATCAACATTACAGTAAGTTACTAATTTTTCTTCTCCTGTAGATGGCATTAACAATCCTTGTCCTGGTGCAGACTTAATATATCTAACCACCTTAACAACAACCTCCATGTGTGATTGCTAGGTGCATGCATGATTGGCTCAGTGTGTGAACAACAAAGGATATATTTGGTCTTGTCATGGTCAGATATAAGAGCCTTCCTATAATCTTTGATGCATTTTAGGGTTTGGCAGCAACTTGTCTACTTCACTTGTGCTTGTTCCCTCATTCCCAATCATGTTATCATATTCAACAGATGTCAGCTTCCTATTGACTTCAAGTGGTGTAGCAGATGGTTTAGAACAACTCAAACCAAGCTCAGCAATTAGCTCTAGTGCATACTTTTTCTGGCACATTTATATCCTCTTATCAGATCTGGAAAATTCAATGCCAAGGAAGAATTTAAGCCTCCCTAGATCCTTCATTTTGAAACATCTTTGTAAGTTCACTATCATTGCCTGTTACCAACAAATCATCCACATATATAAGCACCAAGGTCAGTTTTATTCTTTCTTATTTCCTAAAGAGTGAGTAATCATAGTAACTTTGTAAAATTCCTAGTTGTTGTAGAACTTGATTCAGCTTGAGATTACATTGTCTTAAGGCTTGTTTGAGTCCATATAAGGACATATGAAGCCTACACACCAGTATCTCCGCCCCCCCCCCCCCTACTTTGCAACCTGTGAATCAAAACCTTGAGGAATAGTCATATACACTTCTTATGGTAAATCACCCTGCAAGAATCAATTATATACATCCATCTAAAAAATATCCCAGCCATAAAAAACAGCTACAAATATAATAGATCTAACTGTTACCATCGTGGCCAAAGGACTAAAAGTGTCTATATAATCAAACCCTTTTTTCTGTGTGAACCCTTTAGCAACTAATCTTGCCTTATACCTCTCTACTTCTCAAGATGCTTTGTACTTGATCTTATAAACCCATTTGCATCCTATGGGTTTTTGTCGGCTGGTAAAGGAACTATGCTCCAAGTATTGTTTTCCTCCAAGGCAAGGATTTTTACCTTCATAGCACCAATCCATTTAGGAATCTGAGTTACTTCCATGTATGATGTAGGTTCTGGTTCATAAGAGTAGGCTGCTAGGCATTTAGTGTAGTTAGGCTTTAAGGAAGAATAGTCAACAAAGTTAAAAATAGGATAGGAGAATTTAGTGGATGGTTTTTTTGACTATGTAGTCATGCAGCCATGTAGGAGGTTTGGAAGTTCTGGTAAATCTTCTAAGGGTTAGACTTTCATCTGGAATAGCTGGATATAGAGGCAATTAATTAGAGGGACTAGTGGAGTTATCAGGTGATACAGGGTTAGTAGAGTGATCAGGTGATATAATTGGTGGTCCTTGGCTATTATTAGGAACTGATCTTTCTGTTGGTGGAGCATTATGAAATAGGAAGACATCTTCTTCATCAATGTAGGTGGCTGGCTGTACTGGTGCACATATCTTCAAGCAAGGCTTCCTAACTAACTTAAGTTAGTTACACTCTAGCTGGACAGGATCACCTAATGCATTGCTTAACCATGATCATTATTCACTGATCCAACAGAACCCAACTAATTTGAGTCTAAAAAAGAAGAAAAAATTAATAGAAAAATATCATTGATTTGTATATGAAAAACTACTATATACAAATAATGTAATTAATTTGTACATTAACTTATCACTTATTTTATTTTTTATATTATCAAATTAACTTTTATCTAAAAGATTGAATGCATGAGGCCATTAACATTTGAATCATCATAAGGAAGTCAAGTAGTTTGTGATTGACTAGCTAACACTTTTGCCTTTCAACTTTATGAGTCAAATAATGTAACAATAATTAAGAGAACTAGAGAGCTAGATAAGAAAACTTGTAGCAAGTAAAGAACGAATTCTGAGGTAATTTTCTTGCAATTGAAGATCATTTTAAAAAATAAACTTCAGAAGAACAATTTATGATTTTCCCAGAATAAAATATAATTGTATAGCATCGAATACGATTGATCTTTTTCATAGCCATAATTAGATACTCTCAAAACATGCATTATTTATGCTTAGTACTAACAAAAGTCCTTTTGGAAAATAGTGCCACGTTAGGGAAAAAAAATTGAAACTTGATGCTTAATTAACAATGCTTCTTTAAAATTGAACTGAAATTTCTTTATTTAAAAAACTGCTTATGCTTTCTTCTAAAAAAATCAAAAGAATAATTAGATATACTTGAAATTTACTTTAATTATGAAAATAATGCATGATGATAATTGTACGAAAACTTTCAACAATTCTTAGCTAATTAGGGTGCCAGATAGTCAAACTTCATGAACCCTAGATAGCGTGTAGGAGTAGTTTAATAAGAATCATTAAAATCATGTAATTGATAGCAATTCATGCACGATTAAGTTAATAATCATGATATAAAACATAATTCATGCAATTGAATACAAATCATAAAAAATCCATAAACTGCATACTTGAAATAAATAGAAAAAGTTGAAGATCCTTTGGATCCATGGATGAATATCCACATACCTCACGTAGAATTCCTGCTATAAAATGATCATTTTACCCCTAGTAATAGCGACTTCGAGCTATGTTTGTTGATTTCAAAAGTTAGTTTCTGAGAATTTTGTAAAAGTTGAGATTTTTGTGAGTTAGAGGATCTTGTCTATTGTGTGTTCAAAGACATATGGAGATCTTGATGTTAATCTTTTACAAAAGATTTAATAATAGTTTTAGGCATAATAGTTCTTGCTGCATCTTCAGTAGGCAAAAGCTCAAATTAATGCATACATGTTATCTGTTTGGATATAGAATTTCTTATTTTTCAAATGCTATTTATATATTATAGTTTTTGTTAGTAGAATATTTATTATATACTCTTTATACTCTACTAATTACAAAAACTATAATATATTTTTCCTTTACTAAAATGTGAAAGTAAAGACTCTTTTACTTCTACATTTTCCTTTTAATGCGGATTATTTAAGCCAAGAGACTTTTGAAAACGATCTTTCTACTTTCATCAGGTAGGGATAAGGTCTAAATGTACTGTTTACCCTTTCCAAGCCCTATTTCTGGGATAACAATGAGTTTTTTATTTGATTAATTAATATGACTTTTAATTTTATTTAATTAAATTGCTAATTATGATAAGGTACTTATATTGATTTAAGTAAACACACGATAATAATAATAATAAATTTTAGCTGTAAGATGGATCTATAATTACACATCAATTTGCTCGAGTAATATGCTTAGTAGGATTGTTCAGAATCGAATAAAAAATGATAAATCGTACCGAAAAAAGGTTATTGCTCTATCGATAATGAGTTATTGGTTTAGCGGTTTCGGTAACGATTTTAATCCTTTATTATCGGGTTATCGATTTTTAACGGTTTAAGATTTTTCCTTAATAGGTTAATCGATAACTCGATAGTAAATTAAATAACTATATTTATACCATTTTGTCTATAAAGTTCTTGACTTTGAGTTCAGTTTCATACTTTTGTTTTTTATTGTCTCAAACTCTTAGCTATTTTATAATGTGGCAGTGTTTGCTTGTGAGCAAGATGAAATATGTCATCTCTTGTGCATAGTTTATTTGATTTGTCACTTTGTTTTCTTATTAATTTTTAATTAAAAAAATTATGTCAAATTTTAACGGTTAAACCGATAACCGAATCGATAATGATTCAATAACTAACAACCAAAACCTTAATAATTCTATAACGATTTAACATATTTACACATTGATAAACTTCATTATCGAACCGAACGATATGTGCCACTTAGAGTAATATGTTTTTGAGTTATGACAACATAAGTAAATTAGTAGTACTACTATTTAAATTCTCTTTTTATGAAAATATTTAATATTGGATATGACGTGCATCAAAATATAGTGAATGCTACAAACTCACAGTCGTCAAAATATACTACCAATGCAATTATATCTTATATTATTAATGCATTTTATTTTCTATATTACCAAATGAAGTTATATTATAGAAAGATACGTAAAAATACGATATGTCAATTTAACCTAATTAAGTAGAGGGGTATGAATTCATATGTACTCATGCTCTTCTCTGTAAATCATGTTGAGGGTATTAGTCAAAGATAATTTAAAGATTATTTATGATCAAAAGAATGAGTTTTAAAAGAATAATTCGAAGTTCTTGCAGAGTGAAATTATGAGAAAATGATAGGAAAGAGCTTGAATGATCGATTTCACAAATGCTTTTCAATGAGATTCCAAGGCGCTTTACCAAGAAGAAAGATTTTCCAAAATACTATTTTCAACCACTTTTACTACACTCTGATAGCTCCCAAATGGATACTATCATGAAAGCTTTTTGTTATCCACTTCAGTCAAATCGTTGGGATATATGTTACTACATTTTGAGTTGATAACCTAAAATAGATAAAGTCAGCAAATTTGAATTTTCAAAACATATGTTTAACAACAAAGTTTATCAAAGTAATTAAGGAAACACATTGAAAACATATAGCCATCCTTCCTTTGTAGCCTTGAATGATCACAAATCAACCCGCAGCTTAAAAATTTTAATCTTCATTTTCCAAACAGATTAGCTCTGCCTTGGGAGATGCTCTATGGAATTGCATCATTTCTATGGCAATATTCCGATCTTCCAAAGAACCATATGGCTCAATACTCATCCTTACCAAAGACGGAGTATGAGCAAGCAATTCCTTAATGAAAAACACTTCAGTTTTTGAACCCTCAAAATAATACATAGCAATATCTTTGAGCTTTTTGAGCGGTTGGTCCAAGAAAGTTGGTGTGTCTATGTTTTTCGGAACTTCTTTAACAGTAGCAAAGCATCGATAGACCTAAAGGTGTCAAATAAATACCATACACCAGTTTAATCCTCGTGTTTTGTTATACAAAGTGAAAAAACGAAATAGATCATGTATATATATATATATGTATGTATGTATATATGTATATACATAAAATTTCTTACCGGAATCTCAAGTTTACTCAAATTGGGAGAATTCTTCAACAACTCGAATGCATAATCAGTCTGGACGATTTAAATAAAGTTTATTTCTAAATGTAGATGACACAAGCAATTGAGCATAAAAGGGAGCCTCTTTGGAAGTACACCAGCACTCAAAAGCTTCGGACCAAATACAAGATTATAAGAAACAAATCCTAATAATATGGGAAGTAAAACAATTCATGCATGTCAGATTCTTACCTTAAGTGCAGATGAACACAACATAAGTTCCTGAAGTGCAGTCAAGCTAAGAAGAAGCTTTTCCAAAGTTAATCATTCATCGAGCGTTGAAAATTTCAACGTGGAGACACAAACATATTAATTGTTTCCAGTTCATAAAGCAACATAGGTCAAGATTACACTCATCTCACGGTAACACAAGAACTTCAACCCAACTGAAATAATGTTGAGTACCCATAAAAAGTGTTGTAAGATTCTGAAAGCCAAGAAAAGATTTTGGGAGTTTGCTGATACTGTAGACATTGAAATTTTGTAGGACTGTACAAGATGAGTCCTATTTCAATCGGGGTTTCTTGCAGGCTACTCTATCCTAAACCCTAATTCATGTCTATATAAAAAGTATTATATTCTCTTGAAAGGCATCTCGAATATCCCCTAACTTCTAGCGTATTCACAAGGAGATCAAAATCTCTAATATCTGGCATAGAGAGATCAAAATATGGCTTAAAGAGATCAAAATCATTCTACGTTCGAGAAATATGCCACTAACGGCTCTCAGATTATGGGGAAATCTTAGGAGAGAAGAATCAAGGGATAACACTTTTAAAATTTGTTGAAAACAAACTGGCACGCCCAGTGGGACCAAATCCGCCTTCATCTCTTCTCTCATAAATCAAATCCACAAATTTGAAGCCAAGAACAGTGAAAAAAAATGAGTACTTCAAGCCATGTCATTGAGTTTCATCAAGTCTACACTCCGACAAGCCATGAAGTAGGGGGACTTTATAGACATTGAAATTTTGTAGGACTCTACAAGATGAGTCCAATTTCTATCTGGTTCCCTGGAGGCTACTCTACCCTAAACCCTAATTCATGCCTATATAAAGAGTATTATATTCTCTTGAAAAACATCTCGAATATCCCCCAAATTCTGGGATATTCATAAAAGAGATTAAAATTTCAAATATTTTGCATAGAGAGATCAAAATATCGCTTAAGGAGATCAAATTCATCCTACGTTCGATAAATATGCCACTAATGGTCCTCGAATCGTGGAGAAATCTTAGGAGAGAAGAATCGAGGGATAACAAATTTGTACCCACATTGTTTATCAATAAAATTATGTTTCTCCATATTTTGCTTGTGATTGCAATTTATTTTCAATCACTTATAAAATTTGTTGAAAACAAATACAATTGAAGAGTTTCAACTTTGTCAGGGTTGGATGATCAAATATTTAAGTGTTGGGAAAGATAATAATAACACCCAGAATAATATTCACACTAAGTAGCAACTACAAGAGAGTAACGACGTCAAATATTACGATGAAGTAAATGTGATATAATAGTATTGATGACAACTTGATAGTGTCAAAAGACAACTATTTTTTTTATATATAACAAGACACTCTTTTATTTCACACAACTTACTACAATTTTACTCCCACACTATTTTTTCTCACAAACTAAGAATAGCTTGTGGATTACTCTCTCTTCTTTCTATTGCTCTCTCTATTTTGGTGTGTCTTACAAATGAGCGTATGTACTCTATTTATAGGAAAAATTCTACACTAATTGATTTGACTAATGACATCAATGAAATACAAAAAATTCAAATTGTAGGTGAACTAACTTAACCTACTTTTGACATTGAAAAAACTTTTAGGTAAGCTAAATTATACTACTTTGACATTGCTACAAACTTGTAGTAATTGATGACTTTTGTTCCCACAAATCCTACTTTTGACATTGTGCAGTAATTGAGACCTTTGTTCCACAAATCTCTCCCTTAATTTTGATTTTTCTTCTTTATTCAAAGGCTTGATCTCAATCGTTGAAAATCTTCAAATTTGAGAGGATTTGTGAAGATACTTGCAACTTGTTCGTAAGATTTCACATACTTGAGCTCTACCTCTTTCTTGGCAATGCATTCTCGAATAAAATGATATCTTGTGTCTATATGCTTGCTTCAGTTATGATACACTGGATTCTTGGCAAGTACTTGGGAAGATTTGTTGTCAACACAAATCATTGTGGCCTCAATTTGTGGCACATTGAGTTCCTTCAACAACCTTCTCAACCAAATAGCATGACATGTACATGATGTTGTTGCCACATATTCAGCTTCACTAGTTGAGAGAGTAATAGTGGACTGTTTCTTTGAACTCTATAAAATATCAGTCTCCCAAGAAAAATACAAAACCAGATGTACTTTTTCTATCGTCAATATCTCCCACATAATCACTATCACAATATACCACAAGGTTAAAGTCATCAGAAGAAGAATAAAATAGTCCAAGGTCGATCGTACCTTTTAGGTAACGAAGAATTCTTCTAACTACCTTCAAGTGAGTAGAAGTAGGAGCTTCCATGAAGCGACTTACTACTCCAACTGTAAAGAGTATATCTGGTCTAGTACATGTCAAGTATCTTAGACCTCCCACGAGACTTTTGAACATAGTGGAATCCACCTTTTCTCCATCATCAAACTTTGATAATTTTGTTCCACTTTCCAATGGGGTGTTCACAGAGTTACAATCGAATAAGTTGAACTTCTTCAAAATCTCTTTTGTATAGCTTTCTTGTTATATGAAGACGCCTTTCTCCATTTTCTTCACTTTTAGACCCAAGTAATATGACATGAGCCCTATGTCCGTCATTTCAAACTCAAGGGACATAGCTTTCTTAATAGCTTCAAACAAAATTGGACTATTACCCATCAGAATAAGGTCATCAACATAAAGAAAACAAGCAGAATATCTCTGTTAGCATGAAATTTAATGTAAAGAGCATAGTCATGAAGGTAATGAGTAAATCTATTGTCTTGAAAGTAATTATCAATGTGACTATTCCACGCTTGTGGAGCTTGCTTCAATCCATGTAAGGCTTTCTTCAATCTCAACACCTTACCTTCATGAATTTTGACCACAAAGCCTAATGGTTGCTCAACATAGACTTCTTCCTCGAGATATCCATTTAAGAATGCCAATTTGACACCTAGTTGATGGATTTTCCACTTCATTTGAGCTGCTAAAGAGATCAGTAGACGAATTATCTTCATGCGAGCAAGAGGTTCATAGACTTCCTCAATGTCAACACCATGCTTTTGCTTGTAGCCTTTTTCCACAAGTCTTGCTTTGTATCTCTCCACCTCTCCATGAGCATTTTTCTTCACTTTGTATACCCATTTGACTCCAATTGCTCGATGATTCTTGGGAAGAGTTGTTAACTCCCAAGTGTTGTTCTTCTCTATTGATTGGATTTCTTCTTCCATGGCTTGTCTCCACCTTTTGTCTGGAACAGCTTTATCAAAATTCATTAGTTCACTATTAGAAAAGAGACAACACAAAAAATAAAAATTAGTAACTTCATCTGTGTTATCATAGAGTTCTTGGATGCTCCTCATCCTATAAGGCCTTCCACTTGAACTCTCTTGAGTGGATGGAGATGCAACAATTATTGGTGAAGGAGGTGGGGCTGCATCTTGTGTAGCTGTCATTATTTCTTGTTCTTTTTCATCTCCAAAGTATGGAAGAAAATCATATGTTCTTTCTTCCTGAACCTCCTAATTCCATGTTGCTGCTTCATCAATCATGACTGACCACCACCTTGTTATTGTTTAGATTTTATAACTTGTAGCCTTTTGAAGTCGCATCATAGCCAACAAACACATACTTGACACTTCGATCATCAAGTTTAGCTCTCCCTTGATGTGGAACATGAGCATAGGCTATGCTTCCAAAGATTCTCAAGCGCTTGACACTTAGCTTTCTTCCACCCATGCTTTTTGAGGCGTTTGGTCTCTCACATTTCTTGTTGGAGATCTATTGCTTAAATAAATTGCATAAGAAATAACCTCGGCCCAAAATTCTTTTGGAATACTTTTAGCTTTCAACATATGCCTAGACATATTAAGAATTGTTCTGATCTTTCTTTCATCAACTCCATTTTGTTGGGGTGAGTAAGGTACCGTTAGAGGGCGATGAATTCCATGAGATTGACAAAATTCATTAAATTCCTTTGAAGTGAATTCGCCTCCTCTATCGGACCTTGGTGCTTTAATTTCACAACCACTTTTTTTTTCTACAAGTGCTTCAAAAAATTTAAAATCAACATAAGTTTCAGATTTTTGCTTCAAGAAGTATACCTAAGTCTTTCTACTGAAATCATCAATAAAGAGCAAGAAGTATGTACTTTTACCGAAAGAAGGTGGATCGATTGGTTCACATACATCCATATAAACAAGTTGGAGCGGCTTACTTGTTCTCGATGTGGTCTTCTTCGGAAAACTCCTCCTTGCATGTATCCAAGAAGACAAACTTCATACAACTGATTTGGATGGTTGATTAACGGAATTCCATCAACTATGTTCTTGTCTCCCATTGATTTGAGTCCTTCAAATTAAAGTGCCTAAATCGCATGTGCCAACACCATGAGTCATCTTGCACATTATCTTTCGAACACTTTGCGTCAATGGTCTTAAGATTCAAAGGGAACAACCTATTCTTTGCCATATACACTTTAGCAATTAAGTTGTTACTTGAATCTCTAAGACAAAGATGCATATTTTTCATATGAATATCATATTTTTTTCAAGAAGTTGACCCAAACTCAAGATTATTACTTTTCAATTTTGCCACATAGTAAACCTCATTAATCAATTTATGACCACCATCTTTATAGGATATTAGAATCATACATATCCCTTCAATATGGATCTCTGAGGTATCTCAAAAAGACACATTACCTTTCACCATCTTCTTTATCTCCACAAACATGTCTTTGTGTCCACACATATGATTGCTTACTCCATTTTCAAGATACCATGAACTGCAATCATTTGTATCTTCTTATTTAAGTGCCATTAGCAATGTTGATTCATCTTCGTCTTTGTTATTGTTGATAAGGTTGGCTTTCTCTTCGACATTACTATGGCATTCCCAAGAATAATGTCCAACTCTATGACAGTTATAGCACTCAATTTTAGATTTGTCATACCTCATTTCATTGGTACCTTGATAGGCTCCACGCCCTCTACATCCTTGTTGTCCACGGCCACAACCTCTAAATGATTGATGGCTCTTATCCTCATGGTTATATTTGTTAATATAACTTCTTCCTCTTCCACGGCATCCACGACCACCACGGCTTCACCATTTTCCATTTCTTCTAGAACTTGTTTCACCTTCAAGATTTTTGAAGGATGCCTGAGTCTTAAGAAGTCGTTCTAGTGGTTCTTCTTTTCTCCTTTTCATTTTTTTCTTTATGGGCTTGTGAAGAACCTTCTAATTGTTCTACTGTCATAGAATCTAAATCTTTATATTCCTCAATAGCACACACCACATAATCAAATTTAGGTGTAAAAAAGCGAAGTATCTTTTTCTACCACACGCACATCACGTACTTCCTCCTCGTACCTTCTTAGTTGATTCACAACTGCCATCACTCTTGAAAAAAAATCCAAAATAGATTCGGATTCTTTCATATTTAAAACTTCAAAGTCAAACATTAGAGTTTGAGTTTTATCTTCTTTACTTTATCAACTCCTTGGAGAGAATTTTGTAAAATCTCCCAAGCTTCTTTGAGGTGGTTGCATCAGCCACCTTCTCAAACATGCCATCATCCAAACACTGATGGATGAGTGTGAAAGCTTGTTGATCTTTCTTTCTTGTCTTTAAAGAGATATCCTTTTTATTTTGGGACAAAGTTTCTTTATTAACGGGTTTTGTATACCCTTTGTCTACAATGTCCCAAACATCTTAAGAGCCAAGAATGGCTTTCATTCGTAGACACCATTTTTCATAATTTTTTCTTGTGAGATGGGGGTATTGAAAGGATAGTGGGCTATTATTTGCCATGGATCTGATACCGTGTTGTTGCGAAAGATAATAATAATGCCCAGAATAATATTCACACTAAGTAGTAATTACAAGAGAGTAACGACACTAAATATTACAATGGAGTAAATGTGATATAATAGTATTGATGACAACTTGATAATGTCAAAAAGACAACTATTTTTTTTATATATAATAGCACACTCTTTTATTTCACACAACTTACTACAATTTTACTCTCACACTATTTTTTCTCACAAACTAAGAATAGCTTGTGGATTACTCTCTCTTCTTTCTATTGCTCTCTCTATTTTGGTGTGTCTTACAAATAAGCATGCTATGTGCTCTATTTATTGAAAAAATTCTACACCAATTGATGTCACTATGAAATACAAAAAATTCAAATTGTAGGTGAACTAAATTAACTTACTTTTGAGATTGAAAAAACTTTTAGGTATGCTAAATTATACTACTTTGACATTGCTTCAAACTTGTAGCAATTGATGACTTTTGTTCCCACAAATCCTACTATTGACATTGTGCAGCAATTGAGACCTTTGTTCCCACAATGAGAAAGCACTTTGTAAGCAAGAGTTATTGGCATGTTAAGCTTTAGCTTCTTGATACCATTTGCGGTGGCATAAAGTATCCATCTACCAATACTGGACACACAAATAACTGTACTCTTGACATATCAAGATCAAACTTCACAACGTCTCCAATATGTCCTATAAGATCTTGTCAACTGTGTGTTCAAAGACATGTCGAGATACTGATGTTAATTTATCACAGAAGTGATGGTCGTGACTCCAACACCAGATTTGGAAGCGTCGCCCAAATGTATGTTCACCTAGTTCTTGCTGCATCTTCAGTAGGCAAAAGATCAACATTTCTTGGCAGGTAACTTATTCGATCTTCTCTATCCATTTCCGCAGCAACTATTTTGATACTATCTGTCAGAAAAGTTGATAGTCTTAGGCATAAAACTTACAAAGTTTTCACAGTATCAATTCACACATTTCCTCTATTTATCTGAAAATTAAAAGAGTCAATGAGAAAGTTGCTTCGGTACAAATTTTTTCAATATATTTTCTTTTGTTTGATTTATTTTTTAGGAGCATGATTTTTCATATCTAATATTTTCCAAATGTATATATATGAGTGACTTATATGAGGAATTTTGACTTACTGTCAATAATTAGAAGAAATAATGATGAAGGATGAAGATGAAGAAATTCATTTTACAGAAGAGGATATGCAAGCCATGGACATTTTCTATTATTATATAACATTTCGATAAAAAGATCAGCCATCTATATCTGAAGAAATTGTTCTTATAAACCTGGGTTAAAACTATTATGCAGTTAAATTCTTCAAAGAAGAGAATCTCCAAATAATGCCTATAACAGGGTCCATGGTTCATTAATGGATTTTTTTTTTCGATGGAAAGATGGCGCCCAAATTTTGTGGCCTCGGAAGCAAAAGAGATAAAGTCAGCAATCTGAATAAGCTACCAAAACTTTCTACCGAATTCTATGACCACCCAATTCTGGTTAGAATAGGCAAAAGACTTGGGAAACTAGTTAAAACAGACATGTGCACTTTAGAGGCATTCTGAGGATGCTATGCAAGGATATGTGTGGAAGTCACTATAGGAGTCCGAAGCACATTTACATCGGCCATCACAAAAAACACAATATACTCTGCTCCACCTGGAAGACAACTCACGGCGGGGGTACGGTAGAGAAGAACCTACTTACAAATCAGACAACTCAACCAGCAGAAGACTCAGAGAAGAGGGAGGAGGCTTGACAGATAGTCTCCTCTGCAAGAAGACAAAAAAAGAGCAGGATAATGGATCAAGGCAACAAAAACAATGTAAAGGTAGAAAAAAAACTGGAAAAGGTATTCACGTTAATCTATTTCATACCGACACAGTTAACTACCTTGAATCTAAAATCTTTAGATACAACATTATGACTAGGCCCTAGGCTTGGGTTGTAACAATTATTTAGTGTTGAGAATAGATTTGGACATGAACTAAGGTCACAAGAATTCTTTAGCACAAAGTTGAGTTGAAAACTTCCTTACCGAGTGATTTTTGATGTAAGATTTTATAAAAGTTAGGTGATCGAATGACTTTTAAGTTGTGCATATATGTTAAGGTCCTTTCATAAGCATTTGAAGTGTATTAGATGTGGTTTAGGGTCATAAACAACCTTAAACATCAAGCTAAGTTCAAAATCTTTCTATCGGCTAAGTTGTCGCACAAGTTCACATAAAGGTCAACTTCAAATGGATATATCTCTTAACACATAAAGAAGGTGATCCATAATTCATCAAACTAAAGGTCTTTGAGTCTTCTTTCTAACTCCACTAAATTTGTCTCCTTTTTGTGTTTGTAGTAAAAAGTTATGTCCATTTTACTAGAGCATGTCCAGACTAGGCAATTAGGCGAACTCAGAGTTCATTTGATGACTTGCCAAATAGGTTCAGCGTATCGCCTATTGAACTTGCCTAATGTACCTAAAAACCTTCAAAAATTAGGCAATCTAAAGCTCCTATTTGGCGATTCACCAAATGGTTCGGCAATAGTACCTCCAGATTGTTGATTCAGCTAACAAGATTAATGAAAGGTCATTTTTTTAATTTTGCTGATCTTCTTACATTTTCAGAAGGATACTTTTGATCTTAACCTTCAAATGACTTTCTCAAGTACATGTTATAAGCTAACATTCTTATATAGTTACTCCTAAGATACCTAACTTTCCTTCTTTCAAAGAGCAAGAACTTAAATTTTTTTTTTTCCAAATTCACAAGATCTAAAAGCTTTCAAAATTTTGTTCAAGAACCTAGCGTTTTGAATCAAGATGAAGAGTTTCTGAAGTTTAATTTATAAAGTTCTAAGCACAAAGGCTTTTTCAAGAACTTTTGTTCTTCAAGATATGTAAGGCTACTCATAGTGAGGAATTAAGTTCATTCCCATGCGCTACATCTACGATTTCAATTAGTAAGATCATAATTTGGGTTTTTACTCCAAAGTTCATGATTGTTTAATTTATATATTCTCCTATTGTTGATTTTTTATTTTATTATCAAAATCATGATACTTCATATCATTAATGATCTTTGCTTGATGGTTCATGCTTATCATATCACATAGACCCCTTTCTAGCCAAAAATATTTGAAATCTTGTTATATCATTCAATATGCATGATTTCCATAAAAGAAGTACAAGAATTTCAAGAAAATATATTTTATTTTAAATGCATTATTTCAAAGTAGTTTCAAAAAAGTATATTTTGCATCTTTATGCATGAATTTCAGAGTTTAAATAAAGTTAAGTGTTTTGAGATATCATTGAGTAGGGTTTGAAAAGGATCTGATTGGTTTCAAATACATTATTTTATAGTAAAGAGCATAGTTGTTTTTAAATAAAGCGTTATCAGTTATGAGAAAGCATTATTACTTATGTAAAAGAAAAGCCCAATTTAAAGAAAGTTTGTTGAGCTAAGCTCCAAGTATCGGCTTTTCAGGTTTCCCCTAAAGCTCCAATTTCAGTTTTTCATATTCAAGTTTTATATTCCTTTAATCTGTTCTTTCTGCACAGATGTCGGGGACTAGCGTTAGGGATACCGAAGATGAGTCAGTACCTGTTGTCTAAGCCCCAACAAGAGGGCGAGGCAGAGTTCATGGCTGGACTAGAGGAGCAGCATTGGCCCGAGGTCATCCTAAAGGGGCTACACCTGAGCCTATTGTTATCTTAATTCATGAGCATGAAGAGCAAGTTGAGGACCCAATTCAGCCTCTTGCAGCTTCATAGGGTACACTAATATTACAGGAGCTATTGATTGTTGGCAAGGTTGGATGGTACCCCTGCTACTAGGGATCTTCCAGGTACCTCAGTTCTAGCTATACCTGTCAGTCCTTCACAGCTAGCTCAGGGACCTAGTATGGGATTCTAGACTACGAGTCTATTTTCTATACCTTCTATTGAACCTCCGAGGTTTTAAACCCCGCTAGTTTCTAGCAATACTGCTATGTACTTGTCTGAGCAGAAGAGCTTTGAGAGATTTATGAAATTGGCTCCTCCCACATTTAATAGTACAGCTAGGGATGGGGCATGTGACTTTTTCATAGTGTGGGGATCAACTATTTAATTTGGGTATTATAGAGGGCCGCAGAGTAGCTTATCCATCTTATCAGTTCATAGGCATGGCCAAAGAGTGGAGGTCGGTTATGGCCCGGAGGATAGTTGATGCTCCAGCATGGGTTGGGAACAGTTTACTGAGATCTTTCTTCAGAGGTTTGTACCTTATAGCCTTCGTGATAGACATCATGATGAGTTTGATAGATTCGAGCAGGGTTCTATGACTGTGTTCGAGTACGAGGCACAAATCCATGAGTTGTCCCGCTACGCCATGTCCAGTATTCCTAGGGAGTTTGAGAAAATTCGCCGACTTGTGATGGGTTCGCAAGTTATCTCCAGCAGGCCACAACTTTTCTTGTGTTGTTTGACGGTTCCTTTCAGAGTATTGTTGACTATGCCAGAATGATAGAAGACATCAAAGATTCAAGATAGGGTGGTAGTAAGAGGTCCCGCCATCATGGTCAGTTTGGAAGTTATAGATATTCGCAAAGGCAGAGCGCTCAAAGTTGTCGGGGGAGACCACTTCATGCAGCCATTCCTGCTGCGAATAGTACAAGCAAGCCCAGATTTAGCCAGACCACTTATGATGGTTCCTCTAGTTTAGGGATGTGCAGTGGTTCTTTAGGTAATTCTTCTCAGAGTTCTAGGCCCATATGTTGTTATTTATGCGAAGATTTTGTCCATAAGGTCAAGGATTTCCCCGAGCATTCTCCTATTTCAATTTCATCGGGGACACATATGGCCCGATCTACACAAGCCTAGTAGCTAGAGGCGCTTCACAAAATGCAAGAGGTAGTACAAGAGGTACTAGGGGTGGAGCTAGAGGTGGTGCTCGTGGTGGATCGCAGTTCAGTGGTGAACGTCGGGTATGTTATGTTTTTCCAATCCGGACAAAGGCAGAGGCATATGATATTGTGATTACAGTATTATTCCAATTTTCCATTGTTTAGCTTTAGCATTATTTGACCCCTTGGTCCACCTATCCATATGTATCGCGTTATTTTGCTAACGATATAGATGTCATGTGTGAATACATCAATGGGTGAATCCTTAGTGGTGGATCGGGTTTATCGGGGTTGTATAGTGGTAATCTCTGGTAAGGAGACCTAAACCATTTTGATTCTCCTAGATATGTTTGACTTTGATGTTATTTTTAGAATGTATTGGTTGTCCCTTTATTATGCAATCCTTGATTTTTATGCTTAGATTATGACCTTAGCGTATCTGAGTTTACCTTAGTTAATGTGGACAAACGCTTCTGGCTTTTATCCTAAGGGTTCTTATATTCATGCTCAGCGTATGATGGAGCATGGGTGTTTATCTTATTTGGATCATGTACATGATATTTCTAAGGAGTCATCTTCTTTAGAGACCACAAGGGTAGTTAGGGAGTTTATGGATGTGTTTCTTACCGACTTACAGGGGTTCCTCCAGATTGCGATATTGATTTTGCCATAGATTTGGAGCCAGGCCCTAAGCCTATATCCGTTTTGCTTTGTCGTATGGCTCCCGTAGAGTTAAAGGAAGTGAAGGAGCAATTAGAAGATCTGTTAGAGAAGGGGTTTATTCGGCCTAATGTGTTGTCTTAGGGTGCACTGGTGTTGTTCGTGAAGAAGAATGATAGTACTATGAGAATGTATATTAACTATTATCAGTTGAACAAAGTGACCATCACGAACAAGTATCTTTTGCCTCATATTGATGATTTATTTGATCAGCTTTAGGGTGCCTTAGTGTTCTCCAAAATTGATTTGAGGTCAGGGTATTATCAATTAAGGGTTCAAGAGTTAGACATCCTCAAGACTGCTTTTAGGACTCGATATATGGGCACTATAAGTTTGTGGTAATGTCATTTGGGCTGATAATGCTCCTGCCACTTTTATAAAGTTGATGAATCGAGTTTTCAGACCTTACCAAGATTCTTTTGTGATTGTATTCATTGACAACATCTTGGTGTATTTTAGGAGTGAGATGGACCATGTTCGTCATTTTAAGATTGTGCTCCCAATATTACATGAGGAGAAACTATATGCTGCTCCCGAGATTACATGAGGAGAAACTATATGCTAAGTTCTCCAAGTGCGAATTTTGGCTTGAGTTTGTGACTTTCTTGGGTCTTGTGGTGACTAAGAAAGTATTATAGTCAATCCAAGGTTGCAGCAGTTCGTGATTTGCTGGGACCCACTTCAGTGGTTGAGATTCGGAGTTATATTTGGCTAGAAGGTTATTATCATCGATTTGTTCAGGGATTCTCCTCTATCTCAGCTCCTTTGACTAGTCTAACTCAAAAGGAAGTTGCATTTCTATGGACCGATGAATTTGAGGCAAGCTTCCAGCGGCTTAAGGAGTTATTGACTTCGTCACCTATTCTAGCATTACTGAAGGAAGGTGTAGCCTTTGTTGTTTATTATGATGCGTCTGGTGCTAATTTGGGTAGAGTGTTGATGTAAAAAGGAAGAGTCATAGCGTACGCTTCGCGATAGCTGAAGGCCTATGAGTGATACTATCCTACTCATGATTTGGAGTCAACCATAGTGGAGTTTGTTTTGAAGTTGTGGAGGCATTATCTCTATGGGGTACATTGTGAGATCTTCACAGACCATCATTGCCTTTAGAATATTTTCTCTTAGACTAATTTGAACATGAGGCAGCGTAGGTGGTTGGAGTTACTGAAAGACTATGATATCTCTATTCTTTATCATCCTGGCAAGGCTAATGTAGTGACTGATGCTTTGAGCCGGAAAGCTTCTAGCATTGGTAGCTTAGCATTTCCTAGGACAAAGGAGAGGCCTTTAGGTTCGGAGGTTCAGTCTTTGGCATGACAGTTGATTAGACTTGATATCTCCCCATCTCAAAGTGTGTTGGCCTTTGTTGAGGCTAAGTCTACTTTGATGGACCAAATTTATGCTCACCAGTTTGATGATTATAAATTATGTGTGATTCGAGAAAAAGTATGGATGGGTGAAGCTAAGTCGACTTTTCTTGATTTTAAGGGAGTGTTGAGGATTAATGGGCCCATTTGTGCGCCTAAGGTAGGTGATTGGGTTCACTTGATCTTGGAGAAGGCTCATTGTGCTAAGTATTCCATTCACTCAGGTATGGCGAAAATGTTTTATGACCTGACGCAACATTTTGATGGTGTAGGATGAAAAGGTACATTGTAGAGTTTGTGGCTAAGTGTTTGAATTTCCAGCAGGTTAAGTATGAGCATCAAAAGCGAGAAGGTTCGATGCAGAGGATGCCCATTCCTGAGTGGAAGTGGAAACGTATTATCATGGATCTTGTGACTAGATTACCCGTGATATTGGATAAGGTTGACTCAGTTTGGGTGATTGTAGATAGGTTGACTAAATAACTCACTTCATTCCGATGAGGACTAGCCACAGTACGGAGCAGCTAGCTAGGATCTATATATATGAGATTATTAGATTGCATAGGGTGCCTATCTCTATTGTGCCAGATCGAGGTTCGGTGTTCACCTCCTACTTTTGGAAGGAATTATAGCATGATTTAGGTACACAGTTAGACATGAGCTCAGCATTTCATCCCAGATCGATGGTCAATCTTCGCGGACTATTCAGATATCAGAGGGTGAGCTTATGGCCTGTGTGATTGATTTTGGTTCCCTGTGGGACCAACACTTGCTCTTAGCCGAGTTTGCTTATAATAACATTTATCACTCCAACATTAAGAGTGCACCATTTGAGGCATTGTATAGGCGTAAGTGTTGATCTCCTATTGGGTGGTTCGACTCAGTTGTCGCCGATACATTAGGATTTGGTTAGAGATGCTATGGAACGGGTGTGCCTGATCCAGAGTTGATTGTTGATAGCCCAGAGTTGGTAGAAGAACTATGATGATAGGAGAGTTTGTCCTTTGGAGTTTATGGTAGGCGATCATATATGGTTGAAGATAACACCAATAAAGGGTGTGATGAGGTTCTGGATATGGTTTTATGTGGTGACTCTTTATCTATTGGGTTGTCTCCTTTTAGTGCACTTTATACTTGGGTTTAGAATCAAGTGGCCTTTTAGTCATGACCCTTTTTTGTATCGTAACAATAAGAACTTCGAAGTTAAGTGTGCTTGGGAGAGAGAAGTACTGAAGAAGAATGATGGTACTATATGAATGTATATTAACCATCATCAGTTGAACAAAGTGACCATCAAGAACAAGTATCTATTGCCTCATATTGATGATTTATTTGATCAGCTTCAAGGTGCCTTAGTGTTCTCCTAAATTGATTTGAGTTCAGGGTATTATCAACTAAGGGTTCGAGAATTAGACATCCTGAAGACTGCTTTTAGGACTCGATATGGGCACTATAATATTGTGGTAATGTCATATGGGTTGACTTATGCTCCTGCCACTTTTATGGAGTTGATGAATCGAGTATTCAGACTTTACCTCGATTCTTTTGTGATTATATTCATTGACAACATCTTGGTGTATTCTAGGAGTGGGATGGACCATGTCCGTCACCTTAAGATTGTGCCCTCGAGATTACACGAGGAGAAACTATATGCTAAGTTCTCCAAGTGTGAATTTTAGCTTGAGTTTGTGACTTACTTGGGTCTTGTTGTGAGTAAGAATGTATTATAGTCGATCCAACCAAGGTTGCAGCAGTTCGTGATTTGGTGGGACCCACTTCAGTGATTGAGATTCGGAGTTTTATTGGGCTAGCAGGTTATTATCATCGATTTGTTCAGGGATTCTCCTCTATCGCAACTCCTTTGACTAGTCTGACTCAGAAGGAAGTTGCATTTCTATGGACCGACGAATGTGAGGCAAGCTTCCAGCGGCTCAAGGAGTTATTGACTTCGGCACCTATTCTAGCATTACCGGAGGAAGGTGTAGCCTTTGTTGTTTATTGTGATACTTTTGGTGCTAATTTGGGTTAAGTGTTGATGTAGAAGGGAAGAGTCATAGTGTATGCTTCGTGATAGTTGAAGGCCTATGAGTGAAACTATCCTACTCATGATTTGGAGTCTGCCATAGTGATGTTTGTTCTGAAGTTGTGGAGGCATTATCTCTATGGGGTACATTGCGAGATCTTCATAGACCATCATTGCCTTAAGAATATTTTCTCTCAGCCTAATTTGAACATGAGGCAGCATAGGTGGTTAGAGTTGTTGAAAGACTATGATATCTCTATTCTTTATCATCCGGGCAAGGCTAATGTAGTGACTGATGCTTTGAGCCTGAAAGCTTCTAGCATGGATAGTTTAGCATTTCCTAGCACAGAGGAGAGGCTCTTAGCTTTGGAGTTTCAATTTTTGGCAAGTCAGTTGATCAGACTTGACATCTCCCTATCTCAAAGTGTGTTGGCCTTTATTGAGGCCGTCTACATTGATGGACCAGATTCATGCTCACCAGTTTGATGATGATAAATTATGTGTGATTCGAGACAAAGTGTTGATGGTTGAAGCTAAGTCGGATTTTCTTGATTTTGAGGGAGTGTTGAGGATTAATGGGCGTATTAGTGTGCCCAAGGTAGGTGATTGGGTTCGCTTGGTCTTGGAGAAGGCTCATTGTGCTAAGTATTTTATTCACTCGGGTATGGCAAAAATGTTTCATGACCTGACGCAACATTATTGGTGGTGTGGGATGAAAAGGGACATTGTAGAGTTTGTGGCTAAGTGTTTGAATTTCCAGCAGGTTAAGTATGAGCATCAAAAGCTAGGAGGTTCGATGCAGAGGATGCCCATTCCTGAGTGGAAATGGACACATATTATCATAGATTTTGTGACTAGATTACCCGTGACATTTGATAAGGTTGACTTAGTTTGGGTGATCGTAGACAGGGTTACTAAATAACTCACTTCATCCAGTGAGGACTAGCCACAAGTACGGAGCAACTAGCTAGGATCTATATACATAAGACTATTAGATTGCATGGGTGCCTATCTCTATTGTGTCAAGTCGAGGTTCGGTGTCCACCTCCTACTTTTGGAAGGAATTATAGCATGGTTTGGGTACACAGCTATACATGAGGTCAGCATTCCATCCCAGATCGATGGCTAGTCTTAGCGGACTATTCAGGTAATGGAGGGCGTGCTTAGGGCCTGTGTGATTGATTTTGGTTCCCTGTGGAGTTTGCTTATAATAACAATTATCACTCCAACATTTAGAGTGCACCATTTGAGGCATTGTATAGGCGTAGGTGTCGATCTCCTATTGGGTGGTTCGACTCAGTCGTCATCGATACATTAGGCACTGATTTGCTCAGAGATGCTATGGAATCGGTGTGCCTGATCCAGAGTTGACTGCTGATAGCCCAGAGTTGGCAGAAGAACTATGCTGGCAGGAGAGTTCATCCTTTGGAGTTTATAGTAGGCGATCATATATGGTTGAAGATATCACCAATAAAGGGTGTGATGAGATTTTGGGATATTCGTTTTTGTGGTGACTATTTATCTATTGGGTTGTCTCCTTTTAGTGCACGTTATTCTTGGGTTTACAATCAAGTGGCCTTTTAGTCATGACCCCATTTTATGTCGTGACAATAAGAACTTTGAAGTTAAGCATGCTTGGGCGAGAGTAGTACTAGGATAAGGATGGAACATGAACTTTGTAGGTGGATAAGGGTGTTTGAAAGAGAGAATATTGTCATAATTGTTGAACTCTTCGATAAAGCTGTCGACAACAATTCGAGGGTGGCGATAGGGGAGGGAAAAATAGAAGAGGAAAAATCCATGGGATAGATCGGGTAGGCTGAGTCAAATACAACGACATTTTGGATCGGAGATGAAATTTTTGCTTGGAATTTTCCATTTTTAGCGGGGACGAATTAGGGAAAATGGAAGTTGAAGTTATGAATGTGCGTGCGCTATGGATTTGGTAACAAACTAGAATTGGAAAACGTTGATGAGCTTACATGAAATATTTTTCATGTTTACTAACGAATTGCAGAAGGGAAGAAAAGTTAGCAGTTGGTAGGATTGGCCTTGTTGAAGCAAAAGCACCTGACTAGTCAATCTTACCATCTGCTAACTTTTCTTCCCTTCATGCGGTCCGTTGGTAAGGATACCAATTTTTTCATGTAAGCTCAACAACATTTTCCAATTCTAGTTTGTCACCAAATTCATAGCGCACCCACAGTCATAACTTCAACTTCCATTTTCCCCAATTCATCCTCGCTAAAAATGGAAAATTCCAGGCAAAAATTTCATCTCTGATCCAAAAATTTTGTTACATTTGACTCGGCCTACCCTATCTACCCCATGTCTTTTTCCTCCTCTAGTTTTCCTTCCCCTACCGCCACACCCGAATTGTTATTGACAACTTTATGAAGAGTTCAACAATTATGTCGATATTGAATATTCTCATGTTATAATCTATGGGATGGGATCGTATCATGTGTTGGGTTGAAAATTCTTATTATGATGCTAGTGTGAGGGATTTAATTATCTATGTGTTGCTTTCAGAGCATGTGAATCCTAAATTGAGAATATTATGAATATGACATGTTGAGAATGGGAAATAATTGTGATATGATATTGAGAATCATGGCTTACTTGAGAAATGAAAGTTACTAAAATGTGGTGGAATATTTTAAAGAGAATTGTATCCGAATATGTATAAAAGAGGGTGAATATTATAATTGCTAAACTTTGAGAACTTTGATGTTTATTGTACTTATTTATAGAAATATTGCTTCCATAATTGTGTCTTGATTGCATGTATCCTCATAGTACATGACATGATATATTAAGAAATTGTGAATTGTGAAACTACTTTTTAAAATCCTTGTCCACGAGCTAGGTGGCAAGGTAGTTGATATATATTATGATTGAGGTAGATGGCCTGCGAGGTCCCCATGGGTCCCTTTAGTCTATGAAGCCTTAGCTAGATGGAAGTGTATACGACAGATTGTGCAATAGTCTTGATTCTACCTTGCATTGCATATCATACCATTGTTTACTTGTGGTTGTTTTGGATTGGTTTAATTGAGATTATATGTTTACTTTATTCACATCGTTCTACATAAAGTAGTGACAACGATGCCAGACTGACTTTCCTATTGCAGATGGAAGCATTCCTAGATTATTTTATAATTTATTCAATTTCTGATTATCAGTCGGTTAAACCTGCTGGGTACATATTATGTTTACTCATACCTACTTCTTTCTCCCCCCGCAAATTCCCCTGAGGATTATCCACGTGGTAGTTGATTTGCTCATGCAGTTGGTTCATACCAAATCTAGTGGTGAGACACAGGGATTTGAGTTGCCATTGGACTCTATCTTAGTAGTTTAGTCCTTATTTCTATTTGAAGACTGAGATGTACTTATTTTAATAGTTTTTATATTAGATGTGCTTTACACTCGTGACACCTGATTCTTCTATATGATTTTATGTGGTGACTATTTATCTATTGGGCTGTCTCTTTTTAGTGTACTTTATTCTTGGGTTTGAAATTAAGTGGTCTTTTAGTCATGACTCTGTTTTGGATCGTAACAATGTTTTACTTTCAGTCAAGTTATTTTAAGTTTTTCTTTCAGTATGAGTACTCAATTCAACTAAGTATTTTCTTTAGCTTTATTACATATGTACGTTCTATGTACTGATATAATTTGACATTATCATTTCATAACGCAGATTTATATATTCATAATAGCAAACATTCAATAAGACATCTTCACATTATTAGTTGGTGAAATCTCCTTGCCTCCGGAGGCTCTAGTTTAGTTAAGTTCAGTTTATATGCTTTATATCAGGTAATCGTAGGTCACATGTATGCACCTATCTCGATTTACTAGAAGCTTCATAGATGGTCAGAGGTATGAGTCAATTTAGTCTTCTGTATTCCAAAGTTTTAAGGATTATTGTTATTATCATTATTATTTATATTCCGATTTATTTCTGATTCTTGCATAACACATTTTAAACGATTCTAAAGGTTTGCCTTATAAAGCTTTCACATGTATGTTTAGTCTTTGATTCAGTATTCAGCCAGGCCAAAGGTTTGCATGGGACCAACAATGGTTTTCAAGTGCCAGCCACATCTAAAGTGTAGGTTCAAGGCGTGATAAATTTGGCACAAGAGCACATAATTCAAGTGTCCTAGGGTATTTATGAAGTTGTGTCGGTGGGATGTTATTTGTGGTGGTGAGACCCATATCTATAATGAGGGACTATGGATAATTTTCCTTCTTTTATTCTCTAAATTGTGCAATAGAGTTGTTTCCTAAGAAACTTATGTTGATTTATGTGTTGCTCCAAATCTTCCGACTATGCCTTATGTACGAGGTGCTAGAGAAAGTAAAGTTCAGATCCTTAGTAATATAATTCCGTCAAGCTTAGATAAAAAGAGTGAATTTTGGCTAAGTCATTAGATAAAAAGAGTAAATCATAAATTTAGAACCTCAAACAACTATATGCTGTCACAAATACACATATTAGTTCTCTTATTACCTAATGACTTAGCCACAATTCACTCTTTTTATCTAAGGGAACATACACTACATTCGTACCAATTTAAAGAAAGTATATTGAGCTAAGGCTTCAAGTATCAGATTTTTAGTTTTGAACTTAAAGTGAGACATCTTTAAAGTTATTGAGCACAATGCATGTTTTGGAAGAAGTATTGAACACCAATTTGGTGGTACAATTTTATATAACTACAACTCCATAAAGCTTTCGCATGTATATTTGGTCTTTCATTCAGTAGTCAGCCAGACTAAGGGTTTGTTTGGGACTGACACTGGCTTTCAAGGGTCGGCCATGTTATGGTGTTGGCTCAGGGTATGACACTTAAAACTATATAAAAGGATTTGGTGGAAACTGGCTACTAGGAGGGGATTTTAACAAATTCCTAAGCACAGTAGATGTAAACAAAGGCAAGCATATAAATAAGGGTCGTACAAGGGACTTATGGGAAATAGTGTAAGTATTGTGAACTAATCGACATGGGTTTCAAGTAAAGCCGATTCACGTGGTAAATAAATGCTTCAAAAATAGATCACAACTTATATATGAAAGACCTAATAGATTCTTTGCGAATGATAACTAGATCCATAAATTCCCAGACACCCAAGTACAAATCTTACCACACACCTATTCTAACCATCGTCCCCTTCTCCTATCTCTACTCTCACTCGCGCGCCATACTCGCGACAAACTCTTCAAATTTGAAACTGTGTGGAACATCCACTAGACCTTACCAATATCAATAATGACTCATTGGATAGAGTAGGTAGCATCCTGGAAGCAATACCCATCTTTCAAAAGAAGGTAACAGAGAGTAAATACTTCTTTTGGAAATATCTTTTATAGGAAGAGGGAATTCTTTAGGGTATTCAGAAATCTCCTACTTATGCACATAGCATCTTCTTAACAAAGCTTGAAGAAAACCTTATTACTGAGTAAAACTTTCTCCTTTTTATTGAAGAAGGATTCTGGAAATTAAAGTCTTAAAGTGTAACACCCCCAAATTTCTTTCTACTTGATCTGGAGTGAATGAGCAGAGGTTGTTGTGAAAAATACAAAGAAAAGCTACAGAAGAAGGTTCACAAGAACCATTTATGACCCGTAGATAGGTTTACAACTCGTAAAATGGGTCTCGTGAAACCCCAGATGACTTGGTGAATTCATTTTCGTAAGTATATGACTTGTAGAGTATGTCACGACTCATAGAGGAGGTTTCATGACAAATTCCAGTAACTCAACTTTAAGGACTCCTTATTTACGAGAGGAATTTATGACCTGTAGAATGTTTTACGGATCATAGAGAGGGTATCGTGCCAACTTCCAGTAACTTAGATTTTTAGGCACCTAGTTTATGACGGGTGATCTACGGCTCGTAGAATGGTCTACGACCGGTAGTCGGGGTCTCGTAATACCAGGCGACAGTTTTTAAGAAGGGTAATTTTGTCTATTCCTACCCTTTTTGATTTAACCTTGGACGTTTAGGACTTAATTTAAGTCCTGAATGAGACCCTAAGCGTATTTTCCACCATTCATCACACTTAGGGCTTTCTTGAAGAACCTTAGAAGGAGGAGAAGGCAAGAAGCCTTGATTCTAGCATGAGGATTCATTGAAATCTGAGTATCTCTTCCATTCTCAGGTATGTAAGGCTTACTAAAGTTTGGAACCACATTCGTTCACACGCCCCTTTCACTTATTTGAGTTGAAATTAAGGACAAGAATTGAGTTTTCAAAAATTCTATCATCCAATTACTAAATTCTTGCATTTATCATGAGGTCATATTATGTTACATGAGAAAATTTATGTATTGTATGATCATTGATATGAGATTTACATATGTATTTTATACTTGGTAGCTTGAACCCTAAATTGCATAATTCTATGAAATTCTATGCATGGATTGAGTCGACATTGAGTTTGATGTTGAGTTGATGAGTTGAGAAAATTTTGCATCACAGAGCATGAAAAGCATATCGAACAAAATCACTTATACTATCATGAACTACTTGCATTGCATGATGACTCAATTTAAGTGAGTCTAAATGACCGTCTGAGTCCCCGTCGAGTTTGATTGTCTGCATTGATTGACTGGGTTGATGAATAACTGAGATGAGTTGAGATAAGGTAACCAGATGAGATTGAGATTTTGATGTGATTGATTGAGCACTTGAGGATTGAGTTGAGCATGTTTTAGTTTTGGGAGGAGTATCGAGCATCGAACTGGGAGTGAGTAAACATATACTTTAACCCACAAAACTGTGTTGCCAGCGTAATAGTCGTATAACTCGTTCTGGGGACTCTTGTCCCGCAAATGGACATTTATTATGAATCCAAGAGAGAGGTTGATCATCCTTTACCATGGAAAGTTTAGGACGGCATGGCAACGACGTCGTCTTTGTTGTGCATCACCAAACTAAATGTGATGGGATTGGATATCGGCTAACAGACACTCCTAAGCAACATTGATTAAGCATGACATTTTAAACTGAGTCTAATGTTTACTGAGTAGATTTCTAAAAGAGCAGGAATCACTTAAACTTGCATGTACTGTGTCGAGCATGAGTTGTCGAGTCGAGATGAGTGAGTTGAGCCTTATTTCTTGAGCTATTTTACATACCACTATATTCCATGTACTAACGTCCATTGGACCTGCTTTTTTTATGATACAGATACAGGTGATAGAGGAACTTCAGCCCGCGCATCGTTGAGGTCCAAATAAGTACACTTCCAAAGTTGGTGAGCTCTCTTTGCTTTCCGGAGGAGCTCTTTTATCTTATGAGTTGACTTAGTATATTATTTTATTTCTATTTCTTCTTTGATTTGGGGTGTCCATGGCCTGTCATGGCCCCATCTAGATTGTTGAATAGTGGCTTTATAGAAAATGAGTAGAGGATTTGTTGAGCATTTGATATTTCCAAACTTATTCATTGGAAACTATGAGTTAATAGATTTATGTTATCTTGATGATGTTATATTCATTTTGAGTTATTTCTTCCAGTGTTGAGACGATGTGACGATGAGGCTAGGTAGTTCCCTTGGGGAATCAGAAATGGTTCCTCAAGTGCCGGCCATGCCAAGGTACCTTCTCGAGGCGTGACATAGAGTAAATTAATTAGCGGAATTGGGGAGATGCAAACACTAGAAGAAATTGAATCTTAGTGCTATGTTCTAATGAAGGGGAATGAATTTACAATCAAAATGGCAAAAAAATGTCACCTATATTTACTTCAGGGATTTGTTCAACACAAAACAAATGTCATCAAAATGGTTTTCATCACCACTTGATAACCTTTGTAATCATATAGACCTTTCCAATCTTGGAGAAATTCCTTTGGAGAAGGAAGTACACGGAGCTACCCCTTTTCTTTTCAACCCTTAACAGCCCCGGGACCTAATGGCCTACATCCTTTCATTTACCAAAAATATTGAAACATAGTAGATAGCTCTTTCGTATCTTTATGCAAAAATTCCTTCTTATAAGAGCACATTCCTGCAGGAATATCTGTCCTCCAAAAAAGAAAAATGCCAATAACGTAAAAGATTTTAGGCCCATAAGCCTTTTTAGACCACATACAAAGTTATAACAAAGATTATTTCTAAACGACTTAGGCCTTTCATAGAGAGAATTGGGCCTTGCTGGTCCAACTGTAACGACCCGAACCATTGTTATTTAGTTAGACAAACCTTACAACTTCAAACTTTTTCATGCACTAGCATCATCCCGCATAGCAGGAATATTTCTGCCACAGTGGTGTCGCAATGGTGGGATGGAACCCGCTATAGTGGCTTGACGGGTCAGAATTAAAATACACAGATTTTTATTTCCCCTATTTTCCTTGGAATGACGAAATAGACAAGAGTCACCCCAAAAATCCTCGGAAGGCTGCTCTAGCCTAGGAAGAAGGGATAAAAGGAATACTAGTGCGAGGAAGCTACAACCTACACGATTCAAGCCTGCTGCCACCGTTCATCGTCGAAAGATAAAAATAACACTTAAATCGTGATGTAGCATCCGCTTGGTGCCCGGGTAGGCTAAGTTTTCCTTCTTGAGTAGTACTAAACCCTGTTCCCATCACATTATGGTGATAATCTTATGCAATGAACCTGTTTGACATACTTATGACTTTGTTGGGTTTTGCACCCCCTATGGATATGCCTAATCGTTGGAACAGGTTAATCGAACGTGTTTCAATGACGCAGAAATAAACAGGACTCAGCAGTTTTACGTGGAAAACCCCCGGCTCAAGAAGGGTGAAAAACCACGACCTATACTCTACAGGATTTAACTTCAACTTCACTACTTCAAAAGAGCCTTCAACAAACGATTACAATTCCTAGTAATCTAAACTTCAAAACTACTTCAACAACTTCCTAACTTCACATAAACCTTCCTAGGCTTATGTTCCCCACGTTTTCGAGTTACCCCTAACTTGAAGACTAGAATCTAATCTCAGTTATAGACTCTGAGAGATTACACAATTTGTTCAAAATTACAAAAAGAAAACAAATCTTCCTTAGTCCTATGCTATCACGTCGTGCTTCTCTTTTTCTTCGTTTGTCTCTCTCTTTTTCTGTGTGTCTTAATCTCTCTTTTTCTCTCCGCTTCTTTCTTTTTTCTGCGCCACTCTTTCTGCTGTCATTTCCTCTAGCTTTATAGTAATCAATTGGAGTTTTATTTGCTCTAGACCTCTTTTAATGATAACCACCAGTGGAGTCCTTTTTCACATAGAACTTCTTCTTCACATAGAATTCCTCTTTTTAAGCATCATGTTGAATTAGAACTCCTTCTTCTTATTAAACTCCTTCTTCTCACAGAATTCCTCTTTTTAAGCATCCTGTTGAATTAGAACTCCTTCTTATTAAATTCCTTCTTCTCATAGAATTCCTTTGTCAGCCATCAAAACTTTACTATTCCAACAGACTTCAGGTGTGGTTGTTTCATTATGATTGCGATTATGCATACTATTTGTGATTGCTGGTTAGCTCGAGTACCATGCCTGGTATAAGTTAACCTCATTTGGTACAGATACCATGCTTGGTACATGATTACCCATTGGTTGGTTTGGATTCCATGCCTGATACATGACATCACTTGGTTGGCTCGAGTAAGGAGTTTGTTTCTCTTATGGCCATCTCTATTCATTTACTTGGACACCATTTCAGACTATCGAATAAAATCTTTTGCTTTTGCTCTATTTTTCGTGCTATTTCCAATAAGGATTGAGTGGACATAGATCAAGTATCCCTCTTAGTCCATTTTTTCCTTTCTCACTTTGACCGTCGAAAAAATTACCATCATTGTTTAGTCTTAGATTTAAAGGCTATGGTTTGATCCACGTTATCGAAATTTTATCATTAGCCTCAATTTCTTTACATATGCTCCTCTAAGTTTCCCGCATATTAATTTTTAGCGAAGAAGTTTTTAGCAAAGAAGTTTTTGTATTTTCAGATAAAATACACCAATCACTTCACCAACTTCTTTGCCGAAAATTAAAAACCTTAAGTTATTTGTTAGGACTCCGGAAATAAGATATTTTAAAATGTTTGAAGGAATTAGACCATCACTATACAGAACCAACATTAATATCATTAATTTTTTCTTTAGGTGAATCAGAAGCATTTCAATAAAACTGATATTTGGGGAGCTTAGAGGAGCATATGTAAAGAAATTAAGGCCAATATTTATCAAATTGATAATATTCCAATATTGTGGATCAAACCCTAGCCTCTAAAAGTAAGACTAATTAAGTAATGATGATAGTTGCTCTGATACGGTCAAAGTCGAGAAGGGAAAAAAGGGACCAAGAGGGATACTTCATTTATGCCTACTCAATCCTTATTGGAAATAGATGAACTACAAAGCAAAAGCGAAAGATTTTACTCGATAGTCTAAAATGGTGCCCAAGCAAATGAATAGAGATGGTTTTAAGAGAAATAGACTCCTTACTCGAGCCGACCAAGTGATATCATGTAACAGGCATGGTATCCAAACCAACCAAGGGTAATCATGTACCAGGCATGGTACTTGTACCAAGTGAGGTTATCTTATACCATGCATGGTACTCGAGCTAATCAGCAATCACAAACAATATGCATAATCACGATCATAATGAAATAACCACACTTGAAGTCATAAGTATATCAAACAGGTTCATTACATAAGATTATCACCATGAAGTTATTTCACGTTCAGCATAAGATTATGTAGATTAATGGGAGGAATCCTACCTAGGACTTCGGGCATGAAGTAGGGTTAACTAATTAAGTGGTAACAAATGTTGGAACAAGAATGTGCTAGGTGGATTGATATTAGTCTAGCACAGACAGTAATGGCTTAGTCTAAATTATTAGCTTAGAACTTGGTGCTGGGATAATTAGTGTGAACATCCAAATTCATATTTAAATATTGTTGGCCTATTAGAAGTACTAGACTTGTGGTAAATAAGAGGGTACAAGGTTGATTATTAGTTTGTATATGTATGTGAATTGCCCTCATGTAAATAATATCCTATAATCGAATAGAGGGACAAGGCAAGCAGACCGTATGTCACCATATCTATTCATTCTCTGCATGGAAGTACTATTGTTGACCCAATTTATGAGCACAAGGAGCAGGTTGAGGACCCAATTTAGCCTCTTGCAGCATTAGAGGATACATCATATTACAGGAGCTATTGATTTAGTTGTTGGCGAGGTTGGGGGTACCCTTGCTACTAGTGATCTTCCAGGTACCTCAGTTCTAGCTAATACCTGTTGGTCCTTCAAAGCTAGCTCAGGGACATAGTATGGGATTCCAGACCCCGATCTATTTTCTATGTCTTCTATTACACCTTTGAGGTTTTCAATCCCGCCGGTTTCTGCCAGTGCTGCTATGTCCTTGTCTGAGTAGAAGAACTTTGAGAGATTTATGAGATTGGATCATCCCAGATTTAATATACGGCCGGGATGGGGCATATGACTTTCTGATAGTGTCAGGATCGACTATTTAATATGGGTATTCTGGAGGCGCATGGAGTAGTTTATACATCTTACCCGTTTATAAGCATGGCTAAAGAGTGGTGGAGGTCGGTTATGGCCCGGAGGTCACTTGATGCTCCAACGATGGGTTGGAAGATCTTTCTTGAGAGGTTTGTACCCTATAGCATTCGTGATAGATGTTGTGATGAGTTCGGTAGATTACGGCAGGGTTCTATGACTATGACCGAGTACAAGGAAAAATTCCATGAGTTGTCCTACTACTCCATGTCTAGAATTCCCATGGAGTTTGAGAGGATTCGCTTATTTGTAAAGGGGTTTTCAAGTTATCTCTAATAGGACACAACCTTTCTTTGCTATCCAGTGGTTCCATTCAGAGCATTATTGACCATGCAAGGATGATAGAGAGTATCAGACATGTATGACAAGTTGGTGGTAAGAGATCCTGCCATCATGGTCAGTTTGGAAGTTACACACCCAGAGATAGAGATTCTCAGAGGCAGGGCGCCCAGAGTTATCAGGGGAGACCAGTTTATGCAGCCATTCCTGGTGTGGATAGTACAAGCAGGCCAAGATTTAGCCAGACTAGTTATGATGGTTCCTCCGATTTAGGGATGTGTAGTGGTTCTTCAGATCATCCTTCTCAGAGTTCTTGGCTAGAGGTTGTTATGTATACGAAGAGTTTGGCCATAAGGCAAAAAATTGCACCAGGCGTGCTCCTGTTTCTTTTCCATCGAGGACACAGATGACCCAATCTACACCAGCCCCTACAGTTAGAGGCAATTCATAGAGCGTGAGGGGGAGAACCAGAGGTGCTAAGGGTGGATCTAGAGTTGGTGCTCGTGGTGGATCACAAGTCAATGGTGAGCAATGGATATGTTATGCTTTTTTAGTCCGGACAAAGATGGAGAAATTTGTTGATACGATTACAGGTATTGTTCCAATTTGCCATCGTTCAGCTTTTGTATTGTTTGACCCTAGGTCCATCTATTCGTATGTATCGTGTTATTTTGCTAATGATATTGACGTTATAGTGAACCCCTTGATGTGCCTATTTGTGTTTCTACACCATGGGTGAATCCTTAGTAGTGGATTGGGTGTATCGGGGTTGTATAGTGGTAACTCAAGTAGGGAGACCCAGACTGATTTGGTCCTCCTAGACATGTTTGACATTGATTTTATTTTGGGAATTTATTAGTTGTCCCCTTATCATGCGATCCTTAATTGTTATGCTAAGATTATGACCTTAGCGTATCTAGGTTTACCTCAGTTAATGTGGACAAGTGCTCCTAGCTCTTATCCTAAGAGGGTGATTTCCTATGTTCATACTTGGGGTATGATGGAGCATGGACGTTTATCTTATTTGGCTCATGTACACGATATTTCTAAGGAGCCTTCTTTTTTATAGACGACAAGGGTAGTTAAGGAGTTCATGGATATGTTTCCTACTGACTTGCCAGGTGTTCCTTCAGATTGTGATATTAATTTGGATCCTGGCACTAAGCCTATATCCATTTTCCCTTATTGTATGGATCCCTCAGAGTTAAAGAAATTGAAGGAGCAATTAGAAGGTCTGTTGAAGAAGGGATTTGTTCGGGCTAGTGTGTCACCTTGGGGTGCACCAGTGTTTGTTCGTAAAGAAGAAGGATGGTACTATGAGAATGTGTATTGACTATCGTCAGTTGAACAAAGTGGCCATCAAGAACAAGTATCATTTGCCTCGTATAAATGATTTATTTGATAACCTACAGGGTGCCTCAATGTTCTCAAAAATTGATTTCAGGTTGAGGTATCATCAGTTGAGGGTTCGGGAGTCAGACATCCCAAAGGCTACTTCAAGACTCGATATGGGAACTATAAGTTTGTAGTTATGTCATTTGGGCTGACTAATGCTCCCGCTACTTTTATGGAGTTAATGATCCGAGTTTTTAGACCTTATTTGGATACTTTTGTGATTGTATTCATTGACGACATCTTGGTGTATTCTAGGAGCAAGGTGGACCATTTCTGTCACCTTAAGACTATGCTCCCGAGATTACATGAGGAGAAAATATATGCTAAGTTCTCCAAGTGTGAATTTTGGCTCTAGTTTGTGACTTTGTTGAGTCATGTTGTGACTAAGGATGGTATTATGGTCGATCCGACCAAGTTTGCAACAGTTCATAATTGGGTGAGATCCACTTCAGTGACTGAGATTTGGAGTTTTACTGGGCTAGCAGGTTATCATCGTCGATTTGTTCAAGGTTTCTCCTCTATCGCATCTCCCTTGACTATACTAACTCAGAAGGAAGTTGCATTTCTATGAACCAATGAATGTGAGGCAAGCTTCCAACGGCTCAAGGATTTATTGACTTTAGCACCTATTCTAGCATTACTGAAGGAAGGTGTAGCCTTTGTTGCTTATTATGATGCTTCTGGTGTCGGTTTGGATGCAGTGTTAATGCAGAAGAGAAGAATCATAGCATATATTTCGCGATAACTAAAGGCCCATGAGCAAAACTACCCTACTCATGATTTGGAGTTAGCCACAATGGTGTTTGTTCTGAAGTTATGGAGGCATTATCTCTATGGTGTACATTGCAAGATCTTCACAAACCATCATAGCCTTAAGTATATTTTCCCTCAGCCTAATTTGAACATGAGGTAGCGTTGGTTGTTAGAGTTGCTGAAATACTATGATATCTCTATTCTTTATCACCCTGGCAAGGCTAATGTCGTGGCTGATGCTTTGAGCCAGAAGGATTCTAGCATGGGTAGTTTGGTGTTTCTTAGGACGGAGGAGAGGCCTTTGGCTTTGGAGGTTCACTCTTTCGCCAGACAGTTGATCAGACTTGATATCTCCCTATCTCATAGTGTCTTGGCCTTCGTTGGGGCTAGGTCTACACTGATGGATCAGATTTGTGCTCACCGGTTTTATGATGATAAATTATGTGTGATTTGGGACAAAATGTTGAGTGGTGAAGCAAAGGATTAATGGGCGCATTTGTGTGCCTAAGGGAGGTGATTGGGTTCGATTGATCTTGGAGAAGGCTCATTATCTTAAGTATTTCATTCACCCTGGTGCGGCAAAAATGTTTCATGACCTGAAGCAACATTATTGGTGGTGTGGGATGAAAAGGGACATTGTAGAGTTTGTGGCTAAGTGTTTGAATTTCCAGCAGGTTAAGTATGAGCATCAAAATCCAGGAGATCCGATGCATAGGATGCCCATTCCCGAGTGGAAGTGATAGTGTATTACCATGGATTTTGTGACTAGATTACCCGTGACATTGGGTAAGGTTGACTCAGTCGGGGTGATTGCAGACAGGTTGACCAAATAGTTCACTTCATTCCGATAGGGACTAGCTACCGTGCGAAGCAGCAAGCTAGGATCTATATACAGTGAGATTCTTAGATTGCATGGCATGCGTATTTCTATTATATCAGATCAAGATTCAGTGTGCACCTCCCACTTTTGGAAGCCATTGCAGCATGGCTTGGGTACACGGTTAGACATGACGGGTGTGATGAGGTTCTAGGATATGGTTTTATGTGGTGACTATTTATCTATTGTATTGTCTCCTTTTAGTGTATTTTATTCTTGGGTTTGGAATTAAGTTGTCTTTTTAGTCATGACCCCATTTTGGATCGTGACAATAAGAACTCTGAAGTCAAGCATGCTTGGGCGAGAGTAGTACTAGGATTAGGATGGAACATGAGCTTCATAGCTGGATAAGGGTGTTTGAAACAGAGAATATCGACACAATTATTGAACTCTAGCTACTGACAACAATTCGAGGGTGGTGGTAGGGGAGGGAAAAAGTGGAAGAGGAAAATCTATGGGGTAGATGGGGTAGGCTTATTCAAATATAACGAAATTTTTGGATCAGAGATGAAATTTTTGCCCAGAATGTTCCATTTTTAGTGGGGATGAATTGGGGGAAATGCAAGTTGAAGTTATGAATGTTGGTGTGCTATGGATTTGGTAACAAACTGGAATTGGAAAACATTGATGAGCTTATATGATATTTTTTTCATGTTTATCGGTGAATCGCAGAAGGAAAGAAAAGTTAGTGGTTGGTAGGATTGATCTTGTCAAAGCAAAAGCACCTGACTAGTCAATCCTACCAATCGCCAACATTTCTTCCCTTCGTGCGATCCGCCGGTAAACAGATAAATTTTTCATGTAAGCTCGACAATGTTTTTCCAATTCTAGTTTGTTAACAAATCCATAGCGCACCCACATTCATAGCTACAACTTCCATTTTCCCCAATTCATCCTCGCTAAAAATGGAAAATTCTAGGCAAAAATTTCATCTCCGATTTAAAATTTCGTGACATTTGACTTGCCCTATCACATATACCCCATGGCTTTTTCCTCCTGCACTTTTTCCCTCTCCTACCGCCACCCTCGAATTGCTCTCGGCAACTTTAATTTATCAAAGAGCAACAATTGTGTCGATATCCTCTTGAAACTTGTCACGATCCAAAATTGCATCGTGACTAAATGAGGAAATAGTAAATCAAAAGCACAACATTTACTTTAAAATACCAAAACCTAGAGTCATAAGTACAAGAGCTTCTAAGCAATACGAATCAGTAAATACAAAGTTGTCTCACAAGGAAGATACATGGTCTGATATGGATGACAACGAATGAAGTGTCAAAGAAACAAAGACAACTCGAGGGAAGGCAACAGTCTAGCAGATCAGTTAGCAAATAGAGCACTAGACAAGGACAGTGGCAGATTTCTTGATTTCAGAAGCATGGACATAGAAAGCAGGAGAATCATAAAAAGTGATAAGTTGCAATATATGTCTTTACCTGGGAGTAGCTGTTGCAGGGGATAAAGGGGTAGGGAGGATATAGCTAAGTTTTTCCATACAAACTATATATACAAAGCCAGCTAGAATACAAAACAAAGGAAAGCTATCTAGCCTATATACATTCAACCAAAGAAGAAGGACCTAGCAAAGCAGAAGGGCAAATTCGGAACTGGAAACCTAGAAGCAGTGTTCTCCACTTGTTTAGATGTGGTGGACTGAAGTTTCCCTTGTACTCCATGTCGACACCACCTAATCCAAAGAGGAGAGGCAGAACACTAGCAGAAGCAGCAAAGGACAAGTAGAAAAGCATCAGATATTCTTACCAAGTGAAAAAATGAAACACCAACAAGTAGATCCAGCATAAAAAAGTGGAGACATCACCTTGTGGTACCTGCGCACACAACTGACAAAACAAAGTGTAAGAAGACAGAAAAGAGAAGCTATGAAAGTAATGAATCATACTCTTTGATAGATGAGATAAGAGCAACCTTGAGCAGAAGGAAAGAATGAACAAAGTTGGAGATCCAAAGTAGCAGCTTATGAAGAGTTAGGTTACCCCAAGGCGGCCGCCTCTGAAGAGGGAGAATTCAAGAAATGAAAAGGCAAACAAACAAAAAACCCTACATTTTAGCAAAGTATGTCTATCAATATATACTTGTTTTGATGGGGCCGAATCTCTTTTTGGGAGTGGGCCTGTTATTGTCATTTCGTTCCTTTAGAATTAGACACTAGGCCCAAAAGAGTATTGTAATTGGTTTTTATGAATAAAATCCCCCTATTGAGTTAAAAAAAAAAACCAAATTTAGTTTCCAAATATGGAGTCACGAAAGACAATGTCACACCCAGATCAAGAAATATTTAAACATCAAAAGAAAAGACTCATAGCATATCTGTAATAATATCGTGAGAGTTCTCTTGATCTTGGTGACTACCCATAGCATATGAGGAGATGAACATACCTAATTAAGAAGATGAACGGAACCCTAACTTCCCAAGTGAGGAGCCTCTTTTTTTTTTGGCTTCATATCACCATATCTATTTGCCTATATCTACATTTATTTATATTTATACTATATAAGCTAGTGTCTGGTCATGAATTTTAATTTGGTCAAAGATTTTCATATCATCATAATCTATCTATCTATATCTATATATACATCTATTTATACTTATACTATATTAATTGAGAGTTTGGTCATAGATTTTCAAACACTTTTTGCAAGTCATTTTTGGATAGAGTTTTTGGTCAAGTTTTACCATGTGCTTGGCCATAGTTCTTAAAGAAATATTTAACTTTTCAAAGAAATATGATTTATACCTACAAGTTTTAAAAGCTATTAAAAGTACTTATAAGTTTGTATAATCATCTTAATTTATTATATATGAACATATTCCATGAAATGTCAGGTCGCAATGAACACAACTAATGAATCTAAAAAAGAGAAACAGATTAACAAAAAAATACCATTGATTTGTATATGTAAAACTACTATATATTAATAATACAATTAATTTTTACATTATTAATTAGTTTACCTTGTTATATAATAACTTTTAACATGTCACTTATTTTACTTTTTATATTATCAAATTAAGTTTTATGATAGAGAGAAATGTTAAATATATAACCGGTCAATTTAATTTGGCAATGAAAACTCATTCATATGATGACACCAATGATTGAAACGAAGGTAATTTTCTTCAATATCTTTTAGACTTACAGTTGAAAATTATTTATAATTAAAACATAAGCTTCGAAAGATGCTGAAAATATAAAGCTTTGGTACTTCAAAGGCTAAGATTGTATTGATCAATCAATTATTATGGGTTGTGAAGTATAATAATTATAGAAAATAATTAAGTTAGACAATACCATAGGTGTAATACCATGTACGATCTCAGTTGAAAATAGCCCAAAATAAGAAAAATAAAACTGCATGTGGTGGACCTGGCTAGGTCTTTGTCGTGAATCTGGATATTTATTTTTGTGCGCAAAATTTTTTAACCAGAAAAATCCTTGCCAAGTCTGCATCTGTCCAATCTTAGGTAAAAAAATAATCGTAGAAAGTTTATTAAAAGAAATTGAACTAAGAGGGAACCAGTCCACATCATGGAATTATTCCATCTAAGGCCAAATATTTTTGGCCTATCTTCAGTTTTAAAGAGGGGCATCCCGATTTTTTTTTCACCTTTCCTAAACTTAACTCACGCCATTTTAAGTCGAAATTGCCCTCATATTAGTGCCTACATGTAGTTTTCCCCTCATAAATGTATATCTACTTAGAGATTTTACTTAATCTAATCCCGTGATCCAATTTGCATCACTACATCCTTCACTTACTAATTAAAACATACTCAAAATTATGCTTTGCATTATGAAAAATATTCAATAGTAAGTGAAGGATGTAGTGATGCAAATTGGATCACGGGATTAGATTAAGTAAAATCTGTAAGTAGATATACATTTATTCCTGGTGGTGGAGCTCTTGGAAATTATCAAAACAAAGATGTATTGCTTTCTCCACTATGGTATCTGAATTTATCACTTCAGATAAAACTGGTGAAGAATTGCTGAATGGCTCCAAAATTCTTGGAAGATATTCCTTATTGGTCTAAACTATTGGCACATGTATGCATACATTGTGATAGTTAGACTGTAATAGGTAGAGTACGGAGCATGATGTATAACAACAAATCTCATCATAGAAGAGGAAGATATAATTAATACCATTAGAGAACTACTCTTTAGTGAAATTGTCACAATTGACTATGTAAGATCAGAAGATAATGTGTCAGATCCACTTACAAAAAGCCTAATTAGAGAGGGAGTTAAAAGGTCATTCATGTTCGGTGTTTCGAAGATATCACATCTACCAATGGATCGAGTGCATCCGATATAAGTTCACTAGAAAAAGTTCAAAGGAAAACTCACTTATCTTGATGCAACTAGTCTTTATTTGTAATCACACACTAGTTTGTGTATATGTATCTTTCATGTTATAGATATTCTCATTTATGTGGGGAATTGTTATATTCAATGTATAATGTGTGAATAGATACTAGTACATGGAATAAAGATACCATTATTAAAAAGGTGAAAATATTGCAATTATGAATGAAATTTCATTCATGAATACTTATAACATATGAATGTAATATTTCACATTTCTATGCAACCTTTCGTATTTCTTTGCAACCTTTCACCTACTACACATGAATCTTTATGCTACCCTATAGGTTAAAAATATCATAATCTTTCTCTGATATTGGATGGAGTTTTTTTAAAAAGTTTTTTTGGTTAAAAAAAACCTTCTTGTTTTTCAAAACTTTGTGTGACTATAACCTTTTAAGTGATTCGTTGGACAACAAATTTGAGGTACCACTATTTGTTTGCCGTGGGGTCACTTTATCCTGGGAGCATATATTTTATAACCTTGGTATTGGAGGGGAATAATTTCCTTAGGGAAACTTTGTAATTTCAGAGGACTTGATTCTTCTTCCTTTTCCATCTTGTTCATTAGATGATTTTTGTTTTCAAATTTATTTAACTTCATATTATATATTTCATTATTTGTATAAAATTTGTTTAAAATTATTTTGTTGAAAATTAAATTTTACATTACACAATTATTATTATTATATTCAACAATATATTGAGTTACATAAATCATAAGTGAGTTTCTAGATCCAAATTGCTCTCTTATTCAATCTTTAGCCATAAAAGCCTCCTATAGAAAAAAGAATGACTAAGCATAGCTATAGTTGAATTAGCTAGAAGTACATTCGATGGGAGGATGAAAATTATTTGTCATTAAAGACCAAAAAAAATGAACATTATCATTTTATAAGGGATAAATTAAAAAAAATCATCACATAAATTAAAACGAGAATTAATAGTCAAATCAATTTGGTAAAAAGGAAAAATCTTCCCACTTTTTGCTTTCTTTTCTTTATTTTTTCCAACTTAATAGTCAAATCGATTTGGTAAAAGAAAGAAAGAAATTATATAGTACTCTCAAAAGAACGAATTCTATCATCATGATTGACTATTGATTGTCCTTTACGAAAAAAATAATTTATATACATCTCTATTGTAATAAATTTAATATATTATCAATATATTATAATTTAATTATTATAGAAAATAAAGAATTTTGTTATGTTGATTAATAATTTTTTAAAAAATAAATAATTATGTGTTATTTTCTTTTAAATAATTATCTTTAAATTCTTTTACGCTATCATGTTCACCATTAATTGATAGATTTCTTAGAATTTTTCTTTCTTGAAATTGGAAGAATAAAAATTGAAAAGACGGTTTCAAATTTAATTTATACTTTTTTAAAAATAAAATTTAATAAAAACTTCTTCTATAATCAACATTTATTATTCATTGATAGATCTAAAAAGTTTACACTGTAAAAGGAGCTGGCCATATTACCTAAAAAGTTATCACATCAATCGGTAAAATAACTTTCTACTCAGATTCTTCCTATGCTTGGGAGCAGGGGCGGAGGGTTTATCTGAACCCCTTTGGCAAAAAATTATATTATTTATATATGATTAAAATAATTTGATATATATATATATATATATATATAGATGTTAAACCCCCTTCAATTAGTCCGTGTATCTACTTTTTTCGATTTTAAACTCTTTACTGATAATTCTGATTTCACCACATGCTTGAGAGCATATATAGAAGGCCTACTCTAAAGAATCATATAAGTGAACAAAGGGCAACATTAAAATTAATCCTCATTTCTTTAAATCTACAACATAGAAAATACTAACCAAAACACATAATAATAAAAAAAAAGTTTACATTTCATGGGGAAAAAAAACAAGAAATTAACACACACACACCCCATTCACCAACCAAGAGCATCAAGAATACCTAAAACCACATCACAAATATGCTTAAATCCCTCTTCCCTAATAGCAAGTTGAGGTGGATAATTTGATTTTGGGTTCCTCCTTAACCCATTGTGACCAACTGTAAAGAGTATATCTGGTCTAGTACATGTCAAGTACCTTAGACCTCCCACGAGACTTTTGAACATAGTGGAATCCACCTTTTCTCCATCATCAAACTTTGATAATTTTGTTCCACTTTCCAATGGGGTGTTCACAGAGTTACAATCGAATAAGTTGAACTTCTTCAAAATCTCTTTTGTATAGCTTTCTTGTTATATGAAGACGCCTTTCTCCATTTTCTTCACTTTTAGACCCAAGTAATATGACATGAGCCCTATGTCCGTCATTTCAAACTCAAGGGACATAGCTTTCTTAATAGCTTCAAACAAAATTGGACTATTACCCATCAGAATAAGGTCATCAACATAAAGAAAACAAGCAGAATATCTCTGTTAGCATGAAATTTAATGTAAAGAGCATAGTCATGAAGGTAATGAGTAAATCTATTGTCTTGAAAGTAATTATCAATGTGACTATTCCACGCTTGTGGAGCTTGCTTCAATCCATGTAAGGCTTTCTTCAATCTCAACACCTTACCTTCATGAATTTTGACCACAAAGCCTAATGGTTGCTCAACATAGACTTCTTCCTCGAGATATCCATTTAAGAATGCCAATTTGACACCTAGTTGATGGATTTTCCACTTCATTTGAGCTGCTAAAGAGATCAGTAGACGAATTGTCTTCATGCGAGCAAGAGGTTCATAGACTTCCTCAATGTCAACACCATGCTTTTGCTTGTAGCCTTTTTCCACAAGTCTTGCTTTGTATCTCTCCACCTCTCCATGAGCATTTTTCTTCACTTTGTATACCCATTTGACTCCAATTGCTCGATGATTCTTGGGAAGAGTTGTTAACTCCCAAGTGTTGTTCTTCTCTATTGATTGGATTTCTTCTTCCATGGCTTGTCTCCACCTTTTGTCTGGAACAGCTTTATCAAAATTCATTAGTTCACTATTAGAAAAGAGACAACACAAAAAATAAAAATTAGTAACTTCATCTGTGTTATCATAGAGTTCTTGGATGCTCCTCATCCTATAAGGCCTTCCACTTGAACTCTCTTGAGTGGATGGAGATGCAACAATTATTGGTGAAGGAGGTGGGGCTGCATCTTGTGTAGCTGTCATTATTTCTTGTTCTTTTTCATCTCCAAAGTATGGAAGAAAATCATATGTTCTTTCTTCCTGAACCTCCTAATTCCATGTTGCTGCTTCATCAATCATGACTGACCACCACCTTGTTATTGTTTAGATTTTATAACTTGTAGCCTTTTGAAGTCGCATCATAGCCAACAAACACATACTTGACACTTCGATCATCAAGTTTAGCTCTCCCTTGATGTGGAACATGAGCATAGGCTATGCTTCCAAAGATTCTCAAGCGCTTGACACTTAGCTTTCTTCCACCCATGCTTTTTTAGGCGTTTGGTCTCTCACATTTCTTGTTGGAGATCTATTGCTTAAATAAATTGCATAAGAAATAACCTCGGCCCAAAATTCTTTTGGAATACTTTTAGCTTTCAACATATGCCTAGACATATTAAGAATTGTTCTGATCTTTCTTTCATCAACTCCATTTTGTTGGGGTGAGTAAGGTACCGTTAGAGGGCGATGAATTCCATGAGATTGACAAAATTCATTAAATTCCTTTGAAGTGAATTCGCCTCCTCTATCGGACCTTGGTGCTTTAATTTCACAACCACTTTTTTTTTCTACAAGTGCTTCAAAAAATTTAAAATCAACATAAGTTTCAGATTTTTGCTTCAAGAAGTATACCTAAGTCTTTCTACTGAAATCATCAATAAAGAGCAAGAAGTATGTACTTTTACCGAAAGAAGGTGGATCGATTGGTTCACATACATCCATATAAACAAGTTGGAGCGGCTTACTTGTTCTCGATGTGGTCTTCTTCGGAAAACTCCTCCTTGCATGTATCCAAGAAGACAAACTTCATACAACTGATTTGGATGGTTGATTAACGGAATTCCATCAACTATGTTCTTGTCTCCCATTGATTTGAGTCCTTCAAATTAAAGTGCCTAAATCGCATGTGCCAACACCATGAGTCATCTTGCACATTATCTTTCGAACACTTTGCGTCAATGGTCTTAAGATTCAAAGGGAACAACCTATTCTTTGCCATATACACTTTAGCAATTAAGTTGTTACTTGAATCTCTAAGACAAAGATGCATATTTTTCATATGAATATCATATTTTTTTCAAGAAGTTGACCCAAACTCAAGATTATTACTTTTCAATTTTGCCACATAGTAAACCTCATTAATCAATTTATGACCACCATCTTTATAGGATATTAGAATCATACATATCCCTTCAATATGGATCTCTGAGGTATCTCAAAAAGACACATTACCTTTCACCATCTTCTTTATCTCCACAAACATGTCTTTGTGTCCACACATATGATTGCTTGCTCCATTTTCAAGATACCATGAACTGCAATCATTTGTATCTTCTTATTTAAGTGCCATTAGCAATGTTGATTCATCTTCGTCTTTGTTATTGTTGATAAGGTTGGCTTTCTCTTCGACATTACTATGGCATTCCCAAGAATAATGTCCAACTCTATGACAGTTATAGCACTCAATTTTAGATTTGTCATACCTCATTTCATTGGTACCTTGATAGGCTCCACGCCCTCTACATCCTTGTTGTCCACGGCCACAACCTCTAAATGATTGATGGCTCTTATCCTCATGGTTATATTTGTTAATATAACTTCTTCCTCTTCCACGGCATCCACGACCACCACGGCTTCACCATTTTTTTCATTTCTTCTAGAACTTGTTTCACCTTCAAGATTTTTGAAGGATGCCTGAGTCTTAAGAAGTCGTTCTAGTGGTTCTTCTTTTCTCCTTTTCATTTTTTTCTTTATGGGCTTGTGAAGAACCTTCTAATTGTTCTACTGTCATAGAATCTAAATCTTTATATTCCTCAATAGCACACACCACATAATCAAATTTAGGTGTAAAAAAGCGAAGTATCTTTTTCTACCACACGCACATCACGTACTTCCTCCTCGTACCTTCTTAGTTGATTCACAACTGCCATCACTCTTGAAAAAAAATCCAAAATAGATTCGGATTCTTTCATATTTAAAACTTCAAAGTCAAACATTAGAGTTTGAGTTTTATCTTCTTTACTTTATCAACTCCTTGGAGAGAATTTTGTAAAATCTCCCAAGCTTCTTTGAGGTGGTTGCATCAGCCACCTTCTCAAACATGCCATCATCCAAACACTGATGGATGAGTGTGAAAGCTTGTTGATCTTTCTTTCTTGTCTTTAAAGAGATATCCTTTTTATTTTGGGACAAAGTTTCTTTATTAACGGGTTTTGTATACCCTTTGTCTACAATGTCCCAAACATCTTAAGAGCCAAGAATGGCTTTCATTCGTAGACACCATTTTTCATAATTTTTTCTTGTGAGATGGGGGTATTGAAAGGATAGTGGGCTATTATTTGCCATGGATCTGATACCGTGTTGTTGCGAAAGATAATAATAATGCCCAGAATAATATTCACACTAAGTAGTAATTACAAGAGAGTAACGACACTAAATATTACAATGGAGTAAATGTGATATAATAGTATTGATGACAACTTGATAATGTCAAAAAGACAACTATTTTTTTTATATATAATAGCACACTCTTTTATTTCACACAACTTACTACAATTTTACTCTCACACTATTTTTTCTCACAAACTAAGAATAGCTTGTGGATTACTCTCTCTTCTTTCTATTGCTCTCTCTATTTTGGTGTGTCTTACAAATAAGCATGCTATGTGCTCTATTTATTGAAAAAATTCTACACCAATTGATGTCACTATGAAATACAAAAAATTCAAATTGTAGGTGAACTAAATTAACTTACTTTTGAGATTGAAAAAACTTTTAGGTACGCTAAATTATACTACTTTGACATTGCTTCAAACTTGTAGCAATTGATGACTTTTGTTCCCACAAATCCTACTATTGACATTGTGCAGCAATTGAGACCTTTGTTCCCACAATGAGAAAGCACTTTGTAAGCAAGAGTTATTGGCATGTTAAGCTTTAGCTTCTTGATACCATTTGCGGTGGCATAAAGTATCCATCTACCAATACTGGACACACAAATAACTGTACTCTTGACATATCAAGATCAAACTTCACAACGTCTCCAATATGTCCTATAAGATCTTGTCAACTGTGTGTTCAAAGACATGTCGAGATACTGATGTTAATTTATCACAGAAGTGATGGTCGTGACTCCAACACCAGATTTGGAAGCGTCGCCCAAATGTATGTTCACCTAGTTCTTGCTGCATCTTCAGTAGGCAAAAGATCAACATTTCTTGGCAGGTAACTTATTCGATCTTCTCTATCCATTTCCGCAGCAACTATTTTGATACTATCTGTCAGAAAAGTTGATAGTCTTAGGCATAAAACTTACAAAGTTTTCACAGTATCAATTCACACATTTCCTCTATTTATCTGAAAATTAAAAGAGTCAATGAGAAAGTTGCTTCGGTACAAATTTTTTCAATATATTTTCTTTTGTTTGATTTATTTTTTAGGAGCATGATTTTTCATATCTAATATTTTCCAAATGTATATATATGAGTGACTTATATGAGGAATTTTGACTTACTGTCAATAATTAGAAGAAATAATGATGAAGGATGAAGATGAAGAAATTCATTTTACAGAAGAGGATATGCAAGCCATGGACATTTTCTATTATTATATAACATTTCGATAAAAAGATCAGCCATCTATATCTGAAGAAATTGTTCTTATAAACCTGGGTTAAAACTATTATGCAGTTAAATTCTTCAAAGAAGAGAATCTCCAAATAATGCCTATAACAGGGTCCATGGTTCATTAATGGATTTTTTTTTTCGATGGAAAGATGGCGCCCAAATTTTGTGGCCTCGGAAGCAAAAGAGATAAAGTCAGCAATCTGAATAAGCTACCAAAACTTTCTACCGAATTCTATGACCACCCAATTCTGGTTAGAATAGGCAAAAGACTTGGGAAACTAGTTAAAACAGACATGTGCACTTTAGAGGCATTCTGAGGATGCTATGCAAGGATATGTGTGGAAGTCACTATAGGAGTCCGAAGCACATTTACATCGGCCATCACAAAAAACACAATATACTCTGCTCCACCTGGAAGACAACTCACGGCGGGGGTACGGTAGAGAAGAACCTACTTACAAATCAGACAACTCAACCAGCAGAAGACTCAGAGAAGAGGGAGGAGGCTTGACAGATAGTCTCCTCTGCAAGAAGACAAAAAAAGAGCAGGATAATGGATCAAGGCAACAAAAACAATGTAAAGGTAGAAAAAAAACTGGAAAAGGTATTCACGTTAATCTATTTCATACCGACACAGTTAACTACCTTGAATCTAAAATCTTTAGATACAACATTATGACTAGGCCCTAGGCTTGGGTTGTAACAATTATTTAGTGTTGAGAATAGATTTGGACATGAACTAAGGTCACAAGAATTCTTTAGCACAAAATTGAGTTGAAAACTTCCTTACCGAGTGATTTTTGATGTAAGATTTTATAAAAGTTAGGTGATCGAATGACTTTTAAGTTGTGCATATATGTTAAGGTCCTTTCATAAGCATTTGAAGTGTATTAGATGTGGTTTAGGGTCATAAACAACCTTAAACATCAAGCTAAGTTCAAAATCTTTCTATCGGCTAAGTTGTCGCACAAGTTCACATAAAGGTCAACTTCAAATGGATATATCTCTTAACACATAAAGAAGGTGATCCATAATTCATCAAACTAAAGGTCTTTGAGTCTTCTTTCTAACTCCACTAAATTTGTCTCCTTTTTGTGTTTGTAGTAAAAAGTTATGTCCATTTTACTAGAGCATGTCCAGACTAGGCAATTAGGCGAACTCAGAGTTCATTTGATGACTTGCCAAATAGGTTCAGCGTATCGCCTATTGAACTTGCCTAATGTACCTAAAAACCTTCAAAAATTAGGCAATCTAAAGCTCCTATTTGGCGATTCACCAAATGGTTCGGCAATAGTACCTCCAGATTGTTGATTCAGCTAACAAGATTAATGAAAGGTCATTTTTTTAATTTTGCTGATCTTCTTACATTTTCAGAAGGATACTTTTGATCTTAACCTTCAAATGACTTTCTCAAGTACATGTTATAAGCTAACATTCTTATATAGTTACTCCTAAGATACCTAACTTTCCTTCTTTCAAAGAGCAAGAACTTAAATTTTTTTTTTTCCAAATTCACAAGATCTAAAAGCTTTCAAAATTTTGTTCAAGAACCTAGCGTTTTGAATCAAGATGAAGAGTTTCTGAAGTTTAATTTATAAAGTTCTAAGCACAAAGGCTTTTTCAAGAACTTTTGTTCTTCAAGATATGTAAGGCTACTCATAGTGAGGAATTAAGTTCATTCCCATGCGCTACATCTACGATTTCAATTAGTAAGATCATAATTTGGGTTTTTACTCCAAAGTTCATGATTGTTTAATTTATATATTCTCCTATTGTTGATTTTTTATTTTATTATCAAAATCATGATACTTCATATCATTAATGATCTTTGCTTGATGGTTCATGCTTATCATATCACATAGACCCCTTTCTAGCCAAAAATATTTGAAATCTTGTTATATCATTCAATATGCATGATTTCCATAAAAGAAGTACAAGAATTTCAAGAAAATATATTTTATTTTAAATGCATTATTTCAAAGTAGTTTCAAAAAAGTATATTTTGCATCTTTATGCATGAATTTCAGAGTTTAAATAAAGTTAAGTGTTTTGAGATATCATTGAGTAGGGTTTGAAAAGGATCTGATTGGTTTCAAATACATTATTTTATAGTAAAGAGCATAGTTGTTTTTAAATAAAGCGTTATCAGTTATGAGAAAGCATTATTACTTATGTAAAAGAAAAGCCCAATTTAAAGAAAGTTTGTTGAGCTAAGCTCCAAGTATCGGCTTTTCAGGTTTCCCCTAAAGCTCCAATTTCAGTTTTTCATATTCAAGTTTTATATTCCTTTAATCTGTTCTTTCTGCACAGATGTCGGGGACTAGCGTTAGGGATACCGAAGATGAGTCAGTACCTATTGTCTAAGCCCCAACAAGAGGGCGAGGCAGAGTTCATGGCTGGGCTAGAGGAGCAGCATTGGCCCGAGGTCATCCTAAAGGGGCTACACCTGAGCCTATTGTTATCTTAATTCATGAGCATGAAGAGCAAGTTGAGGACCCAATTCAGCCTCTTGCAGCTTCATAGGGTACACTAATATTACAGGAGCTATTGATTCAGTTGTTGGCAAGGTTGGATGGTACCCCTGCTACTAGGGATCTTCCAGGTACTTCAGTTCTAGCTATACCTGTTGGTCCTTCACAGCTAGCTCAGGGACCTAGTATTGGATTCTAGACTACGAGTCTATTTTCTATACCTTCTATTGAACCTCCGAGGTTTTTAACCCCGCTAGTTTCTAGAAATACTGCTATGTACTTGTCTGAGCAGAAGAGTTTTGAGAGATTTATGAAATTAGCTCCTCCCACATTTAATAGTACAGCTGGGGATGGGGCATGTGACTTTTTCATAGTGTGGGGATCAACTATTTAATTTGGGTATTATAGAGGGCCGCAGAGTAGCTTATCCATCTTATCAGTTCATAGGCATGGCCAAAACGTGGAGGTCGGTTATGGCCCGGAGGATAGTTGATGCTCCAGCATGGGTTGGGAACAGTTTACTGAGATCTTTCTTGAGAGGTTTGTACCTTATAGCCTTCGTGATAGACATCGTGATGTGCTTGATAGATTGGAGCAGGGTTCTATGACTGTGTTCGAGTACGAGGCACAAATCCATGAGTTTTCCCGCTACGCCATGTCCAGTATTCCTAGGGAGTTTGAGAAAATTCGCCGACTTGTGATGGGTTCGCAAGTTATCTCCAGCAGGCCACAACTTTTTTTGTGTTGTCTGACGGTTCCTTTCAGAGTATTGTTGACTATGCTAGAATGATAGAAGACATCAAACATTCAAGATAGGGTGGTAGTAAGAGGTCCCACCATCATGGTCAGTTTGGAAGTTATAGAGATTCGCAAAGGCAGAGCGCTCAAAGTTGTCGGGGGAGACCACTTCATGCAGCCATTCTTGTTGCGAATAGTACAAGCAAGCCCAGATCTAGCCAGACCAGTTATGATGGTTCCTCTAGTTTAGGGATGTGCAGTGGTTCTTTAGGTAATCCTTCTCAGAGTTCTAGGCCCATATGTTGTTATTTATGCGAAGACTTTGGCCATAAGGTCAAGGATTTCCCCGAGCATTCTCCTATTTCAATTTCATCGGGGACACAGATGGCCCGATCTACACAAGCCTAGCAGCTAGAGGCGCTTCACAAAATGCAAGAGGTAGTACAAGAGGTACTAGGGGTGGAGCTAGAGGTGGTGCTCGTGGTGGATCGCAGTTCAGTGGTGAACGTCGGGTATGTTATGTTTTTCCAATCCGAACAAAGGCAGAGGCATATGATATTGTGTCGGGTTATTTTGCTAACGATATAGATGTCATGTGTGAATACATCAATGGGTGAATCCTTAGTGGTGGATCGGGTTTATCGGGGTTGTATAGTGGTAATCTCTGGTAGGGAGACCTAAACCATTTTGATTCTCCTAGATATGTTTGACTTTGATGTTATTTTTAGAATTTATTGGTTGTCCCTTTATTATGCAATCCTTGATTTTTATGCTTAGATTATGACCTTAGGTATCTGATTTTACCTCAGTTAATGTGGACAAACGCTTCTGGCTTTTATCCTAAGGGTTCTTATATTCATGCTCAGCGTATGATGGAGCATGGGTGTTTATCTTATTTGGATCATGTACATGATATTTCTATGGTGTCATCTTCTTTAGAGACCACAAGGGTGGTTAGGGAGTTTATGGATGTGTTTCTTACCGACTTACAGGGGTTCCTCCAGATTACGATATTGATTTTGCCATAGATTTGGAGCCAGGCCCTAAGCCTATATCCGTTTTGCTTTGTCGTATGGCTCCCGTAGAGTTAAAGGAAGTGAAAGAGCAATTAAAAGATCTGTTGGAGAAGGGGTTTATTTGGCCTAATGTGTTGTCTTAGGGTGCACTAGTGTTGTTCGTGAAGAAGAATGATAGTACTATGAGAATGTATATTAACTATTATCAGTTGAACAAAGTGACCATCACGAACAAGTATCTTTTGCCTCATATTGATGATTTATTTGATCAGCTTTAGGGTGCCTTAGTGTTCTCCAAAATTGATTTGAGGTCAGGGTATTATCAATTAAGGGTTCAAGAGTTAGGCATCCTCAAGACTGCTTTTAGGACTCGATATATGGGCACTATAAGATTGTGGTAATGTCATTTGGGCTGACTAATGCTCCTGCCACTTTTATAGAGTTGATGAATCGAGTTTTCAGACCTTACCAAGATTCTTTTGTGATTGTATTCATTGACAACATCTTGGTGTATTTTAGGAGTGAGATGGACCATGTCCGTCACTTTAAGATTGTGCTCCCAATATTACATGAGGAGAAACTATATGCTGCTCCCGAGATTACATGAGGAGAAACTATATGCTAAGTTCTCCAAGTGCGAATTTTGGCTTGAGTTTGTGACTTTCTTGGGTCTTGTGGTGACTAAGAATGTATTATAGTCAATCCAAGATTGCAGCAGTTCGTGATTTTCTGGGACCCACTTCAGTGATTGAGATTCGGAGTTATATTGGGCTAGAAGGTTATTATCATCGATTTGTTTAGGGATTCTCCTTTATCTCAGCTCCTTTGACTAGTCTAACTCAAAAGGAAGTTGCATTTCTATGGACCGATGAATTTGAGGCAAGCTTCCAGCGGCTTAAGGAGTTATTGACTTCGTCACCTATTCTAGCATTACCGAAGGAAGGTGTAGCCTTTGTTGTTTATTATGATGCGTCTGGTGCTAATTTGGGTGGAGCGTTGATGTAAAAAGGAAGAGTCATAGCGTATGCTTCGCGATAGCTGAAGGCCTATGAGTGATACTATCCTACTCATGATTTGGAGTCAACCATAGTGGAGTTTGTTTTGAAGTTGTGGAGGCATTATCTCTATGGGGTACATTGTGAGATCTTCACAGACCATCATTGCCTTTAGAATATTTTCTCTTAGACTAATTTGAACATGAGGCAGCGTAGGTGGTTGGAGTTACTGAAAGACTATGATATCTCTATTCTTTATCATCCTGGCAAGGCTAATGTAGTGACTGATGCTTTAAGCCGGAAAGCTTCTAGCATTGGTAGCTTAGCATTTCCTAGGACAAAGGAGAGGCCTTTAGCTTCGGAGGTTCAGTCTTTGGCAAGACAGTTGATTAGACTTGATATCTCCCCATCTCAAAGTGTGTTGGCCTTTGTTGAGGCTAAGTCTACTTTGATGGACCAAATTTATGCTCACCAGTTTGATGATTATAAATTATGTGTGATTCGAGACAAAGTATGGATGGGTGAAGCTAAGTCGACTTTTCTTGATTTTAAGGGAGTGTTGAGGATTAATGGGCGCATTTGTGCGCCTAAGGTAGGTGATTGTGTTCACTTGATCTTGCAGAAGGCTCATTGTGCTAAGTATTCCATTCACTCAGGTATGGCGAAAATGTTTTATGACCTGACGCAACATTATTGGTGGTGTAGGATGAAAAGGTACATTGTAGAGTTTGTGGCTAAGTTTTTGAATTTTCAGCAGGTTAAGTATGAGCATCAAAAGCCAGAAGGTTCGATGCAGAGGATGCCCATTCCTGAGTGGAAGTGGAAACGTATTATCATGGATCTTGTGACTAGATTACCCGTGATATTGGATAAGGTTGACTCAGTTTGGGTGATTGTAGATAGGTTGACTAAATAACTCACTTCATTCCGATGAGGAGTAGCCACAGTACGGAGCAGCTAGCTAGGATCTATATACATGAGATTATTAGATTGTATAGGGTGCCTATCTCTATTGTGCCAGATCGAGGTTCGGTGTTCACCTCCTACTTTTGGAAGGAATTATAGCATGGTTTAGGTACACAGTTAGACATGAGCTCAGCATTTCATCCCAGATCGATGGTGAATCTTCGCGGACTATTCAGATATTAGAGGGTGAGCTTATGGCCTGTGTGATTGATTTTGGTTCCCTGTGGGACCAACACTTGCTCTTAGCTGAGTTTGCTTATAATAACATTTATCACTCTAACATTCAGAGTGCACCATTTGAGGCATTGTATAGGCGTAAGTGTTGATCTCCTATTGGGTGGTTCGACTCAGTTGTCGCCGATACATTATGATTTGCTTAGAGATGCTATGGAACGGGTGTGCCTGATCCAGAGTTGACTGTTGATAGCCCAGAGTTGGTAGAAGAACTATGCTGATAGGAGAGTTTGTCCTTTGGAGTTTATGGTAGGCGATCATATATGGTTGATGATAACACCAATAAAGGGTGTGATGAGGTTCTGGATATGGTTTTATGTGGTGACTCTTTATCTATTGGGTTGTCTCCTTTTAGTGCACTTTATACTTGGGTTTAGAATCAAGTGGCCTTTTAGTCATGACCCCATTTTGTATCGTAACAATAAGAACTTCGAAGTTAAGTGTGCTTGGGCGAGAGAAGTACTAGGATTAGGATGGAGCATGAACTTCGTAGGTAGATAAGGATGTTTGAAAGAGAGAAAATCGACATAATTGTTGAACTCTTCGATAAAGCTACCGGCAACAATTCGAGGGTGGCGATAGGGGAGGGAAAAATGGAAGAGGAAAAATCCATGGGATAGATGGGGTAGGCTGAGTCAAATACGACATTTTGGATCGGAGATGAAATTTTTGCCTGGAATTTTCCATTTCTTGCGGGGACGAATTAGGAAAATGGAAATTGAAGTTATGAATGTGGATGTGCTATGGATTTGGTAACAAACTGGAATTGGAAAACATTGATGAGCTTACATGAAATATTTTTCATGTTTACTAATGGATTGCAGAAGGGAAGAAAAGTTGGTAGTTGGTAGGATTGGTCTTGTTGAAGCAAAAGCACCTGACTAGTCAACCTTACCGACCGCTAACTTTTCTTCCCTTCATGAGATCCGCCAGTAAACATACCGATTTTTTCATGTAAGCTCAACAACATTTTCCAATTCTAGTTTGTTACCAAATCCATAGCGCACCCACATTCATAACTTCAACTTCCATTTTCCCCAATTCATCCTCGCTAAAAATGGAAAATTCCAGGAAAAAATTTCATCTCTAATCCAAAATTTTTGTTACATTTGACTCTGCCTATCTCATCTACCCCATGGATTTTTCCTCCTCCAGTTTTCCCTCCCCTATCGCCACTCTCGAATTGTTGTCAACAACTTTAGGAAGAGTTCAACAATTGTGTCGATATTGAATGTTCTTATGTTATAATCTATTGGATGGGATCATATCATGTGTTGGGTTGGAAATTCTTATTATGATGCTAGTGTGAGGGATTCAATTATCTATGTGATGCTTTAAGTGCATGTGAATCCTAAATTAAGAATATTATGAATATGACATATTGAGAATGGGAGATAATTGTGATATGATATATTGAGGATCATGGCTTACTTGAGAAATGAAAGTTACAAAAATGTGGTGGAGTATATTAAAGAGAATTGTATCCCAATATGTATAAAAGAGGGTGAATATTATAATTGCTAAACTTTGAGAACTTTGATGTTTATTGTACTTATTCATAGAAATATTGCTTCCATAATTGTGTCTTGATTGTATGCATCCTCATACTACATGTCATGATATATTGAGAAATTGTGAATTGTGAAACTACTTTTTAAAATCCTTGACCACGAGCTAGGTGGCAAGTTAGATGATATATATTGTAATTGAGGTAGATGGCCTGCGAGAACCCCATGGGTCATCCCCTTACTCTATGGAGCCTTAGCTAGATGAAAGTGTATACGACAGGTTGTGCGAAAGTCTTGATTCTACCTTGCATTGCATTGCATACCATACCACTGTGTTACTTGTGGTTGTTTTGGATTGTCTTAATTGAGATTATATGTTTACTTTATTTGCATCGTTCTACATAAATTAGCGACACTGATGCCGGACTGACTTTGATGGAAGCATTCCTATATTATTTCATAATTTATTCAATTTATGATTATCAGCAGGTTAAACCTGTTCGGTACATATTATATTTACTCACCCCGACTTCTTTCTCTCCCCGCAAATTTTCATTAGGATTATCCACGTGGTAGTTGATTTGCTCATGCACTTGGTTGATACCAAATCTACTGGTGAGCCTCATGGCTTCAAGTTTCCATTGGACTCTATCTTAGTTGTTTAGTCCTTATTTCTATTTGAAGACTGAGATGTACTTATTTTACTAGTTTTTATATTCGATGCTCTTTACACCGGTGACACCAGGTTCTGCGATATGGTTTTATGTGGTGACTATTTATCTATTGGGTTGTCTCCTTTTAGTGTATTTTATTCTTGGGTTTGAAATTAAGTGGACTTTTAGTCATGACCCTGTTTTGGGTTGTGACAGTGTTTTACTTTCAGTCTAGTTATTATAAGTTTTTCTTTCAGTGTGAGTACTCAATTCAATTAAGTATTTTTTTAGCTTTACATATGTACATTCTATGTACTGATGTAATTCGACGCTCTATCATTTCATAATGCAAATTTAGATATTCATAATAGAAAACATTCAATAAGACATCTTCACATTATTAGTTGGTGAAATCTACTTGCTTCCGGAGGCTCTAGTTAGTTGAGTTCAGTTTATATGCTTTATAGTTTGGTATCGTAGGTCTTATGTATGCACCTATCTCAATTTATTAGAAGCTTCATAGATGGTCAGAGTTATGAGTCAATTTAGTCTTCTGTATTCCAAAGTTTTAAGCATTATTGTTATTATCATTATTATTTATATTCATATTTATTTCAGATTCTTGCATAAGATATTTAAAATGATTCTAAAGGTTTACCTTATAAAGCTTTCATATGTATGTTTAGTCTTTGATTCAGTAGTCAGCCATGCCAAAGGTTTGCCTGGGACCAACAATGGTTTTTGAGTGCCAGCGACATCTAAAGAATAGGTTCAAGGCGTGATAAATTTGGCAAAAGAGCACATAATTCAAGGTCCTAGGGTATTTATGAAGTTGTGTCGGAGGGATGTTATTTGTGGTGGTGAGACCCATATCTATAACGAGGGACTATGGATAAGTTTTCCTTCTTTTATTCTCTAAACTGTGCAATAGAGATGTGTCCTAAGAAACTTATGTTGATTTATGTGTTGTTCCAAATCTTTTGACTATGCCCCATGTACGAGGTGTTAGAGAGAATAAAGTTCATATCCTTAGTAATATAATTCCGTCAAGCTTAGATAAAAAGAGTGAATTTTGGCTAAGCCATTAGATAAAAAGAGTAAATCATAAATTTAGAACCTCATACAACTATATGCTATCACAGATACACATATTAGGTCTCTTATTACCTAATGACTTAGCCACAATTCACTCTTTTTATCTAAGGGAACATACACTACACTCGTACCAATTTGAAGAAAGTATGTTGAGCTAAGGCTTCAAGTATTAGATTCTTAGTTTTGCGCTTAAAGTGAGACACCTTTAAAGTTATTGAGCATAATGCATGTTTTGGATGAAGTATTGAACACCAATTTGGTGGTACAAGTTTAGATAACTACAACTCCATAAAGCTTTCGCATGTATGTTTAGTCTTTCATTCAGTAGTCAGCCAGGCTAAGGGTTTGTTTGGGACTGACACTGACTTTCAAGTGTTGGCCATGTCATGGTGTTGGCTCAGGGTATGACACTTAAAACTATATAAAAGAATTTGGTGGAAACTCGCTACTAGGAGGGGATTTCAACAAACTCCTAAGCACAATAGATGTAAACAAAGGCAAGCATATAAATAAGGGACTTATAGGAAATAGTGTAAGTATTGTGAACTAATCGACATGGGCTTTAAGTAAAGCCGATTCACGTGGCTAAATAAATGCTTCAAAAATAGATCACAACTCATATATGAAAGACCTAATAGATTCTTTGTGAATGATAACTGGATCCATAAATTCCCAAACACCCAAGTACAAATCTTACCACACACCCATTCTAACCATCGTCACCTTCTCCTATCTCTATTCTCACTCGCGCGCCATACTTGTGACAAACTCTTCAAATTTGAAACTATGTGGAACATCCACTAGACCTTACTAATATCAATAGTGACTCATGGGATAGAGTAGGTAGCATCTTGGAAGTAATACCCATCTTTCAAAAGAAGGTAACAGAGTGGAAATACTTCTTTTGGAAATATCTTTTACAGGAAGAGGGAACTCTTTAGGGTATTTAGAAATCTCCTAATTATGCAAATAGCATCTTCTTAACAAAGCTTGAAGAAAACCTTATTACTGAGTAAAACTTTCTCCTTTTTATTGAAGAAGGATACTGGAAATTAAAGTCTTAGAGTGTAACACCCCCAAATTTCTTTCTACTTGATCTGGAGTAAATGGGCAAAGGTTGTTCGAAAACTATTAAGAAAAGCTACAGAAGAAGGTTCATGAGAACCATTTACGACCCGTAGATAGGTTTACGACTCGTAAAATGAGTCTCGTGAAACCCCAGATGACTTTGTGAATTTTTGTAAGTTTGAATCATATATACGAAATGGTATACGACTCGTAGAATATTTCATGACTCGTAGAGGAGGTTTCATGAAAAATTCCAATAACTTAAGTTTCAGGACCCCCTATTTACGAGAGGAATTTACAACCCGTAGAATGTTTTATGGATCATAGAGAGGGGTTTCGTGCCAACTTCCAATAACTCAGATTTTTAGGCACCTAGTTTATGAAGGGTGGTCTACGGCTCATAGAATGGTATACGACTGGTAGAGGGGTCTCATAAAATCGGGCGATAGTTTTTAGGAAGGGTAATTTTGTCTATTCCTACCCTTTTTACTTTAACTCTTGGATGTTTTGGACTTAATTTAAGTCCTGAATGAGACCCTAAGCGTATTTTCCACCATTCATCACACTTAGGGCTTTCTTGAAGAACCTTAGAGGGAGGAGAAGAGCTAGAAGTCTTGATTTAGCACGAGGATTCTTTGAAATCTGATTGTCTCTTCCGTTCTCAGGTATGTAAGGCTTACTAAAGAGTGGAACCACATTCGTTCACACGCCCCTTCACTTATTTGAGTCGAAATTAAGGACAAGAACTGAGTTTTGAATAATTCTATCCAATTAATAAATCATTGCATTTATCATGAGGTCTTATTATGTTACATGAGAAAATTTTTGTATTGTATGATCATTGATATGAGATTTACATATGTATTTTATACTAGGTAGCTTGAACCTTAAATTGTATAATTCTATGTAATTCTATGCATGGATTGAGTTGAGGTTGAGGTTGAGCTTGATGTTGAGTTGATGAGCTGAGAAAATTTTGCATCACATAGCATTAAAAGCATATTGAACAAAATCACTTATACTATCATGAACTACTTGCATTGCATAATGACTCAATTTAAATGAGTCTAAATGACCGTCTGAGTCGAGTTTGATTGTCTACATTGATTGACTGAGTTGATGAGTAACTGAGACGAGTTGAGATAAGGTAACCAAATGACGTTGGGATTTTGATGTGATTGATTGAGAACTTGAGGATTGAGTTGATTGATTGAGTTGAGCATGTTTTAGACTTGGGAGAAGTATCGAGCACCGAGCTGGGAGTGAGTAAACATATACTTTAACCCACAAAACTATATTGCTAGCGTAGGATAGTCGTATAACTCATTTTGGCGACTCTTGTCCTGCAAGTGGACATTTATTATGGATCCAAGAGAGAGGTTGATCATCCTTTACCGTGGCAAGTTTAGGACGACGTGGCAACAACGTCCCCTTCATTGTGCATCACCAAACTAAAGGTGATGGGATTGGATATCGGTTCAGAGAAACTTCTAAGCATTATTGGTTGAGCATGACATTTTAAACTGAGTCTGATATTTACTGAGCAGGTTTTTAAAAGAGCAGGAATCACTTTAAACTTGCATGTACTAAGTCGAGCATGAGTTGTTGAGTTGAGATGAGTGAGTTGAGCCTTATTTTTTCAACTATTTTACATACCACTATATTCCATGTACTAATGTCCATTGGACCTGCTTTTTTTATGATACGGATACAGGTGATAGAGGAACTTTAGCCCGCGCTTTGTTGAGGTCAAGATAAATACACTTCCAGAGTTGGTGAGCCCTCTTTGCTTTCCGGAGGAGCTCTTTTATCTTATGAGTTGACTTAGTATATCATTTTATTTCTATTTCTTCTTTGATTTGGGGTGTCCATGGCCTGGCATGGCCCCATCTAGATTGTTGAATAGAGGCTTCATAGAAAATGAGTAGAGGATTTTTTGAGCATTTGGTATTTCCAAACTAATTCATTGGAAACTATGAGTTAATAGATTTATGTTATCTTGATGATGTTATATTCATTTTGAGTTATTTCTTCCGTTGTTGAGATGATGTGACGATGAGGCCAGGTAGTTCCCTTGGGGAATCAGAAATGGTTCTTCAAGTGCTGGCCATGCCAAGGTACCCTCTCGGGGCGTGACATAGAGTAAATTAATTAGCGGAATAGGGGGGATGCAAACACTAGAAGAAATTGAATCTTAGTGCTATGTTCTAATGAAGGGGAATGAATTTACAATCAAAATAGCAAAAAAATGTCACCTAAATTTACTTTAGGGATTTGTTCAACACAAAACAAATGTCATCAAAATGGTTTTCATCACTACTTGATAACCTTTGTAATCATATAGACCTTTCCAATCTTGGAGAAATTCCTTTGGAGGAGGAAGTACATAGAGCTACGTTTTCTTTTCAACCCTAAACAGCCCCGGGACCTAATGGCCTACATCCTTTCATTTACCAAAAATATTGAAACATAGAGGTAGCTCTTTCATATCTTTATGCAAAAGTTCCTTCTTATAAGAGCACATTCCTGCAGGAACGTCTGTCCTCCAAAAAAGAAAAATGCCAATAACATAAAAAATTTTAGGCCCACAAGCCTTTTTAGACCACATACAAAAGTTATAACAAAGATTATTTCTAAACGACTTAGGCCCTTCATAGAGAGAATTGGGCGTTGCTAGTCCAACTGTAACGACCCAAACCATTGTTATTTAGTTAGACAAACCTCATCAGCATTCACAAAGGGTTTGCCAACCATTTCTCCTTGATCATGGGCCTTCATGGTCGCATTCGCGATAGTCAAATGGGCTTGATCTAAGACCAATCAATATTTGAAAAAAAAAAATTTTTAAACACAATTTTTTTCTCTATTTAGCTCCAATTTGAGTGATTTAAAGTCTTGTGTGTTAGAGGTTGTCGTGGGTACGTGTTGGGAGTGTTAAAAGTTGTCTATTTAAGGTAATTTTGGACTTGAATATGTTGTCATCTCCACTTTTCTTAGCCTAAATTGATAAAATTCTGCATGACTTATTTTGACACTGTTCGAAGTCCCGAATTATGTTTTATTTTGGGACACAGGTTTGGATTCTGAGCTTTCGAATACAAGTCTCACATCTTTGTTTTGAATTTTTATTTTGGTCCATCTGTGAAGTATATATTTTTGATGTCTAATTGAATATGGAGTGCATGTGATTAAAAATATGAACTACCGTATATACTTAGAGTTTTAACCATAATATGAATAATCCTATTCCCAACCTATATATTAAGAGTTCCAAATGAACACTCGAATATACTAAAAATAGTATCATAAACACCTCTTATATAACACGTGTGATTATCACTTGCTTGACGCGGATGACACATCAATGTCCGTGCTAGCTTATCTATCACAAATATTACTAAGGCCCATCTCTTCAAACTTTTTCATGCACTAGCATCATCCTGCGTAGCAGGAATATTCTGCCATAATGGTGTCACAATGGTGGGATGGGACCCGCTATAGTGGGTCGATGGATCAAAATTAAAATACACAAATTTTTATTTCCCATATTTTCCTTGGGATGACGAAATAGACAAGAGTCACACCAAAAATCCTCAGAAGGCTTCTCTAGCCTAGGAAGAAGGGGAAAAGGGATACTAGTGCGAGGAAGCTACAACCTACACGATTCAACCCATCACATTATGGTGATAATCTTATGCAATGAACCTGTTTGATGTACTTATGACTTCGAATGTGGTTGTTTCATTATGATTGCGATTATGCATACTGTTTGTGATTGCTAGTTAGCTTGAGTACCATGCCTGGTATAAGTTAACCTCATTTGGTACAGATACCATGCTTGGTACATGATTGCCCATTGGTTCGTTTGGATTCCATGCCTGATACATGACATCACTTGGTTGGCTCGAGCAAGGAGTTTGTTTCTCTTATGGCCATCTCTATTCATTTTCTTGGACACCATTTCAGACTATCGAGTAAAATCTTTTGCTTTTGCTCTATTTTTCGTGCTATTTCCAATAAGGACTGAGTAGACATAGATCAAGTATCCCTCTTAGTCCATTTTTTTCCTTTCTCACTTTGACCGTCGAAAAAATTACCGTCATTGTTTAGTCTTACATTTAAAGGCTATGGTTTGATCCACGTTATCGGAATGTTATCATTAGCCTCAATTTCTTTACATATGCTCCTCTAAGTTCCCCGCATATTAATTTTTAGCGAAGAAGTTTTTAGCAAAGAAGTTTTTGTATTTTCAGATAAAATACACCAATCACTTCACCAACTTCTTTGCCGAAAATTAAAAACCTTAAGTTATTTGTTAGGACTCTAGAAATAAGATATTTTAAAATGTTTGAAGGAATTAGACCCTCACTACATAGAACCAACATTAATATCATTAATTTTTTCTTGTAGGTGACTCACAAGCATTTCAATAAAACTGATATTTGGGGAACTTAGAGGAGCATATGTAAAAAAATTAAGGCCAATATTTATCAAATTGATAATATTCCAATATTGTGGATCAAACCCTAGCCTCTAAAAGTAAGACTAATTAAGCAATGATGGTAGTTGCTCTGATACAGTCAAAGTCGAGAAGGGAAAAAAGGGACCAAGAGGGATACTTCATTTATGCCTACTCAATCCTTATTAGAAATAGATGAACTACAAAGCAATAGCGAAAGATTTTACTCGATAGTCTAAAATGGTGCCCAAGCAAATGAATAGAGATGGTCTAAAGAGAAATAGACTCCTTACTCGAGCCGACCAAGTGATATCATTTAACAGGCATGGTATCCAAACCAACCAAGGGTAATCACGTACCAGGCATGGTACTTGTACCAAGTGAGGTTATCTTATACCATGCATGGTACTGGAGCTAATCAGCAATCACAAACAACATGCATAATCACGATCATAATGAAACAACCACACTTGAAGTCATAAGTATATCAAACAGGTTCATTACATAAGATTATCACCATGAAGTTATTTCACGTTCACCATAAGATTATGTAGATTAATGGGAGGAATCCTGCCTAGGACTTCGGGCATGAAGTAGGGTTAACTAATTAAGTGGTAACAAATGTTGGAACAAGAATGTGCTAGGTGGATTGATATTAGTCTAGCACAGACAGTAATGGCTTAGTCTAAATTATTAGCCTTAGAACTTGGTGCTGGGATAATTAGTGTGAACATCCAAATTCATATTTAAAAATTGTTGGCCTATTAGAAGTACTAGACTTGTGGTAAATAAGAGGGTACAAGGTTGATTATTAGTTTGTATATGTATGTGAATTGCCCTCATGTTAATAATATCCTATAATCGAATAGAGGGACAAGACAAGCAGACCGTATGTCACCATATCTATTCATTCTCTACATGGAAGTACTATTGTTGACCCAATTTATGAGCACGAGGAGCAGGTTGAGGACCCTATTTAGCCTCTTGCAGCATCAGAGGATACATCATATTACAGGAGCTATTGATTTAGTTGTTGGCGAGGTTGGGGGGTACCCTTGCTACTAGTGATCTTCCAGGTACCTCAGTTCTAGCTATACCTGTTGGTCCTTCACAGCTAGCTCAAGGACCTAGTATGGGATTCCAGACCCCGATTTATTTTCTATGTCTTCTATTACACCTTTGAGGTTTTCAATCCCGCCTGTTTCTGCCAGTGCTGCTATGTTCTTGTCTGAGTAGAAGAACTTTGAGAGATTTATGAGATTGGATCCTCCCAGATTTAATATACGGCCAGGATGAGGTATATGACTTTCTGATAGTGTCAGGATCGACTATTTAATATGGGTATTCTGGAGGCACATGGAGTAGTTTATACATCTTACCCATTTATAAGCATGGCTAAAGAGTGGTGGAGGTCGGTTATGGCCCGGAGGCCACTTGATGCTCCAACGATGGGTTGGAAGATCTTTCTTGAGAGGTTTGTACCCTATAGCATTCGTGATAGATGTTGTGATGAGTTTTCTTCGGTAGATTATGGCAGGGTTCTATGACTATGACCGAGTATAAGGAAAAATTCCATGAGTTGTCCTACTACTCCATGTCTAGAATTCCCACGGAGTTTGAGCGGATTCGCTGATTTGTGAAGGGGTTTTCAAGTTATCTCTAATAGGACCCAACCTTTCTTTGTTATCCGGTGGTTCCATTCAGAGCATTATTGACCATGCTAGGATGATAGAGAGTATCAGATATGTATGACAAGGTGGTGGTAAGAGATCCTGCCATCATGGTCAGTTTGGAAGTTATGCACCCAAAGATAGAGATTCTCAGAGGCAGGGCACCCAGAGTTATCAAGGGAGACCAGTTTATGCAGCCATTCCTGGTGTGGATAGTACAAGCAGGCCAAGATTTTGCCAGACCAGTTATGATGGTTCCTCCGATTTAGGGATGTGTAGTGGTTCTTCAGATCATCCTTCTCAGAGTTCTTGGCCAGAGGTTGTTATGTATACGAAGAGTTAGGCCATAAGGCAAAAAATTGCACCAGGCGTGCTCCTGTTTCTTTTCCATCGAGGACATAGATAACCCAGTCTACACCAGCCCCTACAGTTAGAGGCAATTCATAGAGCGTGAGGGGAAGTACCAGAGGTGCTAAGGGTGGATCTAGAGTTGGTGCTTGTGGTGGATCACAAGTCAATGGTGAGAAATGGATATGTTATGCTTTTCTAGTCCGGACAAAGGCGGAGAAATTTGTTGATACGATTACAGGTATTGTTCCAATTTGCCATCGTTCAGCTTTTGCATTATTTGACCCTAGGTCCATCTATTCGTGTGTATCGTGTTATTTTGCTAATGATATTGACATTATTGTGAACCCCTTGATGTGCCTATTTGTGTTTCTACACCGTGGGTGAATCCTTAGTAGTGGATTGGGTGTATCGGGGTTGTATAGAGGTAACTCAAGTAGGGAGACCCAGACTGATTTGGTCCTCCTAGACATGTTTGACTTTGATTTTATTTTGGGAATTTATTAGTTGTCCCCTTATCATGCGATCCTTAATTGTTATGCTAAGATTATAACCTTAGTGTATCTAGGTTTACCTCAGTTAATGTGGACAAGTGCTCCTAGCTCTTATCCTAAGAGGGTGATTTTCTATGTTCATACTTGGGGTATGATGGAGCATGGACGTTTATCTTATTTGGCTCATGTACGCGATATTTCTAAGGAGCCTTCTTTTTTATAGACGACAAGGGTAGTTAAGGAGTTCATGGATATGTTTCGTACTGACTTGCCAGGTGTTCCTTCAGATTGCAATATTAATTTGGATCCTGGCACTAAGCCTATATCCATTTTCCCTTATTGTATGGATCCCTCAGAGTTAAAGGAATTGAAGGAGCAATTAGAAGGTATGTTGAAGAAAGGATTTGTTCGGGCTAGTGTGTCACCTTGGGGTACACCAGTGTTTGTTCGTGAAGAAGAAGAATGGTACTATGAGAATGTGTATTGACTATCGTCAGTTAAACAAAGTGACCATCAAGAACAAGTATCATTTGCCTTGTATAGATGATTTATTTGATAAGCTACAGGGTGCCTTTGTTGCTTATTATGATGCTTCTGGTGCCGGTTTGGATGCAGTGTTAATGTAGAAGAGAAAAATCATAGCATATATTTCGCGATAACTAAAGGCCCATGAACAAAACTACCCTACTCATGATTTGGAGTTAGCCATAATGGTGTTTGTTCTGAAGTTATGGAGGCATTATCTCTATGGGGTACATTGCGAGATCTTCACAAACCATCATAGCCTTAAGTATATTTTCCCTCAGCCTAATTTGAACATGAGGTAGCGTTGGTTGTTGGAGTTGCTGAAATACTATGATATCTCTATTCTTTATCACCCTGGCAAGCCTAATGTCGTGGCTGATGCTTTGAGCCAGAAGGATTCTAGCATGGGTAGTTTGGTGTTTCTTAGGACGGAGGAGAGGCCTTTAGCTTTGGAGGTTCACTCTTTCGCCAGACAGTTGATCAGACTTGATATCTCCCTATCTCATAGTGTGTTGGCCTTCGTTGGGGCTAGGTCTACACTGATGGATCAGATTTGTGCTCACCGGTTTGATGATGATAAATTATGTGTGATTTGGGACAAAATGTTACGTGGTGAAGCAAAGGATTAATGGGCGCATTTGTGTGCCTAAGGTAGGTGATTGGGTTCGATTGATCTTGGAGAAGGCTCATTATGTTACGTATTCCATTCACCCTGGTGCGGCAAAAATGTTTCATGACCTGAAGCAACATTATTGGTGGTGTGGGATGAAAAGGGACATTGTAGAGTTTTTGGCTAAGTGTTTGAATTTCCAGCAAGTTAAGTATGAGCATCAAAATCCAGGAGATCCGATACATAGGATGCCCATTCCCGAGTGGAAGTGAGAGTGTATTACCATGGATTTTGTGACTAGATTACCCGTGACATTGGGTAAGTTTGACTTAGTTGGGGTGATTGCAGGCATGTTGACCAAATAGTTCACTTCATTCTGATAGGGACTAGCTACCGTGCGAAACAGCTAGCTAGGATCTATATACAGTGAGATTCTTAGATTGCATGGCATGCGTATTTCTATTATGTCAGATCAAGATTCAGTGTTCACCTCCCACTTTTGGAAGCCATTACAGCATGGCTTGGGTACACGGTTAGACATGATGGGTGTGATGAGGTTCTAGGATATGGTTTTATGTGGTGACTATTTATCTATTGTATTGTCTCCTTTTAGTGTACTTTATTCTTGGGTTTGGAATTAAGTTGTCTTTTTAGTCATGACCCCATTTTGGATCGTAACAATAAGAACTCTGAAGTCAAGCATGCTTGGGCGAGAGTAGTACTAGGATTAGGATGGAACATGAGCTTCATAGCTGGATAAGGGTGTTTGAAACAGAGAATATCGACACAATTATTGAACTCTAGCTACTGACAACAATTCGAGGGTCGTGGTAGGGGAGGGAAAAAGTGGAAGAGGAAAATCCATGGGGTAGATGGGGTAGGCTTAGTCAAATGTAACGAAATTTTTGGATCAGAGATGAAATTTTTGCCCAGAATGTTCCATTTTTAGCGGGGATGAATTGGGGGAAATGCAAGTTGAAGTGATGAATGTTGGTGTGCTATGGATTTGGTAACAAACTGGAATTGGAAAACATTGATGAGCTTATATGATATTTTTTTCATGTTTATCGGTGAATCGCAGAAGGAAAGAAAAGTTAGTGGTTGGTAGGATTGATCTTGTCAAAGCAAAAGCACCTGACTAGTCAATCCTACCAATCGCCAACATTTCTTCCCTTCGTGCGATCCGCCGGTAAACAGATAAATTTTTCATGTAAGCTCAACAATGTTTTTCCAATTCTAGTTTGTTAACAAATCCATAGCGCACCCACATTCATAGCTACAACTTCCATTTTCCCCAATTCATCCTCACTAAAAATGGAAAATTCTAGGCAAAAATTTCATTCCCGATCTAAAATTTCGTGACATTTGACTTGCCCTATCACATATACCCCATGTCTTTTTCCTCCTCCACTTTTTCCCTCTCCTACCGCCACCCTCAAATTGCTCTCGGCAACTTTAATTTATCAAAGAGCAACAATTGTGTCGATATTCTCTCGAAACTTGTCACGATCCAAAATTGCATCGCGACTAAAGGAGGAAATAGTAAATCAAAAAAGCACAACATTTACTTTAAAATACCAAAACCTAGAGTCATAAGTACAAGAGCTTCTAAGCAATACGAATCAGTAAATACAAAGTTGTCTCTCATAAGGAAGATACCTGAGAGTAGCTGTTGCATGGGATAAAGGGGTAGGGAGGATATAGCTAAGTTTTTCCATACAAACTATATATACAAAGCCAGCAGGAATACAAAACAAAGGAAAGCTATCTAGCCTATATACATTCAACCAAAGAAGAAGGACCTAGCAAAGCAGAAGGGCGAATTCGGAACTGGAAACCTAGAACCAGTGTTCTCCACTTGTTTGGATGTGGTGGACTGAAGTTTCCCTTGCACTCCATGTCGACACCACCTAATCCAAAGAGGAGAGGCAGAATACTAGCAGAAGCAGCAAAGGACAAGTAGAAAAGCATCAGATGTTCTTACCAAGTTAAAAAATGAAACACCAACAAGTAGATCCAGCATAAAAAAGTGGAGACATCACCTCGTGGTACCTGCGCACACAACTGACAAAACAAAGTGTAAGAAGACAGAAAAGAGAAGCTATGAAAGTAATGAATCGTACTTGATAGATGAGATAAGAGCAACCTTGAGCAGAAGGAAAGAATGAACAAAGTTGGAGATCCAAAGTAGCAGCTTATGAAGAGTTAGGTTACCCCAAGGCGGCCGCCTCTGAAGAGGGAGAATTCTAGAAATGAAAAGGCAAACAAACAGAAAACCCTACATTTTAGCAAAGTATGTCTATCAATATATACTTGTTTTGATGGGGCCGAATCTCTTTTTGGGAATGGGCCTGTTATTATCATTTCGTTCCTTTAGAATTAGACACTAGGCCCAAAAGAGTATTGTAATTGGTTTTTATGAATAAAATCCCCCGATTGAGTTAAAAAAAAAACAAAATTTAGTTGCCAAATATGGAGTCACGAAAGACAATGTCACACCCAGATCAAGAAATATATAAACATCAAAAGAAAAGAGTCAGAGCATATCTGTAATAATATCGTGAGAGTTCTCTTGATCTTGGTGACTACCCATAGCATATGAGGAGATGAACATACCTAGTTAAGAAGATGAACGGAACCCTAACTTCCCAAGTGAAGAGCCTCTTTTTTTTTTTTTTGGCTTCATATCACCATATCTATTTGCCTATATCTACATTTATTTATATTTATACTATATAAGCTAGTGTCTGGTCATGAATTTTAATTTGGTTAAAGATTTTCATATCATCATAATCTATCTATCTATATCTATATATACATCTATTTATACTTATACTATATTAATTGAGAGTTTGGTCATAGATTTTCAAACACTTTTTGCAAGTCATTTTTGGATAGAGTTTTTTGGTCAAGTTTTACCATGTGCTTGGCCATAGTTCTTAAAGAAATATTTAACTTTTCAAAGAAATATGATTTATACCTACAAGTTTTAAAAACTATTAAAAATACGTATAAGTTTGTATAATCATCTTAATTTATTATATATGAACATATTCTATGAAATGTCAGGTCGTAATGAACACAACTAATGAATCTAAAAAAGAGAAACAGATTAACAAAAAAAATACCATTGATTTGTATATGTAAAACTACTATATACTAATAATGCAATTAATTTTTACATTATTAATTAGTTTACCTTGTTATATAATAACTTTTAACATGTCACTTATTTTACTTTTTATATTATCAAATCAAGTTTTATGATAGAGAGAAATGTTAAATGTATAGCCGGTCAATTTAATTTGACAATGAAAACTCATTCATATGATGACACCAATGATTGAAACGAAGGTAATTTTCTTCAATATCTTTTAGGCTTACAGTTGAAAATTATTTATAATTAAAACATAAGCTTCGAAAGATGCTGAAAATATAAAGCTTTGGTACTTCAAAGGCTAAGATTGTATTGATCAATCAATTATTATGGGTTGTGAAGTATAATAATTATAGGAAATAATTAAGTTAGACAATACCATAGGTGTAATACCATGTACAATCTCAGTTGAAAATAACCCAAAATAAGAAAAAAAAACTGCATGTGGTGGACCTGGCTAGGTCCTTGTCGTGAATCTGGATATTTATTTTTTGTGCGCGAAATTTTTTAACCAGAAAAGTCCCTCTCAAGTCTACATCTGTCCAATCTTAGGTAAAAAAAATTATCGTAGAAAGTTTATTAAAAGAAATTGAACTAAGAGGGAACCAGTCCACATCATGGAATTATTCCATCTAAGGCCAAATATTTTTGGCCTATCTTCAGTTTTAAAGAGGGGCATCCCGATTTTTTTTTCACTTTTCCTAAACTTAACTCACGTCATTTTAAGTCGAAATTGCCCTCATATTAGTGCCTACATGTAGTTTTCCCCTCATACGTCTAAGGCTTTGAGAACAAGGGTTAAGGAGAAAAAGAAAAGGCAACGGTTCGGAAATTCAAGTCAAATATTCAACTTTTGAGTGTCTAATCTTCATCCCAGGTAGACATGTAAGACTAACCTAAATGTTAGATTGAGTTCAATCATGATGTGCCCCACTTCTTCATTTAGTAAAATGGAGGTCAAACTTGAGTTCTTGAATTTTCTATGACTGAGTTCTTGAAATTATTCTAAATCCTAGTGAATTTATGCATGTTATCACCTAAATTGATGTGTTTATGAAGAAAGTTTTAGAGCATTTAAAACATACTCAAAACTACGCTTTGCATTATGAAAAATATTCAATAGTAAGTGAAGGATATAGTGATGCAAATTGGATCACGGGATTAGATTAAGTAAAATCTCTAAGTAGATATACATTTATTCCTGGTGGTGGAGCTCTTGGAAATTACCAAAACAAACATGTATTGCTTTCTCCACTATGGAATCTGAATTTATCACTTCAGATAAAACTGGTGAAGAAGCTAAATGACTCCAAAATTTCTTGGAAGATATTCCTTATTGGTCTAAACTATTGGCACATGTATGCATACATTGTGATAGTTAGACTGTAATAGGTAGAGTACGGAGCATGATGTATAACAACAAATCTCATCATAGAAGAGGAAGATATAATTAATATCATTAGAGAACTACTCTTTAGTGAAATTTTCACAATTGACTATGTAAGATCAGAAGATAATGTGTCAGATCCACTTACAAAAAGCCTAATTAGAGAGGGAGTTAAAAGGTCATTTAAGAGGATAGATTAAAGCATAGAATAAGTCAAGCATGATGGTAACTCTACCTAGAATATTGAAGATCCCAAGAGCCCTTTCTTCTCTTTTCTTCTATTAGTTAGCTTGGATATTCAAGGAGACCAAACAAAATTGTATTTGACGGTCCAATATTGTCAAATAATCTAACTCATTCTCGTGATAAAGACAATGTTCAATAAGCCGGGATAAAGATGACATTGAAGCTTTTCAATGATTTCTAGGTTTGGCAAGGCATGACCAAGTAGCTTTTCTACGGGAGTAAACGTTTAGGAATCATCTATGTGGGAGTGAAATAGAAGCCACTTCAAAGAATATTAGTAAAGGCTGATTTTCTATGCTCTCATGAAATCAGGAAGTGTCCATGGCTGAAACGAACAAAATTATGAGACTCATAGATGGTAAAAGTCTAGTTGTGTGAATTACATTGTCTAGGTCTACATTCATGTTCGATGGTCCAAAGATATCGCATCTACCAACTGATCGAGTGCATCCGATATAAGTTCACTAGAAAAAGTTCAAAGGAGAACTCACTTATCTTGATGCAACTAGTCTTTATTTATAATCACACACTAGTTTGTGTATATGTATCTTTCATGTTATTGATATTCTCATTTATGTGGGGAATTGCTATATTCAATGTATAATGTGTGAATAGATAATAGTACATGGAATAAAGATACCATTATTAAAAAGGTGAAAATATTGCAATTATGAATGAAATTCCATTCATGAATACTTATAACATATGAATGTAATATTTCACATTTCTATGCAGCCTTTCGTATTTCTTTGCAACCTTTCATCTACTACACATGAATCTTTATGCTACCTTATAGGTTAAAAATATCATAATCTTTCTCTGATATTGGATGGAGTTTTTTTTTTAAAAGTTTTTTTGGTTAAAAAAAACTTCTTGTTTTTCAAAACTTTATGTGACTATAACCTTTTAAGTGATTCGTTGGACAACAAATTTGAGGTACCACTATTTGTTTGTCGTGGGGTCACTTTATCCTGGGAGCATAAATTTCCTTAGGGAAACTTTATAATTTCAGAGGACTTGATTCTTCTTCCTTTTCCATCTTGTTCATTAGATGATTTTTGTTTTCAAATTAATTTTACTTCATATTATATATTTCATTATTTGTATGAAATTTGTTTAAAATTATTTTTTTAAAAAATTAAATTTTACATTACACAATTATTATTATTATATTCAACAATATATTGAGTTACATAAATCATAAGTGAGTTTCTAGATCCAAATTGCTCTCTTATTCAATCTTTAGCCATAAAAGCCTCCTATAGAAAAAAGAATGACTAAGCATAGCTATAGTTGAATTAGCTAGAAGTACATTCAATGGGAAGATGGAAATTATTTGTCATTAAAGACCAAAAAAAAAAAAGAACATTATCATTTTATCAGGGATAAATTAAGAAAACATTATCACATAAATTAAAACGAGAATTAATAATCATATCGACTTGGTATAAAGGAAAAATCTTCCCCCTTTTTTGCTTTCTTTTCTTTCCTTTTTCCAACTCAATAGTCAAATCGATTCGGTAAAAGAAAGAAAGAAATTATATAGTACTCTCAAAAGAAAGAATACTATCATCATGTTGACTATTGATTGTCCTTTACAGAAAAAAATAATTTATATACATCTATATTATAATAAATTTAATATATTATCAATATGTTATAATTTAATTATTAAAGAAAATAATGAATTTTGTTATGTTGATTAATAATTTTTTTAAAAATAAATAATTATGTGTTATTTTCTTTTAAATAATTATCTTTAAATTCTTTTACACTATCATGTTCGCCATTAATTGATAGATTTCTTAGAATTTTTCTTTCTTGAAATTGGAAGAATAAAAATTGAAAAGACGGTTTCAAATTTAATTTATACTTTTTTAAAAAAAAGTTTAATGAAAACTTCTTCTATTATCAACATTTATTATTCATTGATAGATCTAAAAAGTTTACACTGTAAAAGGAGCTGGCCATATTACCTAAAAAGTTATCACATCAATCAGTAAAATTTCTACTCAGATTCTTCCTGTGCTTGGGAGCAGGGGCGGAGGGTTTATCTGAACCCCTTTGGCAAAAAAATATATTATTTATATATGATTAAAATAATTTGATATATATATATATATATATATATATATATATATATATATATATATATATATATATATATATATATATATATTGTATATATATATAATAGATGTTTAACCCCCATCAATTAGTCCGTGTGTCTACTTTTTTCGATTTTAAACTCTTTACTGATAATTCTGATTCCACCACATGCTTGAGAGCATATATAGAAGGCCTACTCTAAAGAATCATATAAGTGAACAAAGGGCAACATTAAATAATTTGATATATATATATATATATATATATAATAGATGTTTAACCCCCATCAATTAGTCCGTGTGTCTACTTTTTTCGATTTTAAACTCTTTACTGATAATTCTGATTCCACCACATGCTTGAGAGCATATATAGAAGGCCTACTCTAAAGAATCATATAAGTGAACAACGGGCAACATTAAAATTAATCGTCATTTCTTTAAATCTATAACATAAAAAATACCAACCAAAACACATAATAATAAAAAAAAGTTTACATTTCATGGGGAAAAAAAAACAAGAAATTAACACACACACCCCATTCACCAACCAAGAGCATCAAGAATACCTAAAACCACATCACAAATATGCTTAAATCCCTCTTCCCTAATAGCAAGTTGAGGTGGATAATTTAATTTTGGGTTCCTCCTTAACCCATTGTGAAAAACATTAGGATAATCGGCAGCATCCATAACATGCATGTAAGAATACCCATTGTGATCCCCCCCCCCCCCCCCCCAAACCAAGAGCATCAAGGATACCTGATGAACATATCTTGAGATTAATCTTGGATTCTAGAAAAGGAAATAAATTTTCCCTCTGCTAACAAAACAAGTATAAGTTATCAAAACATATAGTCTATAATCCTTTTTAACTGAAGAATAGCCTAGAAACACTGCAGAAATAGCTCTGCGAGAAAATTTATGCTCCCATTTAGTGTTTGTTGTATAGCAAAGGCATCCTATGACTCTAAGATGATTAAGTGATGTGGTGTTAGAAGGAATCCTATTGATTATGTATACACCTCCTAGGATGCATTCACCCCAAAATTTTAATGAAAGCCCACTCTGAAATCTTAATGCACTAGCTGTATCAAGAATGTATCTATGCCTCCTTTTTACTAGACCATTCTATTGAGGAGTATAAGGACAAGATGATTGATGGATGATTCCTTCTGTACCAAGTAGTTTTTTCACCTTATGATTCATGAGTTCCCACCATTGTCTGTCCTAAAAGTCTTAACAGTACAAGAGAACTTATTTTTTGTCAAGGCGAAGAAGTATCTCAGTACTACAATGCACTCATCTTTAGAATTCATCAATTAGACCCAAGTGTGCCTGCTATAATCATCAACTAACGTAACAAAGAATCTCTTAAAGTCATGAGTAGGAAGCTTAAAAGGACCCCAGACATGACAGTGTATTAATTCTACGAAACAAGAGCTTTTATTTACACTAGTTGGCAATGACAGTCTGGTTTGCTTTGCTAAAGGTCAAACTGTACATTGTTCTACATTATCAACTAGTTTTATGTTTGAAAACATATGAAACTTCTTTAAATTTCTTATTGGAACATGTCATAATCTCTCATGCCACAGTTGTGCATCTAACACTTTGTAATGCTAAGGAGTTTGAAGCATTCAAACCAGCCATTAACAATTTTCCTGTGTAGCTCTTATTGCTCTTGATATCCAGCACATATAGATCACACTCCAGCTTACCAATCCCTTTCACTCTGTCAGTTGAGATGTCCTCAAAGACACAATAATTGGGAAAGAAAGATACAAAAGAATTTGCATCTTTTGTGAGCTTGGAAACTAATAATAGGTTGTATTTGAACTTGGGCACATACAGTACACTCCTAATAACTTGTTCATCTAGGATCTGAGATGAACCTATATGTGTGATCCTACTGATTTCACCTGTAGGTAATTGTATACCTCTTGTCTCATCAACAGGTAATTCTAGATAGCTTGTAAACATGTTCAATCCAGACACCATATGGTTAGTGGCCCCAGAGTCAACTATCTATTTATCCTTCTCAATCTTACTAATAAGAAGTGATAAAGGAATACCTGTAACTTTAACATAAGCAGCTATGTCTTATGAGATTGTGGTTTAGAACAATATCTTGAGGATCTGTTGATATTGGTCATTAGTGAAATAGTTACCTTGTTTGTGCATCTGCCATCTTTCATCCTTTTGGTCTTCTTTCTGATTACCAACTTGAGACTTAGAGAAATTAAGTTGAGCATTGTTAGTTGTGGGTATGTTTCCTACAAATGATCTTTTCTTTATCTTGAAATCATCTATATATCCTATTAGCTTCCAGTAATTGTCCTTAGTGTGGCCTCTTTTCTTACAATAATCACATGTCATAACCTTAACCATTTCTCCTCGATAAAGTATTCCTGATCCATGAGTAAGTCCTGCATTGGTGGTATGATTGTTGTTATATGTCATCACCTGTGCTCCTAGCTCGAAGGAGTGCGGTACAACTGCTTTCCCTCTTTGGGTCTCTTTCTGTATCACCATAAGATAGGCTTCACTGATGCTAGGCGTTGGAATCATAAGCATGATTTGAATCTTAACCTGGGCAAATGACTCATTCAATCCACTCAAAAACTGCACACGTCTATGTTGTTGAAGGTATTCTGCAAAAACCTTCAACTCAGGACATGTGCAGGATGGAATAGGAACCATAACATCATATTCTCCCCATAGATCTCTCAATTTGAGTAGTATGTAGCAACAAATCCTAAGCCTTGTGTTAGATCCACAATTTCCTGATGCAGTTTGTAAATCCTAGATATATTTCTCTTGTCAGATCTCTCCTTAAGTTCCTTCCACACACTAGCTAGTAGCATTAGATCCATAGACTACACTACTGTACAAGTTCTTTGCCACAGTGTTCATGATCTAGCTAAGAACAAATGCATCATACCTATCCCATTGTCCATGTAAGGATGCATTATATGAATTCCTCTTACAAGTTCCATTAACAAAGCCTATTTTGTTCTTTGCAGACAATGCTATCTGCGCAGATCTCGACCACAAATTGTAGTTTTCTGTTCTAGTTAGTTTGAAATCTATTAAATGTTCACCTGGTGAATCTGAAGGCCTCAAATTCAGAGGATGATTTGCTCCAATGGTAATCTCTTCATCTCAATTACTTCTGTTGGATTCATTTGCTTCATTCACCATTAGTTTACTTTTCAAACGAACTCTTCTCCTCAGATTCCAGCAATCTCCCTATGAATCGATCTTCAATCAAGGAGCTTGAATCAAGTGCTCAGCTATGTAAAGCTCTGATACCATATTGAATCATGTAACCACCATGGTTACTAATCTCGAGTGCCTCACAGATGTAGTGAAAAAGAGAAACTATTATTCACAAATGCTCCTTGAGTTGTATCAATTACACATCACTCACAGATTGTGTACTTCTATATTGATTTCTACACCTCCTCACACTATTTATACACACTAACTAATCCTAACTACTTTGTTAACTGATTGTGCCAATTGCATACAGCTGGCAAGGCTTCCTAACTAACTTAAGTTAGTTACACTCTAGTTGGATAGGATCATCTAATGCATTGCTTAACCATGATCATTATTCATTGATCCAACAGAATCCAACTAATTTGAGTCTAAAAAAGAAGAAAAAATTAGTAGAAAAATATCATTGATTTGTAATGGAAAACTACTATATACTAATAATGCAATTAATTTGTACATTAACTTATCACTTATTTTATTGTTTATATTATCAAATTAAGTTTTATCAAAAATATTGAATGCATGAGGTCATTAACATTTGAATCATCATAACGAAGTCAGGTAGTTTGTGATTGACTAGCCGACACTTTTGCCTTTCAACTTTATTAGTCAAATAATGTAAGAATAGTTAAGAGAACTAGAGAGCTAGATAGAAAAACTTGTAGCAAGTAAAGAATGAATTCTACGGTAATTTTCTCCAATATCTTTTGGGCTTGCAATTGAAAATCATTTTAAAAAATAAGCTTCAAAAGAACAATTTGTGATTTTCCCAGAATGAAATATAATTGTATAGCATCGAATACGATTGATATTTGTCATAGCTATAATTAGCTACTCTCAAAACATGCATTATTTATGCTTAATACTAACAAAATTCCTTCTTTTGGAAAATAGTCCCACCTTAGGGGAAAAAAATTGAAACTTGATACTTTGAGCTTGTCCTTAATTAACAATGCTTCTTTAAAATTGAACTGGAATTTCTTTATTTAAAAAACTGCTTATGCTTTCTTTTAAAAAATTTTAAAATTCTTTTTAAAATGATAACTAGATACACTTGAAATTTACTTTAATTATGAAAATAATGCATGATGATAATTGTACGAAAATTTTCAACAATTCTTAGCTAATTAGGGTCCACATAGTCAAATTTCATGAACCCTAGATAGCGTTATAGGAATAGTTTAATAAGAATCATTAAAATCATGTAATTGATAGCAGTTCATGCATGATTAAGTTAATAATCATGATATAAAACATATTTCATGCAATTGAATAAAAAACATCAAAAATCCATACTTGAAATAGATAGAAAAAGTTGTAGATCCTTTGGATCCATGAATGAATATCCACATACCTCACGTAGAATTCCTGCTATAAAATTATCGTTTTACCCCTCTCGATAGCGACTTCGAATCATGTTTGATTAATTTCAAAAGTTAGTTCTTGGGAATCTTGTAAAAGTTGAGATTTTTGTAAGTCAGAGGATCTTATCTATTGTGTGTGCAAAGATATCGAGATCTTGATGGTTTTTTTTACAAAAGAGATTTGGAAGAGTGACCCAAATATATAATAGTTTTAGGCAAAAGCTCAAATTAATACATACATGTTATCTGTTTGGATATAGAATTCTTATTTTTCAAATGCTATTTATATATTATAGTTTTTGTTAGTAGAATTTTTGTTACGTACTCTTTATACTCTACTAATTACAAAAACTATAATATATTTTCCTTTTACTAAAATGTAGAAGTAGAGACTTTTTTACTTCTACATTTTCCTCTTAATTATTTTGATGCGCATTATTTAAGTCAAAAGACTTTTGAAAACAATTTTTTTATTTTCACCAAGTAGGGATAAGGTCTATACGTACTGTTTACCCTCTCCAAGCTCTATTTATAGGACTACAATGAGTTTTTTGTTTTATGAATTTTTATCTTATTTTATTAAATTACTAGTTATGATAAGGTACATATATTGATTTAGTAAACACACGATAATAATAATAAATTTTAGCCGTAAGATGGATCTATAATTACACATCAATTGGCCCGTGTAATATGCTTAGTAGGGCTATTCAGAATCGAACCGAAATCAATACATCGGATCGAAAAAAGGTTATTGGTCTATTGATAATGAGTTATTGGTTTAGCGGTTTCGATAACGATTTTTATTATCAGGTTATCGATTTCTAACGGTTTAAGATTTTTTTCTTAACTGGTTAATTGATAATCCGATAGTAAATTAAATAACTATAATTATACCATTTTGTCTATAAAGTTCTTGACTTTGAGTTCAGTTTCATGCTTTTGTTTTTTATAATCTCAAACTCTTAGCTATTTTATAATGTGGCAGTGTTTGCTTTTGAGCAAGATGAAATATGTCATCTCATGTGCATAGTTTATTTGATTTGTCACTTTGTTTTCTTATTAATTTTTAATTAAAAAAATTATGTCAAATTTTAATGGTTAAATCGATAACGATTCAATAACCGACAACCAAAATCTTAATAATTCTATAGTGATTTAGCATATTTATAAATTGATAAACTTCATAATCGAACTGAACAATATGCAGAGCTTGGAGTAATATGCTTATGAATTATGACAACATAAGTAAATTAGTAGTATTACCATTTAACTTCTCTTTTTATGAAAATAATTAATATTGGATATAACGTGCATCAATATATAGTGAATGCTACAAACTCACTGTCTACAAAGAATCTAACTTGTCGATCTATATACTACCAATGCAATTAACTTTTATATTATTAATGCATTTTATTTTTAATACGATAAGTCAATTTAACCTAATTAAGTAGAGGGGCATGAATTCATATGTACTCATGCTCTTATTTGTAAATCATGTCGAGGAGTATTAGTCAAAGATAATTTGAAGATTATTTATGATCAAAAGAATGATTTGAAGTTCTTGCAGAATGAAATTATGAGAAAAGAATAGGAAAGCGCTTGAACAATCGATTTCACAAGTGGTCGTATCCATTATCATGCTTTTCAATGAGATTCCAAGGCGCTTTACCAAGAAGAAAGATTTTCTGAAATACTATTTTCTACCACTTTTCATAGAATCGTTTGTTATAAAAATCGAATGTTCGATTCTTATTCTGGTTAAGACTACTATTTTATTCATTCATTCTCTGTCTTTGATTCAAGGAGATAATTCCTTGCGGGTGAAGGTAAATAATGTGTCTTTGTCATAGCCATATAATTAGATTTTTCGAGATAAGCTGTTGAGGGAATTGTAATCTACAAAGATTCCACAATAAGCAAAGAATCATTTAATAGCTCCCAAATGGATACTTTTCATTTGATCATTAAAGCTTTTTGTTATCCACTTCAGTCAAATCCTTGGGATATATGTTACTACATTTTGAGTTGATAACCTAAAATAGATAAAGTCAGCAAATTTGAATTTCAAAACATCTGTTTAACAACAAAGTTTATCAAAATGATTAAGGAAACACATTAAAAAAGAAAGCCATGGACAAAGTTTATCCATTTCCGCAGCAACTATTTTGATACTATCTGTCAGAAAAGTTAATAGTCTTAGGCATAAAACTTACAAAGTTTTCAAAGTATCAAATTCACACTGTTAGGTTTTGCACACCCTACGAATTTGTCTGATCGTTGGAACAGGTTAGCCGACGTGTTTCAATGATGCAGAAATAAACTGGAACACAGCAATTTTACGTGGAAACACCCGGCTCACAAAAGGTGAAAAAACCACGACCTGTACCTCTACAAGATTTACTCCAACTTCACTACTTCAATATGAGCCTTCAACAAACGATTACAATTCCTAGTAATCTAAACTTCAAAACAACTTCCTAACTTCACATAAACCTCCCTAGGCTTATGTTACCAACGTCTTCGAGTTGCCCCCAACTTGAAGACTAGAATCTAATCTCAGTTATAGACTCTGAGAGATTACGCAATTGTTCAGAATTACAAAGAGAAAACAAAACTCCGAAACCCTACGTCAAGTTGCCGCGTTTCTCTTCTTCTTCGTCTCTCTCTTTTCCTGTGTCTGAATCTCTCTTTTTCTCTCTACTTCTTTCTTTTTTCTGCGTTTTTTTTCTTCTGTGAATTCTTTTCTGGTTTTATAGTTGCTGATCAGAGATTTAATTGCTCTCCACCTCTTTAAGGATAACACCAATTATTAGTGGAATCCTTTTTCCTTTAGAACTCCTTCTTCTAATCGAACTTCTCTTTTCTCCTTCTTTTATGCATCCTGTTTGAGTTGGAGTGGTATTCCTCTTTAAATCCTTCTTCTTGACAGTTGTTGTTTTTATGCGCCTTATTTCCAGCACCCTTTATTCCATTTTTATTGTGTGCAGCGTGTGCAGTTTTGCCACAGAAACAGTACGCTGAAAGAACCGGGTAGTCCAACCTGTTTCATTATCTTTTGTCAGCCATCAAAACTTTACTGCTCCAACAAATTCTCCCTTTTTGATGATGACAAACTTTCTGAGTGTCAGGTCTATTCATCTTTTCTGATTTATTTTCAGCTTTCCATAGTTCCCCTTGACTGTATGCCCTCTGCTTGTCCAGTGGATAGACCAGATAGCCTGACTTGTTCCTCTGATCCAACTTTCCATAGTTCCCCCTGATTGTGTGCCCTCTGCTTGTCCAGTGGATGAACCAGGTAACCTGACTTGTTCCTCTAATCCAGCTCATAGTCATCCTGTCCTCCCCCTTTTTTTTTAAAAGGTGTAAGTGAAAGAAACTTGTGCTTATAACCAGTCATGTGCCTTGAGCAAGCGCTATCCATGTCCCAATGCTTGCTTTCTTTCACTGCAACCTGTAAGATAGATCAAGGGTTAGTTTTAGGAACCCAGACTAGCTTGGGTCCTTTCCAGTTGTAAAATGGATGAATGAGATCCCTTCTTGCCCAAGTAGGCAACATGTTCCTTGACCTGTTTCTTTTATTATTTTCATGCCTCCTTTTGTGCACATGATATGTGTTTCTACTCCTAACATTGTTTGCAATTGGACACTCAGTAGTTGGATGTCCAATTTTTCCACAGAGGTAGCACAAATCAGTAGCAGTAACATTCTCTTGAAAGAACCCTATTCCAGCTTTCTCATTGTGACTCCTGCTTCCTAGATGGTTCACTATTCTTGATGACTGAGTCCATCTGTTTGCCTTTTCTAAGTCCAATTTTAAAATGGAGTTTTCCTGGGTCAATTTTCTCACTTTTTCTTTCTCACAAAAAAACTCAATTTTGCATTCTTTCAACTCAGTTTCTACCTTCTGAAGCTCTTCACTCGTCGTACTTTCACCCTTATCAGCAGCAGTTAACTTTTGGATTTCTGACTTTAGGTTCAACACAAGTGAATCAAGTTGTTTAACTTGTTTCTTCAACTTGTCATTTATTTCTTTTGCTTTATCCAGGCAGTTTTTTATCTCAAGATTTTCAAATTTTTTATCTGAAAAATCTTTAATTAGTTGATCCTTTCCATTTGCTACTTCTTGAAAATCGTCTATCAATCCATTCATTAGCAAGATTAGCTTCCTTTTTGAAAAGACATGCAACTTTTCTTTCAATTCAAAAATACTTACCTCAGATCTATCATCTTCTTCTAGATCTAAATCTCCAGCAGCCATGAACGCAGTTTCATCAATATTTTCAGTATCAGAATCTTCTAGACCTGATCCCCAAGCGGCCATCATGGCATAGGTTTCCTTTTCCTTTTGCTTAGCAGCTTTTTCTTTGATTTCTTTTTCAGCCCTTTCTTTTCTCCACTCAATCTCCCATAGAGGACACTGTTTGATGTGATGATCAGTTTTTCCACATTTGTAACATCCAGAGTTGCTTTTGTCATCGGACTACTTCCTGTTACCAGTGTCATCGGACCACTTCTTGTTACCTATTTCTTTCTTATCCTTCCCTTTCCTGTTCCTTAGGAACTTTTTGAATTTTTTAGCTAAAAATAATATCTGATCTTCATCAAGATCTGATCCCTCATCATCAGAAGCTTCTCTAAGAGCGAGTGATTTTTCATCCATTCCCACTTCTTCCTTTTTCTCTTCCATGTTCATCTCATATGTTCTGAGATTTCCAACCAGCTCATTTAATGTCATGGTTTCAATATCCTTAGCTTCCCTAATAGCAGTAACTTTTACATCCCACTTAGCTTTTGGTAAAATTCTCAGAACCTTGTCTACCTGTTCTTCAGAGGTAAGCCCTTTTCCCAGAGAAGCTAATTCATTAATAAGTAGTGTGAGTCTTGCCATCGTCTCTTGCAATGTCTCATTCTCTTTCATTTTGAAGGTCTCATATTCAGTAAATAGCATGGCAACCCTGAACTTCCTAACCTGAGCAGTTCCCTCGTGAGCAATTGTAAGAGCATCCCAGATTTCTTTTGCAGTGGAGCAATTTGAAATTCTGTTATACTCTTCTGGACCAAGACCACAAATCAAAATATTTTTAGCTCTGGCATTTTTTCTCATGGACAACAAATCCTTAGCGTTGAACTCCCTTCTCTCTTTCGGCACTTGTTGGTCCTCCACTTTTTTCATAGGAATAGTAGGGCCTATACTAATTCTATCTCAGAGTTCGTAGTCTTCTCCTTGAATGAAGTCCTCCATCCTAGCCTTCCACCAACCGAAATATGTTCCATTGAAAAGAGAAGGCCTCACAGATGATTTCCTTCTCCATGTCCAAAGGGTGGTGCAGTATTCATCTGGATTAATTCTTAGGTACTAGCCTTTAATAAGAAAACCTGCTCTGATACCACTTGTTAGGTTTTGCACACCCTACGGATTTGCCTGATCGTTGGAACAGGTTAGCCGACGTGTTTCAATGATGCAGAAATAAACTGGAATGCAGCAATTTTACGTGGAAACACCCGGCTCACAAAAGGTGAAAAAACCACGACCTGTACCTCTACAAGATTTACTCCAACTTCACTACTTCAATATGAGCCTTCAACAAACGATTACAATTCCTAGTAATCTAAACTTCAAAACAACTTCCTAACTTCACAAAAACCTCCCTAGGCTTATGTTACCGACGTCTTCGAGTTGCCCCCAACTTGAAGACTAGAATCTAATCTCAGTTATAGACTCTGAGAGATTACGCAATTGTTCAGAATTACAAAGAGAAAACAAAACTCCTAAACCCTACGTCAAGTTGCCGCGTTTCTCTTCTTCTTCGTCTCTCTCTTTTTCTGTGTCTGAATCTCTCTTTTTCTCTCTGCTTCTTTCTTTTTTCTGCGTTTTTTTTTCTTCTGTGAATTCTTTTCTGGTTTTATAGTTGCTGATCAGAGATTTAATTGCTCTCCACCTCTTTAAGGATAACACCAATTATTAGTGGAATCCTTTTTCCTTTAGAACTCCTTCTTCTAATCGAACTTCTCTTTTCTCCTTCTTTTATGCATCCTGTTTTAGTTGGAGTAGTATTCCTCTTTAAATCCTTCTTCTTGACAGCTGTTGTTTTTATGCGCCTTATTTCCAGCACCCTTTATTCCATTTTTATTGTGTGCAGCGTGTCCAGTTTTGCCACAGAAACAGTACGCTGAAAGAACCGGGTAGTCCAACTTGTTTCATTATCTTTTGTTAGCCATCAAAACTTTACTGCTCCAACACACACATTTCCTCTATTTATCTGAAATTGTTCTTATAGACCTGGGTTACAACTATTATGCAGTTAAATTCTTCAAAGAAGAGAATCTCCAAACAATGCCTACAACAGGGTCCATGGTTCATTAATGGATTCTTTCTTTTTTTTCCGGTGGAAAGATGGCACCCAAATTTTGTGGCCTCGGAAGCAAAAGAGATAAAGTTAGCAATCTGAATAAGCTACCAGAACTTTCTACCGAATTCTATGACCACCCATTCTGGTTAGAATAGGCAAAAGACTTGGGAAACTAGTTAAAACAGATGTGTGGAACTCACTATAGGAGTCCGAAGCACATTTACGTCGGCCATAAAAAAAACACAATATATTCTGCTCCACCTGCGGTGTTCTTGGACATACCAATCAAAATTGTCCCAACAAACTTTAGAGGCAACTCACAGCGGGGGTACAGAAGACAAGAACCTACTTACGAATCAGACAACTCAACCAGCGGAAGATTCAGAGAAGAGGGAGGAGGCTTGACAGATAGTCTCCTTTGCAAGAAGACAAAAATAGAGCAGGAGAATGGATCAAGGCAACAAAAACAATGTAAAGGTAGAAAAAAAACTGGAAATGGTATTCACGTTAATCTATTTCATACCGACACAGGTAACTACCTTGAATTTAAAATCTTTAGATACAACATTATTTAAAAATTATGACTAGGCCCTAGGCTTGGGTTGTGGCAATTATTTAGTGTGAGAATAGATTTGGATATGAACTAAGTCACAAGAATTTTTTAGCACAAAGTTGAGTTGAAAGCTTCCTTACCAAGTAACTTTTTATTTAGGATTTTATAAAGTTAGGTGATTGAATGACTTCTAAGTTGTGCATATATGTTAAGGTCCTTTCATAAGCATTTGAAGTGTATTAGATGTGGTTTAGGGTCATAAGGAAACTTAAACATCAAGCCAAGTTCAAAATCTTTCTATCGGCTAAGTTTTCGCACAAGTTCACATAAAGGTCAACTTCAAATGGATATCATTCTCAGCACATAAAGATAGGTGATCCATAATTCATCAAATTAAAGGTCTTTGAGTCTTCTTTCCAACTCCACTAAATTTGTCTCCTTTCGCGTTTGTAGTAAAAAGTTATGGCCATTTTACTAAAACATGTCCAGACTAGGCAATTAGGCAAACTGAGAGTTCATTTGATGACTTGCCAAATAGGTTCAGTGTATCGCCTATTGAACTTGCCTAATGTACCTAAAAACCTTCAAAAATTGTTATTTTAGGCAATCTAAAGCTCCTATTTGGCGATTCACCAAATGGTTCGGCGATAGTAGCTCCAGATTGCTGATTTTAGCTAGCAGGATTAATTAAAGGTCTTTTTTTTAATTTTGCTGATCTTCTTACATTTCCAGAAGGATACTTTTGATCTTAACCTTCAAATGAATTTCTCAAGTCTATGTTATAACCTAACATTTTTATATAGTAATACCTAAGATACCTAACTTTCCTTCTTTCAAAGAGCAAGAACTTCAAAAAAAAAAATCCAAATCACAAGATCTAAAAGCTCCAAGTTCAAAATTTTTTTCAAGAATCTAGGGTTTTGAATCAAGATAAAGAGTTTCTCAAGTTTAACCTATAAAGTTCTAAGCACAAAGGCTTCTTCAAGAACTTTTGTTCTTCAGGGTATGTAAGGCTACTCACAGTGAGGAATTAAGTTCATTCCCATGCGCTACATCTACAACTTCCATTAGTAAGATCATAGTTTGGGTTTTTACTCCAACGTTCATGATTGTTTAATTTATATATTCTCCTATTGTTGATTTTTTGTTTTATTATCAGAATCATGATACTTCATATCATTAATGATCTTTGCTTGATGGTTCATGCTTTTCTTATCACATAGACCCCTTTCTAGCCAAAGATATTTGAAAATCTTGTTATATCATTCAATATGCATTATTTTATACAAATGAAGTGAGTACAAGAATTTCAAGCAAATATATTTTATTTTAAATGCATTATTTCGGAGTAGTTTCAAAGAAGTATATTTTGCATCTTTATGCATGAATTTCAGAGTTTAAATAAAGTTAAGTGTTTTGAGATATCATTGAGTAGAGTTAGAAAAGGATCTGAATGGTTCCAAATACATTATTTTATAGTAAAGAGCATAGTTGCTTTTAAATAAAGCATTATCAGTTATGAGAAAGCATTATTACTTATGTAAAAGCAAAGCCCAATTTAAAGAAAGTATGTTGAGCTAAGCTCCAAGTATCGACTTTTCAGGTTTCCTAAAGCTCCAATTTCAGTTTTTCATATTCAAGTTTTATATTCCTTTAATCTATTCTTTCTGCACAGATGTTGGGGACTAGCATTAGGGATACCGAGGATGAGTCAGTACTTGCTGTCTAAGACCCAACTACAGGGCGAGGCAGAGGTCATGGATGGGCTAAAGGAGCAGCATTGGCCCGAGGTCAGGCTAAAGGGGCTACACCTGAGCCTATTGTTGTCTTAATTTATGAGCATGGAGAGCAAGTTGAGGACCCAATTTAGCCTCTTGCAGCCTCATAGGGTACACTGATATTACAGGAGCTATTGATTCAGTTGTTGGCGAGGTTGGATGGTACCCCTGCTACTAGTGATCTTCCAAGTACCTAAGTTCTAGCTATACTTGTTGGTCCTTCACAAGTAGCTCAGGGACCTAGTATGGGATTCCAGACCCAGAGTCTATTTTCTATGCCTTCTATTGCACCTCTGAGGTTTTTAACCCCGCCAGTTTCCAGCAATACTGCTATGTACTTGTCTAAGCAGAAGAGCTTTGAGAGATTTATGAGATTGTCTCCTCCCAAATTTAATAGTACAGTCGGGGATGGGGCATCTGACTTTTTCATAGTGTCGGGATCAACTATTTATTTTCGGTATTGTAGAGGGCCACAGAGCAACTTATACATCTTATCAGTTCACAGGGCCAAAAAGTGGAGGTTCGTTATGGCCCGGAGGTTAGTTGATGCTCCAACATTGGGTTGGGAATAGATCACTGAGATCTTTCTTGAGAGGTTTGTACCTTATAGCCTTATGAAAGATATCGTGATGAGTTTGATGGATTGGAGCAGGGCTCTAGGACTATGTCCGAGTACGAGGCACAAATCCATGAGTTGTCCCGCTATGCCATGTCCAGTATTCCTAGGGAGTTTGAGAAAATTCGCCGATTTGTGAAGGAGTTCGCAAGTTATCTCCAGAAGGCCACAATCTTTCTTTTGTTATTTGACGGTTCCTTTCAGAGCATTGTTGATCATGCTAGAATGATAGAGGGCATCAAACATGCATGACAGGGTGGTAGCAAGAGGTCCCACCATCATGGTCAGTTTGGAAGTTATAGAGATTCGCAAATGCAGAGCTCTCAAAGTTGTCAGGGGAGACCACTTTATGCAGCCATTCCTGCTGCGAATAGTACAAGCAGGCCCAAATCTAGCCAGACCAGTTATGATGGTTTTTCCAGTTTAGGGATGTGCAGTGGTTCTTCAGGTCATCCTTCTCAAAGTTCTAAGCCCAGAGGTTGGTATGTATGCGAAGACTTTGGCCACAAGGCCAAGGATTGGCCTGAGCATTCTCTTGTTTCTTTTTCATCGAGGACACAGATGGCCCGATCTACACCATACCTATCAGCTAGAGGCGCTTCACAAAATGCGAGAGGTAGTACAAGAGGTACTAGGGGTGGAGCTAGAGGTGGTGCTCGTGGTGGATCGCAGTTCAGTGATGAACGTCGGGTATGTTATGTTTTTCCAGTCTGGACAGAGGCGAAGGCATATGATGTTGTGAGTACAGGTATTATTCCAGTTTGCCATTGTTCATCTTTAGTATTATTTGACCCTTGGTCCACCTATCCGTATGTATTGTGTTATTTTTCTAATGATATAGATATCATGTGTGAATACATCGATGGGTGAATCTTTAATGGTGGATCGGGTTTATCGGGGTTGTATAATGGTAATCTCTGGTAGGGAGACCCAAACCATTTTAATCCTTCTAGATATGTTTAACTTTGATGTTATTTTGAGAATGGATTCGTTGTCCCTTTATCATGCGATCCTTGATTTTTATGCTCAGATTATGACCTTAGCGTATCCGAGTTTACCTTAGTTAATGTGGACAAACGCTCCTGGCTTTTATCCTAAAGGTTCCTATATTCATTCTCGGCATATGATGGAGTATGGGTGTTTATCTTATTTGGATCATGTACATGATATTTCTAAGGAGTCATCTTCTTTAGAGACCACGAGGGTGGTTAGGGAGTTCATGGATGCGTTTCTTACTGACTTACCAAGTGTTCCTCCAGATTGCGATATTGATTTTGCCACAGATTTGGAGCCAGGCACTAAGCCCATATCTATTTCCCTTTATCGTATGGCTCCCGCAGAGTTAAAGGAAGTGAAGGAGCAATTAGAAGATCTGTTGGAGAAGGGGGTTATTCGGCCTAATATGTTGTCTTAGGGTGCACTAGTGTTGTTCATGAAGAAGAATGATAGTACTATGAGAATGTATATTAACTATCATTAGTTGAACAAAGTGACCATCAAGAACAAGTATCTTTTGCCTCATATTGATGATTTATTTGATCAACTTCAGGGTGCCTTAGTGTTCTCCAAAATTGATTTGAGGTCAGGGTATTATCAATTAAGGGTTCAAGAGTTGGACATCCTCAAGACTGCTTTTAGGACTCGATATGGACACTATAAGATTGTGGTAATGTCATTTGGGCTGACTAATGCTTCTTCCACTTTTATGGAGTTGATGAATCGAGTTTTCAGACCTTACCTAGATTCTTTTGTGATTGTATTCATTGACGACATCTTGGTTTATTCTAGGAGTGAGATGGACCATGTCTGTCACTTTAAGATTGTGCTCCCGATATTACATGAAGAGAAACTATATGCTGCTCCCGAGATTACATGAGGAGAGACTATATGCTAAGTTCTCCAAGTGCGAATTTTGGCTCGAGTTTGTGACTTTCTTGGGTCTTGTGGTAACCGAATGTATTATAATTGATCCAACCAAGGTTGCAGTAGTTCGTGATTTAGTGGAACCTACTTCAGTGATTGAGATTCGGAGTTTTATCGGGCTAGTAGGTTATTATCATCGATTTATTCAGCGATTCTCCTCTATCTCAGCTCTTTTGACTAGTCTAACTTAGAAGGAAGTTGCATTTCTATGGACCGATGAATGTGAGGCAAGCTTCCAGCGGCTTGAGTTGTTGACTTCGTCACCTATTCTAGCATTATCGGAGAAAGGTGTAGCCTTTGTTGTTTATTATGATGCGTCTGGTGCTAATTTGGGTGGAGTGTTGATGTAGAAGGGAAGATTCATAGCGTATGCTTAGCGATAGCTGAAGTCCCATGAGTGATACTATCCTACTCATGATTTGGAGTCAGCCATAGTGGTGTTTGTTCTGAAATTGTGGAGGCATTATCTCTATGGGGTACATTGACGAGATCTTCACAGACCATCATTGCCTTTAGAATATTTTCTCTTAGCCTAATTTGAACATGAGGCAGCGTAGGTGGTTGGAGTTGCTGAAAGACTATGATATCTCTATTCTTTATCATCCTGGCAAGGCTAATGTAGTGACTGAAGCTTTGAGCCGGAAAGCTTCTAGCATGGGTAGTTTAGCATTTCCTAGGAAGGAGGAGAGACCTTTAGCTTTTGAGGTTCAGTCTTTGGCAAGACAGTTGATCAGAGTTGACATCTCCCCATCTCAAAGTGTGTTGGCCTTTGTTGAGGCTAAGTCTACTTTGAGGGACCAGATTCATGCTCATTAGTTTGATGATGATAAATTATGTGTGATTCGAGACAAAGTGTTGATGGGTGAAGCTAAGTCAGCTTTTCTTGATTTTAAGGGAGTGTTGAGGATTAATGGGCGCATTTGTGTGCCTATGGTAGGTGATTGGGTTCGCTTGATCTTGGAGAAGGCTAATTGTGCTAAGTATTCCATTCACTCGGGTATGGAAAAAATGTTTCATGACCTGACACAACATTATTGGTGGTGTAGGATAAAAAGGGACATTGTAGAGTTAGTGGCTAAGTGTTTGAATTTCCAGCAGGTTAAGTATGAGCATCAAAAGCTAGGAGATTCGATGCAGAGGATGCCCATTCCTGAGTGGAAGTGGAAATGTATTATTATGGATTTTGTGACTAGATTACCTATGACATTGGATAATGTTGACTCAGTTGGGTGATTGTAGACACGTTGACTAAATAACTCACTTCATTCCAGTGAGGACTAGCTACTACGGAGTAGCTAGCTAGGATCTATATATATATATATATATATGAGATTGTTAGATTGCAAAGGGTGCCTATCTCTATTGTGTTAGATCGACGTTCGGTGTTCACTTCCTACTTTTGGAAGGAATTATAACATGGTTTGGGTACACAGTTAGACATGAGCTCAGCATTTCATCCCAGATCGATGGCCAGTCTTCGCGAACTATTAAGGTATTAGAGGGTGTGCTTAGGGCCTGTGTGATTGATTTTGGTTCCCTGTGGGACCAACACTTGCCCTTAGCGGAGTTTGCTTATAATAACAGTTATCACTCTAACATTCAGAGTGAACCATTTGAGGCGTTGTATAGGCGTAGGTGCTGATCTCCTATTCGGTGGTTCGACTCAGTCGCCATCGATACAAGGCACTGATTTGCTCAGGGATGCTATGGAACGGGTGTGCCTGATCTTGATCCAGAGTAACTGTTGATAGCCTAGAGTTGGTAGAAAACTATGCTGACAGGAGAGTTTGTCCTTTGGAGTTTATGATAGACGATCATATATGGTTGAAGATATCACCAATAAAGGGTGTGATAAGGTTCTGGATATGGTTTTATGTGGTGACTATTTATCTATTGGATTGTCTCCTTTTAGTGCACTTTATTTTTGGGTTTAGAATCAAGTGGCCTTTTAATCATGACCCCATTTTGTGTCCAATAAGAACTTCGAAGTTAAACGTGTTTGGGCGAGAGAAGTACTAGGATTAGGATGGAACATAAGCTTCGTAGGTGGATAAGGGTGTTTGAAAGAGAGAATATCGACATAATTGTTAAACTCTTCAATAAAGCTATTGATACAATTCGAGGGTGGTGATAGGGGAGGGAAAAATGGAAGAGGAAACATCCATGGGATAGATGAGGTAGGCTGAGTCAAATACAACGACATTTTGGATCGGAGATTAAATTTTTGCCTGGAATTTTCCATTTTTAGCGGGGACGGATTAGGGAAAATGGAAATTGAAGTTATGAATGTGGATGTGCTATGGATTTGGTAACAAACTGGAATTGGAAAACATTGATGAGCTTACATGAAATATTTTTCTTGTTTACTAACGGATTGCAGAAGGGAAGAAAAGTTAGTAGTTGGTAGGATTGGTCTTGTTGAAGTAAAAGCACCTGACCAGTCAATCTTACCAACCGCTAACTTTTCTTCCCTTCATGAGATCCACCAGTAAACATACCCATTTTTTCATGTAAGCTCAACAATATTTTCCAATTCTAGTTTGTTACCAAATCCATAGCGCACCCACATTCATAACTTCAACTTCCATTTTCCCCCAATTCATCCTCGCTAAAAATGGAAAATTCTAGGCAAAAATTTCATCTCTAATCCAAGAATTTTGTTGCATTTGACTCAGCCTACCTCATCTACCCCATGGATTTTTCCTCCTCCAATTTTCCCTCCCCTACCACCACCCTCGAATTGTTGTCAACAACTTTACGAAGAGTTCAACAATTGTGTCAATATTGAATGTTCTCATGTTATAATCTATGGGATGGGATCATATCATGTATTGGGTTGGAAATTCTTATTATGATGCTAGTGTGAGAGATTTAATTATCTATGTGATGCTTTGAGAGCATGTGAATCCTAAATTAAGAATATTATAAATATGACATATTGAGAATGGGAGATAATTGTGATATGATATCGAGGATCATGGCTTACTTGAGAAATGAAAGTTACTAAAATGTGGTGGAGTATTTTAAAGAGAATTATATCCTAATATGTATAAAAGAGGGTGAATATTATAATTGCTAAACTTTGATGTTTATTGTACTTATTCATAGAAATATTGCTTCCATAATTGTGTCTTGATTACATGTATCCTCATACTACATGTCATGACATATTGAGAAATTGTGAATTGTGAAACTACTTTTTAAAATCCTTGACCACGAGCTAGGTGGCAAGGTAGTTGATATATATTGTGATTGAGGTAGATGGCCTGCGAGGACCCCATAGGTCCCCTTAGTCTATGGAGCCTTAGCTAGATGGAAGTGTATACGATAGGTTGTGCGAAAGTCTTGATTCTACCTTGCATTGCATTGCATTGCATACCATATCATTGTGTTACTTGTGGTTGTTTTGGATTGGCTTAATTGAGATTATATGTTTACTTTATTCGCATCGTTTTACATAAGTTAGCGACACCGATGCCGGACTGACTTTCCTGTTGTAGATGAAAGCACTCCTAGATTATTTCATAATTTATTCAATTTATGATTATCAATCGGTTAAGCTTGTTAGGTACATATTATATTTACTCACCCCTACTTATTTCTCTCCCCACAAATTATCATTAGGATTATCCACGTGGTAGTTGATTTGCTCATGTAGTTGGTTCATACCTAATTTAGTGGTGAGACTCATGGCTTCGAGGTGCCATTGGACTCTATCTTAGTTGTTTAGTCCTTATTTCTATTCGAAGACTGAGATGTGCTTATTTTACTAGTTTTATATTAGATGCTCTTTACACTAGTGACACCAGGTTCTGCGATATGGTTTTATGTGGTGACTATTTATCTATTGGGTTGTCTCCTTTTAGTGTACTTTATTCTTGGATTTGAAATTAAGTGGACTTTTAGTCATGACCCTGTTTTGGGTCGTGACAGTGTTTTACTTTCAGTCAAGTTATTATAAGTTTTTCTTTCAGTGTGAGTACTCAATTCAATTCAGTATTTTTCTTTAGCTTTATTACATATGTACATTCTATGTTCTGATGTAATTCAACACTCTATCATTTCATAATGCAGATTTACATATTCATAATAGCAAACATTCAATAAGACATCTTCACATTATTAGTTGGTGAAATCTACTTGCTTCCGGAGGCTCTAGTTAGTTGAGTTCAGTTTATATGCTTTATAGTCAGGTAATCGTAGGTCTTATGTGTGCACCTATCTCGATTTACTAGAAGCTTCATAGATGGTCAAAGTTATGAGTCAATTTAGTCTTCTGTATTCCAAAGTTTTAAGCATTATTGTTGTAGACATTGAAGTTTTGTAGGACTCCAAAAAAACTAGTCCTATTTTAGTCAGGTTTCTTGGAGGCTACTCTACCCTAACCCTAATTCATGCCTATATAAAGGGTATTATATTCCCTTGAAAAGGCATCTCAAATATCCCATAAACCCTAGAATATTTATCAAGAGATCAAAATATGGCTTAAGGAGGTCAGAATCATCTTCCATTCGAGAAATACGCCACTAACGGCCCTCGAATCATGGAGAAATCTAATGAGAGAAGAATCAAGGGAGAAACAGATTTGTACCCACATTGTTTATCAATAATATTCTTGTTTCTTCATATTTTATTTGTGATTGCAATTTATCTTTTCATCACATTAAAATTTTGTTGCAAACAAAGTGGCACGCCCAGTGGGACCAAATCTGCCCTTCATCTCTTCTCTCATAAATCAAGATCTGCAAATCTGAAGCCAGCAAAGGTGGAAAAAATAAGTACTTCAAGCCCTGTCTTTGAGTTCATCAAGTCTACTTTCCGACAAGCCTTGAAGCAGGGGGCATTTGAAGACATTGAAGTTTTGTAGGACTCTAAAAAAAACTAGTCCTATTTTAGTCAGGTTTCTTGGAGGCTACTCTACCCTAACCTTAATTCATGCCTATATAAAGGGTATTATATTCCCGTGAAAAGGCATCTCAAATATCCCATAAACCCTAGAATATTTATCAAGAGATCAAAATATGGCTTAAGGAGGTCAGAATCATCTTCCATTCGAGAAATACGCCACTAACGGCCCTCGAATCATGGAGAAATCTAATGAGAGAAGTATCAAGGGAGAAACAGATTTGTACCCACATTGTTTATCAATAATATTCTTGTTTCTTGATATTTTATTTGTGATTGCAATTTATCTTTTCATCACATTAAAATTTTGTTGCAAACAAAGTGGCATGCCCAGTGGGACCAAATCTGCCCTTCATCTCTTCTCTCATAAATCAAGATCTGCAAATCTGAAGCCAGCAAAGGTGGAAAAAAATAAGTACTTCAAGCCCTGTCTTTGAGTTCATCAAGTCTACTCTCCGACAAGCCTTGAAGCAGGGGGCATTTGTAGACATTGAAGTTTTGTAGGACTCTAAAAAAAACTAGTCCTATTTTAGTCAGGTTTCTTGGAGGCTACTCTACCCTAACCCTAATTCATGCCTATATAAAGGGTATTATATTCCCTTGAAAAGGCATCTCAAATATCCCATAAACCCTAGGATATTTATCAAGAGATCAAAATATGGCTTAAGGAGGTCAGAATCATCTTCCATTCGAGAAATACGCCACTAACGGCCCTCGAATCATGGAGAAATCTAATGAGAGAAGAATAAGGGAGAAACAGATTTGTACCTACATTATTTATCAATAATATTCTTGTTTCTTCATATTTTATTTGTGATTGCAATTTATCTTTTCATCACATTAAAATTTTGTTGCAAACAATTGTTATTATCATTATTATTTATATTCAGATTTATTTCAGATTCTTGCATAACATATTTTAAATGATTCTAAATGTTTACCTTATAAAGTTTTCACATGTATATTTAGTCTTTGATTCAGTAGTCAGCCAGGCCAAAGGTTTGCCTGGGACCAACAATGGTTTTCGAGTGCTAGCCACATCCAAAGTGTACGTTCAAGGCGTGATAAATTTGGCACAAGAGCACATAATTCAAGTGTCCTAGGGTATTTATGAAGCCATGTCGGTGGGATATTATTTGTGGTGGTGAGACCGATATCTATAATGAGGGACTATGGATAGGTTTTCCTTCTTTTCTTCTCTAAATTGTGCAATAGAGTTGTTTCCTAAGAAACTTATGTTGATTTATGTGTTGCTCCAAATCTTCCGACTATGCCTCATGTACGAGGTGCTAGAGACAATAAGGTTCATATCCTTAGTAATATAATTCCGTCAAGCTTAGATAAAAAGAGTGAATTTTGGCTAAGTCATTAGATAAAAAGAGTAAATCATAAATTTAGAACCTCATATAACTATATGCTATCACAGATACACATATTAGGTCTCTTATTACCTAATGACTTAGCTACGATTCACCTTTTTATCTAAGGGAACATACAGTATACTCGTACCAATTTAAAGAAAGTATGTTGAGCTAAGGCTTCAAGTATCAGATTTTTATTTTTGCGCTTAAAGTGAGACACCTTTAAAGTTATTGATCACAATGCATGTTTTGGAAGAGGTATTGAACACCAATTTGGTGGTACAAGTTTAGATAACTACAACTCCATAAAGCTTTCGCATGTATGTTTAGTCTCTCATTCAGTAGTCAGCCAAGCTAAGGGTTTGTTTGGGACTGACACTGGCTTTCAAGTGTCGTCCATGTTATGGTGTTGGCTCAGGGTATGACACTTAAAACTATATAAAAGGATTTGGTGGAAACTCGCTACTAGGAGGGGATTTTAACAAACTCCTAAGCACAGTAGATGTAAACAAAGGCAAGCATATAAATAAGGGTCGTACAAGGGACTTATAGGAAATAGTGTAAGTATTGTGAAATAATCGAGATGGGTTTTAAGTAAAGCCGATTCACATGGCTAAATAAATGCTTCAAAAATAGATCACAACTCATATATAAAAGACCTAATAGATTCTTTGCGAATGATAACTAGATCCATAAATTCCCAGACACCCAAGTTCAAATGTTACCACACACCCATTCTAACCATCGCCCCCTTCTCCTATCTCTACTCTCACTCGCGCCCCATACTCGCGACAAACTCTTCAAATTTGAAACTATGTGGAACATCCACTAGACCTTACCAATATCAATATATAGTGACTCATGGGATAGAGTAGGTACCATCCTGGAAGCAATACCCATCTTTCAAAAGAAGGTAACAGAGTGGAAATACTTCTTTTGGAAATATCTTTTATAGGAAGAGGGAACTCTTTAGGGTACTCAGAAATCTCATAATTATGCACATAGCATCTTCTTAACAAAGCTTGAAGAAAACCTTATTATTGAGTAAAACTTTCTCCTTTTTATTGAAGAAGGATTCTGGAAAGTAAAGTCTTAGAGTGTAACACCCCCAAATTTCTTTCTACCTGATCTGGGGTGAATGGGCAGAGGTTGTTGCGAAAAAGACTAAGAAAACCTAAAGAAGAAGGTTCATGAGAACCATTTACGACCCGTAGACAGGTTTACCACTCATAAAATGGGTTTCGTGAAACCACAGATGACTTGGTGAATTTTTGTAAGTTTGAGTCCTATATACTAAATGGTATACGACTCCTAGAGGAGGTTTCATGACAAATTCCAGTAACTCAAGTTTTAGGACCCCCTATTTACGAGAGGAATTTACGACCCGTAGAATGTTTTACGTATCATAGAAGGGTGTTTCGTGGCAACTTTCAGTAACTCAGATTTTTAGGAACCTAGTTTATGAGGGGTGGTCTACGGCTCGTAGAATGGTCTACGACTGGTAGACCGGGACTCGTAGAACCAGGCGACATTTTTAGGAAGGGTAGTTTTATCTATTCCTACCCTTTTTAATTTAATCCTTGGACGTTTTGGACTTAATTTAAGTCTTGAATGAGACCCTAAGCGTACTTTCCACTATTCATCGCACTTAGGGCTTTCTTGAAGAACGTTAAAAGGAGGAGAAGAGCAAGAAGTCTTGATTCTAGCACGAGGATTCATTGAAATCTGATTGTCTCTTCCATTCTCAGGTATGTAAGGCTTACTAAAGTGTGGTTCGTTCACATGCCCCATTCACTTATTTGAGTCAAAATTAAGGACAAGAATTTAGTTTTGAAAAATTCTATCATCCAATTACTAAATCCTTGCATTTATCATGATGTATTATTATGTTACATGAGAAAATTTCTGTATGGTATGATCATTGATATGAGATTTACATATGTATCTAATACTTGGTAGCTTGAACCCTAAATTAATTCTATGAAATTTTATGCATGGATTGAGTTGAGGTTGAGTTTGATGTTAAGTTGATGAGTTGAGAAAATTTTGCATCACAGAGCATGAAAAGTATATCGAACAAAATCACTTATACTATGATAAACTACTTGCATTGTATAATGACTCAATTTAAGTGAGTCTAAATGACCATCTGAGTCTGAGTCGAGTTTGATTGTCTGCATTGATTGACTGAGTTGATGAGTAACAGAGATGAGTTGAGATAAGGTAACCAAATGAGGTTGAGATTTTGATGTGATTGATTGAGCACTTGAGGATTGAGTTGATTGATTGAGTCGAGCATGTTTTAGTCTTGGGGGGAGTATCGAGCACCAAGTTGGGAGTGAGTAAACATATACTTTAACCCACAAAACTACGTTGCCAGCGTAGGATAGTCATATAACTCCTTCTGGCGACTCTTGTCCCTCAAGTGGACATTTATTATAGATCCAAGAGAGAGGTTGATCGTCCTTTACCGTGGAAAGTTTAGGATGGCGTGGAAACGACGTCGCCTTCGTTGTGCATCACCAAACTAAAGATGATGGGATTGGATATCGGTTAAGAGAAACTCCTAAGAAACATTGATTGAGCATGACATTTTAAACTGAGTCTAATGTTTACTGATCAGATTTTTAAAAGAGCAGGAATCACTTTAAACTTGCATGTACTGAGTCAAACATGAGTTGTTGAGTCGGGATGAGTAAGTTGAGCCTTATTTCTTGAGCTATTTTACATACCACTATATTCCATGTACTAACGTCCATTGGACCTGCTTCTTTTTATAATACAGATACAGGTGATAAAGGAACTTCAACCCGCGCATCGTTGAGGTCCAGATAAGTACACTTCCAGAGTTGGTGCCCTTTTTGCTTTCTGAGAGAGCTCTTTTATCTTATGAGTTGACTTACTATATTATTTTATTTCTATTTCTTCTTTGATTTGGGGTGCACATGGCCTGTCATGGCCCCATCTAGATTATTGAATAGAGGCTTCATAGAAAATGAGTAGAGATTGGTTGAGCATTTGGTATTTACAAACTAATTCATTGGAAACTATGAGTTAATAGATTTATGTTATCTTGATGATGTTATGTTCATTTTGAGTTATTATATTTCTTCTGTTGTTGAGATGATGTGACGATGAAGCCAGGTAGTTCCCTTGGAGAATCAGAAATGGTTCTTCAAGTGCTGGCCATGCCAAGGTACCCTCTCGGAGCGTGACATAAGTAAATTAATTAGCGGAATAGGGGAGATGCAAACACTAGAAGAAATTGAATCTTAGTGCTATGTTCTAATGAAGGGGAATGAATTTACAATCAAAATAGCAAAAAGATGTCACCTATATTTACTTCAGGGATTTGTTCAACACAAAACAAATGTCATCTAAATGGTTTTCATCACTACTTGATAACCTTTGTAATCATATAGACCTTTCCAATCTTGGAGAAATTCCTTTGGAGGAGGAAGTACATAGAGCTACCTTTTCTTTTCAACCCTAAACAGCCCCGGGACCTAATGGCCTACAACCCTTTTATTTACCAAAAATATTGAAACATAGTAGGTAGCTCTTTCATATCTTTATGCAAAAATTCCTTCTTATAAGAGCACATTCCTGCAGGAACATCTGTCCTCCAAAAAAGAAAAATGCCAATAACATAAAAGATTTTAGGCCCATAAGCCTTTTTAGACCACATACAAAAGTTATAACAAAGATTATTTCTAAACAACTTAGGCCTTTCATAGAGAGAATTGGGCCTTGCTAGTCCAACTATAACGACCCAAACCATTGTTATTTAGTTAGACAAACCTCATCAGCATTCACAAAGGGTTTGCCAACCATTTCTCCTTGATCATGGGCCTTCATGGTCGCATTCGCGATAGTCAAATGGGCTTGATTTAAGACCAATCAATATTTGAAAAAAAAATTTAAACACAATTTCTTTCTCTATTTAGCTCCAATTTGAGTGATTTAAAGTCTTGTGTGTTAGAGGTTGTCGTGGGTACGTGTTGGGAGTGTTAAAAGTTGTCTATTTAAGGTAATTTTGGACTTGAATATGTTGTCATCTCCACTTTTCTTAGCCTAAATTGATAAAATTCTGCATGACTTATTTGACACTATTCGAAGTCCCGAATTATGTTTTATTTTGGGACACAGGTTTGGAGTTCTGAGCTTTCGAATACAAGTCCCACATCTTTATTTTGAATTTTTATTTTGGTCCATCTGTGAAGTATATATTTTTTATGTCTAATTGAATATGGAGTGCACGTGATTAAAATATGAACAACCCTATAAACTCAGAGTTTTAACCATAATATGAATAATCCTATTCCCGACCTATATATTAAGAGTTTCAAATGAACACTCGAATATACTAAAAATAGTATCATAAACCCCTCCTATATAACACGTGTGATTATCACTTGCTTGACGCGGATGACACATCAATGTCAGTGCTAACTTATCTATCACAAATATTACAAAGGCCCATCTCTTCAAACTTTTTCATGCACTAGCATCATCTCGCGTAGCAGGAATATTCTGCCATAATGGTGTCGCAATGGTGGGATGGAACCCGCTATAGTGGGTACGGGTCAGAATTAAAATACACAGATTTTTATTTCCCCTATTTTCCTTGGAATGACAAAATAGACAAGAGTCACACCAAAAATCCACAAAAGGCTTCTCTAGCCTAGGAAGAAGGGAAAAGAGATACTAGAGCGAGGAAGCTACAACCTACATGATTCAACCCATCACATTACGGTGATAATCTTATGCAATGAACTAGTTTGATATACGTATGACTTCAAGTGTGGTTGTTTCATTATGATTGCGATTATGCATATTGTTTGTGATTGGTGGTTAGCTCGAGTACCATGCCTGGTATAAGTTAACCTCATTTGGTACAGATACCATGCTTGGTACATGATTGCCCATTGGTTGGTTTTGATTCCATGCCTGATACATGACATCACTTGGTTGGCTCGAGTAAGGAGTCTGTTTCTCTTATGGCCATCTCTATTTATTTTCTTGGACACCATTTCAGACTATCGAGTATAATCTTTTTCTTTTGCTCTATTTTTCGTGCTATTTCCAATAAGGACTGAGTAGACATAGATCAAGTATCCCTCTTAGTCCATTTTTTCCTTTCTCACTTGACTGTCGAAAAACTGATCATCAAGTTTTAGTCTTACATTTAAAGGCTATGGTTTGATCCACGTTATCGGAATGTTATCATTAGCCTCAATTTCTTTACATATGCTCCTCTAAGTTCCCCGCATATTAATTTTTAGTGAAGAAGTTTTTAGCAAAGAAGTTTTTGTATTTTCAGATAAAATACACCAATCACTTCACCAACTTCTTTGCCGAAAATTAAAAACCTTAAGTTATTTGTTAGGACTCTGGAAATAAGATATTTTAAAATGTTTGAAGGAATTAGACCCTCACTATATAGAACCAACATTAATATCATTAATTTTTTCTTGTAGGTGACTCACAAGCATTTCAATAAAACTGATATTTGGGGAACTTAGAGGAGCATATGTAATGAAATTAAGGCCAATATTTATCAAATTGATAATATTCCAATATTGTGGATCAAACCCTAGCCTCTAAAAGTAAGACTAATTAAGCAATTATGGTAGTTGCTCTGATAGGGTCAAAGTCGAGAAGGGAAAAATGGGATCAAGAGGGATACTTCATTTATGCCTACTCAATCCTTATTGGAAATAGATGAACTACAAAGAAAAAGCGAAAGATTTTACTCGATAGTCTAAAATGGTGCCCAAGCAAATGAATAGAGATGGTCTTAAGAGAAATAGACTCCTTACTCGAGCCGACCAAGTGATATCATGTAACAGGCATGGTATCCAAACCAACCAAGGGTAATCATGTACCAGGCATGGTACTTGTACCAAGTGAGGTTATCTTATACCATGCATGGTACTCGAGCTAATCAGCAATCACAAACAACATGCATAATCACGATCATAATGAAACAACCACACTTGAAGTCATAAGTATATCAAACAGGTTCATTACATAAGATTATCACCATGAAGTTATTTCACGTTCACCATAAGATTATGTAGATTAATGGGAGGAATCCTGCCTAGGACTTCAGGCATGAAGTAGGGTTCACTAATTAAGTGGTAACAAATGTTGGAACAAGAATGTGCTAGGTGGATTGATATTCGTCTAGTACAGACAATAATGGCTTAGTCTAAATTATTAGCCTTAGAACTTGGTGCTGGGATAATTAGTGTGAACATCCAAATTCATATTTAAAAATTGTTGGCCTATTAGAAGTACTAGACTTGTGGTAAATAAGAGGGTACAAGGTTGATTATTAGTTTGTATATGTATGTGAATTGCCCTCATGTTAATAATATCCTATAATCGAATAGAGGGACAAGGCAAGCAAACCATATGTCACCATATCTATTCATTCTCTGCATGGAAGTACTATTGTTGACCCAATTTATGAGCACGAGGAGCAGGTTGAGGACCCAATTTAGCCTCTTGCAGCATCAGAGAATACATCATATTACAGGAGCTATTGATTTAGTTGTTGGCGAGGTTGGGGGGTACCCTTGCTACTAGTGATCTTCCAGGTACCTCAGTTCTAGCTATACCTGTTGGTCCTTCACAGCTTGCTTAAGGACCTAGTATGGGATTCCAGACCCCGATCTATTTTCTATGTCTTCTATTACACCTTTGAGGTTTTCAATCCCGCTGATTTCTGCCAGTGCTGCTATGTCCTTGTCTGAGTAGAAGAACTTTGAGAGATTTATGAGATTGGATCCTCCTAGATTTAATATACGGCCGGGATGGGGCATATGACTTTCTGATAGTGTCAGGATCGACTATTTAATATGGGCATTCTAGAGGCGCATGGAGTAGTTCATACATCTTACCCGTTTATAAGCATGGCTAAAGAGTGGTGGAGGTCGGTTATGGCCCGGAGCCCACTTGATGCTCCAACGATGGGTTGGAAGATCTTTCTTGAGAGGTTTGTACCCTATAGCATTCGTGATAGATGTTGTGATGAGTTCGGTAGATTACGGCAGGGTTCTATGACTATGACCGAGTACAAGGAAAAATTCCATGAGTTGTCCTACTACTCCATGTCTAGTATTCCCACGGAGTTTGAGCAGATTCACTGATTTGTGAAGGGGTTTTCAAGTTATCTCTAATAGAACACAACCTTTCTTTGTTATCCGGTGGTTCCATTCAGAGCATTATTGACCATGCTAGGATGATAGAGAGTATTAGACATGTATGACAAGGTGGTGGTAAGAGATCCTGCCATCATGGTCAGTTTGGAAGTTATGCACCCAGAGATAGAGATTCTCAGAGGCAGGGCGCCCAGAGTTATCAGGGGAGACCAGTTTATGCAGCTATTCCTGGTGTGGATAGTACAAGCAGGCCATGATTTAGCCATACCAGTTATGATGGTTCATCCGATTTAGGGATGTGTAGTGGTTCTTCAGATCATCCTTCTCAGAGTTCTTGGCCAGAGGTTGTTATGTATACGAAGTGTTTGGCCATAAGGCAAAAAATTGCACCAGGCGTGCTCCTGTTTCTTTTCCATCGAGGACACAAATGACCCAGTCTACACTAGCCCCTAAAGTTAGAGGCAATTCATAGAGCGTGAGGGGGAGTACCAGAGGTGCTAAGGGTGGATCTAGAGTTGGTGCTCGTGGTGGATTACAAGTCAATGGTGAGCATTGGATATGTTATGCTTTTCTAGTCGGACAAAGGCAGAGAAATTTGTTGATACGATTACAGGTATTGTGCCAATTTGCCATCGTTCAGCTTTTGTATTATTTGACCCTAGGTCCATCTATTTGTTTGTATCGTGTTATTTTGCTAATGATATTGACGTTATTGTGAACCCCTTGATGCGCCTATTTGTGTTTCTACATCGTGGGTGAATCCTTAATAGTGGATTGGGTGTATCGGGGTTGTATAGTGGTAACTCAAGTAGGGAGACCCAGACTGATTTGGTCCTCCTAGACATGTTTGACTTTGATTTTATTTTGGGAATTTATTAGTTGTCCCCTTATCATGCGATCCTTAATTGTTATGCTAAGATTATGACCTTAGCGTATCAAGGTTTACCTCAGTTAATGTGGACAAGTGCTCCTAGCTCTTATCCTAAGAGGGTGATTTCCTATGTTCATACTTGGGGTATGATGGAGCATGGACGTTTATCTTATTTGGCTCATGTACGCGATATTTCCAAGGAGCCTTCTTTTTTATAGACGACAAGGGTAGTTAAGGAGTTCATGGATATGTTTCCTATTGACTTGCCAGGTGTTCCTTCAAATTGCGATATTAATTTGGATCCTGGCACTAAGCCTATATCCGTTTTCCCTTATTATATAGATCCTGCAAAGTTAAAGGAATTGAAGGAGCAATTAGAAGGTCTGTTGAAGAAGGGATTTGTTCGGGCTAGTGTGTCACCTTGGGGTGCACCAGTGTTTGTTCGTGAAGAAGAAGGATGGTACTATGAGAATGTGTATTGACTATCGTCAGTTGAACAAAGTGACCATCAAGAACAAGTATCATTTGCCTCGTATAGATGATTTATTTGATAAGCTATAGGGTGCCTCAATGTTCTCAAAAATTGATTTCAGGTTGAGGTATCATCAGTTGAGGGTTCGCAAGTCAGACATCCCCAAGGCTACTTCAAGACTCGATATGGGCATTATAAGTTTGTAGTTATGTCATTTGGGTTGACTAATGCTCCCGCTACTTTTATGGAGTTAATGAACCGAGTTTTTAGACCTTATTTGGATACTTTTGTGATTGTATTCATTGACGACATCTTGGTGTATTCTATGAGCAAGGTGGACCATTTCCGTCACCTTAAGACTACGCTCCCGAGATTACATGAGGAGAAAATATATGCTAAGTTCTCCAAGTGTGAATTTTGGCTCTAGTTTGTGACTTTCTTGAGTCATGTTGTGACTAAGGATGGTATTATGGTCGATCCGACCAAGGTTGCAACAGTTCTTGATTGGGTGAGATCCACTTCAGTGACTGAGATTTGGAGTTTTATTGGGCTAGCAGGTTATCATCATCGATTTGTTCAAGGATTCTCCTTTATCGCATCTCCCTTGACTATACTAACTCAGAAGGAAGTTGCATTTCTATGGACTAATGAATGTGAGGCAAGCTTCCAACAGCTCAAGGATTTATTGACTTTAGCACCTATTCTAGCATTACTCAAGGAAGGTGTAGCCTTTGTTGCTTATTATGATGCTTCTGGTGTCGGTTTGGATGCAGTGTTAATGCAGAAGGGAAGAATCATAGCATATATTTCGCGATAACTAAAGGCCCATGAGCAAAACTACCCTACTCATGATTTGGAGTTAGCCGCAATGGTGTTTGTTCTGAAGTTATGGAGGCATTATCTCTATGGGGTACATTGCAAGATCTTTACAAACGATCATAGCCTTAAGTATATTTTCCCTCAACCTAATTTGAACATGAGGTAGCGTTGGTTGTTGGAGTTGCTGAAATACTATGATATCTCTATTCTTTATCACCCTGGCAAGGCTAATGTCGTGGCTGATGCTTTGAGCCAGAAGGATTCTAGCATGGGTAGTTTGGTGTTTCTTAGGACGGAGGAGAGGCCTTTAGCTTTGGAGGTTCACTCTTTCGCCAGATAGTTGATCAGACTTGATATCTCCCTATCTCATAGTGTGTTGGCCTTCGTTGGGACTAGGTCTACACTGATGGATCAGATTTGTGCTCACCGGTTTGATGATGATAAATTATGTGTGATTTGGGACAAAATGTTGAGTGGTGAAGCAAAGGATTAATGGGCGCATTTGTGTGCCTAAGGTAGGTGATTGGGTTCGATTGATCTTGGAGAAGGCTCATTATGTTAAGTATTCCATTCACCCTGGTGCGGCAAAAATGTTTCATGACCTGAAGCAACATTATTTGTGGTGTGGGATGAAAAGGGACATTGTAGAGTTTGTGGTTAAGTGTTTGAATTTCCAGCAGGTTAAGTATGAGCATCAAAATCCAGGAGATCCGATGCATAGGATGCCCATTCCCGAGTGGAAGTAAGAGTGTATTACCATGGATTTTGTGACTAGATTACCCGTGACATTGGGTAAGCTTGACTCAGTTAGGGTGATTGCAGATAGGTTGACCAAATAGTTCACTTCATTCCGATAGGGACTAGCTACCGTGCGAAGCAGCTAGCTAGGATCTATATACAGTGAGATTCTTAGATTGCATGGCATGCGTATTTCTATTATGTCAGATCAAGATTCAGTGTTCACCTCCCACTTTTGGAAGCCATTGCAGCATGGCTTGGGTACACGGTTAGACATGACGGGTGTGATGAGGTTTTAGGATATGGTTTTATGTGGTGACTATTTATCTATTGTATTGTCTCCTTTTAGTGTACTTTATTCTTGGGTTTGGAATTAAGTTGTCTTTTTAGTCATGACCCCATTTTGGATCGTGACAATAAGAACTCTGAAGTCAAGCATGCTTGGGCGAGAGTAGTACTAGGATTAGGATGGAACATGAGCTTCATAGTTGGATAAGGGTGTTTGAAACAGAGAATATCGACACAATTATTGAACTCTAGCTAGTGACAACAATTCGAGGCTGGTGGTAGGGGAGGGAAAAAGTGGAAGAGGAAAATCAATGGGGTAGATGGGTTAGGCTTAGTCAAATGTTACGAAATTTTTGGATCAGAGATGAAATTTTTGCCCAGAATGTTCCATTTTTAGCGGGGATGAATTGGGGGAAATGCAAGTTGAGGTTATGAATGTTGGTGTGCTATGGTTTTGGTAACAAACTGGAATTGAAAAACATTGATGAGCTTATATGATATTTTTTTCATGTTTATCGGTAAATCGCAGAAGGAAAGAAAAGTTAGTGGTTGGTAGGATTGATCTTGTCAAAGCAAAAGCACCTGACTAGTCAATCCTACCAATCGCCAACATTTCTTCCCTTCGTGTGATCCGCCGGTAAACAGATAAATTTTTCATGTAAGCTCAACAATGTTTTTCCAATTCTAGTTTGTTAACAAATCCATAGCGCACCCACATTCATAGCTACAACTTCCATTTTCCCCAATTCATCCTCGCTAAAAATGGAAAATTCTAGGCAAAAATTTCATCTCCGATCTAAAATTTCGTGACATTTGACTTGCCCTATCACATATACCCCATGGCTTTTTCCTCCTCCACTTTTTCCCTCTCCTACCGCGACCCTCGAATTGCTCTCGGCAACTTTAATTTATCAAAGAGTTCAACAATTGTGTCGATATTCTCTCGAAACTTGTCACGATCCAAAATTGCATCGTGACTAAAGGAGGAAATAGTAAATCAAAAAAGCACAACATTTACTTTAAAATACCAAAACCTAGAGTCATAAGTACAAGAGCTTCTAAGCAATACGAATCAGTAAATACAAAGTTGTCTCATAAGGAAGATACATGATCTGATATGGATGACAATGAATGAAGTGTCAAAGAAACAAAGACAACTCGAGGGAAGGCAACAGTCTAGCAGATCAGTTAGCAAATAGAGCACTAGACAAGGACAGTGGCAGATTTCTTGATTTCAGAAGCATGGACATAGAAAGCAGGAGAATCATAAAAAGTGATAAGTTGCAATGTCTTTACCTGAGAGTAGCTGTTGCAAGGGATAGAGGGGTAGGGAGGATATAGCTAAGTTTTTCCATACAAACTATATATACAAAGCCAGCAGGAATACAAAACAAAGGAAAGCTATCTAGCCTATATACATTCAACCAAAGAAGAAGGACCTAGCAAAGCAGAAGGGCGAATTTGGAACTGGAAACCTAGAAGCAGTGTTTTCCACTTGTTTGGATGTGGTGGACTGAAGTTTCCCTTGCACTCCATGTCGACACCACCTAAACCAAAGAGGAGAGGCAGAACACTAGCAGAAGCAGCAACGGACAAGTAGAAAAGCATCAGATGTTCTTACCAAGTGAAAAAATGAAACACCAACAAGTAGATCCAGCATAAAAAAGTGGAGACATCACCTCGTGGTACCTGCGCACACAACTGACAAAACAAAGTGTAAGAAGACAGAAAAGAGAAGGTATGAGAGTAATGAATCGTACTCTTTGATAGATGAGATAAGAGCAACCTTGAGCAGAAGGAAAGAATGAACAAAGTTGGAGATCCAAAGTAGCAGCTTATGAAGAGTTAGGTTACCCCAAGGCGGCCGCATCTGAAGAGGGAGAATTCTAGAAATGAAAAGGCAAACAAACAGAAAACCCTACATTTTAGCAAAGTATGTCTATCAATATATACTTGTTTTGATGGGGCCAAATCTCTTTTTGGGAATGGGCCTGTTATTGTCATTTTGTTCCTTTAGAATTAGACACTAGGCCCAAAAGAGTATAATAATTGGTTTTTATGCATAAAATCTCCCTATTGAGTAAAAAAAAAACAAAATTTAGTTGCCAAATATGGAGTCATGAAAGACATTGTCACACCCAGATCAAGAAATATATAAACATCAAAAGAAAAGACTCAAAGCATATCTATAATAATACCGTGAGAGTTCTCTTGATCTTGGTGACTACCCATAGCATATGAGGAGATGAACATACCTAGTTAAGAAGATGAATGGAACCCTAACTTCCCAAGTGAGGAGCCTCTTTTTTTTTTGGCTTCATATCACCATATCTATTTGTCTATATCTACATTTATTTATATTTATACTATATAAGCTAGTGTCTGGTCATGAATTTTAATTTGGTCAAAGATTTTCATATCATCATAATCTATCTATCTATATCTATATATACATCTATTTATACTTATACTATATTAATTTAGAGTTTGGTCATAGATTTTCAAACACTTTTTGGAAGTCATTTTTGGATAGAGTTTTTGGTCAAGTTTTACCATGTGCTTGGCCATAGTTCTTAAAGAAATATTTAACTTTTCAAAGAAATATGATTTATACCTACAAGTTTTAAAAATAATTAAAAATACCTATAAGTTTGTATAATCATCTTAATTTATTATATATGAACATATTCCATGAAATGTCAGGTCGCAATGAACACAACTAATTTGAATCTAAAAAAGAGAAACAGATTAACAAACAAATACCATTGATTTGTATATATAAAACTACTATATACTAATAATGCAATTAAATTTTACATTATTAATTAGTTTACCTTGTTATATAATAACTTTTAACATGTCACTTATTTTACTTTTTATATTATCAAATTAAGCTTTATGATAGAGAGAAATGTTAAATATATATATAACCGGTCAATTTAATTTGACAATGAAAACTCATTCATATGCTGACACCAATGATTGAAACAAAGGTAATTTTCTTCAATATCTTTTAGGCTTACAGTTGAAAATTATTTATAATTAAAACATAAGCTTCGAAAGATGCTCAATATTTATAAAACTTTGGTACTTCAAAGGCTAAGATTGTATTGATCAATCAATTATTATGGGTTGTGAAGTATAATAATTATAGAAAATAATTAAGTTAGACAATACCATAGGTGTAATATCATGTACGATCTCAGTTGAAAATATCCCAAAATAAGCAAAAAAAACTGCATGTGGTGGACCTGGCTAGGTCCTTGTCGTGAATCTGGATATTTATTTTTTGTGGGCGAAATTTTTTAACCAGAAGTCCCTGCCAAGTCTGCATCGCAGACTTGTCCAATCTTAGGTAAAAAAATAATCATAGAAAGCTTATTAAAAGAAAATGAACTAAGAGGGAACCAGTCCACATCATGGAATTATCCCATCTAAGGCCAAATATTTTTGGCCTATCTTCAGTTTTAAAGAGGGGCATCCCGATTTTTTTTCACCTTTCCTAAACTTAACTCACGTCATTTTAAGTCGAAATTGCCCTCATATTAGTGCCTACATGTAGTTTTCCCCTCATGCGTCTAAGGCTTTGAGAACAAGGGTTAAGGAGAAAAAGAAAAGGCAAGGGTTCGGAAATTCAAGTCAAATATTCAACTTTTGAGTGTCTAATCTTCATCCCAAGTAGACATGTAAGACTAACCTAAATGTTGGATTGAGTTCAATCATGATGCGCCCCACTTCTTCATTTAGTAAAATGGAGGTCAAACTTGAGTTCTTGAATTTTCTATGACTGAGTTCTTGAAATTATTCTAAATCCTAGTGAATTCATGCATGTTATCACCTAAACTGATGTGTTTATGAAGAGAGTTTTAGGATACTTAAAATATACTCAAAATTATGCTTTGCATTATGAAAAATATTCAATAGTAAGTGAAGGATGTAGTGATGCAAATTGAATCACGGGATTAGATTAAGTAAAATCTATAAGTAGATATACATTTATTCCTGGTGGTGGAGCTCTTGGAAATTATCAACAAACATGTATTGCTTTCTCTACTATGGAATCTGAATTTATCACTTCAGATAAAACTGGTGAAGAAGCTGAATGGCTCCAAAGTTTCTTAGAAGATATGCCTTATTGGTCTAAACTATTGGCACATGTATGCATACATTGTGATAGTTAGACTGTAATAGGTAGAGTACGGAGCATGATGTATAACAACAAATCTCATCATAGAAGAGGAAGACATAATTAATACCATTATAGAACTACTCTTTAGTGAAATTGTCACAATTGACTATGTAAGATCAGAAGATAATGTGCTAGATCCACTTACAAAAAGCCTAATTAGAGAGGGAGTTAAAAGGTCATTTAAGAGGATAGATTAAGGCCTAGAATAAGTCAAGCATGATGGTAACTCTACCTAGAATACTGAAGATCCCAAGAGTTCTTTCTTCTCTTTTCTTCTATTAGTTAGCTTGGATATTCAAGGAGACCAAACAAAATTGTATTTGACGGTCCAATATTGTCAAAATCTAACTCATTCTCGTGATAAAGACAATGTTCAATGAGCCGAGATAAAGATGACATTGAAGCTTTTCAATGATTTCTAGGTTTGGCAAGGCATGACCAAGTAGCTTTTCTACGGGAGTAAATGTTTAGGAATCATCTATATATGTGGGAGTGAAGTAGAAGCCACTTCAAAGAATATTAGTAAAGGCTGATTCTCTAAGCTCTCATGAACATCAGGAAGTGTCCATGGCTGAAACGGACAAAATTATGAGAATCATAGATGGTAAAAGTCTAGTTGTGTGAATTACATTGTCTAGGTCTTGTCCAAAGATATCACATCTACCCCAACTAATCGAGTGCATCCGATATAAGTTCACTAGAAAAAGTTCAAAGGAAAACTCACTTATCTTGATGCAGCTAGTCTTTATTTGTAATCACACACTAGTTTGTGTATATGTATCTTTCATGTTATAGATATTCTCATTTATGTGGGGAATTGTTATATTCAATTTATAATGTGTGAATCGATAATGGTACATGGAATAAAGATACCATTATTAAAAAGGTGAAAATATCAATTATGAATGAAATTTCATTCATGAATACTTATAACATATGAATGTAATATTTCACATTTCTATGCTACCTTTCTTATTTCTTTGCAACCTTTCACCTACTACACATGAATCTTTATGCTACCCTATAGGTTAAAAATATCATAATCTTTCTCTGATATTGGATGGAATTTTTTTAAAAAGTTTTTTTGGTTAAAAAAAACTTCTTGTTTTTCAAAACTTTGTGTGACTATAACCTTTTAAGTGATTCGTTGGACAACAAATTTGAGGTATCACTATTTGTTTGTCGTGAGTCACTTTATCCTGGGAGCATATATTTTATAACTTTGGTATTGGAGGGGAATAATTTCCTTTGGGAAACTTTGTAATTTCAGAGGACTTGACTCTTCTTCCTTTTCCATCTTGTTCAATAGATGATTTTTGTTTTCAAAATTTATTTAACTTCATATTATATATTTCATTATTTGTATGAAATTTGTTTAGAATTATTTCGTTGAAAATTAAATTTTACATTACGCAATTATTATTATTATATTCAACAATATATTGAGTTACATAAATCATAAGTGAGTTTCTAGATCCAAATTGCTCTCTTATTCAATCTTTAGCCATAAAAGCCTCCTATAGAAAAAAGAATGACTAAGCAATAGCTATAGTTGAATTAGCTAGAAGTACATTCGATGGGAGGATGGAAATTATTTGTCATTAAAGACCAAAAAAAATGAACATTATCATTTTATAAGGGATAAATTAAAAAAAATCATCACATAAATTAAAACGAGAATTAATAGTCAAATCAATTTGGTAAAAAGGAAAAATCTTCCCACTTTTTGCTTTCTTTTCTTTATTTTTTCCAACTTAATAGTCAAATCGATTTGGTAAAAGAAAGAAAGAAATTATATAGTACTCTCAAAAGAACGAATTCTATCATCATGATTGACTATTGATTGTCCTTTACGAAAAAAAATAATTTATATACATCTCTATTGTAATAAATTTAATATATTATCAATATATTATAATTTAATTATTATAGAAAATAAAGAATTTTGTTATGTTGATTAATAATTTTTTAAAAAAAATAAATAATTAAGTGTAATTTTTAATTATCTTTAAATTCTTTTAAACTATCATGTTCGTCATTAATGGATAGATTTCTCAGAATTTTTCTTTCTTGAAATTGGAAGAATAAAAATTGAAATGACGGTTTCAAATTTAATACATACTTTATAAAAAAAAATTAAATGAAAAAATCTTCTTCTATTATCAATATTTATTATTCATTGATAGATCTAAAAAGTTTACGCTGTAAAAGAAGCTGGCCATATTACCTAAAAAGTTATCACATCAATCAGTAAAATAACTTTCTACTCAGATGTTTCCTGTGCTTCGGAGCAGAGGCGGAGGGTTTATCTGAACCCCTTTGACAAAAAATTATATTATTTATATATACTTAAAATAATTATACATACATACATATATATATATAGAGAGAGAGAGTAGATGTTGAACCCCCTTTAATTAGTTCGTGTGTCTACTTTTTTCGATTTTAAACCCTTTACTGATAATTCTGACTCTACCAGATGCTTGAGAGCATATATAGAAGGCCTACTCTAAAGAATCATATAAGTGAACAAAGGGCAACATTAAAATTAATACTTATTTCTTTAAATCTACACATAGAAAATACTAACCAAAACACATAATAATAAAAAGAGTTCACATTTCATGAAAAAAGAAACAAGAAATTAACACACACACCCCACCCCACCCCATCTCCATTCACCAACCACATCACAAATATGCCTAAAACCACATCACAAATATGCTTAAATCCCTCTTCCCTAATAGCAAGTTGACGTGGATAATTTAATGTTGGGTTCCTCCTAAATCCATTGTGACAAACATTAGGATAATCAGCAGCAGCCATAACACCCATTGTGAACAACCCCCCCCCCCCCCCCCCCATTCACAAACCAAGAGCATCAAGAATACCTGGTTCACATATCTTGAGATCAAGCTTGGATTCTAGAAAAGAAAATAAATTTTCTCTGAAAGTAACATCTTTGCTTAAAAAGCAAGTATAAGTTGTCAAATCATATAGTCTATAATCCTTTTAACTGAAGAATAGCCTAGAAACACTGCAGGAATAGCTCTGTGAGAAAATTTATGCTCCCATTTAGTATTTGTTGCATAGCAAAGACATCATATGACTCTAAGATGATCAAGTGATGGAGACTTGTAAAAACACCATTTCATAAGGACTCTGACCATGTGTGGTGTTAGAAGGAATTCTATTGATTATGTATATAGCTCCTAGGATGCATTGGCCCCAATATTTTAATGGAAGCCCACTCTGAAATCTTAATGCTCTAGCTGTATCAAGAATGTATCTATGCCTCTTTTTTACTAGACCATTCTATTGAGGAGTATAAAGACAAGATGATTGATGGATGATTCCCTCTGTACCAAGTAGTTTTTTCACCTTATGATTCATGAGTTCCCACCATTATCTGTCCTAAAAGTCTTAACAGTACAAGAGAACTTATCTTTTGTCAAGGCGAAGAAGTATCTTAGTACTACATTGCGCTCATCTTTAGATTTCATTAATTAGACCTAAGTGTGTCTGCTATAACCATCAACTAATGTAACAAAAAATCTCTTAAAGTCATGAGTAGGAAGCTTAAAAGGACCCCAGACATCACAGTGGATTAATTCTACAAAACAAGAGCTTTTATTTACACTAGTTGGAAATGACAATCTGATTTGCTTTGCTAAAAGTCAAACTGTACATTGTTCTGCATTATCAACTAGTTTTATGTTTGAAAACATATGAAACTTCTTTAAATTTCTTATTGGAACATGTCATAATCTCTTATGCCACAGTTGTGCATCAACACTTTGTAATGCTAAGGAGTTTGAAGCATTCAAACCAGCCATTAACAGTTTTCCTGTGTAGCTCTTATTGCTCTTGATATCCAGTACATATAGATCACACTACAGCTTACCAATCCTTTTTACTCTGTCAGTTGAGATGTCGTTGAAGACGCAATAATTGGGAAAGAAAGATACAAAATAATTTGCATCTTTTGTGAGCTTGGAAACTAATAATAGGTTGTATCTGAACTTGGGCACATACAATACACTCCTAATAACCTGTTCATCTAGGATTTCAGATGAACCTATATGTGTGATCCTACTGATTTCATCTGTAGGTAATTGTATACCTCTTGTCTCATCAACAGGCAATTCTAGATAGCTTGTAAACATGTTCAATCCAGACACCATATGGTTAGTGGCCCCGGAGTCAATTATCCATTTATCCTTCTCAATCTTACTAATAAGTAGTGATAAAGGAATACCTGTAACTTTAATATAAGCAGCTATATCTTCTGAGACTGTGGTTTGGAACAACATCTTGAGGATATGCTGATATTGGTCATTAGTGAAATAGTTCCCTCGTTTGTGCATCTGTCAGCTTTCATCCTTTTGGTCTTTTTTCTGATTATCTTCCTGAGACTTAGAGAGATTAAATTGAGCATTGTTAGTTGTGGGCATGTTTCCTACAAATGATCTTTTCTATATCTTGAAATCATCTAGATATCCTATCAGCTTCCAGTAATTGTCCTTAGTGTGGCCTCTTTTCTTACAATAATCACATGTCATGACCTTAGACATTTTTCCTCGACGGAGTGTTCCTGATCCATGAGTAAGTCCTGCATTGGTGGTATGATTGTTGTTATATGTCATCACCTGTGCTCCTAGCTCCAAGGATTGTGGTTCAACTGCTTTCCCTCTTTGAGTCTCTTTCTATATCACCATAGGATAGGCTTCATTGATGCTAGGCGTTGGAATCATAAGCATGATCTGACTCTTAGCTTGGGCAAGTGACTCATTCAATCCACTCAAAAACTACACACGTCTATGTTGTTGAAGGTATTCTGCAAAAACCTTGGACTCAGGACATGTGCAGGATGGAATTGGAACCACAACATCATATTCTCCCCACAGATCTCTCAATTTTGAGTAGTATGCAGCAACAACCTAAGCCTTGTGTTAGATCCACAATTTCCTGATGTAGTTTGTAAATCCTAGATATATTTCTCTTGTCAGATCTCTCCTCAAGTTCCTTCCACACACTAGTAGCATTAGACCAATAGATTACACTACTATACAAGTCCTTTTCCACAATGTTCATGATCTAGCTAAGAACAAAAGCATCATACCTATCCCATTGTCCATGTAAGGATGCATTATATGAATTCCTCTTACAACTTCCATCAACAAAGCCTATTTTGTTCTTTGCAGACAATGCTATCCGCATAGATCTCGACCACAAATTGTAGTTTTCTGTTCCAGTTAGTTTGAAATCTATTAAATGTTCATCTGGTGAATATGAAGACCTCAAATATAGAGGATGATTTGCTCCAATGGTAATCTCTTCATCTCGATTACTTCTGTTAGATTCATTTGCTTCATTCACCATTAGTGCACTTTTCAAACGAACTATTCTCCTCAGATTCCAGCAAATCTCCTTATGAATCGATCTTCAATCAAGGAGCTTGAATCAATTGCTCAGCTACGTAAAGCTCTGATATCATGTTGAATCATGTAATCACCATGGTTACTAATCTTGAGTGCCTCACAGATGTAGTGAAGAAGAGAAACTATTATTCACAAATGCTCCTTGAGCTGTATCAATTACACATCACTCACAGATTGTATATTTCTATATTGATTTCTACACCTCCTCACACTACTTATACATACTAAATAATCCTAACTACTTTGCTAACTAATTATGCCAGTTGTCATACAGCTGGCAAGGCTTCCTAACTAACTTGAGTTAGTTACACTCTAGCTGGATAGGACCACCTTATGCATTGCTTAACCATGATCATTATTCACTGATCCAACAGAACCCAACTAATTTGAGTCTAAAAAAGAAGAAAATATTAGTAAAAAAATATCATTGATTTGTATATGAAAAACTACTATATACTAATAATGCAATTAATTTGTACATTAACTTATCACTTATTTTATTTTCCATATTATCAAATGAAGTTTTATCAAAAAGATTGAATGCATGAGGTCATTAACATTTGAATCATCATAAGGAAGTCAAGTAGTTTGTGATTGACTAGCTGAGACTTTTGCCTTTCAACTTTATGAGTCAAATAATGTAACAATAGTTAAAAGAACTAGAGAGCTAGATAGAAAAACTTGTAGCAAGTAAAGAACGAATACTGAGGTAATTTTCTCGAATATTTTTGGGCTTGCAATTGAAGATCATTTTAAAAAATAAGCTTCAGAAGAACAAATTTGTGATTTTTCCATAATTAAATATAATTGTATAGCATCTAATATGATTGATCTTTGTCATAGCCATAATTAGATACTCTCAAAACATGCATTAATCATTTATGCTTAATACTAACAAAATTCCTTCTTTTGGAAAATAGTCCCACCTTAGGGAAAAAAATTGAAACTTCATACTTTGAGCTTGTGCTTCATTAACAATGCATGATTAAGTTAATAAACATATAATTGCAGCGTTGTACATAGCGGTGTGAAAGTTGTAGGAGTAGTTTAATAAGAATCATTAAAATCATATAATTGATAGCAATTCATGCATGATTAAGTTAATAATCATGATATAAAACATGAATAAAAATCATCAAAAATCCATACTTGAAATAGATAGAAAAAGTTGAAGATCCTTTGGATCCATGGATGAATATCCACATACCTCACGTAAAACTCCTGCTATAAAATTATCGTTTTATCCCTCTCGATAGGGCTTCGAATTATGTTTGATTGATTTTAAAAGTTAGTTTCTGAGAATTTTGTAGAAGTTGAGATTTTTGTAATTTAGAGGATCTTGTCTATTGTGTGTTCAAAGACATATGGAGATCTTGATGTTAGTCTTTTACAAAAGAGATTATGTAGCACCAGATTTGGAAGCGTAGCCCCCAATATATAATAGTTTTAGGCATACTAGTTCTTGCTGCATCTTCAGTAGGCAAAAGCTCAAATTAATACATACATGTTATCTGTTTGGATATAGAATGTCTTATTTTTCAAATGCTATTTATATATTGTAGTTTTTGTTAGTAGAAAATTTATTATATACACTTTTTACTCTACTAATTACAAAAACTATAATATATTTTCCTTTTACTAAAATGTAGAAGTAAAGACTCTTTTACTTCTACATTTTCCTTTTAATTATTTTGATGTGCATTATTTAAGTCGAGAGACTTTTAAAAACGATCTTTCTACTTTCAGCAGGTAGGGATAAGGTCTATACGTACAGTTTACCCTCTCCAAGCCCTATTTATGGGACTACAATGAGTATTTTGTTTGATTAATTAATAAGAATTTTAATTATATTTTATTAAATTCCTAATTATGATAAGGTATGTTCAAAGATTTAAGTAAACACACGATAATAATAATAAATTTTACCCGTAAGATGGATCTATGATTACACATCAATTGGCCCGAGTAATATGCTTAGTAGGGTTGTTCAGAATCGAACCGAAATCGATAAATCGTACCAAAAAAAGGTTATTGGTCTATCGATAATAAGTTATTGGTTTAGCGGTTTCGATAGCGATTTTTTTTCTTTTTATTATCGGGTTATCGATTTTTAACAGTTTAAGATTTTTTCTTAATGGGTTAATCGATAACCAGATAATAAATTAAATAACTATATTTATACCATTTTGTCTATAAAGTCCTTGACTTAAAGTTCAGTTTCATACTTTTATTTTTTATTGTCTCAAACTCTTAGCTATTTTATAATGTGGCAGTGTTTGCTTTTGAGCAAGATGAAATATGTCATCTCATGTGCATAGTTTATTTGATTTTGTCACTTTGTTTTCTTATTAATTTTTAGTTAAAAAATTATGTTAAATTTATTGGTTAAACCGATAACTGAACCGATAACGATTTAATAACCGACAGCCAAAATCTTAATAATTCTATAGCGATTTAGCATATTTATAAATTGATAAACTTCATAATCGAACCGAACAATATGAAGCGCTTGGAGTAATATGCTTATGAGTTATGACAACATAAGTAAATTAGTGGTACTACTATTTAACTTCTCTTTTTATGAAAATAATTAATATAGTGAATGCTACAAACTTTCTGTCTACAAAGAATCTAACTTGTCGATCTATATACTACCAATGCAATTAAATTTTATATTATTAATGCATTTATTTTCTATATTACCAAATGAAGTTATATTATAGAAAGACACATAAAAATACGATAAGTCAATTTAACCTAATTAAGTAGAGGGGTATGAATTCATATGTACTCATGCTCTTCTCTGTAAATCATGTTGAGGGGTATTAGTCAAAGATAATTTGAAGATTATTTATGATTAATAGAATGACTTCTGAAAGAATGATTCGAAGTTCTTGCAGAGTGAAATTATGAGAAATGGATAGGAAAGAGCTTGAACGATCGATTTCACAAGTGGTCGTATCCATTGTCATGCTTTTCAACGAGATCCCAAGGCATTTACCAAGAAGAAAGATTTTCTGAAATACTATTTTCAACCACTTTTCACAGAATCGTTTGTTATAAAAATCGGATGTTTGATTCTTATTTTTGTTAAGACTCTACTATTTTATTCATTCATTCTCGGTCTTTGATTCAAGGAGGTAATTCCTTGAGGGTGAAGGTAAATAATGTGTCTTTGTCATAGCCATATAATTAGATTTTTTGAAAGATTCCACAATAAGCAAAGAATCATTTACTACACTCTGATAGCTCCCAAATGGATACTTTTCATTTGATCATTAAAGCTTTTTGTTATCCACTTCAGTCAAATCCTTGGGATATATGTTACTACATTTTGAGTTGATAACCTAAAATAGATAAAGTCAGCAAATTTGAATTTCAAAACATCTGTTTAACAACAAAGTTTATCAAAATGATTAAGGAAACACATTAAAAAAGAAAGCCATGGACAAAGTTTATCCATTTCCGCAGCAACTATTTTGATACTATCTGTCAGAAAAGTTAATAGTCTTAGGCATAAAACTTACAAAGTTTCAAAGTATCAAATTCACACATTTCCTCTATTTATCTGAAAATTAAAAAGAGTCAATGAGAAAGTTGCTTCTGTACTAATTTTTTCAATATATTTCCTTTTGTTTGATTTATTTTTTAGGAGCATGATTTTTTTTGCATATCTAATATTTTCCAAATATATATATAAAGAAATTCATTTTACGGAAGAGGATATACAAGCCATGGGCATTTTCTATTATTATCATCTCCATCACTCTCTCCCATGCCTTCATAGTATGACTCAACAACTTGATACCCCTGTAATTATTACAGTTTTGAATATTATTATAAAACATTTTGGTAAAAAGATCAGCCATCTATATCTGAAGAAATTGTTCTTATAGACCTGGGTTACATAGTTAAATTCTTCAAAGAAGAGAATCTCCAAACAATGCCTACAACAGGGTTCATGGTTCATCAATGGATTCTTTTTTTTCGGTGGAAAGATGGCACCCAAATTTTGTGGCCTCGGAAGCAAAAGAGATAAAGTCAGCAATCTGAATAAGCTACCACCCAATTCTGGTTAGAATAGGCAAAAGACTTGGGAAACTAGTTAAAACAGATGTGTGCACTTTGGAGGCATTCTGAGGATGCTATGCAAGGATAATGGATCAAGGCAACAAAAACAACGTAAAGGTAGAAAAAAAAAAACTGGAACAGGTATTCACGTTAATATATTTCCTACCGACACAGGTAAGTACCTTGAATCTAAAATCTTAAGATACAACATTATCAAAAAATTATGACTAGGCTCTAGGCTTGGGTTGTGAAAATTATTTAGTGCGAGAATAGATTTAGACATGAACTAAGGTCACAAGAATTCTTTAGCACAAAGTTGAGTTGAAAGCTTCCTTACCGAGTGATTTTTGATGTAAGATTTTATAAGAGTTAGGTGATTAAATGACTTCTAAGTTGTGCATATATGTTAACGTCCTTTCATAAGCATTTGAAGTGTATTAGATGTGGTTTAGGGTCATAAGGAACCTTAAACATTAAGCCAAGTTCAATATCTTTCTATCGGCTAAGTTTTCGCACAAGTTCACATAAAGGTCAACTTCAAACGGATATATCCCTCAGCACATAAAGATAGGTGATCCATAATTCATCAAATTAAAGATCTTTGAGTCTTCTTTCCAACTACACCAAATTTGTCTCCTTTCGTGTTTGTAGTAAAAAGTTATGGCCATTTTACTAGAGCATGTCCAGACTAGGCAATTAGGTGAACTGAGAGTTCATTTGATGACTTGCCAAATAGGTTTAGCGTATCGCCTATTGAACTTACCTAATGTACCTAAAAACCTTCAAAAATTGTTATTTTAGGCAATCTAAAGCTCCTATTTGGCGATTCACCAAATGGTTCGGCGATAGTACCTCCAGATTGCTGATTTAGCTAACAGGATTAATTAAAGGTCAATTTTTTTAATTTTGTTGATCTTCTTACATTTCCAAAAGGATACTTTTGATCTTAACCTTCAAATGACTTTCTCAAGTCTATGTTATAACCTAACATTCGTATATAGTAACTCCTAAGATACCTAACTTTCCTTCTTTCAAAGAGCAAGAACTTCAAAAGATAATTTTTTTTCCAAATTCACAAGATCTAAAAGCTCCAAGTTCAAAATTCTGTTCAAGAACCTAGGGTATTGAATCAAGATAAAGAGTTTCTCAAGTTTAACCTATAACATTCTAAGCACAAAGGCTTCTTCAAGAACTTTTGTTCTTCAAGGTATGTAAGGCTACTCATAGTGAGGAATTAAGTTCATTCCCATGCGCGACATCTACGATTTCAATTAGTAAGATCATAGTTTGGGTTTTTACTCCAAAGTTCATGATTTTTTAATTTATATATTCTCCTATTGTTGATTTTTGATTTTATTATCAAAGTCATGATTATTCGTATCATTAATGATCTTTGCTTGATGGCTCATGCTTATCATATCACATAGACCCCTTTCTAGCCAAAGATATTTGAAAATCTTGTTATGTCATTCAATATGCATGATTTTCATGAATGAAGTGAGTACAAGAATTTCAGAAAATATATTTTATTTTAAATGCATTATTTTAGAATAGTTTCAAAAAAGTATATTTTGCATCTTTATGCATGAATTTCAAAGTTTAAATAAAGTTAAGTGTTTTGAGATATCATCTAGTAGAGTTTGAAAAGGATTTGAATGGCTCCAAATACATTATTTTATAGTAAAGAGCATAGTTGCTTTTTAAAAAAAAGCATTATTAGTTATGAGAAAACATTATTACTTATGTAAATGCAAAGCCTAATTTAAAGAAAGTATGTTGAGCTAAGCTCCAAGTATCGACTTTTCAGTTTCCCGAAAGCTCCAATTTAAGTTTTTCATATTCAAGTTTTACATTCCTCTAATCTATTTTTTCTACACAGATGTCGGAGACTAGCGTTAGGGATACCGAGGATGAGCCAGTACCTGCTGTCCAAGCCCCACCTAGAGGGTGCGGCAGAGGCATGGCTGGGGTAGAGAAGCAGCATCGGCCCGAGGTCAGCCCAGAGGGGCTACATCTGAGCCTATTGTTGTCTTAATTTATGAGCATGAAGAGCAAGTTGAGGACCCAATTCAGCCTCTCACAGCCTCATTGGGTACACTGATATTACAGGAGCTATTGATTCAGTTGTTGGTGAGGTTGGATGGTACCCTCGCTACTAATGATCTTCCAGGTACCTCACTGCTATACCTGTTGATCCTTCAAAGCTAGTTCAGGGACTTAATATGGGATTCCAGACCCCAAGTTTATTTTCTATGCCTTCTATTGCACCTCCGAGGTTTTTAACCCCACCAGTTTCTAGCAATACTGCTATGTACCTGTCTAGCAGAAGAGCTTTGGGAGATTTATGAGATTGGCTCCTCCCAAATTTAATAGTACAGCCGGGGATGGGGCATATGACTTTTTGATAGTGTTGGAATTGACTATTTAATTTGGGTATTCTAGAGGCCCACAGGGTAGCTTATATATCTTATCAGTTCACAGATATGGCCAAAATGTGGTGGAGGTCGGTTATGCCCCAGAGCATAGTTGATGCTCCAACAATGGGTTGGGAGCAGTTTATTGAGATCTTTTTTGAGAGGTTTGTACCTTATAGTCTTCGTGATAGATATTGTGATGAGTTTGATAAATTGGAGCAGGAGTCTATGACTATGTCTGAGTACGAGGCACAAATCCATGAGTTGTCCCGCTATACCATATCTAGTATTCCCAGGGAGTTTGAGCCGATTTGTGAAGGGGTTCGAAAGTTATCTTTAGAAGGCCACAACCTTTCTTGTGTTATTTAGCGGTTCCTTTCAAAGCATTATTGACCATGATAGAATGATAGAGGGCATCAGACATGCATGACAAGGTGGTCGCAAGAGGTCCTGCCATCATGGTCAGTTTGGAAGTTATAGAGGGTCTCAAAGGCAGAGCGCTCAAAGTTGTTAGGGGAGACCAGTTCATGCAGCCATTCCTACTCCGAATAGTACAGACCAGTTATGATGGTACCTCCAATTTAGGGATGTACAGTGGTTCTTTAGGTCATCCTTCTCAAAGTTCTAGGCCCAGATGTTGTTATGTATGTGAAGACTTTGGCCACAAGGCCAAGGATTGCCCCGAGCATTCTCCTGTTTCTTTTTCATCGGGGAGACAGATAGCCTGATCTACACTAGCCCCAACATCTAGAGGCACTTCACAAAATGCGAGGGGTAGTACAAGAGGTACTAGGGGTGGAGCTTGAGGTTGTGCTTGCGGTGGATCGCAGTTCAGTGGTGAGCATCGGGTATGTTATGTTGTTCCAGCCCAGATAGAGACGGAGGCATCTAATGTTATGATTACAGGTATTATTCTCATTTGCCATTGTTCAGCTTTAATATTATTTGACCCTCGGTCCACCTATCCGTATGTATCGGGTTATTTTGCTAATGATATAGATGTCATGTGTGAACCCCTTGATGTTTCCATTTGTGTTTCTAGATCGATGGGTGAATCCTTAGTGGTGGATCGGGTATATCGGGGTGGTATAGGGGTAATCTCAGGAAGGGAGACCTAAACCGTTTTGATCCTCCTAGACATGTTTGACTTTGATGTTATTTTGGGAATGGATTGGTTGACCCTTTATCATGAGATCCTTGATTTTTATACTTAGATTATGACCTTAGCGTATCCGGGTTTACCTCAGTTGATGTGGACAAACACTCTTGGCTTTTATCCTAAGGGGGTGATTTCCTATATTCATGCTCGGCGTATGATGGAGCATGGGTGTTTATCTTATTTGGATCATGTACGTGATATTTCTAAGGAGTCATCTTCTTTGGAGACCACGAGGGTAGTTAGAGAGTTCATGGATGTGTTTCTTACCAGCTTACCAGGTGTTCCTCCAGATCGCGATATTGATTTTTCCATTGATTTGGAGCCAAGCACAAAGCCTATATCCATTTCCCTTTATCGTACGGCTCACGCAGAGTTAAAGGAAATGAAGGAGCAATTAGAAGATTTGTTGAAGAAGGGGTTTATTCGGCCTAATTTGTTGCCTTGGGGTGCACTGATGTTGTTCGTGAAGAAGAATGATAGTACTATGAGAATGTATATTAACTATCATCAGTTGAACAAAGTGACTATCAAGAACAAGTATCCTTTGCCTCATATTGATGATTTATTTGATCAGCTTCAGGGTGCCTTAATGTTCTCCAAAATTGATTTGAGTTCAGGGTATTATCAATTAAGGGTTCGAGTGTTAGACATCTTGAAATTACTTTTAGGACTCGATATAGGCACTATAAGATTGTGGTAATGTCATTTGGGTTGACTAATGCTCCTGCCACTTTTATGGAGCTGATGAATCTTCAGACCTTACCTAGATTCTTTTGTGATTGTATTCATTGATGACATCTCGGTGTATTCTAGGGGTGAGATGGACCATGTCCGTCAGCTTAAGATTGTGCCCCTGAGATTACATGATGAGAAACTATATGCTAAGTTCTCCAAATGCAAATTTTGGCTCGAGTTTATGACTTTCTTGGGTTTTATGGTGACTAAGAATGTATTATAGTTGATCCAACCAAGGTTGCAGCAGTTCGTGATTTGGTGGGACCCACTTCAGTGATTGAGATTCGGAGTTTTATTGGCTTGTAAGTTATTATCATCGATTTGTTCAGGGATTCTCCTCTATCGCAGCTCCTTTGACTAGTCTAACTCAGAAGGAAGTTGCATTTCTATGGACCGATGAATGTAAGGTAAGCTTCCAGCGGCTTAAGGAGTTATTGACTTCGGCACCTATTCTAGCATTGCCGGAGGAAGGTGTAGCCTTTGTTGTTTATTGTGATGCATCTGGTGCTAATTTGGGTCAAGTGTTGATGTAGAAGGGAAGAGTCATAGCGTATGCTTCGCGATAGCTGAAGGCCCATGAGTGAAACTATCCTACTCATGATTTGGAGTCAGCTATATTGATGTTTGTTCTGAAGTTGTGGAGGCATTATCTCTATGAGGTACATTGCGAGATCTTCACAGACCATCATTGCCTTAAGTATATTTTCTCTCAGCCTAATTTGAACATGAGGCAACATAGTAGATAGCTCTTTCGTATCTTTATGCAGAAATTCCTTCTTATAAGAGCATATTCCTGCAGGAATATCTATTCTCCAAAAAAGAAAAATGCCAATAACATAAAAGATTTTAGGCCTATAAGCCTTTTTAGACCACATACAAAGTTATAACAAAGATTATTTCTAAACGACTTAGGCCTTTCGTAGAGAGAATTGGGCCGTGCTAGTTCAACTATAACGACCCAAACCATTGTTATTTAGCTAGACAAACCATACAACTTCAAACTTTTACATGCACTAGCACCATCCTGCGTAGCAGGAATATTTCTGCCACAGTGGTGTCACAATGGTGGGATGGAACCCGCTATAGTGGGTCGATGGGTCAAAATTAAAATACACAGATTTGTATTCCCCCTATTTTCCTTGGAATGACAAAATAGACAAGAGTCACCCCAAAAATCCTCCGAAGGCTGCTCTAGCCTAGGAAGAAGGGGGAAAGGGATACTAGTGCGAGGAAGCTACAACCCACACGATTCAAGATAAATCATGATGTAGCATCCGGTTGGTGCCCAGGTAGGCTAAGTTTTCCTTCTTGAGTAGTTTTAAACCCTGTTCCCATCACATTATGGTGATAATCTTATGCAATAACCTGTTTGATATACTTATGACTTCAAGTGTGGTTGTTTCATTGTGATTGTGATTATGCATATTGTTTGTGATTGCTGGTTAGCTCGAGTACCATGCCTGGTATAAGTTAACCTCATTTGGTACAGGTACCATGCTTGGTACATGATTACCCATTGGTTGGTTTGGATACCATGCCTGATACATGACATCACTTGGTTGGCTCGAGTAAGGAGTCTGTTTCTCTTATGGCCATCTCTATTCATTTTCTTGGACACCATTTCAGATTATCGAGTAAAATCTTTTGCTTTTGCTCTATTTTTCGTGCTATTTCCAATAAGGACTGAGTAGACATAGATGAAGTATCCCTCTTGCTCCATTTTTTCCTTTCTCACTTCGACCGTCAAAAAAATTACCATCATTGTTTAGTCTTACATTTAAAGGCTATGGTTTAATCCATGTTATCGGAATGTTATCAATTTGATAAATATTAACCTCAATATTAGTGTTGATAATATTCCAATAATAAGGATCAAACCTTAACCTTTAAAAGTAAGACTAATTAATGATGGTTGTTGCTCCGATACGGTCAAAGCCGAGAAGGGAAAAAAGGGACCAAGAGGGATAACTTCATTTATGCCTACTCAATCCTTATTGGAAATAGACGAACTACCAAGCAAAAGCGAAAGCTTTTACTCGCTAGTCCGAAATGGTGCCCAAGCAAATGAATAGAGATGGTCTTAAGAGAAATAGAATCCTTACTCGAGCTGACCAAGTGATATCATGTAACAGGCATAGCATCCAAACCAACCAAGGGTAATCATGTACCAGGCATGTTATTGTACCAAGTGAGGTTATCTTATACCATGCATGGTTCTCGAGCTGATCAGCAATCACAAACAACATGTATAATCACGATCATAATGAAAAAACTACACTTGAAGTCATAAGTATATCAAAGAGGTTCATTACATAAGATTATCACCATAAAGTTATTTCACGTTCACCATAAGATTATGTAGATTAATGGGAGGAATCCTGCCTTGGACTTCGGGCATGAAGTAGGGTTAACTAATTAAGTGGTAACAATGTTGGAACAAGAATGTGCTAGGTGGATTGATATTAGTCTAGCACAGACAGTAATGGCTTAGTCTAAATTATTAGCCTTAGAACTTGGTGATGGGATAATTAGTGTGAACATCTAAATTCATATTTAAAAATTGTTGGCCTATTAGAAGTACTAGACTTGTGGTAAATAAGAGGGTACAAGGTTGATTATTAGTTTGTATATGTATGTGAATTGCCCTCATGTTAATAATATCCTACAATCGAATAGAGGGACAAGGCACGGAGACCATATGTCACCGTATGTATTCATTCTCTGCATGGAAGTACTATTGTTGACCCAATTTATGAGCACGAGGAGCAGGTTGAGGACCCAATTCATCCTCTTGCAGCATCAGAGGGTACATCGATATTACAGGAGCTATTAATTTAGTTGTTGGCGAGGTTGGGGGGTACCCTTGCTATGAGTGATCTTCCGGGTATCTCAGTTCTAGCTATACTTATTGGTCCTTCACAGCTAGCTCAGGGACCTAGTATGGGATTCCAGACCCCGATCTATTTTCTATGCCTTCTATTGCACCTTTGAGGTTTTCAATCCCGTCGGTTTCTGCCAGTGCTGCTATGTCCTTGTCTGAGTAGAAGAGCTTTGAGAGATTTATGAGATTGGATCTCCCAGATTTAATAGTGCCAGGATCAACTATTTAATATGAGTATTCTGGAGGAGCATCGAGTAGTTTATACATCTTACGAGTTCACAGGCATGGCTAAAGAGTGGTGGAGGTTGGTTATGGCCCGGAGGCCACTTAATGCTCCAACGATGGGTTGGGAGATCTTTCTTGAGAGGTTTGTACCCTATAGCATTCATGATAGATGTTGTGATAAGTTCGGTAGATTACGATAGGGTTCTATGACTATGCCGAGTACAAGGAAAAATTCCATGAGTTGTCCTACTACACCATGTCTAGTATTCCCACGGAGTTAAAATGGATTCGCTGATTTGTGAAGGGGTTTTCAAGTTATTCTAGTAGGACAAAACCTTTCTTGTGTTATCCGGTGGTTCCATTCAGAGCATTATTGACCATGCTAGGATGATAGAGAGTATCAGACATGCACGACAAGGTGGTGGTAAGAGGTCCTGCCATCATGGTCAGTTTGGAAGTTATGCACCCAGAGATAGAGATTCTCAAAGGCAGGGCGCTCAAAGTTATCAGGGCAGACCAGTTTATGCAGCCATTCCTAGTGTGGAATGTACAAGCAGGCCCAGATTTAGCCAAACCAGTTATGATGGTTCCTTTGATTTAGGGATGTGTATTGGTTCTTCATATCATCCTTCTTAGAGTTCTTGGCCTAGAGGTTGTTATGTATACGAAGAGTTTGTCCATAAGGCCAAGGATTTCCCTAGGCATGCTCTTGTTTCTTTTCCATCGAGGACATAGATGACTCGGTCTACACCAGCCCTAGCAGCTAGAGGCAATTCATAGAGTGCGAGGGGGAGTACAAGAGGTGCTAGGGGTGGAGCTAAAGTTGGTGCTCATGGTGGATCACAAGTCAATGGTGAGCATTGGATATGTTATGTTATTTCAGTCTGGATAGAGGCGGAGACATCTGTTGATACGATTACAGGTATTGTTCCAATTTGCCATCGTTCAGCTTTTGTATTGTTCGGCCTTGGGTCCATCTATTTGTATGTATTGGGTTATTTCGCTAATGATATTGATGTTATTGTGAACCCTTTGATGTGCCTATTTGTGTTTCTACACCGTGGGTGAATCCTTAGTAGTAGATCGGGTATATCGGGATTGTATAGTGGTAATCTCAAGTAGGGAGACCATGACTGATTTGGTCCTCCTAGACATGTTTGACTTTGATTTTATTTTGAGAATGGATTAGTTGTCCCCTTATCATGCGATCCTTACATGTTATGCTAAGATTGTAATCTTAGCGTATCTGGGTTTACCTCAGTTAATGTGGACAAGTGCTCTTAGCTTTTATCCTAACTGGGTGATTTCCTATGTTCATACTTGGGGTATGATAGAGCATGGATGTTTATCTTATTTGGCTCATGTACGTGATATTTCTAAGGAGCCTTCTTTTTTATAGACAACGAGGGTAGTTAAGGAGTTCATGGATTTATTTCCTACTGACTTACCAGGTGTTCCTCTAGATTGCGATATTGATTTGGATCCTGGCACTAAGCATATATCCATTTTCTCTTATTGTATAGATCCCGTAGAGATAAAGGAATTGAAGGAGCAATTAGAAGGTCTGTTGAAGAAGGGATTTTTTCGGCTTAGTGTGTCACCTTGGGATGCACCAGTGTTTATTCGTGAAGAAGAAGGATGGTACTATGAGAATGTGTATTGACTATAGTCCGCTGAACAAAGTGACCATCAAGAACAAGTATCATTTGCCTCGTATTGATGATTTATTTGATAAGCTACAGGGTGCCTCAGTGTTCTTCAAAATTGATTTCAGGTTGAGCTATCATCAGTTGAGGGTTCGGGAGTCAGACATCCCGAAGACAGCTTCAAGACTCGATATGGGTACTATAAGTTTGTAGTTATGTCATTTGAGCTGACTAATGCTCCTGCTACATTTATGGAGTTGATGAACCAAGTTTTTAGACCTTATTTGGATTCTTTTGTGATTGTATTCATTGGCGACATCTTGGTGTATTCTAGGAGCAAGGTGGACCATGTCCATCACCTTAAGACTATGCTCCTGAGATTACCTGAGGAGAAAATATATGCTAAGTTCTCCAAGAGTGAATTTTGGCTCTAGTTTGTGACTTTCTTGAGTCATGTGGTGACTAAGGATGGTATTATGGTCAATCTAACCAAGGTTGCAGCAGTTCGTGATTGGGTGAGATCCACTTCAGTCATTGAGATTTGGAGTTTTATTGGGCTAGCAAGTTATTATCGTCGATTTGTTCAAGGATTCTCCTCTATCGCATCTCCTTTGACTATACTAACCCAGAAGAAAGTTGCATTTCTATGGACTAATGAATGTGAGGCAAGCTTCCAACGGCTCAAGGAGTTATTGACTTCAGCACCTATTTTAGCTTTACTCGAGGAAGGTGTAGCCTTTGTTGCTTATTATGATGTTTCTGGTGTCGGTTTGGATGTAGTGTTAATGCAGAAGGGAAGAATCATAGCATATATTTCGCGATAGCTAAAGACCCATAAGCAAAACTACCCTGCTCATGATTTGGAGTTAGCCACAATAGTGTTTAATCTGAAGTTATAGAGGTATTATCTCTATGGGGTACATTGCAAGATCTTCACAAACCATCATAGCCTTAAGTATATTTTCCCTCAGCCTAATTTGAACATGAGGTAGCGTAGGTCCTAGGAGTTGTTGAAAGATTGTGATATCTCTATTCTTTATCACCCTGGCAAGGCTAATGTCGTGGCTGATGCTTAGGGTAGTTTGGCATTTCTTAGGAGGGAGGAGAGGCCTTTAGCTTTGGAGGTTCACTCTTTGGCCAGACAGTTGATCAGACTTGATATCTCCCTATCTCATAGTGTGTTGGCCTTCGTTGAGGCTAGGTCTACACTGATGGATTAGATTTGTGCTCACCGGTTTGATGATGATAAATTATGTGTGATTTGGGACAAAATGTTGAGGGGTGAAGCTAAGTCGGATTTTCTTGATTCTGAGAGAGTGTTAAGGATTAATGGGCGTATTTGTGTGCCTAAGGTAGGTGATTGGGTTTGATTGATCTTGGAGAATGCTCATTACGCTAAGTATTCCATTCACCCGGGTGCAGCAAAAATGTTTCATGACCTGAAGTAACATTATTGGTGGTGTGGGATGAAAAGAGACATTGTAGAGTTTGTGGCTAAGTGTTTGAATTTCTAGCAGGTTCAGTATGAGCATCAAATTCCAGGAGGTCTGATGCAGAGGATGCCCATTCCCTAGTGGAAGTGAGAGCGTATTACGATGGATTTTGTGACTGGATTACCCTTGGGTAAGTTTGAGTCAGTTTGGGTGATTGCAGACAGGTTGACCAAATAGTTCACTTCATTCCGGTACGGACTATCTACCGTGCGAAGCAGCTAGCTAGGATCTATATACAGTGAGATTCTTAGATTGCATGGCATGCCTATCTCTATTATGTCAGATCAAGATTCAGTGTTCACCTACCACTTTTGGAAGCCATTGCACCAAGGCTTGGTATGACGGGTGTGATGATGTTCTAGGATATGGTTTTATGTGGTGACTATTCATCTATTGTATTGTCTCCTTTTAGTGTACTTTATTATTGGATTTGGAATTAAGTGGTCTTTTTAGTCATGACCCCATTTTGGATCGTGACAATAAGAACTCCAAAGTCATGCATGCTTGGGCGAGAGTAGTACTAGGATTAGGCTGGAAACATGAGCTTCGTAGGTGGATAAGGGTGTTTAAAACATGAGATCGTGACAATGAGATTGTTGAACTCTTCGATAAAGTTGTCGACAACAATTCGAGGGTGGTGGTAGGGGAGGGAAAAAGTGGAAGAGGAAAAGCCATGGGGTAGATGGGGTAGGCTTAGTCAAATGTAGCAAAATGTTTTGATCAGAGATGAAATTTTTGCCTGAATTTTTCCATTTTTAGCAAGATGAATTGGGGAAAATGGAAGTTGACGTTATGAATGTTGGTGTGCTATGGATTTGGTAATAAACTGGAATTGGAAAACATTGACTAAGCTTGTATGTTTATCGGTGAATCGCAGAAAGAAAGAAAAGCTAGTGGTTGGTAGGATTGATCTTGTCAAAGCAAAAGCACTTGACTAGTCAATCCTACCAATCGCCAAATTTTCTTCCCTTCATGCGATCCGCAGGTAAATATGATAAATTTTTCATGTAAGCTCAACAACATCTTTCCAATTCTATTTTGTTACCAAATCCATAGCGCACCCACATTCATAGCTTCAACTTCCATTTTCCCCAACATCCTCGCTAAAGATGGAAAATTCTAAGCAAAAATTTCATCTCTGATCTAAAATTTCGTGATATTTGCCCTATCACATATACCCCCATTGCTTTTTCCTCCTCCACTTTTTCCCTCTCCTAGCGCCACCCTCGAATTGCTCTATGCAACTTTATCAAAGAGTTCAACAATTGTGTAGATATTCTCTCCAAACTTGTCATGATCCAAAATTGCATCGTGACTAAAGGAGGAAACAGTAAATAAAAAAATCACAACATTTACTTTAAAATACCAAAACCTGGAGTCATAAGTACAAGAGCTTCTAAGCAATACAAATCAGTAAATACAAAGTTGTCTCATATGGAAGATACATAGTCTGATATGGATGACAACAAATGAAGTGTCAAAGAAACAACGATAACTCGAGGGAAGGCAACAGTCTAGCAGATCAGTTAGCAAATAGAGCACTAGATAAGGGCAGTGGCAAATTTCTTGATTTTAGAAGCATGGACATAGAAAGCAGGAGAATCATAAAAAGTGATAAGTTGCAATGTCTTTACCTGAGAGTAGCATGTTGCAGAGGATAGAGGGGTAGGGAGGATACAGCTAAGTTTTTCCATACAAACTATATATACAAGCCAGCAGGAATACAAAACAATGGAAAGCTATCTAGCCTATATACATTCAACCAAAGAAGAAGGACCTAGCAAAACAGAAGGGCGAATTTGGATCTGGAAACCTAGAAGCAGTGTTCTCCACTTGTTTGGATGTGGTGAACTGAAGTTTCCCTTGCACTCCATGTCGACACCACATAATCCAAAGAGGAGAGGCAGAACACTAGCAAAAGCAGCAAAGGACAAGTAGAAAAGCATCAGATGTTCTTACCAAGTGAAAAAATGAAACACCAACAAGTAGATCTAGCATAAAAAAGTGGAGACATCACCTTGTGGTACCTGCACAAACAACTGACAAAACAAAGTGTAAGAAGACAGAAAAGAAAAGAGAAGGTACGAAAGTAATGGATCGTACTCTTTGATAGGTGAGATAAGAGCAAGCTTGAGCAGAAGGAAAGAATGAACAAAGTTGGAGATCCAAAGTAGCAGCTTATGAAGAGTTGGATTACCCCAAGGCGGCAGCATCTGAAGAGGGAGAATTCTAGAAATGAAAAGGCAAACAAGCAGGAAACCCTACATTTCAGCGAAGTATGTCTATCAATATATACTTGTTTTGATGGGGCCGAATCTCTTTTCGGGAATGGGCTTGTTATTGTCATTTCGTTCCTTTAGAATTAGACACTAGGCCCAAATAAGTATTGTAATTGATTTTTATTAATAAAATCCCCCTATTGAGTTAAAAAAACCAAACTTAGTTACCAAATATGGAGTCACGAAAGACAATCTCACACCCGGATCAAGAAATATATAAACATCAAAAGAAAAGACTCAGAGCATATCCATAATAATATCAGGAGAGTTCTCTTGATCTTGGTGACTACCCATAGCATATGAGGAGATGAACATACCTAGTTAAGAAGATGAACGGAACCCTAACTTCCCAAGTGAGGAGCCCCTTTTTTGTTTTGCTTCATATCACCATATCTATTTGTCTATATCTACATTTATTTATATTTATACTATATAAGCTAATGTCTGGTCATGAATTTTAATTTGGTCAAAGATTTTCATATCATCATAATCTATCTGTCTACATCTATATATACATCTATTTATACTTATACTATATTAATTGAGAGTTTGGTCATAGATTTTCAAACATTTTTTGCAAGTTATTTCAGGGTAGAGTTTTTGGTCAAGTTTTACCATGTGTATGGCCATAGTTCTTAATGAAATATTTAATTTTTCAAAGAAATATGATTTATACCTACAAGTTTTAAAAACTATTAAAAATACTTATAAGTTTGTATAATCATCTTAATTTATTATGAACATATTCTGTGAAATGTCATGTCGCAATGAACACAACTAATTTAAATCTAAAAACAGAGAAACAGATTAACAAGAAAAAACCATTGATTTGTATATGTAAAAAAACTATATACTAATAATGCAATTAATTTTTACATTATTAATTATTTTACCTTGTTATATAATAACTTTTAACATGTCACTTATTTTACTTTTTGTATTATCAAATTAAGTTTTATGATAGAGAGATATGTTAAATATATAACCGGTCAACTTAATTTGACAATGAAAACTCATTCATATGTTGACACCAATGATTGAACGAAGGTAATTTTCTCCAATATCTTTTAGGCTTCCAGTTGAAAATCATTTGTAATTAAAAAATAAGCTTCGAAAGATGCTGAATATTTATAAAGCTTTGGTACTTCAAAGGCTAAGATAGGATTGATCAATCAATTAATATAGGTTGTGAAGTATAATAATTATAGAAAATAATTAAGTTAGACAATACCATAGGTGTAATACCATGTACGATCTCAATTGAAATAGCCCAAAATAAGAGAAAACAAAAAAATAAATTGCATGTGGTGGACCAAGCTAGGTCCTTGTCGCGAATTTGGATATTTATTTTTTGTGCGCGAAATTTTTTAACCAGAAGAGTCCCCGCCAAGTTTGCATTGCAGACTTTTCCAATCTTAGGTCAAAAATCATCGTAGAATGTTTATGAAAAAAATTGAACTAAGAGGGAACCAGTCCACATCGTGGAATTATTCCACCTAAGGCCTAATACTTTTGGCCTATCTTCAGTTTTAAGGAGGGGCATCCTGATCTTTTTTCCACCTTTCATAAACATAACTCACGTCATTTTAAGTCGAAATTGCCCTCATATTAGTGCCTACATGTGGTTTTCCCCTCATTAACGTCTAAGGATTGAGAAAAAGGGTTAAGGAGAAAAAGAAAAGGCAAGGGTTCAGGAAATTCAAGTCAAATATTCAACTTTCGAGTGTCTAATCTTCATCCCAGGTAGATATGTAAGACTAACCTAAATGTTGGGTTGAGTTCAATCATGATGCGACCCACTTCTTCATTTAGTAAAATGGAGGTCAAACTTGAGTCCTTGAATTTTCTATGACTGAGTTCTTGAAATTATTCTAAATCCTAGTGAATTCATGCATGCTATCACCTAAACTGATGTGTTTATGAAGAGAGTTTTGGGGTACTTAAAACATACTCAAAATTATGTTTTGCATTATGAAAAATATTCAATAGTAAGTAAAGGATGTGGGTGATGCAAATTGGATCACGGGATTAGATTAAGTAAAATCTATAAGTAGATATATATTTATTCCTGGCGGCGGAGCTCTTGGAAATTATCAAAACAAACATGTATTGATTTCTCCACTATGAAATCTGAATTTATCACTTCAGATAAAACTAGTGAAGAAGTTGAATGGCTCCAAAATTTCTTGGAAGATATTCCTTATTGGTCTAAACTATTGGCACATGTATGCATACATTGTGATAGTTAAACTGTAATAGGTAGAGTACGGAGCATGATGTATAACAACAAATCTCATCATAGAAGAGGAAGACATAATTAATAATACCATTAGAGAACTACTCTTTAGTGAAATTGTCACAATTGACTATGTAAGATCAGAAGATAATATGTCAAATCCACTTACAAAAAGCCTAACTAGAGAGGGAATTGAAAGGTCATTTAAGAGGATAGATTTAAGGCCTAGAACAAGTCAAGATTTAAGGCCTAGAACAAGTCAAGCATGATGGTAACTCTACCTAGAATACTAAAGATCCCAAGAGCTATTCTAGGAGACTAAACAAAATTATATTTGATGGTCCAACATTGTCAAATAATCTAACCCATTCTCGTGATGAAGACAATGTCCAATGATCCGGGATAAAGGTAACATTGAAGCTTTTTAATGATTTCTAGGTTTTGCAAGGCATGACCAAGTAGCTTTTCTACGGGAGTAAACATTTAGGAATCATCTATGTGGGGGTGAAGTAGAAGTCACTTCAAAGAATATTAGTAAAAGTCGATTCTCTAAGCTCTCATGAAACCAGGAAGTGTCCATGGCTGAAACGAACAAAATTATGAGAATCGTAGATGGTAAAAGTCTAGTTTTGTGAATTACATTGTCTAGGTCTACATTCATGTTCGGTGTTTCAAAGATATCGCATCTACCAATTGATCGAGTGCATCCGATATAAGTTCACTAGAAAAAGTTCAAAGGAAAACCCACTTATCTTGATGCAATTAGTCTTTATTTGTAATCATACACTAATTTGTGTATATCTATGTTTCATGTTATAGATATTCTCATTTATGTAGGGAATTGTTATATTCAATGTATAATGTGTGAATGGATAATGGTACATGGAATAAAGATACCATTATTAAAAATGTGAAAATGTTGCAATTATGAATGAAATTTCATTCATGAATACTCATAACATATGAATGTAATGTTTCACATTTCATGCAACTTTTCACCTACTATACAGGAATCTTTCTGCTACCCTATAGGTTAAAAATATCGTAATCTTTCTTTGATATTGGATGGAGTTTTTTAAAAAAGTTTTTTGGTTAAAAAAAAAATTCTTGGTTTTCAAAACTTTAAGTGTGACTATAACCTACTAAGTGGTTCGTTGGATAACAAATTTGAGGTACCACTATTTGTTTTTCGTGAGTCATTTTATCCTAGGTGCATATATTCCATAACTATAGTATTGGAGGGGAATAATTTCCTTAAGGAAACTTTGTAATTTCAGAGGACTTGACTCTTCTTCCTTTTCCATCTTATTCATTAGATGATTTTTGTTTTCAAAATTTATTTAATTTCATATTATATATTTCATTATTTGTATGAAATTTGTTTAAAATTATTTTGTTGAAAATTAAATTTTACATTACACAATTATTATTATTATATTCAATAATATATTGAGTTACATAAATCATAAGTGAGTTTCTAGATCCAAATTGCTCTCTTATTCAATCTTTGGCCATAAAAAAGTCTCCTGTAGAAAAAAGAATGACTAAGAAATAGCTATAGTTGAATTAGCTAGAAGTAAAATATATATATATATATATATATATATATATATCATTTTATGAGGAATAAATTTTTAAAAAATTATCACATAAATTAAAACTAAAATTAATAGTCAAATAAAAGGAAAAATCTTCCCACCTTTTTGCTTTCTTTTCTTTCCTTTTTCCAACTTATTGGTAAAAGAAAGGATGAAATTATATGGTACTCTCAAAAGAACGAATTCTATCATCATGATTGACTATTAATTGTCCTTTCCAGAAAAAAATAATTTATATACATCTATATTGTAATAAATTTAATATATTATCAATATATTATAATTTAACTATTATAGAAAATAATAAATTTTGTTTTGTTGATTTATAATTTTTTAAAACTTAAATAATTATGTGTAATTTTGTTTTAAATAATTCTCTTTAAATTCTTTTACACTATCATGTTCGACATTAAGCGATAGATTTCTCAGAATTTTTCTTTCTTGAAATTGGAAGAATAAAAATTGAAATCACTTTTTTTAAAAAAAAAATAAATAAAAAATTATTCTTCTATTATCAACATTTATTATTCATTGATAGATCTAAAAAGTTTACGTTGTAAAAGACGCTGGCCATATTACCTAAAAAATTATCACATCAATCAGTAAAACAACTTTCTAGTCAGATTCTTCCTGTACTTTGGAGCAGGGGCGGATCTATCCCTTCGTTAGGGATTTATCTGAATTTTTTTCAGTAGAAAATTATATTATTTAGACATGGTTAAAATAATTTTATATATAAAGAGAGAGTAGATGTTGAACTCCCTTCGATTAATTTGTATGTCTACTTTTTCTGATTTTAAACCCCTTACTAACAATTCTGATTCCGTCATTGCTTTGGAGCATATATAGAAGGCCTACTCTAAAGAATCAGATAAGTGAACAAAGGGCAAGATTAAAGTTAATCCTCATTTCTTTTAATCTACACATAGAAAATACCAACCAAAACACATAATAATAAAAAGAGTTCACATTTCATGAAGAAAAAAAAAGAAGAAAGAAATTAACACCCCTCCCCCCTCCCATTCACCAACCAAGAGCATCAAGAATACCTAAAACCACATCACAAATATGCTTAAATCCCTCTTCCCTAATAGCAAGTTGAGGTGGATAATTTAATCTTGGATTCCTCCTAAACCCATTGTGACAAACATTAGGATAATCAGCAGCAGCCATAACATGCATGTAAGCATAGTCATAAACTTCATTATTCAAATCTTGAAGTGAATCTTGAAGTGCATTAGTTGCTAATGCATATTTATCAGCACAATCCTTGAGGAGTCTCTTCATTAATACCAAATCACTATTTGTGTAATTAGTAGTGTTAAGTACTAATTCATGTGATGAAAGAAAAGAGTTTGTGGCTGTGGCATTAACCATTCCAATTTTGACCATGATTGTTGCCAAGCCCTTTGTGTCTGCTTTGAGACTTGTGGAATCTGATTTGAGAGAGGAGACACAAAGATCATAGTATTTTGTGTTCTTACATGTTTTTTGGATCAAATCAATTGATGATGTGGAAATAGTTGGTTGAAGTGAAATCAAGAAAACAAGAATCAATAAGAAGAGGAAATTAGATGACATTTTTTGATGATTAAAGATTGATTTGCTTTTGAATTTCTTTTTTTCTTGTTTTTGATTTGGAGAGGGATAAAAAGGAATTTGATGTTAGATTTCTTGGTCTAGTAAAAGAAGAATATAGTTGTATATATGTAAAGGGGATTACTTTCTCATATATACTAAGGAGAATTTCTTAGTGGGGGAGTAGGAAAACTAGAAATGCACTTTATGGGAACTAAGTTAGAGTATTTTTTAGAAAAATTCTAAAGGGGAATAAGGAAATTATTTTATCTCATGTCCAAAAATAATAATATCTCATGTCCAAAAATAATAATACACAATATGATCCAATAAGTAAAGTCTAAAAAGTTCAAAATTCTTTCCCTAGCAAAAGGAAGGGGTTTGCCTTCTGGGTCAAGCTCATTGCACCGGGCTTGCCTAGTGCGAGTTACCTCTCCTATGTGGTTTCCGAGCTATTGCATAGGAGTGAGGGTTTACCCTGTATGCACCCAAAGGATAGCAACTGGGAGTTCCTCTTCTCATCAAACAAAAAAAAAGCGAGGAGTACACACACTTTATTCGTACTACTTTTATGATGTAAATATATACTACTTTTATTGGATGTCCCAAAAAGGAATAAGAAAGATATATGAGCATTCACAAAATGTACATGTAAGGAGAAAAATGAAAAATAATAAATATTTGTTATAATGAAATGAATACAATTTTTCACAATGAATACAACTCTTTCACACCTTAACTAGAAATTTTAAGATTGAGTTTTGAGCATGAAAAGAAATTTTGGTAAAGAGCCTTTTCTCTTAAATAAGTTATATATACGCGGTGTGAATTTGAATTAATCAAAACTTCAATATTGATATTACATATCATATGATAAATCTAAAAAAAGGAAAACTACAAAAAGAAGAAAAGTTTGAAATTCCATTCCCTGTTATGAACTAGAATATTTTTTCATTCCCCATTTATGCATAATTGCTATTATGGCCCCATTTTGAGCACAACTTTTTCTTGGTTTCCCATTAGAAGTACCTTTAATATTTGTATTAAGATTCAATAATTTAAGTTTTATGTTTAAAGGTAAAATATTTTTTGATTAAAAATGATTTTGTATATCTCAAATTTAAAATTTCTGATTAAAAAGTATTTGCCACTTTATTACGATTCGATTTATTTTTTATAACCTCTTGGTTCTATTTTTCAATAATTCCAATCCTATAAAATTTGGATTCTGGTCATTTTTGTGACCTATCTGTTTGTCACAATCGAACTATGGTACCAATATAAAATCATGGACTTTTAAGTTATTTTTGTAGTTTTTCTACTAGTTGTGTGTAAGGGTCTGTTTGGCAGGGACAGTAACAATTAATAGGCCCTTTTTGGAAGTTGGCTACCTTCCAATATAAGTTCACGGGAAACACTATATATGGACCCCTTCAATTAATCATGTCTGGAATATTTGTTTCTTTAAGACTAGGCTTTAGCTATACTTCATGAACACATGCCCACTTTCCAAGTACATATGTCTTTTCATGTGAAAGAGTCTCACCTTGGTTGGTTATTTACGATGTTCCTGTTAGAAGGTGCGAGAGGATAGATTTAGGAGTTACGTGGAAGGGTAGAGGTAGGTTAAAAAAATATTGGGAGAAGGTGATCAGACAGAATATGGCGCTGCTTCATATCACCTAGGACATGACCTTACATAGAAAGGAGTAAAGGTCGCGGATTAGGGTAGAAGGTTAGAAAGCTTGTAAGATAGGATGTCAAGCCTGGGATATAGTAGGTTAGTAGAGATAGTCGTGTCATTATATATAGTGTTGTTATTCTCAGTCATTTATTTTGTACTTTTATTATCTTTGTAAATTTTCATTTGTTGTCCACTCTAGTCGTTTTATATCTAGTATTTCCTACTTTTGGGGATGATATTTTTTGAGATGCGGGTGTTTCGGAAACAACTTCTCTATGTGTATGAGGCAGTGAAAAGGTTTATGTACATTTTACCCTCCCTAAACCCCACTTGTAAGATTTGACTGTGTATGTTGTTGTTCTTGTATTTTTTCTATCATGAATATAGAATCGAATCTATCTTAATTCTCTTGTCTTAATTAATATTGAAACTCATATTAAATTGTTCATGCTCTGAATCAGATGCTCAACATTGATCATGAGGGGTGTGTGAAAGAGTCTCATATAATTTATTCAGGGGATGAATGATTTCTTTAATATAATTCGAATAAATCCTCATATTTTAATCTTGCATTTGGGATTGATTTAAACTCAATGCTCATTTTCTTTAAGCATGATGTCTACAATTATTAATTTCCATTCAATATTTTCCTTTGTTATTTTTCAAAAAAAAAGTCGATCTTATGGAACATTTAAGAATTATTTTAACTATATATATGTCATTTTCTTTTTTAGTCCGTCCTAATAATAATATTATTTTACTATAACTAAAAACATTTAATTTTAAAATTTCTTTTTTTACTCTTCACAAAATAATTTACAACCATACAAATATTCAAGAATTAATTATTTTAACCACAAGGTTCAACAGTCTAAAAATCATTTCTCTCCATATGTCCTAACCCTATATTTTTGCTATATTATACAATAATAATGACTTAACCCTATGTTTTTGCTATAGAATATATTACCCATTCCGTATTTTTGTGATTTTAAAAAAGACAATAATAATGTAAAATAGTACGTACATAGTTTCATGCAAGAGTACAATTTTTGATATTTTATAATGTTTTAAAAAAATTGAATTTTTGAATTAGTTATCCAACTTTGTCACATTTTTCAAGAAATAGTTGTGAATAATAGTGAAAGTGATGCATGTGCATGTTACGTAATTCCATTCTTGAAAAGCAAGATTGTCACCATGTGAATTGACAAATCACAAGTCAATAAAATCTTTCATGCAAGTGGGTTCAGATTTATGTCAGCTAATGGCCCATTATTAAATTAAATCATCATATATATAAAGGTAATTAATGATAATTAATCGTATAAATAGAATAAGAAAATTAAATTAGAGAAAAACAAGTTACTAACTTCTATAGTATTCTAAAATCATTTTAAATAAACAGAAATTAGCGACAAATACGCCATTACTAACCTATCGCGAACAAGGAAAAAAGGCATTCATTCTGTTCTCATTCCGATGTTGATACTAAGAAAAAGAAAGTCTTTCACCTTCCTCTCTATCTATTCCTTTTTCATAATCATACATAAAGAATGAAAATGCTTAACTTACTAAATTAGCAACAGCGGAGTAAGCTCTCATATCCGTGAAGAACTATTTTTCAGCAGAAGAAAAATTCTCGTTACTGCTTTGTCATTATAGAGTAAGATATTGATTCTATAGCAGCTCAACTCGTCGCTAATTTACTATTAAATTAATAGGACTAATGACAATTTTTTTTATTGATTTGTCATGAAAATTGTCCATTGCTAATTTTATTTTATTTTATAGTGAATGCATGAATTGGTCAACCGTTTCAAAATATTCATTACACTATTATATTATTAGTGCATATGATTAGAAAAATTCTATCTTTATTACGTTTTCTGTCCAATACTTTCTTGTTATAAAAGTATTATAGATATACCAGCATCCTCTACGTACATTGAACAAAGAGAAAGCTACAATTAAAAATAATAATAATAATAATAATAATAATAATAATAATAATAATAATAATAATAATAATAATAATAATAATAATAATAAAAATAAGGGTGGATTTCAAAAATGCCATTTTTAGTTTATGAAATTACAAGCCCTTGCCAAGTTTATTTATATTACCAACTTTATACCAACTTTTATTAAAAAGGAGGAAAGAGAGTATTTTTTTTTTATGATAAAGTTGATAAAAGTGTGATGTGATATGTGGTGAAAAGGAAGAATAAATTAATGATATTTAAAAGATTTAGAAGTTGGTGTTGGAAATGGGTTTCTTGTTTATTAATTTTTTTTTTATTATAGTTGACAAAGAAGTAGTATGTCCTTCCCAATTGTAGAATAAAATTTTCAATGTATAAACGTAATGTAAACCGTAAAATGATTGAACTACGAACCAAATAATTCTGTGTTCATGGAAAAAATTAGTGTTACGTATAATTCATATTGTCGTAATAGAAAAAAATTTACAATATAATAAATTTAATTGATGTTTTTTTTTAAAAAAAAAAAATAAGAAGGAAATTGTAGTGAATTTCATGGAATTAAATATTTATTGATATGTTACTACATGTTTGTCTTATTGTACACACTTAAAAAGGGTGATGTTTAAATTATGGTATTTTGAAATGAATTTATGAAAAATGTATTGAAAAGAGGTTTTGGAAGAAGACCCATCAAATCCATTTAATTGATTTGATGGGTTTATGACAACCTCAATGCCCCTATGATGCATTGCCCCAAGAATGCGGTACGGGTTGGGGACTTTGTCCCCCATTCTTTCCATGTATTTTTTTTACCCAGAGGATAAAGTGCATGTAATGTATTTTTGTGTATTTAATAATTTATTGAGCATGTGCTTATTCTCTTGGAACCAAAAGGCTTGAAAAACAAAGGCTTTCCTTTGAACAAAAACCATGAATACTGAAAGAGTGGTATCAATTTTATTGAAGTATGATGGGAGGTGGGAGATAACAGGTATATTATTTAATTATATATCTACTATATTAATTGCAACAATATTGTATTATATTGAAGATGGTGTCGCACCTGGTCAGTTGTTGGTTTTCTTTTGTTCAGTGATGTTGCTGTTTTGAGAAAGGCGTTTAAAATTTTCTTTTTCATGGAATAGGCAAAGGTATCTGTATTTTATGTATGGTATATTAATCGTAAAATATTGGCGTTGGAAAAGGCTGGTGCATTGATTTTTTATTTGGTATATGGCATGGTGTTTGGTTTTTGTTCGGTGCTATGGTTTTTGTAAGCGTTTCTGGTATATTTATTGGAAGAAGTTGGTGTTTAACAACGCTGTTGCTTGTGTATTATGTTGGTATTTAACATGGTATTTGTAGTTGGTTTAATGGTATTTCCGTTGTAGTATTGAATGGTATACTAACGGGAACATGTTGGTTTTTTTCAAAGATGTTGCATTGGGTATTCTTTTCTGGTATGGACAATGGTGTTTATTTAATGGTTGGGACGTTATTGGTGTTGTTCATAATGAATTTGGTGTGAATGCAGGTGACTACACCAATTACAAAATGGAAGGAATATTATATGATACTTCATCAAATTATCATGGTTTACTGCAGGTAATATCTTCCCAGATAGGGTTGGACTTAAGAAGTGTTGAGTTGGTAATAAAATATGTCGTAGACGTGAAATTACCGCCGTTGAAAATACACAACGACATGGGGGTAAAGGTATATTTGGATCAAAGAAGGTTGGATCCTAATTTCTTCTCCAAATATCCATTGTGTGTGACATATAATACAAGAAATGTTGATCCACCACCGCAGTTAAGAAATGATGAAATAGTGGTCCACAGAGAAGTAAATCCACCTATTGACAATTGGGATGAAAGTGATGATGAGAATATGGAATTCCAAGAAGAAAATGAAGATCACGTAGTAATAAAAAAGGGTTCAATAGATATTGTCGAGGAAGGACAAATCTACTTGAACAAGCATATACTCATTGATGTTATGCAAAGATATGCGTTGGTGCGGCAATTCCAATATAAAGTTGTACGTTCGTGTAAATCAAGGTATTTTATAATAAACAGACATGCATAAAAATTCTTATTGTTTTGCAGTATAGAATTCTTATATCTGCTTTGGTTTGTTGTTATTGTAGCTTTTCATTGAGGTGTGCAGATGAGAAATGCTCATGGTTGTTCAAGTCATCGTCCGTTGGTGTGACTGAATTGTTCAAGGTCCGCGTATTCAACGATGTGCATGTGTGCGCAGGGTTAGGGAGGTTGTACTCACGGAGACATTGTTACAGTTCTATGCTGGGGGACATGTTGGTGCCTAAATTCAGCGACCCAAGGAGAATTTACACCCCCGGGGACATAAGGGCAGACTTGCGTAGGAAACATGGTATTTCAGTGACATACATGCAAGCATGGAGGTGTAAACAGAAAGCAATGAAGATTTTGCGGGGGGACCCAATAGAATCTTACACAAAGCTGCCAATTTATTTGCATGTATTGTCCACCGCGTACCCGGGCAGTGTTGTTAATCTTAAAAAAACAGATGAAGACAAGTTTCTATACTCGTTCATAGCTCTTGAAGCAAGCATACGAGGATGGGAATACTGCCGTCCCATTGTTGTGGTGGATGGTACACACATCCGTTCAACGTTTGAAGGGACAATGTTAATCGCTACCACAATGGATCCCGGAGGTTGGTATTCTAACAAAATTGCTTGGTTAAACTTATTCATAATTCATCGTGATTGTTTGTTATGGGTGGCCCCAAAAAAAAATGATAATTACAATATAACAATTGTATGTTTTGTTGAAGGCTCTAATTTTGATAACAATTTAGGACATATACTGCCACTGGCGTATGGTATCGCTGACTGCGAAAATGACAAGTCGTGGAGATGGTTCTTTGAAAATTTCAAGATAGCTTTTGGTGAACGGGATGGTATGTGTTTTGTTTCTGACCGAAATCAGAGCATATGGAAGGCTACATCAACGGTGTATCCAGACATCAAACACTATGCTTGTGTCTACCATTTGTGGTCTAATTTGTTAAAGTTCACCCACAAACATATTGATGAAGTAAGGAAAGTCTTCTTTGGTTTGGCAAAGGCATATACAATGGATGAATTTAACACCCTTATGGATCAAATGGACGACATCCATCCAAAAATTCGTCCCTATCTAGAGAAGGCCGATTTTGAGAAGTGGTCACGCTGTCATACCATAGTAAAGAGAACATGGACATTGACAAGCAACATAGCTGAATCATTCAACTATGCAATATTGCCTGGGAGAAGACTTCCCGTTATACCAATGTTAGAATATGTGAGGCAAACAATACAACGTTGGAATGAAAAAAACAATGAAGAAGGCAGGACAACGACAACCATTTTGACCAAAAAATATAACAAGTTGTTGGTGGAGAATATGCAATTGTCGAATGGAATGACGGTTAGTGTAATAATATCAATTAAAATTTTTTAAATATTCATATTTATTTAACCTTTGCATTTGATACTCTCTAGTATTTAGTCAAATACATGCTAAACTGAAGCCTATATCAAAATGAGCAGTTTATATATTTATAAGTAATCATGTTTGTTCTTTTGGTATCCTGACTCTTTCTGTATTGAAAAGAAATAGATGAATCAGATATGAAAGGATTGGAGAGGCAGCTGATACACTTTGCGTATTGATTTAACCTTGGCATATTAATTAATAATTCTTGAATGAAGGTTAACCTTTGCATATTTATTTAACCTTGGCATATTAATTGCTAATTCTTGAATGAAGGTGCGGGCTTCAACTGAACATCTTCATACCGTACTCGATGGTGCAAAGAGATTCACCATTTGTCTTAACACACATACATGTAGTTGTGGGCGATTTCAACATGATGAAATGCCGTGTTCCCATGCAATAGCTGCAATTGAGTTTAGGAAATTGCGCGTCAATGACTTCTGCTCCATCTACTACAGTACCAAAAATTTCATGGACGCTTACGCAATACCAATTGAGCCACTGCCATGCGAAAGCACTTGGACAGTTCCCTCGCATGTTGTTGATGAGGTAGTTCTCCCACCCACCACAAAAAGGGGACCGGGTCGTCCGTCAAACAAAGACCGGAAGAAGGGATTCTTTGAAAGGAAAGCAAAAAGAAGTAAGGGTAAGTGCAGTTTGAGTGAACAGGAAGGTGAGGAGAACAATCGTTGCAACCCAAAAAATAAAAAAAAGGTTGCGTAACGCTGCATAATGTGGTGGGGACTGCATGAATTTGTTTTTTTGAGGCTGGGCATATGGGGCAGTAAGGGTTCATCTTTTTTGTTTGTGCTGAAATTGTAGAATTATATTATTTGATTTGGGAAGGGGTGGCAGTGCTTTGGTGTTTTAATTGGTATGTATTATGATTTTTGTTATGTGGACCACTTACTAGGAAGGAACATTAAGATTCCATTGCAAGTGTTATAATGTAAAAAAATTTAATTCCTTTTCATTGTTGAAGAAAACAATATCAGTTCTATGTTAATTTTTTTGTGGTGTACATCATGGGATCCTTCTTCGTTTCTGATTTGCTTTATTTATTGGAGAGAACAAATGTCGGAATTAATTTTTATTTTTTATTTTTGGTGTGCAGCATGGAATCCCCTATTGGTTTCTGCTTTCTTCTCATTGTTGAAAAGAACAAAATAGCAGATCTTTAATTCTTTATTGGTTTTGTGTACACCATGACATCCTTATTGGTTTTTATGTATTTTTTTCCATGAACAAATTTCATGGATTATTGATTGCACACGCTTGTATACCTATTATTACTAATTGTTTCGGGCGCCCAGTTTGATTGGATCCTTGGCAGGCATTATACTATGAGGCTATTGATTTTTGGAATTTGTCAAAGAGAACATTGGCAGTTCTTGGGTGTTATTGCACCAATGGAACACATGGCCCTATGTGAAGGATACCAGTTCTGAAGCCATTCTCAATACCAAGCTTTTAAAAAAAAAATACCAATAAACCTAGGAAGCTACCATAACACATAACACCCATGCATGCCATGCTTAGGAAACACATAAAAATACCTTCACCATAACCAAAAACAGAGATATAACAGTCAGTGAGTACCAATGTAAATACCATAATTATTACCAGTAACAGATATAAACACCAGTTTAAATACCATAATTATTACCAAAACCAGAGATATAACAGTCAGTGAATACCAATGTAAAAACCATAATTATTACCAGTAACATATATAAACACCAGTTTTAATACCATAATTATTACCTAAAACAGAGATATAACAGTCAGTGAATACCAATGTAAATACCATAATTATTACCAGTAACATATATAAACACCAGTTTAAATACCATAATTATTACCAAAACCAGAGATATAACAGTCAGTGAATACCAATGTAGATACCATAATTATTACCAGTAACATATATAAACACCATTTTAAATACCATAATTATTACCAAAAACAGAGATATAACAGTCAGTGGATACCAATGTAAATACCATAATTATTACCAGTAACAGATATAAACACCAGTTTAAATACCATAATTATTACCCAAAACAGTGATATAACAGTCAGTGAAATACCAATGTAGATACCATAATTATTACCAATAACATATACAAACACCATTTTAAATACCATAATTATTACCAAAAACATAGATATAACATTCAGTGAATACCAATGTAAAATACCATAATTATTACCAGTAACAGGTATAAACAGTCATACAAACATTAAAATTTGGTTTTTTAGGACAAAGGTATTAATAGCATATATTTTAGTGTACGAAACAAAAACTGAAAATTTAAAATTACACAAACATGAAAGATATACACCATTGTCTACGAAATTCTGTCGGGGGGGTGGGGGGGGGGGGGTTAGATCATGTCCAACAAATGCTATTGAAAACTATGATTTCCTCCTCGGCACATACTTCGATGCAGGTACTCTTTCGCTTTGTCCCACGTGCTCCACCTGCCTCCTAGGACCCCCAAACCGGCTGACCACCTTACCGGTCACCTCGCTTTCACTTATGGCACCATTTTCAATTTTTTTGGTGCCATAATCCCATAATAAGGATCCATAACGTAGACGACAGAATGCTGGGTCAAATGACTGTTTTCCAATCTGGACATAATCATACCCATTGCATACAAGCTCCGCAAACACGCACGTAAATAGACCACAATCACTGTTACAAAAACAGTATATTCAAAATCTGCTGTATATAAAAAAAAAGAATATATAAAAAATTTGAGAAGATTAGTAAAAAAAGCTTACTTCGAATCAGCATCTTGCTGGGGGATATCATCACATGTTACAAAGGTGAGGCTGTCCGATAACGCATACTCGGCATAGTCCACGGACTGCTGCCAGGCAATGTCGTCCCTTTTGCCGTAAAAGCCAGTGCTCACCAAAAACAATGGGATTATTTCTGCCACCTTTTTGACCCTCCGAATGACAGCCAAATTGTGCATCGAGCCGGCTTCACTCAGCGAGTCAAATATAAAAAGACACCTACTTTGAATATAAAAGACAACCAACACCCAGTGGCACTTCTCCGGCACATGAACGGGTATACATACATAATCAACTTTGTCCCATGGCGTGTTCGCCAATATCTTGTATCCCCGAATATACTGTGCAACATCGTGATCTTCTGTGATGAGTGTGCTGTCCCTGTTATTGGCAGTCCATATGTCATGAATTTGTTCCACCCAGTTCATGAAAAAGGTGTCCGTGGTGGTAACTCTACGCTGGAGTGCATCGCCGTATTTGCATTTCTTACGTAGGTAGTACATAAGTACATTAACATGCTGTATTAAAAAGACATAAAGAAAAAAATTACCAAAATTATACCCAATTGGAAGAGTAGAGGTTGCACCAAAAATATAAAAGAGCAACAGATACTACCAACTCAGGAAAACACCCAAGAACCAAACATGTTTAACATCACACATACAGACAGCCAAAAATAACCAATTTAAATACCACAATTAACACCAAACACAGAGATGTACAAAAAAACAAAATAAATACCATAATTATTGCCAAATATAGATATACAGTCAGGCAAAAATACCAGTATAAATACCGCAAATGTTACCAAAGATATATATAGGAAACAACTTTTTTTTTTTCTTTTTAATACTGCCACAGACCACAGATACTGCCAAATCAGAAAAACCACCAAAGAACCAAACATGTTGACTACCCATGTTCATACCTAACATGTATACAGCCAACCTAAAAAATTACCATCATCAACAACAAATTCAAACACCCCCATAGAATATTTTGCAAAAAAAAAAATAATTAAAAGTGTTACCGAATCAGTCCAGGCGCTCCCCGTTGTAACCATGACATGAAACCAATCCATCAATCCAACAGAATCAACCCCAAAGTCGAACGGGGGATTGATCTTGTTTGAACTGATCGTGAAAGCACTCGCTCTCCTAATTAAACAAAAACAAAAAGATAACTGGAAACTGGTGAAAAAAAAAACAGCAAAGTAACAGAAAAAGTTTAAACGTACCTGCCCCGTTTTTTGGACAACCTATCTTTAAACCACTTGTTAAACAAATCAACCAACTCTTGATTAACCTCAAATTCACCATAGCCAGCAAAAGGGTGCTTCAATTGAAAATATACTGGCGGCTCTGATGACTTGCACGCTGAACTGCTTAAATCAGTGTATGGTGACTTCCCAAACCTCCCCGGAGCCTTTGTTCGTTCACGCTGCGTTGGGGTTACATATGGAATTTTATTTTCCAGCGCAACGATCTGCGACTCCCTATATTCAGGTAACTCAAAATCGTCCAAAGTGGGAGTTTTTTTTGCAGATGATGTTCCTTCAGCTGGGGAATGTTATTCTGTGAGAACTAAATTTATAACAAAGTGCAATTATATTTATTATTGACCCACTTACCTCCGGGGGAAACAGTATTTTTTGGCGACTGACATGCGCCCTCAAAATCTTTGGCAACTTCATGAATTGGATTTTGAAAATCTCCAACATGTGCCTCAACCTCAATTGGATTATCACCATCGTCAACCTAAAAAAAATGAGAGGGTCAATTTGCATAATCAACAGAACGACAGAGAAATGCGAAAAATTTAGACCACTGGATTGAATACCAAAAAGATTGCACCAATGGAACACATGGCACTATGTGAAGGATACCAGTTCTGCAGCCATTCTCAATACCAGGCTTTGGAAAAAAAAATACCAATAAACCTAGGAAGCTACCACTGACTTAACACCCATGCATGGCATGTTATGAAACACATAAAAAACAACCCCATCCCTGGAAAAAATACCAACTATTTTACCAACCACAGAACTAATGAAACCCTTATGGACTACCATCTTAATAACCAATATGTCATACATATAAAACTACCAGACAGAATACCAGCCCCACAAAACAGACTGTAGGAAAAAATAAAAACCATTTTCAATACCAAAACACAAATATTAAAAAATCAAAACATGTATCTATCTTGAAAAAAGTTTCGTATTAACATCTGGTGAAGGATCACTTCTATGGTACCTCAAGACCTACTCCTTGAAAATCTCCCACATTAGCATCAACATCTACAGGATTATCACCATCATCAACCTAAATGCCAATGTGAATACCATAATTATTACCAAAAACAAATATATAACAGTCAGAGAATACCAGTATAAATACCATAATTATGGCCAACAGACAGATATAGCCCCCCACCAACCAGAATACCAAACATACAGTCGCACAATAACCCAATATAAATACCATAATTATTACCATTCCCAGGTATAAACAGTCTTACCAAAAACCCATTATACATACCACAATTGTTACCATAAGATATATATATGAAACAGCTATCTCTTTTTTTTTTTTAAAAAGGTATACACCTTCTTCCTTAAATACCACACATGGCCATAAACCCAAAAATAATTATTTGAACCATAAATTTGTATATTAAAAAAACCAAAATCTCATACATATAAAAACTACCAGTCAGAATACCACCAGCCCAAACAGACTGTATGAAGAGATAAAATACCATTTTTAATACCAGCCACACATATTAAAAAAACAGACATGTATTTATCTTCTATGGTACCTCAACACCTACTCCTGGGAAATCACCCACATTTGCATCAACACCTACCGGATTATGACCATCATCAACCTAAATGATTGAGAAATGAAAAACATTCAGACAACACATTATAATAGCCAAAAAATAAGCAGCAATAGCAGGCATAGAGGATGAAAAAGAAGAAACCAATTAACCAATCCTTGGAGTCTAGCATAACTCATAAAAAAAAAAAACATTATTGGATACCATGTTGAATACCTTCACCCTAACCAAAGCCTCCTACTTAGAAAACTACCAACCAGAACACCACACATACATACAGTCAATAAACCAATGTAAAATACCACAATTATTACCAAACAGAGATATAACATTCAGACAATGCCAGTAAAAAATACCATAATTACTACCAACACACAGATAAAAAAAAAAAACACCAACCAGAATACCACACATGCAGTCTGCCAAAGAACCAAAATAAATACCATATCTATTACCAACCCAAGATATAAAGAACATGCAAAATACCATTATAAATACCACAACTGTTACCAAAGATATATGTAAGATACAGCTATACCTTTTTTTTTTTAAAATAAAGAAAAGTTCACATTAAGAAGTGTTGAGGATGGCTTATACTGTACCTCAATTCCTACTCCTCCTTGCTTATTAAATACTTCAGTCCGCACAAACTTGAACTCGTTTACTAGATTCTGAAAGCATTCTTGAATGTACGCCTTCAGTTGCCCAATCTGCGCTTCAACTTTCAATTCAAGATGTTTGAAGTCTTGGCGCACCTATGGAAAGAAAAAAGTGGCTGTAAAGATAAAAAAGTGAATAAAGGATTCCGGAACTGAAAAGGGAAATAAACTACTTACCAACACAATGTCCTCGGATAACTTTTTGATGTTGCGTGAAACAACATCTTCAGCGGGATGTGCAGAGGCTTGGGGGACATCGGGATCATCCATTTTTGATTCCTCCAACTGCTCATACTCGAAAGCAGCAACCTCTTCCGCATGAAATTGAATTCTTTGAAACTTGTACTTCAATTATAAAGAAGAGATCAAAATATTAGTTAAGAAAAAACACGAATACACCAAAAAAAAAAAAAAACCCCAACCAGAAAAGGGGCCTACCTGACTGCCATAACGGCGAAACATCCCTCTCAACAGCCTGTCATAGTACAGCCTGGAGTCAGGCGTAGTCCAATTAAAAACTCGCGGACTACGATTTCCCAATCTGACAGCAACCATGGGGTCGACCTTGTTTGAGCACTCATAAAGCCAAATTTGCAAAGCCAAGGGGAATCCACAAAACTTGAAATAGTCGGGGTCCCCGGATAGCTGACGGACAATGCAGTCCCTCAAGTCAAAAAAGGACCGGCGACCCCATGGGTATGACTGGTACTGCCCCGATTCAACCAACAAAAAATGGTCTATCGGAATAAAGTGTTTTTTGGGTGGAGATGACAAGATGTAAGTACTGATAAAATAAATAATTGCAATATGTAAAACATCCTCCTCCTCAAACAACCCTTCCCGAAAAGCACTAATTAAAAAGTGCTTCTCCAGCCCCCTATCAGACACCATCGGGAAGTATCGCTCGATAAGCCTCGACCTCCCCGACAAGTTAATGGTATAGTCATCAACGGGTCCACACTTCAAGCCGGTGACGGCCCGAAATTCTCTTAACCCAAAGGTTAACTCTTCCCCATTCAAATTAAAAATAAAAAAATCGCCAATATTATCCTTGTTGGTCATGTAATGAATCATGGCTCGGATAACCTGAGGTTGGACTGACAACTGAGCCAAATCAAGCAAATTACCGAAAGGACCGGATTTAAAGCGATCGAGCATACCGAACTTGGTCAAAAATTCAGAAATTTCCTCAAAAACTTTCACATTAACATACGAGCACCATCGAGTAGCTTTTTTGGTGTCCTGAGAAATGTCCAAAGAAAAAAAAAATGTATTTACAAGAATTGTCCCCCCCAGAAAAATAAAAACAGCCAACATAAACATGGAGAATAAAAAATAATTTATAATTATACCTGCACTTCTTTTTTCTCTGCCTTCGTCCCCTTTGGTTGTTTACTTTTTTTGCTGGCAGACGGTGGCTGCTTGCTGTTCCGTACAGATTTCTTGTTATAAAAAAAAAAAGCAGCATTAGAAGGAAAAATATTACATGGATTTGAATATGTGTATATACGCAAAAATACCAAAAATTGAATACCTTTGCCTTCGCAACAGGGGGCGAATTCTGCGCTTTGTGCAACTTAGCCCTCTTTGACAGAGGAACTTCGTCCTCGAAGTCGCTGTCGTGTGGCAAATCTACGTCTGCCATTTTACGCTTCCCCTTACTGTCAGAAGTTACTTTGCTAGAGGCCCTTTTGGGGGGTGATGGTGTGTACGCATTCAGGTCAAAGCTTGGCCTGGATGGCGAATGAATTGTGCTAGTAAAGCGTGGGCTCTTCCTGGGTGGTGTCACTTCCATGTTAATTTAGCCCTGTTAAACACAAAGAATAATAACACAAATAAGAAATCTAGGTAAAAACCAAACACACATAAAAAAATAGTCAAGTCACATGCCCCAAAAAAATACCTTTTACATACCAAAAACAGCATACCAGTTACATGCCCACACCCCCCACCCCCCCCGAGAACCCCCAAACAGAGTACCAATGTGATCACCATGTACCAGCATCCCATGAAAACACAAACACCATCCCACAACAGCATACCAAGATGCATACCAATTACAGACCCCTCAGAGTTGTACCAAATATCATACCAACATGGAATATCAAACAAAGCATCCCTGAACACAAAAGGCCACCCCCCCAACCATCATACCAAATGAATACCAATTGAATGCCCCCCAAGAATATATATACCAGGTGCATACCAATATAAAAACATCATACCAAAAATGCATACCAAATCCGTGCCCCCAAAAAAAATATCAACTGCATACCAATATAAATACCAATCGCGTGCGAATTCCATGCCACCAAAAAAACCCAACGGAATACCAATATAAATACCAAAAAAAGCATACTAGTTGCATACCATGATGCATGCCATACAAAATTGCATTCCCTCATAAAAAAACCCAAAAAGGCATACCAGTAGAAACCCCAACAACTGTCTACCACAAGCGCCAAAGATAATGCCATATGACAGTGAAGAAACCAAATACATCACCCATCCCCCATGTCCCCAGTTGCAATCCATAAAGGAAAAAAAAAACCAAAGGAATACCTACATAAATACCAAAAACAACAACCATGCAACAAGCCAATCCGAAGAAACTATAACATTCCAACATAAAAATGACAAACCCATGATGCAACTCAACCAAAAATTGCATACTAGTTGCATACCATGATGCATACCATACAATTGCATGCCTCAAAAAAAAAAACCCCAAATGCATACCAGTAGAAACCCCCAAATTTGCCTACGACAAAATCCAAAGATAATGCCATGATGACAATGAAGAAACCAAATACATCACCCATCCCCCCATTTACCAGTAAACCCGCTGAAATAACAACAATATAAGAAAAAAAAAGCAAAAAAAATAACAAAAAAAATCACTTGTGGGAAAGGAAAACAACATTGGGGGCAAAAAATACCCAAATGGAAAGGGATGACATGATTCTTACAATACCGAATTCAAAACGAAAAAGGAAAATAAAAAGAGAAGAAATACATACCTTTAAATCGCGGGAATGGAGGAGATTTGTGAAGAAGAAGAACAATAATTTGTGCTAACCAAAACAAAAATACGAAAAAGAAGAAGAAAAAATATACTTTTAATGAAGTAATTCAAAAAAAATCATTACTTCAATACGAATTCAAAACGAAAAAAAAAATAAAAAGGAAGAAATACATACCTGTAAATGGCCGGAAAAGATGAGATTTGTGAAGAAGAAGAACTATAATTTGTGCTAAACAAAACAATATTACAGGAAAGAAGAAGAAAAATTAAAACTTTTATTGAAGTGATTAGACACGCCGGCTGACGGACCGGCGCGTCAATCACTTCAGTCGCGTCTGTCAGTTGCATTAATTGAGCCATTAATGACACCTCGGAAAATATGAAAACGTGTGAGAGAAAATATTACACTAATTAATGCTCTTGTATGTATAATATACCTTACCCGCTGTATAATACAAATATTCTTCCTTAAAAAAAAAAAAATGGTTCCATTAAATGGCTCATTAATGAGCCGCCTGACCGCATTTAATGCGGGTCAGGTCACGCTCGAATTATGCATAGAAAAATGAGGAAAGCTGAATATTTTAATTAAAAAAGTCAAAAAATAGACTCGGTAAATATGTAAATAATTTGGTATATACGTAAATAAATTGGTAAACGTAATTTAATGGTGCAAAGTTGTATATTTTGTTAAAAGATTACTAAAAATAAAGCTTCACAGTCTTCCTCAAAACCATATTTAAGTTTAAGTCTTACGTATGGTCAATGATCCTACTTGAGTGTGTGTATACATATATGTCGCACTACTTTCATTAGTAATCGGCTTCGGATTCTCTTTTAAGACTGTGTTAAGTAGGAATTTGAATAAAAACTCTTTTTCTCTTTCACTTTCGCTATATAGAGCGAGAGTGTGTGTCTTTATTCATATTGTCTTTCTTTATGAAATTTTAAAATTTATGGATAAAACAAATACGATAAAAAATAATATGAATATTATAAATGAAATAGAAAAAATGTTATGTTTTGTATATGTCACTAAGAAAAGGAGTTTGTTCCTTTTTGGAGTCTAGAAACACATAAAAACTCTTGAATGGAAAAGAGATGTAACTCCCATTACTTCATAATCGATAGTTAATCTCATTTTCGATATGGGCGATTGACAATTAGATCCAATGACAATGATCGTCCCTTATCCTGCCAAGGTATTAGATGGTCGTGGCAATGGCAGTGCAGTCGTCGTATCATCATTCACTCATATAGTGATGATTGTTAGTTAGAGAAACGCCCACTTAATGAATGATTTGATTTGGTTGAGTTTGTATAGAATTGAGTCGATCTATTCTCAAATTAAGTTTGATTTTATTCTTAAATTTGCATGTTTTCATCGTCGAGTTGATGTTGAGTTGAGTATCTTATGTTGAGTTTCTTGAGTTAGGTTAATTATTGAGTTGAATTGACTATCTTTGATTATGTCATTTCTTTTCCAGCTATTTTATATATCGTACATTTTATGTACTGATGTCATTTGGCGTTGTATCATTTTATGAAACAGATAAAGGCACTAGGAATCCTCAACAGGTGCTCAATGGACGATTTTTTTCCATCTCAGATATAGTGATGAGACATATCCTTGCTTCCGGAGGCCCAATGTTTATGTTAGTTATTGTTTCTTTCAGTATTTTTTCTTCTTCTTCTAGGTATCCATGAAATTGTCATTGACACCATCTAGTATGATGGGTTAGAGTTGATGTCATGTTTCTTAGACTTGTTCCTATTCAAACTTCTCTCATGATATTTAATTGGCTTGGATTGTCAATTTTAAACCATTATTTTATTGAGTTACTGATTGATTAGCCCACTAGAATGTTCTTGTTTTACTTGAACTGGTCTTTATTGTTGATTGAATGAGTGATCGAGCGAAGTGATTTGCTTGGAGACCAACAATAATTTTCGAGTACCTAGTGTGTATACTTTTACGTAAAACTGACGGTATGATTGTAGAGATACCACACTTGGTCAAGAAAATTAGAACGAAAAGGGAATCACTTTGCTTATAATTACCTGTACGCCACGCCAAGGATATCCTCCGAGAGCATGACAAATATATAATTATACATAATTAATGTATTTCTTTACATAAATATATTAATTAAAAAAATTATTGAATTCAACCAAACTCGTATCCGAACTTCTAGGTCTGCTATGTGTGCCCTACGCTTCTAGATTCAAGAAAAAAAAAATGTTAATAGATGTTAATCACTATCATAAACTCGAGAGGCCTAATTATACAGGCAATTATAGACCAATTAGTAGAGGCCTATTGAGAATAACATTTTTTATTTTGTGGTTTCAATTCTTGGCCTAAAGTTAGGATTAAAGAGGCAAAGGTATTTAATGCTAGTTTGGCAGTTTTTTGAATGATTGGGTCCATTGAAGTATTTTTTATTAGAGTTCGATTAATTTGCATTCTTATAATGTAAGGTTTATTTGAAAGAAATATTTTCTGTCAAAAAAATTTTATATTCAAGATTCGAACTCGAGACCTCTAAATAAAGGAAGAAATTTTATATTTTTTTAATAATTTTATTTTATTATTTATTCTACTTTTTCATCGTAATTCTTACCTCATACATTACAATTTTTTGTAGATTAATCATCCAAAATATGAATAAGTGACATTCCGTAATGTCAAAAACTATACAATCTATCTAAATATTATATTTATTAAGACAATATAGTATGTTACGATACAATACAACATAATATAATATAATATAATACAATTAAATACATTATGGAATATATATATATATGTATTATGCATAATATAATATAATATAATATGTATGTATTATACATAATATAATATAATATAGTACGGTTAACACATCTATTTTGTTCTTCGCGATCGCGGAGATAAGTAGCCGCGATTGCGATGAGTAAATTGGTGCCTAAGTAGTAATTTCTTTTTAAAAAATTGAGATTCATCATTTTTGACATTTTGAAGCTGGTGGGTAGTGATTTAAATAGGATTCTTCGTATAAAAATTATTGGTAAGTTAATTTAATCTATAAGCTTCCCCTAAGTGATTTTGAATAAGAGAAATGGAGGTTTTGCTAAAGAACTTGAGTTTTACTAAAATGGTGATTAGGTTGATTTTAATTTAGTTTTAAATAATTTTTACCGATGAATTTCGAATATCTTGAGAAACATTTTCATGTAAAATTTTTCAGATTCTCATCCATTTTTTGAATTGAATTTTTGAGTCACTTTGATTTTTTTTCTCAAATTTCGTAGTCTTGATGTTGTTAGTTTCGGAATGCGATTATGAATTATTATTTGAACAGATTGTGGAGTTTCAAATACTATTAGAACGGGGAAGGCTCAAATGTTTGATTAATTGTGATTTTATTTAAGGCAAGCAAATTTTCAAAATTTTGCAATTCTAGTAGAATTCTCGAATTCCTTTTACTTTATATGTTGGAGAGTAATTAATGAGAAATATATTAGGACTAATTTTGATGATTTCTATGTAAGATCCAAGGAAGACCAAGCAGTGCAAAAAGGAAAGAATAAATCTCTTATGTCAAGGGATAATTGCTGATCAACTTGTAAGGAAAGATCGCGTGATAATGATATCCATGAATAATTATCGAATGCATTAAAGGAAAGTTCCAATCTGCAAGGACCTTGAAGATACTAAGGATTGCAATCAAGTCGAGGATTCTTGCACTTCCTTGATTGGCACCTGAAGACTATCAAGATACCTTCTTGATCTATGCAAGAAGGAATGCCAAAGCATGGAACACAAAAAGAACAACAATATTGAAAAGTTCTAATCCTGTGTCCTCTGTTGCTTCATATGAAGACTTCAGGATTAGAATTGATTCATTCCATGCGCGAGACATAAGTGTGGTATTCTTTTGTTACAGGCAACAGTCATACTAGTGATAGTAATGTGGGATGTCCCAACAAAAATAGTGCATGAGGCAACGGCTTACGTGAAGAAATGCTTAGGAGGAGGAGAAGAAGATGCAATTATGTTCTGTGGTTCTGGTTCAACTGCTGCTGTTAAAAGGCTTCAAGAAGTCATGGGAATTTCAGTCCCTTGTATACTAAGAGAAAAAGTACTCACTAAATGCTTGCGCAACGGAAAAAAAAAGAGAGATGGGTAGTATTTGTTGGACCTTATGAGCATCACTCAAACATCCTTTCTTGGAGACAAAGTTTAGCTGAGGTTGTAGAGATTGGTTTGGACGAAAATGGGCTGGTAGACATGGAAGCCTTGAGGGATCAGCTTGAGTACCACAAGTCTACGAGTAGGACATTGTTGGGTTCCTTCTCAGCTTGTAGTAATGTAACTGGGACTTATTCTGATACAAGAGCCATCGCTCGTCTACTTCATAAAAATGGAGCCTTTGCTTGCTTTGACTTCGCAGTAAGATAGAGTTTAACTTCTATATACTGACAATATGCACTTGTATTATGTCGCGAAAAGATAACTTATTTTGGGTGTTATTTTTCATTTTGTTATGATGTTGCGGTGCACCATATGCAAAAATAGATATGAGATCAGGAGAAATAGATGGATATGATGCAGTTTTTATTGGTCCTCATAAGTTTCTTGGAGGTCCAGGCACACCTGGAATTCTTGTAATGAACAAAGCACTCTATAGATTGAGGATTCCATCAATTTGTGGGGGTGGTAGTGTTGATTTTGTCGACCCCTTTAATGAAAAGGTATGTATGTTTAATATGATGTCGTTTTCTTCGGAAAAATGTTTATCATTCTTGACATGAAACACTTTTACTAGGACACACTCTATGTGGAGAACATTGAAGAAAGGGAGGATGCTGGAACACCTCCAATCATTCAGAAAGTGAGAACAGCTCTTGCATTTTGGGTGAAAGAATTCATAAGTCACAAAGTAATTGAAAGAATGGAACACACTTACATTGAGCTTGCACTACAAAGGCTTCTCCCAAATCCTAACATATGGATTTTGGGAAATGTAACAGCCAAGAGACAATCCGCGCTTTCTTTTTTCATTTATACCACAACGTATTCTCCATCAAGTGATAGAAATGGTGAAGTTTACTTATGGGGAGAAACAGAGAACAAACGAGATAAGCCCCTTCACGGTCCTTTGGTCGCTAAGCTTCTTAATGACCTATTTAGTATTCAGGCTAGAGGAGGATGTGCTTGCGCAGGACCTTATGGACATAGCTTTCTCAACGTTGATGAACCTCAATCTCTTGCACTCAGAGATGCAATTCAAATGGTGAGTCTCCACAAATAAATCTAGTCTGATTCACTAAAGGTGCCATATTTGGTACAATGTGTTTCGAGTGCAAATATTTTGGTGACAAGTTTATGCTAAAATGATCATAAAATAGCTCCCTCAACTCCACCCTCCTTAGAACTTGTCCTGTTCACAATGTTTTACATCAATCATAAGAACTGATCTCGATAGAATTTCGTTTTGATTACATGTATTGTTAATGTCTTGAGCAATAGTACTAGTATATAATTTGACATAAGTTATCTTTGACTTGACAGTGTTATAGTGGAGTAAAAGCCTGGATGGAAAAGGGTCAGCTTGCCCTATTACATGTCCAGGGAAGAATTTGTGTTCATTATAGAAGCAATAGAATTTATATCCATTTATGGACAAAGATTCCTCCCTTTGTACCATTTCAATTGGAGGAGTGGTGCCTGGACTTTCAAGAAAAAAACTTTCTACTGCAACTTTTGCTGCTCACGAATGACGAAGGTATTGAACCATGACAGAAAAAACAACCATGGAGGAGGAAGCAGTACCAAAGAAGGTCTTGTTACAAGTATGTAAAGTACCTCGAGGCAGCCAAGCGCATAGCTAATCTACTTCCCAAGTTCCCACCTCATCGATCGATACCTGAAGAAATAGACCCCAATCTTGTACCCTTTAGAGTCTGAAGAGCATTAGCTTGTTCTGCTCATACACTTGAAGTTGACATGTAATAAACTAAAAGTAGGGAAAAAAAAAAACAATGCTGAATATATATAATATACTTGTCAAGGAAAATCAAAATAATGGTTCTCAACTTCTCATCATATGAGTCATTTGGTTTATCACAGCTTTAATAAAGTGTTACAGATCAACAGAGTATATTTGGTCTATAATCAAATCAAATTTGCTCTGTACCCTTGGGTTGTACACTTTTTCTTGAGGCAGAGGTTTTGCCCCTGAAGGGACCCTTGGAGTAATTGGAAAAGTTGTCTCCATGCGACCAAGCCTGGGAAATAGCCTCTGGCAGAAATGCAAGGTAAGACTGCGTAATAGACTCTTGTGGTCGACCCTTCTCCGCATCCTGAACATAGCGGGAGCTTCTGCCCTATGGGAGATCACAGACACCCAGTGTAATTAGTTGAGGAGGGACAACATGATAATAAAAACAAAATAAAATACAAGTTGATGCTGTTTCAACTGGCTTCATGATTTTATTCCAACAATAGCTAGCTCCTAAAAGTATTACTGCATTATCAAAAATCTCAATCACAACAAAAATGGAAGAAATAGTTGCATCTGGCAATGTGCAATTGCTACCAAATGCCTAGGTGCACAATCCAGAAACAAGATTGGCAAGCCCAAATCGCTCGAAATCAACATTTACGTTTACAGTATAATTTCTTTAATAACATCATATAGAGAAAAAGTTTAGGTTTCCGTGAAACAGAATAGCCTATAATGATTGAAGAAGAATTTCAATAGCCTTGGTCTGATCCACATGATGTCTTTTTAGCATTTAGGATCCATTAGACGATTTTGTTTCTTTTTGTGTGTGTTATTCCATGGGTTACTTTTTGATATTATGGCTTTCGATCATTTTTTTCATAAAATCTTTGCAAAATCGTCTATAATAATTCAGGTAAGAGTTTCAATAGCCTCAGCTTGATTCACGTAGTTTTGTTTTAGCATTTAGGGGCCATAAAATAGGAATTAGATCATGTTTTTCATTTTTGATATGTATTAGTTCATAGATTTTTTGGTTTTATGGCTTTCGGTCAATTTTGTTTTGCGAAACCTTTACAAAATCATCTGTAATAACCTGAGAAAGAATTTCAATAACCTCGGCCTGATCCTCACAATGATTTTTAGCACTTAGGGGCTACTCAATAGAATTAAGGGGATTTTCTTCGTTTTTCGTGTATATTGTCTTTGGATTTTTTACTGGTATGACTTCCAATAAATTTTTCTACGGAATCTTTATAGAACCATCCACAATGACCTGGGAAAGAATTCTAACAATCTTGACCAGATTTGCAGGATATTTTTTAGTATTTAGGGGCCACTAAATAGTAATTCAATGATTTTTTCCTTTTTCGTGTGTGTTATTCCATAAATTTATTTAATGGTATGATGTCCAATCAATTTTTTCATGAAACCTTCAATGAGTCGTCCGTTGTGGCCTTGGAAAGAATTTTATTAGTTTGCCTCATCCACAGAATATTTTTTAGCATTTAAGGGTCACTCAACACGAAATATGCGATTTTCTCTACTCTTTATGCGTGTTAGTGAACGAATTTTTTTGGGTGGTATGACGTCCAGTCAATTTTATACAAAACATTTATAGAACCATCCATAAAGACTAGGGCAAAAATTTCAATAACCTTAGTCTGATCCATGCGACATTGTTTAACATTTAGGGACTACTCAACAGGAATTTGACGATTTTCTCTGCTTTTGTGTGTTTTAGCTCATGAATTTTCTTTTATATGACTTTTCATCAATTATTTCACGAAATCTTTACAAAACTATTTGTAATGACTCATAAAGAATTTCAATAGCCTCGGCTTGATCCACAAGGCGGTTTTTTTAGCATTCAGGGGTCACTAAATAGAAATTAGATGATTCTTTCAATTTTCCGTGTATGTTAGGCCATAGATATTTTGACGATATAAATTTTGGTCAATTTTTATGCAAAATCTGTACAGAACCGTCCATAATGACTGGTAGAAGAATTTCAAGAATCTTGAATTAATTCGCAAGGCATTTTTCGGCATTTAGGAACTACTCAACTAAAGTAGGTAATTTTCTTTGTTTTCCGTGTATGTTAGCCCATGATTTTTTTTGGCAGTGTTGCTTTTGATCATTTTTTGCTAAACTTTTATAGAATCATCCATAATGATTCACGGAAAAATTCTAATAGCCTTAGCCTGATCGACGGAGGCTTTTTTTTTACATTTATGTGCCATTCAACGGGAATTAAGTTATTTTCTCCTTCTTCTGTATGTGTTTTTTTATGATTTTTTATGTTATGACTTTCGATTAACTTTTCCATGAAACCTATATAGAACCATTCGCAATAACTCGGGGGAAGAACTCCACTAGCCTCAACCTGATTCGCGAGACATTTTTTACATTTATTGGCACTCAATGAGAGTTGGATGATTTTTTTTATTTTTCATGTGTTTAGCCCATGGATTTGTTTGGTACCTTTACAGAATTATCTATAATGACAAGAGGAAGAATTTCAATAGCCTCGCTTGATTGCATGGCTATTTTTATCATTTAGGGTCTACTTAATAGTAATTAGATAATTTTCTCAATTTTTTGTGTCTATTAGCCCATGAATTTTTAGTGATATCGCTTCTGGTGAAGTTTTCTATGAAATCTTTACAGAATTATCTGTAATGACTTAGGAAACAATTTTAATAGCCTCGGCTTGATTTGCAAGGCATTTTTTAGTATTTAGGCCATTCAATAGGAATTAGGCAATTTTTTTTCATTTTTCATATGTGTTAACCCATAGATATTTTTGGTGGTATAAATTTCGGTCAATTTCTCCACAAAATCTTCACAAAACCATCCACAATGATCTGATAATTTAATTACAATAGTCTCAACTTGATTTGCGTGGTGTTTTTTTAGCATTTTGAGGCCACTGGAAAATGAATCATGTGATTTTTCTCTGCTTTCTGTGTGTGTTAGCCCATGAATTGTTTTAATTAATGGTATGACTGTCAATTATTTTTTTTTCGCAAAATCTTTTTAGAACCACATATAATGATTTGGGGAATTCTATGTGGGGTGTTTTTAATATTTAGGAGTCACTCAACAGAAATTAGGTAATTTTTTTTTATTTTTCATGTGTGTTAGCTCGTGAATTTAATTGGCGATATGGTTTTGGGTCAATTTGTCCATAAAATCTGTACAGAATCATCCGTAATGATCTGGAAAAAAAACCAATAGTCTCACCCTGATCTACACGATATTTTTTAGAATGTAGGGGTCACTCAATTCAAAGTATGTGATTTTCTCTATTTTTTGTGTGTGTTAGTCTATGAATTTTTTGGTGGTATGACTTCTGAATAATTAATTTGAGAAACCTTTACAGAACCATCTGTATGATCGGGAAGAATTCAAATAGCTTCGGTCTAATTTCTGTAGCATTTCTTAGCACTTAGGGGCTACTAAACATGAGTTAGATGATTTTCTCTATTTTTCATGTGTGTTAGCCCATGATTTTTTGGTGATATGATTTCTGATCAATTTTTTTGCAAAATTTGTATAGAACCATTTGTAATGACTCTGAAAGAATTCAATAGCCTCGGCTTTATCCATGAGGTGTCTTTTAGCAGTTATGGGCTATCTTCTCAGGAATTAGACAATTTTTATATTTTTCGTTTACATTAGCCTTTGAAATTCTTAGTAATATGGCTTGTGATCAATTTTTTCATGAAAACTTTACAGAATAATACCTAATGACTTAGGGAAGAATTTCAATGGTCTTGACTTGATCTGCGAGGTGCTTTTAAGCATTTAAGGCTACTCAACTAGAAGTAATGCGATTTTCTCTATTTTTCATATGTGTTGTGCCATGAATTTTTCGGGTGATATGACTTCCAATCAATTTCTTCATAAAACCTTTATAGACCATCCGTAATTGCCTTGAAAAGAATCCCAATAACCTTGACCTAATTTGCAGAGTGTATTTTAGCATTTAGCGGTTACTCAACAGGACTTAAGCGATTTTCTCTGTTTTCGTGTTAGCCAATAGATTTTTAGGTGTTATAGATTCCGCTTAATTTTTTCATGAAACATTTATAAATCGTCTATAATGATCAGGGGAACAATTCCAATATCCTTGACTTGATTCGCAGGACATTTTTTAGCATTTAAGGGCCACTCAATAGAAATTAGACAATATTTCTCTATTTTTTGTGTGTTTAATCCATGAATTTTTTTGTGGTATGACTTTCGATCAATTTTTCGGTGAAACTTTTCCAAAATCGTCCATCATGACCCAGAAAAAAAATTTAATAGTCTCAACCTTATTCGCGCGGCATCTTCTAGCATTTGGGGGCCACCAAATAGGAATTACACAAATTTTCTTTATTTTTCATGTATATTAGCCCATTAATTTTTTTGTGATATGACTTTCGATCAATTTTTGTACAATTTTTTTTAAGAATCGTCCGTAATGACTAGGGGAAGAATTCCAATAGCATCGGTCTTATCCATTGGGCACTTTTAGCATTTAAGGCCACTTAATAAGAATTAGGCAATTTTCTCTGTTTTTCTTGTGTTAGCCCATGAATTTCCTTGGTGATATGTCTTTCGGTCAATTTTTCTTTGGAATCTTTACATAATAATCCATAATGACTTGGAAAAAAATTTCCAATAGACTCGACAGGATCTGTAAGGTATTTTAGCGTTTAGGGGTCACTCAACATGATTAGACAAATTTTCTTCATTTTCATATGCATTAGCGCATGAATTTTTTTGGTTGTATGTCTTCAGATCAATTTTTTCGCAAAGTTCTTACAGAATAGTCTGTAATCCAGAGAAGAATTTCAATAGTCTCGACCTAATACACATGCTACATTTTAGCATTTAGGGGCTACTCAATAGGAATTCGATAATATTTTTTTGTTTGTAGTATGACTTTCAATCAATTTATCTGTGAAATCTTTATAGAAATGGCCATAATGACCCAGAAGAATTCCAATTGCCTCGGTTGATCCGCGAGGCCTTTTTTAACATTTAGGGGCCAACAACAAGAACTAGGTGATTTTTCTCCATTTTCATACGTGTTAGCCCATGGATTTTTTGGGGGTGGGGGAGGGGATTTATGCCTTTTGGTTAATTTTTTTATGAAATCTTTATAGAACCATTCATAATGATCTAGGAAAGAATTTTGATAACCTTGGCCTGATCCGCATATTTTTTTTAGCATTTAGGGGCCACTCAACAGGAATTAATAAGTTTTTTTGTTTTCCATGTGTGTTAGCCCATTGATTTTTTTGGTGCTACGACTTTCAATCAATTTTTCTATGAAACCTTTATAAAACCATCTGTAATAATCTAGGAAAGAATTTTAATAACTTTGGCCTGATCTGCGTGATATTTTTTAGCATATAATTGGGGCCATTCAACAGGAATTAAATAAATTTTTATTTATTTTTTATGTGTGTTAGCCCATTAATTTTTTGATGCTATATATGATTTTCAACCAATTTTTTCATGAAATCTTTACGATACCATCCATGATTATCTTTTTTTAATTCATGCATCTGTAAAGAGAAGCTTGAGGTTGATAACTCAACTTTCTTCTTGACTTTATAGTCTTACTTTATTTAAGTATCATCATTTGTAATATCATCATAGAATATATTACAAACTCTATGACGGTCATAGAATACCTAATTCTAGCTAGCACTTATTTTCTTCATGCTTATTAATTAGTAGAGGTTCGTTACTTCATTAGGTTTGGCAAGGTAAGGTCTAATCCTCCTTGCTTGTAATTATTCCTACTAAAATTTTCTTCTTTTAATAAAAAACTGCTAGATACTATGTCCAGTTGTATAAATTAAAAAAAAATATCCCCCAAACCCCAACTAACCAAACTCCCTTTTCACAAGGCTTCAGTTTATCAATTTAATTAATTACCTCAAAATTAATGCTTAAGGGCTAAGGCATTCCAGAACCACAAAACATTCGTTTATAGGTCGTTACCTACTGTATCATATTTTGTTTGTTGGTTTAAAAAGTGTAATATTTATATGAATTAACGTTATTGAAATTTTGTTATATTACATTATTAAATTCATCGTTATATAATAATAAAAAATTTCATTTTATATAATAATCAATTTAATGTAATCATGTTGTTTATCTTATTTTATTTTCACTTTGTTTTCTTTGCTTATTAAATTTCATTTTTTATCGTATCTTTCTATAATAACTCTGCCTTGTACCTATTTTTTTTTTATATATATATCATTCTAATTATTGATATATGACATTTAGTGACAATTGAAATAATTCTTCCTCTGTCCCAAATTAACTGAATTTTTGAGACTTTATTCAATGTTCAAAATATTTGAATTGTTCAAAATTTGCTCTTTTATTCATTGAAGTTTTATATTTTCTAGGAGATATATTACACTGCATATTTATGATTTTATAAAGGGCACTAGTGAAAGGTATTGTGTAAATTTTGTCTTTAAATATTTTACTTAATATGTGTGCATTACCTCATTAATGCAACTAAAATGGGATGGAGGGAGAATTAATATAATACAATATAATATAATATAATATAATATAATATAATATAATATAATATAATATAATATAATATAATATAATATAATATAATATAATATAATATAATATAATATAATATAATATAATATAATATAATATAATATAATATAATATAATATAATATAATATAATTATGTTATCCGTTAGAAGTTTAGCTCATTCATGCCATTATCGTTTGAGAAAAGGCCTACCTATGCCATTATTTTTAAAGTGTGTAAAGTTGTTTAAGTGATTTTACAAAACTGAAGTTAAAAAATAACGGCATAGATGAGCCTTTTCGCAAACGATAATAGCATAAATGAGCCAAACTTTTGACTAATGCCATAAACAAATCTTTTCTCAAAGTTCATTGACATATTTAAATTTTTTCCATATAATATAATATAATATAATATAATATCGTAACAAAGTGTGCTTTCTTGAATGCGTATGCAAAACTTGCCCACACATGTCTATATTAATTAGTCCCTATCAGTAGGGATGCAACTATAATTGACAAATTTGGGACATACTTTTTTATCTTAGAGTGGTAGACCCCCAAATGAAATCACAAGTTATTTCGACTAGACATATTTTTCGATAGTTTTATATACTGCATAACATGGTCGGAGATATTTATTTTATATATTTGATTTTCGATTTGCCTAAAGCTAGAATTCGATTTTTGATTTGTCTAAAGTTAGAATTAAAAGAATTAAGGGTATTAACAATAGTTTGACCTATATATGCGTAAAGGGTTTTAATATAATATTTTGTCAAAAGTTAGAATTGGATTCTTGATTTGCCTAAAGTTAGAATTAAAGGAGTTAAAGGTATTAATAATAGTTTGACCTATATTTGCCTAGTTTGAATTAATCATTTTCACCCTTCATCTTTGCTTCTACAATCAAACTTAGTAATGATTCTTTAAAGTCGTTTTGCCTATTAAAATTTTTTAATTCATAAAAAGTTTATTCCGTAAAATATTAATGGGTATTTTGAACTATTCGATAATTATAACTATTTAAGGAACACATAATTTTAGATAATTAATTTAATTAGCAAGCTAAATTGATAACTTAATTAATACCTTATACCAGTTGTCCCATATTTATTGAAATAAGTTAGGAGGGTTTGTCACTTTTAATACATAATAATTATTTTACTTAGAAAAAAAAAGGGAAAGGAGGACAGAAGCATATCTGGCAGACGAATGAGAAAGGAGTCATACTTCATGTTGCAGGTGTCACGACTTGGGAGGGTACTCTAGACGTGGCCGGTACTCAGAGACTATTGCTAGTCCCCAAGCGAACCACTTGGCCTCATGACAGTCATTCAATCACTTAAATCAACGGAAGACTTAACAATAAAAGGAGACATAATGATGGACAACTCAGTTTACTTCTAACTCAATAAATAAGGGTCATAGGCTAACAAAGTCAAACTCAACATCTGTGACATAATAGTAATCCGAAGAAAACTCAGTTCAAGAAAAGAAGGACCTCAACATTAAGTCATCATCTTCTAGTCTATGAAGCTTCTACCTCCACAGTCTAGAATGGTATCATGACAGGTCATGGCTACCACAACTCAAAATGAAACTAACTCAAAAGCATAAAAAACATAAAATGGTATTCTCCGAATGCAGGGGAGGACTCATCAATCAGCTGAAGGAAGAATAGACCGTCAACGGAGCGCCTGTTGATGATCTCTAATACCTGTATCTGCATCATGAAATGATGCAGTTCAAATGGACGTCAGTACGTGGACTGTACGAGTATGTAAAATAGTTGGAAAGGAAAGGACATCATAAAAGACACTCAACTTAAACATTAGTTCATCTCAGTCATCGACTCAAATCAAGAGACTCAACTTGAAAGGTAAGGAACTTAATCATCACATCAGGATACCGTCATGACTTATCTAAGAGTTTCTCTAACCGACAACCATCACCTATGAGCCGGTGATGACACAACAAAGTGATATCGTTGCCACATCCATCCAGTACCTTGCTGGGGTAAAGGACATCACATCGGTGGATCCACAATAAAGAACATCAAGTCCTCTTTTGGGACAAAGGAAACATCTAGTGTTACGGCTCAATCCTCTCCTATGCTGGCCACGTAGTTATTAAGTTTGAATTGTTATCTACTCTTACTCAATTCGATGCTCAATACTCCCCCAGGACTCAACATGCTCATAAGACATCAATCATCTAGATTACTCACCTAACTAGTCTCATTGGACATTTGTCAACTCAATTCATCACATCAACCAACAATTCTTTGGTTAAGAATATTCTTTTAGAATTAGTTCAGGACCTTTAACACTCTAGGAACATCATTTTACATCAACATCATCATCAACACTCTCATATCAGGATCACAATCACAGTCACATGCACATTCATACTGTTAAGGCTCTAAACGCATCTCCTAAGTTCATTCTTGCAATCTTATATGAAAATAACATGTAGGATTTTCCAAAATAACTCATGAAAACTACTTAAACAGTAAAATCAAGATTATGATGATCAGCAACATATGAAAATGCATAGAATATATATAATTTACAAGAAAAAATTCATGGAAAACATGCATAAAGGTCAACACTTTCACAATCTCTTTATTACCATCAATAGGGACACATGGAAGATCATTCCCGTGTTTTAGTTTAGCCTTACATACCTGGTCTGGAGTTTTGACTGTTAGGATCGATTACAACAACACTTGGGAATTTCGAAGAATAATTCAAGAATCAAGACAGTTCTTTTTGGTAAACCTAAGAGAGAGAGAGAAATAATTTCGTGGTAACACCAGTGAAGGTAACCTCCACGGTGATGCAGTATTTATATTAATAGAATAACACTGTTACAAAATACACGGAGAATAATAAAAATAGTACAGCCTAAAATTCGGGTTGAACGGCGAGATCATTAATATATAAACAGTACATCTACATATTAATCAGGCTCCACATCCCAACATTGACAGTCAATCTCATAAGAATTCTCGTCAATCCTCTTGAACTCTCGCTCCTCTCTTCTCTTTAGCCCTAGTCTTTGTTAGAAGCTTAGAAAGACATAGAAATGGGGATTAAAACTCTTTTTACGCTCAAAACGACCTATTTTGATCATGTTTTAAGTTTAGGAAGGGTTCAAAAAATTTCTGGAATTTCCCTCACAAAAAATTGAAGAAAAGGTTCGTCTCGGGATACCTAGTCCATGACGCGGACTTGGGTGGTTTTCGGGATTTTTCGTCAAAAACTTTTCGATCGAGTTTTCTAATCCCGTAGAAAATATTGGGATCACATCCAAGTGTAAGTCTGTGACAAATCCGCGTCACAGGCCTGTTGCACACTTATTCTAGAATTGCGTTTCACACCGAAAAATTATCTCTTGATCCAATTGCTCTAAAAATCAACCAAGACTATTTTTCCACATAATTTTTCATGCTAGTCGCATTTCTGGCCTCAGATTTGCCATTGGGGTTTGGAAAGACGCGTTATGCGCATATCTCTCATCTAGGGCTATTTTGATAATTTTATCGAATGTTACAGCAGGTAACAAAGAAAATTGTAGTCTCTATTCTTTACATAGCTAACTCTTAAGTAGATGGCCAGCTTAGTATTATTATTTCAATAGAGTGGGATAAGGAATTGAAAGTATAATGTTGATATAGTTGTTGTGGCATTAGTTTTAGGTTTGGGAGATAAATTTTTAACTTCTTTATTAACTAATAATTGATAGTCAATGATTATTGAATGACAAATTAATGACTACTAGAATGAATCAATTTCAAGGAAAAGTTTTGCATATTATGGTTAATTCATAAATTGGCACAACTGATTTGTTAATGGAAGTGAGAAAGAATTGCAATTGATTTTGTTGTTTGTGTTTTAAAGATATTGGGTAAGTTTGATTCGATATGGGTGAATGTTAACAAATTGATTAAGTTTCTGTACTTTATTTCGATGAAGGTGATGTATAATGCAGAAAAGTTAGCCAAACTCTATATCAGCAAGAAAGTACTATTGCATGGAGTTTCAATTTTCATCACATTAGTTAGAGGTACACTATTTATTTCTAACTTTTGGAGGACCTTGCAGCCTGAGCTAGGTATCAGCTAAAATGGATGTTAGTATCGTATTTTATCCTTGAATCGATGAGCAATCCGAGAAGATAATTCAAGTGTTGGAGGATATGTTTCGTGCATGCGTGATAGATTTTGGGACCATTGGGATCAGTTCTTACCTTTATTAGAATTTTGTATAATAAGAGCTATTACTCGGGTATTGACAAGATATAAGCAATTGTATGGGAGATGATATAAGTCTCCCATTGGTTGGTTTGATGCATTTGAGGTGAGACCTTGGGGTACTAATTTCTTAAAGAGTCGTCAGAACAGGTGAAATTTATTTAAGAGAAACTTTTAGCAGCTTAGAGTAGGAGAAAGTGTTGGAAACTTTATGGAAAATACTTCAATTTCACGAACATGAACATCATCACGAACATGAATACTTCATCACGAATATGAGCACTTCATCACGAACACTTGTAAGACATTCACGTAGCTTGAAGCATGTCAAAAAATACCATCTTTAAGGATATTTCACCCGGTATGGGTGTATCCCCCAGGATTCAATAAGCTCTTCTAGTACAAAACTAGGAGCCAGAATCTAACAAAAGATTTAAAGAACAAACCCAGCACACTAATAGAAGAATTATTTCTTGGAGATATGTATTCATCTCTTGCACTCACATTAGAATTAAGTAATATATAGCAATACCATATGCCAATAAAATTGCATAAAGGAAAATGGCATTAAGGCAATTCACCTTAAAGAAAATAGTTGTTGGACAATAATGAAGAAATAATGATATTTGACCTACAAAATGTTGAAATTAAAAAGATATAAAGACACATATAATGGCTAATCAATGACTTTTTATGGAATGAATAATTTAGGACATAGTAAAATATTCTCAATAGGAAATAAAATAATTCTTTTTGAGATACTAGAATTATTTTTTCCAACAATTCCCTACATATTTCAAAAAGAATATTAAGAAATAATTTTTTTTCCTGGGTTTCTACATATGAGTACAACGCATCAAATCTGGTGTCCGTGGATTATGAACCAGATCTACATGAAATAAGATTAAACTTACAGTATAATTGGTGAAGTTTAGAACTTCTATGAACCAATAATTCTTTTGTATGTAAGAATTGGGTGAATTTGGGGTCTAAGCTAGACATATAGTAGTATAGGTATTTACAGACTCATTTGCTCATGAATGTTATATATTTGATAAATTGAAAAGGTCTGAGGCATTGAAAAGGGGAAAAGTATTGATGAATCAGCTTGCTTGACTTCGATTGTTGGTTGAGGTAGGTTACGATTTATTCTATATGATAGAGAGACTCTTTATAGTGATTAATAGTCATTGGGTAATGTTATAAAGTTTTCTGCGTATTTAGTTATTGTGGTTTGGTTGATTGATATGTTGTTGTGATTGGTTCACAATTTCGAGACCAATAAATTCATAATCTTGAACTTGCTCTATCAAAGTGATGCCTTAAATAAAGAAGGATCGATGAAATATTGTTAATAAAGTAGAAAGTAATACTAAAGAATGATGAATTAATTAAGTATATTTGGATCAGGTATCACGTTCCAATATGATATATTTGGATTGAGTGTCACACTCCGACACAATATTATTGGATCGGGTGCACTTTGCAGCACAATATTAGTGGATCGGGTGTCACGTTCTAGCACAATAATAATAAAGGAAAACACATTGAAATGGCTTAATATACTAAATCTCAAAGAATCTATTTCCCAAAAGAGCATGGTGTGGAGACGTGAGTCCTCATGTGTATTCTTGATATTGTTTACTGGTTAAGTACTTGTCTCATTATGTTGTTACTTGTTGTTTACCTATTGAGTGTTATAGTTGATTTCTAGCTATTATTTTATGCATATTAATTTTTATTTTGAGTCGTCCGATGATACCTACTCAGTACACGTTGCCTGTACTGACCCCTACTTGTATTTTTTTAAATTTTTTTTATGGAGTGCAATGAGTGTATCACCAATTCTGACTCACCCTCAACTCCAGCCAGTCCCTAGCACAACAAATTTCAACGTGAGCTATCTTTATAGCTCATGTTGGATTCTCTTGGGCATGGAATAATGTCATTAACTTTCGGACATAAGCTATCTTGTTTATCCATTCTAATGTTTGATACTCTTAGACATAAACTATTTTGTTTACCCATTCTAATGTTTGATACTCTCAGACTTAATATTTTAATATTAAATATACTTGATGTGATGACTTTTAGGTTTTGGAAAACATGATATATAACAAACTCTAGTGATTTTTGTTATTTCTTACTTCTATAAGTTTGAGCTTCCCTAGTATTATCATATTTCATAAGTTGAACAGCTAATGTAAGTTAGAATTGTATAGTTGGTTCCCCCATCTAGAAGGTTAAGTGTGGGTGTCACTCATGACCCATTTTAAATCATGACAAACTCTTTCTTCAACTTTGAATATTAATCAAACTCACTCCTTTTATCCCAATTAAATCTTTAAAACACATATTATACCATTTCATTATCAACTTTTTTTATTTTTTTAAAAGTTATGATATTTTCATTTTGTTGAATTCATGCAATAAATATTTCATAAAAGCATAATCATTAACTTTTGAAAATAAAAACCTATCATTAGCTTATGCTTTTATGAAAAATATTGCATGAATTCAAAAAATGTAAAAAATATCATAATTTTTAAAGAAGTAAAAAATAAGTTGATGATGAAAGGATATAATAAGTATTTTAAAATTTTAATTAGAATAAAAGGTTAAATTTAATTATTGTTCAAAGTTGAGGAGGGAGTTCGATTTCAAAAGCAAAATTGAGAGATGAAAACTATTTTTACTTTATAAAAATAAATAAAATTATTGGGAGAATAAATTCCCCAAAACAATGTATGATATTATATTCTATTGTTGTTATAAAAAGGAAAAACCCTCAATTTATAGAAGTCCAGAATATTTTTCTCCAAAAAAGGAGCTATCTAATTATGGAAGTTTGATTTTGTAAGTTTGATCCTCAATTTGTTTAAAATTAGAATTAAAAAGACCACTAAAAAATGTGATAGAGTGAATAGGATCGATTCATTCTTAATCAGGCGCCTCAAATTTGAACCCCCCTCCCCTGTCTATATAGAGAAAAATTCTTGATAGAAAGCACTACTCCCAAATAAGCCCTTACTCATACAAAATCGAATGAATCAAATTCCAATATAAATACCGAACATCATATATGAAAAAAAATTTAAAAATCAAAAGAGATGAGGGTATTAATAATAGTTTGGCAGTTTTTGGAATTATTGAGTCTAGCCATTAAAATAAATAAATAGGATGTATGAGTTGTCTTTTTTCTAGATATTTTTATTTAGGTGCATCAAATTCTTATCAGAAATCCTCATTATAAATTGTTCAGCAAAGTAGTTCCATACACATGCTGAAATAAATGTAAGACACATAGAGCAGGCATCTACCATATCTTGCTTTAAATCAATCTTTTAAGTTGAAGCAAATAAATTAAATTATTTTTCTTATATTTTATTCATTTATTTTGTAAGAAATTACACTTGCAAAAATATTTTGAGTTAAAGTTATGTACACTCATAATGTGAAAAGAATGTTATATTATAGAAGTAGTTTAATTTTCGCATATAGCTATTCAGAATATTTTATGTTCCATAGTTATAGTTTGGATAATTACATTGTGTAACTATAGTTATAGCATTATTTGTATAATTCATGCAGCATTTGTATACTTTTATATAATTCGCTATGCAATTCGCTGTTTTTGTATAGCATTTGTATATTTCACTATACAATTCATGTGCAACGTTTATATATACTTCGCTATACAATTCGCAGTGTGTGTATATATCGCTATACAATTTGACAGCTTTTGTATAATCGCACACAGTGTTTGTATAAATCATGTGTATTACACAAAACTCAAACTGTAATTACAGATAGAGATTTACCACGAGCCATAATTAATTTAAACTATAACTATGTTAGCTAGTTAATTAGTACATATTTATTTATCCATATAATTTTTTCGTTAACTAACTATAATATAAAATGAAAATAGTTGAGCGACTTTTGCGTTACAAAATAGAGTAGAATGACTTTATGGAATAATTGTTATTATTAGAGTGACTTTATGGGATGCATGAATAATGAACTATTTTTTCCTATTGTTTTGAATAAATCGATGGATGCAAAATAATAGAAAAAGGTAAATTAATAAACTAATTAAACCTTTGACCACCCATTAATAAACAAATCAAATGGCGCCCAGCGGCTTAAAGAAACAATAAACTGCTGCATGTTTTTTTAAAATAATTTTAGAAGATTGACTAAAAATTTTATTAGTCCACTTAAAAATTTTATTTCTTAATCAAGTTTTAAAGCAGGCGATACATTCGATGATGATACTCTGAACAAAGCCACCCCTACTTAATCACCCTTAGGTAATATAGCTATGGATTTGTTTCACGCAACACGTTATTATTGGGCCTAATATGGAGCATTCATTGAGATAAATATTTATCATCGTGTTAGAACACGTACAATTCGTATTAAGAGACAATTTTTATTTTTTAATCAAGTCTATCAAGTGAGCGTCATGCTAAACTATGCCTCCGACCTGACTATTTCCCGTACCCATACCCGTCACCTAGGCCTCACCACAGTCCACATAAAATGTATTACTCCCTCCATACGGAGTTTAAGAAATAAAGACTATTTCTGTAGGTAAAACAGGTATTTAGGTATTTTAAAGTTAAATTGTTATTAAATATAGAAATGTATTTTTTTTTTTAAACTGACTAAAAAAGAAAGTAAATCATATAAATTGGGACGGACAGAGTACTAATTAAAAACAATCGTAACAAAACTCATGGTTTTGATGCTCTTTCATCCTAGAACTATCCATTGTAATCACTAGCAGATATTTTGCCTGACAAAACTAGTTTCTAATTAGTCTGTCAATATAAATAGGCAAACAAAACCATCAAAAAGAAACTAAACTTTATTTCTTGGTCACTTTGCACATCAATCATAAAATAAACTAAATTTAGGGATGTAATTAAGTAGGACCACGTACATATATTTCAAGCAAACATTAAAATACATTAGTTTTCCTTTGAAATAAATACCTGCACCTTCTAACATTCATACATATCTCACTTTAGAAATTTTGTAGCATGGAATTTGAACAGCAAATATTGAAAGAAAACATAAGAGGCCAAAGCATGGAACAGAGGAACAACTACAATATTGAAACAAGTTCTGATCCTGTTGCTTCTTATGAAGACTTCAGGATTAGAATTGATTTATTTCATGCGCGAGAGAGCGGTGTTTCTAAGGGTGATTCTGCAGGAAACAAACTTTCTTGGCTGCATTCTCAGATAATTGGTGCAAATGTTGATTTTGAGACGCCATTTGGGAAGCGTAGGCTGACTTATGCTGATCATACTGCATCTGGAAGAAGCCTTCACTACATAGAAAACTATATCATTAGTAATGTCCTTCCTTTCTATGGTATGTTTTATTGTTTTACTAGTCACTTATTGGTTGTTGTTGCAAATTTGGTGTCACTATATCTTTTTGTTATTCTTTTGTACAGGCAATAGTCATACTAGTGATAGTTATGCGGGACACCAAACAACAAAAATAGTGCATGAAGCAGCAGCTTATGTGAAGAAATGCTTAGGAGGAGGAGAAGAAGATGCAATTATATTTTGTGGTTCTGGTTCTACTGCTGCCATTAAAAGGCTTCAAGAAGTCATGGGGATTTCAGTCCCTTCTACACTAAGAGAAAAAGTACTCACAAAATGCTTTCGCAACGAAGCAAAAGAGAGATGGGTTGTCTTTGTTGGACCTTATGAACATCACTCAAACATCCTTTCATGGAGACAAAGTTTAGCTGAGGTTGTGGAGATTGGTTTGGACGAAAACGGGCTTGTAGACATGGAAGCCTTGAGGGTTCATCTCGAGTACTACAAGTCTACGAATAGGCCATTGTTGGGTTCTTTCTCAGCTTGTAGTAATGTCACTGGGACTTACTCTGATACAAGAGCCATCGCTCGTCTTCTTCACAAAAATGGAGCTTTTGCTTGCTTTGACTTCGCAGCAAGGTATGCTAATTTTGTGGCGATATCAAAAAGCATTTATAGACACAATCACGTCATAGTTGAAGTAATTACAAGTAACATTTGTTGTGATGTTGCAGTGCTCCTTATACAAAAATAGACATGAAATCAGGGAAAATTGATGGGTATGATGCTGTTTTCCTTAGCCCCCATAAGTTTCTTGGAGGGCCAGGAACACCAGGAATCCTTCTAATGAACAAAGCACTATATAGATTAACGACTTCACCTCCATCTACTTGTGGGGGTGGTACTGTTGATTTTGTCAACCACTTTAATGAAAAGGTATGTGTGTTTAATATGATGTCGTTTTCTTCGGAAAAATGTTTATCATTCTTGACATGAAATACTTTTACTAGGACACACTCTATGTGGAGAACATTGAAGAAAGGGAGGATGCTGGAACACCTCCAATCATTCAGAAAGTGAGAACAGCTCTTGCATTTTGGGTGAAAGAGTTCATCAGTCACAAAGTAATTGAGAGAATGGAGCACATCTACATTGAGCTTGCACTACAAAGGCTTCTCCCAAATCCTAACATATGGATTTTGGGAAATGTGACAGCCAAGAGACAAGCTATGCTTTCTTTTCTCATTTATACTACAATGTATTCTTCATCAAGTGATAGCAATAGTGATGAAAGTGAGTTTTGCTTATGGGGAGAAACAGAGAACAAACAAGATAAGCCTCTTCATGGTCCTTTTGTGGCTAAGCTTCTTAATGACCTATTTGGTATTCAGGCTAGAGGAGGATGTGCTTGTGCAGGACCCTATGGACATAGCTTGCTCAACGTTGATGAACCTCAATCTCTTGCATTCAGAGATGCAATTCAAAAGGTGAGTCTCCACAAACATTGATGAACAAACTTGTCCTGTTCACAATGTTTTACATCATTCAGAATAAGTAAACAAGTATTTATTAATATCTTAAGTGATAGTTATCTTCGACTTGACAGGGTTATAATGGAGTAAAGCCTGGATGGACAAGGGTCAGCTTCCCCTACTACATGTCCAAGGAAGAATTTGGTTTCATTCTAGCAGCAATAGAATTCATATCCATTTATGGACAAAGGTTCCTCCCTTTGTACCATTTCAATTGGAGGAGTGGTTGTTGGACTTTCAAGAAAAAAGCTTTCAACTGCAACTTTTGCTGCTCAGAAATGATGAAGGTATTGAACATAGGTTGCCATGACGCAAAAGAAAACAATCATGGAGGAGGAAGTACTACCAAAGATGGTCTTGTTTACAAGTATGTAAAGTACCTCGAGACAGCCAAGCGCATCGCTAGTCTTCTTCCTAAGTTCCCACCTCAACGGCCAATACCTGAAGAAATAGACCCCAATCTTGTACCCTTTAGAGTCTGAAGAGCATTAGCTTGTTCTCATCCTTCTCCAATATGATCATACACTTGACCAATGCCTGGTCGGTAAATTCACAGTTCACAAGTAACTAACTTATAGTAGAAGCAAAATGAAACTATATATAATACACATTCAAAAAAAACAAAAATATTAGGTGATTTCTTTTCATCTCATAAAATTACTTGAGGTATGCACGAGCTGAAAAAAAGAACTTTTGCTATATTGTCAGTACTCTCAGCAGTACTGCAAATACAGCTTTCAAATGAAACAGAGCAACAACAGGTGATCCCTCGATTGAGTTGATGGCTTCTTCCTGAGTTCGAAAGACTGATTGTCGAGATGTTTGAATGATTCAAATTGATTGAGTTTCGACGTTCCATTCGTGCTTGATGGTGAGAATGTCTAAGATAATATCTCTACTCTTGATCTGAACCGATTTGTTTATTTGAGTTGATGTGTCAATTCTTGAGTCTGAATAGAGATGGTTAAAGAATGATGAGGAGTCGAGAGTCTGAGTGAGTTTTGAGAAGAGTTCTAATTTTATTCGTGCCTTGATATCTACCTTTGCTCATCATTCGAGGACGAATGATCCTAAAGGGGGATAATGTAACACCCCAATTTTTTTCCTAAGCTAAGATCGAGTCATCCTTCATATGATATAGAATTTAATTGATGATTCTTAATTGAGCATAGATGCTAAAGTTAATTTCCTAGAGTGGGAATAAAATTGGAGTTGATAAATGATCTTTTACATCAAGTCGAGTCCAAAGAATTTCCACCGACTAAGTTTTTGTGTGAGTTGATAGAAGGGTCAACTTCAAATGACCATATCTCCTAAAGCATAATGAGTTAGGTGACCCAAAATATATCAAATTAAAGATCTTTGAATTAGCTTTCCAACAAATCTTATTTCGCCTTAATCCGAATTCGGAGTAGAGAATAATAACCATTTTACTGGAGGCCTGCAGAGCTGTCTAAAGATCCGCGACGGCTCCGCGTCGCGGTCATATCGTGGACCCTCTCTGGATAAGCTAAACGATGTCCTTTTATTTTATTTGGAGGGTACTTTTATCCTAAAGCCTTTGGGAGTCTATTTAAAGTCTCAAAACGCATAAAACGTCAATTTTCATAATTAAAACCCTCTCCTTCACTCCTTAACATAATTGCTCAAGAATCATCAAGAAAATCATCAAGTTAAGGATAGCTTCCAAGATTCATCATCAAGGTAAACTATTCCCCATGAATTTCAATCTACCTAATCGGAATTTCTTCATCTATTCATGGATCCCAAATAGAATCTTAAATCATAACCTAGGGTTTCAAGAAAATGAATTCAAGAATTCTAAGAGAGGATTCCTTGATTCTTCTTTTTCAAGAATTAGGGTTCTTCATCAAGAACTCTAAAGAGTCTAAGTAAAGAATTCAAGAATCAAAGATAAGCCCTTCAAGCAATGTTTTTCCAAGTTCTTCTACTCTAAAAGAACTACCGAGATCGAGGATTTTCTCCAAGAAGGCTAGTAATTCGTCGAATTTTGATTGTAATATCAAATTTCCAGGTATGTAAGGCTAAACTAAAACATGGGATTGTTCTCTCATGTGCCCCATAGAGGTCATAGATGAATTGATAATTGAAGAGTCTACATGCATGATTTCTTTGATGGATTTTCTTGAAAATTATATTTGAAATTACATGTTTCCTATGTTGATGATCATCATACTAATTGTTTTCTTAAATTGGGTGTTTTCATGAGAATTTACATAACCCTTCATGACTAATTTGCAAAGCATGCACATTGCACTTGAGACTTGAGTCTAGAGCCTTGAATTGAGATTGTTGATTGTAATGATGAGTCGATGGAATCTTGATGACTAATTTGAAAAGCATGCATAATGCACTTGAGACTGGAGTCTAGAGCCTTGAGTTGAGATTGTTGATTGTGATGATGAGTTGTTGAAATCTTGATTGTTTTATGAGTCTCTATAAATGAACTCTACCGATGTGTTATTCACTTGTTTCCTAATGATTGTTATACAATCTTTAGTCATTGATGAGATGTTGATGATAAGTTAAAGTCCCTATGAGATGATTGATAATAGGGTGAAAGTCCCTATGAGATAATCGGTGAAAGGGCCAAAGTCCCTGTGAAATATTAGTCGTGGACGAGGAGTGAGTCCCTATGAGACTGGCAGTCGTTGACGGGGAGTGAATCCCTATGAGACTGGTTGGGGTTGGTTTTATGAGCATTGAGTCAGGAAGAGTATCGAGCACCGAAATAAGTAAGAGTGAGTCCCACTCGAACTCATTAACTACGTCGCCAAACATAGGAGAGGCTTAAACCATTACATATATATATGGTTTCCCTTGAGGTTTAACAGCCTCTGAAAACAATAGCGGATCTGTTCGGTTTGATTTCATATCGGGTGTATTGATATGGTATCCAGTGTTCCTTACCTGGCAAGTTTGGGACCACTGTGGCAACATCAGGGTGATTGTTGTACATTCACTGGCTCATAAGTGAGTGTTGTCGGATAAGAGAAACTCCTGAAAAAATTCTTACCTTACTCCGAGTCTAGATGAGATGAGATGAGAGGGGGTGAGCTCCTCTGAGATGATCCATGAGATGAGTTGAGACTAATGATGAGTCTGAGATATTGATGTGTCACTTGTCTACGCTTTACTCTTTCATAGATAGACAAGCTGACGGTTTGATGTGACTTTGATGTTTATCTTGACTTGATGTTGTTTTCTATATTTTTCTACCAGTTTCTGTTTCATTCAGCTATTTTACATACCAGTACATTCCAGGTACTGACGTCCACTCTGGACTGCATCATTTTATGATGTAGAGGCAGGTACTAGAGATCATCGACAGGCGCTCTGTTGAAGACCTGAGATTCGAAGCTGATTTGGTGAGCCTCCCCTACTCCGGAGGATCCACTACTTTTATTTCATCATGCTTTAGAGTTAGATTGGACTATTTCTTTTATTTTGATTTGGGTAGTCATGGATCTGTCATTGGCACCACATGATTAGTGATAGAGGCTTCATAGACGATGGTCGAGTGTTGATGTTGAGATTGTGAGCTAGTTCTTTCTACTAGCCTTCATTTTTATTATATATATTCTTTTGAGACTTTAGATGAGATGTGTCCATTACTTACTTATATTTTCCGTTGTTCAGTAGAGTTTATTTGATTGAATGATGTGATGAGGCTAAGTGGTTCACTTGGGGACTAGCAATAGTCTCTGAGTGCCGGCCACGCCAAGGGTACCCTCCCGGGGCGTGACACTTGTACTGGTAAATTTATTTAAATAAATTTAGCGTACAAATTTTATTTATTTGAGGGTTTATATTTTCATAATATAAAAATAAATAAATTTACCATGTCAAATTTTTAAATTTTATTTATTTGTTTGATATTTATATAATACACGAAAAAATATTTTGATATGTCAAAAAAAAATTTATAACTAATTTTAGTTGAGTGATTTTATTGATACAATATAAAGTCCGATGATGTTGGATATATTCTCAAAGTTGAGTGACCTCGTAAGATATAAATATTATATTAAAATTATAATTTTTTATGTGTAAATATAGATTGTCTATTTTACAATTGTTTACCATCTTTTCTATTCTAATAATACATGGTCTATCTTCTTTAAATTAAAGATTGACATTTTATTAGTGATGAATTTATTAAGATTATAATTATTTATTCTCAAATAATTCTAGTGAGAAAATAGCAAACATAATGACAAATTATTATTTTCCTAACTAGTTAGAAGTCATAAAAATATAATCTACTTTGATCTAATTACATGAAATAGAAAATCTCATAATAGTTCAAGGGCATAATTGGAAAGAAACATTTTATAGAATTTTAAACCAAGCACAAAATTAAATGGAAAACAATAAACTGAAAAATAATTCCAGCATTACTAATCCCTGCATAACTAATCTTTGCATTACTAACTCTGCATTACTAATCCCTGTATTATTTAATTTTGTACCAAACGACCCCTAAATGGGAGGTGTTAGTTAATATATATTAACTAATCCATGGATTAGTTATACATGGGTCCAAAAATTCTACCTTACATAGTATTATCTAATACGATAAATAATCCATGGATTATTCCTCCTAATACCTCCAACCAAACATAAGGCCTTTGTAATTTCCTTCAAAAACCACCTAGTAATTAGAATTTAGTACAACTACTAACTTAGGTGTCGTTTGGTACAAAAATGAATAATACAGGGATTAGTAATGCAGGGATTAGTAATGCAGGGATTAGTTATGCAGGGATTAGTAATGCTGGGATTATTTTTCATCCTATGTTTGGTTTATTGTTTTCCATTTAATTTTATGCTTGGTTTAAAATTCTATAAAATGTTTCTTTCCAATTATGCCCTTGAACTTGTATGAGATTTTCTATTTCATGTAATTAGATCAAAGTAGATTATTTTTAATGACTTGTAACTAGTTGGGAAAATAATAATTTGTCATTATGTTTATTATTTTCTCATTTGAATTATTTGAGAATAAATAATTATAATTTTAATAAATTCATCACTAATAAAATGTCAATCTTTAATTTAATAAAGATAGACCATCTATTATTAAAATAGAAAAGATGGTAAACAATTGTAAAATAGACAATCTATATTTACACATAAAAAGTTGTAATTTTAATACAGTTTATATCTTACGAGGTCATTCAACTTTGAGAATATATTTAACATCATTGGACTTTATATTGTATCAATAAAATCACTCAACTAGAATTAGTTATAAAAAAAAAATTTGACATGTCAAAATATATTTTTGTGTATTATGTCAATATGAAACAAATAAATAAAATTTAAAAATTTGACATGGTAAATTTACTTATTTTTATATTATGAAAATATGAACCCTCAAATAAATAAAATTTTTGTAAGCTAATTTATTTAAATAAATTTACTAGTACAAAACTACAAATATAAAATACAAAATCAAGAAAACAAAAATATGTAAAAGAATTTGAGGGGTATTTTTGTCTTTGTGTATTTAATCCCATGGTATTAATCCAAGGTATTAGCTAATACCACCAAATGGGAGGTATTAGCTAATACCATGTATGCGGTATTAACTAATCCATGGATTAGTTATACATGGGTCCAAAAATCCTACCAAACATAGTATTATCTAATACCATAAATAATCCATGGATTATTCCTCCTAATACATCCTACCAAACATACTCTTAGTGATTACATAATCTAATAATAATCCAATTATAAGAATGACTTTCCAAATAGACCCTAATCATACCAAATCTAATTACCGGGATAACTTTCCAAATAGGCATTTATTATAAATATTTTTCTGTGTATCAAAAATTGATTTCATATTTACTTGTCAAAAAATCACTATCATTTTCTAATCTTATCATTATCATTAGCTAATTATTTCTCAAACTTATTGGAGTAACATTAGCCAAAGTTAAAATTATCAACAAATAGTAATTATAAGTAGATTTGATACAATAAACACTTGACAAATATTTTCTTAAAGAAAGTACAAATACATACTCATGAACAAACAATATTTCCTGCCACCTTCTACATATCAAACTTAAATTTGCCCAACTAGACATTGGACAAAGTTTATTTTTCATATACATATTATATGAAGACAACCAAGAAGCTTATGCTTTTCATCAGACTCTAAATGTTACAAGATTAATGTCTAATTCTTCAGGAATTGCCCTTTGATGTGGGAACTTAGGAAGAAGGCTAGCAATGGTTTTGGCTGTCTCAAGGTACTTTACATACTTGCAAATAAGGCTGCTTTCTTTGTTACTATTAGTGCATGATCCTTCTACTTTTGTGTCACCATGGCAATTGTTATTTCCACCACCTAGGTTCAATTCCTTCATTATTGGTGAGCCACAAAAATTGCAATTGTGATCCCTCCCTCCCATAAGAGCCTCTTTGAAAGCTTTCTTCTTGAAAGTCCAAGAACCACTCTTCCAATTGAAATGGTACAAAGGAAGGAACCTTTGTCCATAAATTGATATGAATTCTAGTGCTGCAAGAATGAACTCAAATTCCTCCTTAGACATGTAGTAGGGAAAGCTTATCCTTGTCCATCCAGGCTTCACTCCAGTGTAGCCCTATCAAACGAAAAGATAAAACTATCAGGTCAATCAAAAGATAATTACATGTAATTGTTCAAAGAAAATAGGATTGGTAACCTAGAGAGTAGGGTAGATTGCCTGTATGATAGGTTAATGTATGTTTCATCTAGATAGTCATTTTTAGTTGGTTGAAACGGAATGATACAGTTCTACATTAGAAATATTTTGAATTAAAACATCTTATTTTAACCCTAATTTATGACACGACTCTAAGTCACATAGATGTGTCCTTTTTCCCTAATTCATGACACAACTCCAAGTCACATAGATGTGTCTAGTCGAACATTATAACATAAATTGAGACAGAAGGAGCTAGCAGTTACATATTTTATCAAATCTTTTTAATTTGCATTGTCAGTGTATATAAGTTAAATCATTTATTGCATATGGAGACTCACCATTTCAATTGCATCTTTGAAGGCAAGAGATTTAGGTTCATCAACCTTAAGCAAGCTATGTCCATAAGGACCTGCACAAGCACACCCTCCTCTAGCTTGAATACCAAATAGGTCATTAAGAAGCTTAGCCACAAAAGGGCCATGAAGAGGCTTATCTTTCTTGTTCCCTGTCTCTCTCCATAAGTAAAGCTCATTATCTCCACCATTTCCATCACTTGATGAAGAGTAAGTTGTGGTATAAATGAGAAAAGAAAGAACAGCTTGTCTCTTGGCTGTTACATTTCCCAAAATCCATATGTTAGGATTTGGGAGAAGCCTTTGTAGTGCAAGCTCAATGTAGGTGTGCTCCATTCTTTCAATTACTTTGTGACTGATGAACTCTTTCACCCAAAATGCAAGAGCTGTTCTCACTTTCTGAATGATTGGAGGTGTTCCAGCATCTTCCCTTTCTTCAATGTTCTCCACATAGAGTGTGTCCTGGTAATTATCATGATAGCCAAGTCAAAAAAAAATAAATTAGTATTTCCGTCTGTTTCAGTTTGTCTGTCTTAATAACTGCTTGAACAGTCAAAAAAAAAAAAATTTCGATCCAAATTTAATCTCTAGATATATAAGTTGTAGTATTTAAAAAAAAAGACTCTTATGTCTAAATTCAGAACAAAAATTACTAATTAACTCTGAATCAAGCAAAACAAACAAAGAGGGATAGTAATATATATTAATTAAACACAACATAAAAAATAATTTTTAGCGATAATTAATAACGACAATAGCTTAATTGTAAATATGTTTTCGTAGAGGCAATTACCGATGACAATTACATGCTAGCACACCCTTTATAAATGCCCCTAAAGTATATAGCAACATTAAAATCAATGACAATTCAGTACAACAACATAACCAGTGAAATCTCACAAGTGAGGTCTGGGATCAATGACAATTCAGTAATGCTGGTAAAAGCTTTAGCTCTATTTATTAATGCACAGATCTATTGTTGGTAAAACTTGTTTTTGTTATAATTAAATAGTTATAATCTCTTGTCTCTAAAATATTTTAACTATATATATGACGTATTTATCTTTTAAAAATCACTTACTACTTTCAATATCATGGTATTAATAAATTTAGGTAAATATTTCCTCCGGTCCTTTTTATATATCGTCCTTAATATAAATTAATGATCTTTAATATATATCATTTCATAAAATTAATATATAAATAACATTATTTATCCTATTTTAATAGTAAAATTAATTTTTTTCTTAGTACAAATTCACAACAAAAGATAACATATAAAAAGTACTATAGATCAGAGAAGTAGAAAAGTATTGTTGTCTGGAATTCTTTGTTGACTTTTTTTTCTTTTTCTATTTCAGCTATCGCAATTAGAATCTATTGTTTTAGTAGGAAAATGACAAGAACCTCATGCCACAATATATCAAATGGCAGTCAAATGCATCCATCTTGCTTCTAGTACTAAGTTTCACAATTGATAAAAGCAAAGCAAAGGTGAAAAGGACATCAAGATGATTAAGAAAAAAAAGGACAACAAAGAAAAGGATAAATATAACATATAATATAAATCTAAAATTATTTACCTTTTCATTAAAGGGGTTGACAAAATCAACAGTACCACCCCCACAAGTTGATGGAGGTGAAGTCCTCAATCTATAGAGTGCTTTGTTCAATACAAGAATTCCAGGTGTGCCTGGACCTCCAAGAAACTTATGAGGACTAATGAAAACAGCATCATATCCATCTATTTCTCCTGATCTCATATCTATTTTTGCGTATGGTGCACTGCAACATCATAACAAAATGAAAAATAACAACCAAAATTAGTGTATCTTTCGTGACATGATATAAGAACGTACTGTCATGAGTATATAGAAGTTAAACTCTAACCTTGCTGCGAAGTCAAAGCAAGCAAAGGCTCCATTTTTATGAAGTAGACGAGCGATGGCTCTTGTATCAGAATAAGTCCCAGTAACATTACTACAAGCTGAGAAAGAACCCAACAATGGCCTATTCGTAGACTTGTAGTACTCAAGGTGAACCCTCAAGGCTTCCATGTCTACAAGGCCGTTTTCGTCCAATCCAATCTCCACAACCTCAGCTAAACTTTGTCTCCATGAAAGGATGTTTGAGTGATGTTCATAAGGTCCAACAAAGACAACCCATCTCTCTTTTGTTTCGTTGCGAAAGCATTTTGTGAGTACTTTTTCTCTTAGGATAGAAGGGACAGAAATCCCCATGACTTCTTGGAGCCTTTTAATGGCAGCAGTAGAACCAGAACCACAAAATATAATTGCATCTTCTTCTCCTCCTCCTAAGCATTTCTTCACATAAGCTGCTGCTTCATGCACTATTTTTGTTGTTTGATATCCCACATGACTATCACTAGTGTGACTATTGCCTGAACAAAATAATAACAACAATAGTTACTATCAGAATTTTGTTTTAAGTCATAAAATATTTTTCCGTCGAAAATAGGAAAACAAGAAAACATACTCAATGAATCCCATAAGTGGGATCTGGAGAGGGTAAAATGTATGCAAATCTTACCACTACCTCATAGAGATAGAGAGGTTGTGTCCGAAACACCCTCAACTCAAATATCTCAACCCCAAAAGCAGAAAAATACAATATATAGACTAATGATTAGAATGAAAAGCAGTTGACAATCTTATAAATACATTAAAAGTAGCATAACAGAATATATAAAGATACGACTAATCCTACCAACCTACTACATCACATGGCAAGACAATAGCCTACTTCTACTTAGCCTATTAACCTTCTATCCTAATAGGCGACCTCCATTTCTTCCTTTCTAAGGAAAACAGATTTCATAAATGATTTCATCAAACACGGACCTTTAAAATAAAATGGATAATGATTTAATCATAAAAAACTACTTACCATAGAAAGGAAGGACATTATTAACGATATAGTTTTCTATGTAGTGAAGACCTCTCCCAGATGCAGTATGATCAGCATAAGTGAGCCTACGTTTCCCAAAAGGCGTCTCGAAATCGACATTTTCACCAATAATCTGAGAACGAAGCCATGAAAGTTTCTTTTCAGCAGATTCACTCTTAGAAATAGCCTTCTCTCTCACATGAAATGACTCAATTCTAGTCCTCAAATCTTCATGTGAAGCAATAGAGGAAGCACTACTACTAATAGAACTTGTTTCAAGAATATTATTATTGTTATTGTTATAGTTCTTAGTCTTGTTGTGGTGGTGGTGGTCTCTTATGTTTTCTCTCAATATTGGATGTTCAAATTCCATATTGGAAAACAAAAAAAGGTAAATGCAATAAAGGAAAGGTTGGAAATTAGGTTGATAAAAGTGGAAAGAATTAAGAAGGATATTGCTTAAAATGTGTGTTTGAGATGAGGAAAGTGAGAGGTATTTATAGATGGATAGTCATGAAAGAAACTTTTTTTTTTTTTTTTTGGTAATAATCATGAAAGAAACACAACAACCCAATAAAGTTCACACACACAACTTTTTTAGTATAGTCATAGATCTTGTCTATTAATTGTGACTTGGTACTTTCCAAGATACTACTATTCATTTACTTTTAAATGTCATAGGCGGCGGAAGCAGAATTTTTATTTATGAGGTTTAAAATTTATAGAAGTAGATGTATAAACTAATAAATAAAGAAAGTTCGACATTTATTATATATAAAAAATATTATTTTAATCTTGTATTAATAATATAATTTTTTGCCGTCAAGAGAATTCGGATGAATCCCCTGATCAATAGGTGGCTTTGCCCCTGATTGTCACGTTGTGTTTTTTGAGCATTTTGACTAATTTGAAAAACAAAATTAGATATTAAAAAATTATATAAAAAATATTATAAATTATAATTTTTCTCATATTAATATAATAAAATTAATACATTTGGAAATATTAGTCGTTCATATCGTATGAGTCTTAAAAAAATTGCGACGAATAAAAGAGAATGAAGAAAGCACCATGTTTTTTCATAATACTTTTCAGCTTGCTTCTATGACTCAAATGGTGTGGAATTTAATTTGACCAATTTTAAAAGCTTTTTCATCTTTTGAATTTGATGAGAAAATTTATAACATCTATTTCTAGTTCCTTTCATGACTTAAATATTTAAACTTTAATTTTAAAACAAATTAATATAATCTTATTAATATCGATTTGGAGTTAAATTGAATTAGATTATTGTTTTTTTTATTAAAGTAAAGTTCAGATTTAAATTAACAATCAGAATTTTGGAAAAATTGTACTAAAATTTTCTTCTATTAAATAAAATGATAAACTATTACTTCCAAATGTCTTATTAAATGTAATTTATAAATATTTGAAAAAGATTCATTGGTTTTTGTTTCTAAGTCGTTGTTGCCTTTTGACTTATTTTATTCATGCCGTGTTAAGATTTAATTAATTAGTTGACGAAGCTATTTCCATTATATATTTTGCACCATTTATTTATCTTAAACAATATTGTCCAATATTCATGCATCTATTTTGGATAAGACTTGGTCATGTTTATGAGTTGGAGATATAACATAAAAGTATGCAGGTAGGGGCGGAGCTATATTATATTCTGAATTCTTTTTAACGTAAAATTATATTATTTATATACGATTAATTTTGTATGTATACATAGTGGATGTCGAACTCCCTTAAATAGATGGAGTATTAAAATAACACTTGCCAACTTATTTTCTCGGACTTAAATAGAGTGAAACTTGATCATGAATTTTTCAAATTTGAGAAAAATTATAATATCCATTCCTCTTCCTTTTCATGTCTTAATATTTATTTAAATTTAATATACTCATATATCAAGCTCAGTATAATATATTTATCGAATCATCTAATTCACTTTTTAAGGGTGATTCGATAAATTTTCGAGAAAAAAAACAAATAGACATGAAGATGATCTTTTCTAAGGATTTGGCTCCCTTCCATTACACCTTTTGTTCATTTTCGCAAGTGCATGTTTAGATGAATGACATGTGTCATACTTAAAATCTAGATTAAATTAATTTAATAAGTGTCTTAGTTATAGTTAAAAAATAAGTAAGGAAAAAATCACCAACTTTAATAAGAAAAATATCATCTTTCACTAATTTTGTCTCCTCATTAATATCATCACTTTAATTATTCTTTCTGATTTTTAACATAATTTATTTTATTTTATTTTATTTATTTACAATTTCAATTGAATCAAATCAAATCGTGAATATCCTTAATAAAAAGTATTTAGTATTTTGTTGGAGAGGAAAGAAAATAAAGTTTATCTCATTTTTTGTCTTAATAATTTGTTGCTTTACCCATGTTTGATCTCATTATATCCTTTATGTTTGGTCTTACTTTGTTATATAAAGAAAAACAGAGAAAAAAAAACGAAGAGTATTCTTAAACTTTATACTAAGAATTAGGAAAATAATATTAATTGTAATGTAAAATATATATCATGAAAATAATGATATTAATGAGGAGACAAAATTAGTGAAAGATGATATTTTTCTTATTAAAATTGGTAATTTCTTTTCCTTACTTATTTTTTAACTATGATTAAAAGGCTTGTTAAATTAATTTAATATAAACTTTTAAATTTTAAACATGACACATGTCACTCATCTACATATGCAATTGAGAAAATGGAGGGAAGTTGTAATAGAGGAGAGCCAAATCCCTTTTCTAGTGGTTTGCTTATTATTTTAACTTTTTTCATTCGATATTGACATTCGATATTCGTATTAAAATTCAATTAATTTAAATCATCTTGTTATAAGGTCCTATCCAAAAATGTAATTTTTATAAAAAAAAATATATTCAAAACTCAAATTTGAAATTTATGATCGAAAAGCAAACAAAACAATATCATTTATGACATCAAATTCTTTGATGTAAAATAAATGGCCCATGCATTTTATTATTACTATTAATCAATAATGCATTAATGTGTCTTAAGAATAAAGAAGGAAGAAAAAAAAAAGAGGCTTCTTATTATATGAAGTATTTTATTATTATTGTTCTTTCTAGATATTCTCAAAGATTTCATGCAAAGAAAATCTAAAAAAGAAATTGATCATTTTTCCATCAAAAGCAAACTTTTTTTTCTAAGTTTGGAGCACTTATATTTGAACTACACATTCGATGTATCCTATTTTTTTATCTCAATTTATATGTTATAGATCAAATTTAGAGAGTTACTTATTTTTTTTAATCGTAACTGTTCAAATTTTTTTAATTTTTTAAATTGATGATTATTTTAATTTATAGTATTTTTTATTTAATTATAAAAATGTAAATTATTGAAAATGCATTTACTCTTTGTATCTCAATTTATATGATACAAATAAAATTTAAAGAGTAAATCAATTCTTTTATCATAAATCTTTTATATATTTTTGAAAATATTCTAATTATTAATTAATTTATAATATTTTTTTACATAATTTTTATAATTTTTGAATATACAATAAATTCCTTTTCAACAATTCAATAGCTATGGAAGTTTCTTTTAGCATCTAATTTAGGAGCCAAAATTTGACGTCTTTCTCTAGTTATTTAGTATATACTCTTCCCATCTCATTTTTTTTAATAATTTTTAATTTTTCACGTAGCATGTTTAGGATCATAAAATTAGAAAACATATTTAGATGTTTATTTAATATATCTTAGATTTAAAATGACAAAATTAAAAATAATTTACTTTCTTAAATTTTATGTCAATCATAATCGGCTTTCTAGATTCTTCTACTTATTAATAAAGTAATATTTGAATATATTCTAAAGTTTAGTTTTTAATTATTAATTTTTTTCGGAAATCTTCTGCTTTTCAGAATGATACTTTTGAGACGAGAGTCTTTCAAAAACAGTCTCTTTATATCTATGAAATAGTGATAAAGTCTCAATACATTTTATCCTCTCGAGACTTCACTCGTGAAATTTTAATATATTGTTATTTTTTTCAAAAATCCTCAGGGTCCTTATCCCCTAGGAACCATAAGAGCAATTTCTCACACATAAAAAGATAGTAGTACAAGAACAATAAATTTTATTCTAAAAAAATTCATTCTGTTCATGACTTCCTAGAAGTCAACTAAAATACCTCTACGCAATAACTGAAAGTTACTGTTTTGTCAAAAGGATAGTGCCTTAAATTAACTGCAGCATCCAATAAAGGAACAATTTTTTCCTATCAGAATTGTACAAAAGTGGCACATTTTTTCCTTCTGTTAAATGAAAATGGTAAGCTATTATTGTGTAAAATGATAATTATAATCATAAAATTAGTTTCGGTCTCTTAAAATAAAATTTATGAACACTTGAAAAAGATGCAGAGATATTTTTCAGAAGAATGAAAGAAGTTTCACACTGGTGATTAATGAGATGAATAATGTCTTTATGAAGTTTGAGCAATTCTTCTTTTTTTGAGCTAGTTTCTTGGGTGTCATGAGTTAGGCCACGACCAATTCTACAGTGTCAGAGCAGGATTCATCTCACCCCATTTCGGACCCCCTAATAAAATTATCCGTGCTCTTGATGTCCATTCTTGGGCTTGAGGTGGATAAAAAAAAAAGTCTCACAATGGTTGTTAATAAGATGTTGGTCTCATTATAAGATTTGGATAATCTTCCTCTTTTTGAGCTAGCTTTTAGGGTATGAGTTAGTCCTAAGATCAATTCCAACACTTTATTTCTTGAACATAGTGGGTATAAGGAGAGATAGAGAAAAGTTGAAAAAAGTATTAGGGAAAGAGTAATTAGACAGGAGTACATGACACACTAGTTTCAGCTTATCGAGGACATAATCTTGGAATCTAGAAGGGTATGTAGGCCGCAAATTAGGATAGAAGATTAGTAAATAGTGAAATGTTTGTCTTGCTTTTCGACGAGATTAGTTTTGTGATAGTTTGGAGTATTGTATTTGTCATAGTAGATATTAGCTTTATTCACATAGTTTCTTGCTTTTGATATCTGTAACAATATATTGTTTGTTATGTTTTGATTATCACACTATTTTATTGTTATCAATGTTCCTTTTGTCCTTACTATAATATCCATTCTGCAATGTCGTTTTACCTTTTCATGATAGCTATTTTGATTTGTTGCACTTAAGTCGATGGTCCTTCAGGAAAAATATGAATAAAATTTGCGTACATATTGGAACATCACGAGTAGTAACAAGTAGCAATCCTTATTTAATCAGGATACTTTATTTTTTAATCCTTGTTTAATTTAGATTACCTTAGTTTAGTTCGTTTAGAAGTCTTCTCTCTGTAACTCTATTCAAAAACTTTCTTACTTCATTAATAAGACAATCGTTTTTCAGCATATATTCTGTCTTCATAACACATTCTATTTTTAACAAAATGCACGAACAAAATTTCATCAGATATGTAGTTATTGTTGCTACATTGGTATTTGTTTCTAATTTGTTGTTGCCTTTTGACTTGTTTTTTTCATGCCGCGTTAAGTTCAAGATTTAACTTGCTTATTTTATTACATGCTTGACGAAGCTATTATCCATAATAATTTTGTCATGATTATCGGAGTTGATTATGAGTTGGAGGATTTAATTTATAAATAAAGTATTCTCAAATCTCAACAAAGAATTGTTTAATTTATGATCATTTTTAATAGTATCTACTTAATTATAATTTTATGTAAGTACAGGCGGATTCAGATTCAGAGTTAATAAATTTTTTTAATTAATTTATAATAAATAATTAAATACTTATAGATTTTAATGAAAATTTTTAGTACATTAACAGAATATGAGCAAAAGTTATTGAGTTTTGAGAATTCATGTTTAAAATTTTTGACTCCGCCCCTATTGTGTCCCTCACTCTAGAAATTATAGGTTATTTTTCAAAATGTCTTTATAAGAATTACTTCTAAGGGCAAGCCCGGTGCACTAAAGCTCCCGCTATGTGCAGGGTCCGGGAAAAAGCCCGACCACAAGGGTCTTTGTATGCAGCCTTACCTTTCATTTCTGCCAGATTACTTCTAATAATAAAAAAACCGATATATAAGAAAATACAAATGCTAGATTTTCTTTTGTCAATCACACAAAGATAAAAACCAAGAAACAAGTAATATAATATATTGAATGACATTTAAAACTCTTATGATTTTATACTTTTACACGTTTTGGACAAATGTACCTTGATTTGTTTGAACAAGTCTTACAATATAATTTGTACAAATTATTATTCTTGGTCATATAATCTTGTCTTATTATATTTGGGAAAAAAAAAATAAACCATATAAGTATTGCTAATTGACAATCAAATTCACGTAGTTAGTAATTAATTTTTGTCTTAAATGTTATTCAAACAATAAATTATATAATATTGCATTTGTGAAGTAATGTTGGCTAAGTCATTATAGACCTTGCATGATGTGTGTATAATACATTCTAATTACATATATCTGATTTAACGATCGAGACAGAACTATAAACTTATCTATTGATTTCAACAGAATCAGAATTTGATATTTTGATTTAATTCAAATCTTATATCTTTATTATAAATTCACTTAATATATACAAATAATTTATTCAAAACTATATAAATTAACTTTTTTAAATTCAAAATTCATAAACTCAAAATTCTGATATCGTTCCTATTGAACAAGTTCTAATTTTTCTCTTTGTAGTCATACCAAATTAAATATTACAATTTCCATATGAGGAAAGAATATTAATTAATTAATTACAAGAAAACTCATAAAAGATGAGCCCACAAACATGGACTAGACCTCTTTGGTGATGACAAAAGGAACTAGTCAAATGTTTTAAATTTTATGTTTCAATTTTCTTAAATTCCTATGTTTGTCTTATTTTAAGATTCACCATATTTAATTAGAATTCAACATATACATCCACTAGACTTATCACTAATTATCATTATACATATTGAGCATTAATTATTTAGTGATTATTATAGTTTGAATTGTTCATCAATCTTTTCTAATTAATTTGATTAAGACTTTTGGGAAATATAACCTTAATATATTTATGGAGAAGGATCATATCTGCATGAATACGTTGAATATTAATATATACTGTTTTCTTCGTTCCTTTTTAATTGTCATTATTTTTTTATGAGTCAAATAATAAAAATTTTAATTAATATTTTAAGATATATTTTTTATTATATTGATATGAGAAAATTAAAATTATAATTTATAGTATTATTTGTATGGCTTTTGAATATCTGAATTTTTATTTTAAAATATCGATTTAATATAATCTAATTTTAACTTTAAAATCTGGTCAAATTTACTCTCGAAAAGTTTCCCAAACCCCACTTGTGAGATTTACTGGGTATGTTGTTATTGTTTTACTCTCGAAAAGTTCAACATAACAACTAAAAAGATATGAAGGGAGTACCACAATTCCAAAAAGAAAAACATCAACTAACGCCTAATTGGTTCGTTCAAAATAGTGATCAAAACCCGTGGTAATATCTTAATTTGTGTGACATTGTTCAAATTTTGAGCATAAAAATAATTCAATTTTGGTCGTGAATTTGAACATGAAATTTTCAAGTTTGTTAAAATAAAATTTTTATATTTGAAAATTATTTAAAGAGTACTATAAGTTACAAGAATTGATAATTCAAAATATTATTAAAAAATATATATGAAAAAATCATGATAAAAAAAAACTTATTTAAATCTTAAAATTTGAAAAGTGACTCATAAATTGAGATTAAGAAAGTTATATAATTATCTATGTTAATAATAATCTATACTTATATTTAAGGAATATTTTTCTTTCAGAAAAGAAAGTGTCAAAAAGTTGTGATTGGTCAATAATATACATATTTGTTGGTAACAAGAAAATAAACATATTAGCCAAATATATATATATATATACACTTTATAGTTGTTCCAATTGACAAATTTTTTTTTCTACTCTAGTCCCTTTTGGTCAAATATTTAAAATCAGTTTATTTTTTTGAAGAAAAAATTTAAAAATATATTTTTGATGAAAAAATAATTTATCTTTAGGCAAAATTTAAAAATATTAATAACGTTTTAAAAAAAATTCTAATACAATATTTTTTCTATTCTGTATTAATTTAATTTTTGAGATTTTTTGTTTGTTTAAAATAGTTGAATTGTTCAAAATTCAAGATGAATATTTGAAGGATTTTTCCTATTTGCTCTTTCATTTATTAGAATTTTATATATCCCGACTTATTATCGCTCTCCTTATTAAAATTTTATATATCCTGATATTCAACTTATTATCGCCCTCCTTATTAAAATTTTATATATCCTGATATTCAGCTTATTATCCCCCTCCTGAATCTACTGTGACATTCAAATGATAATACAAGACACATTCATACCGTCAATTGTGGTTATTTTAGTTGTGGTCTAAATTCAAATTTGACAAATTGAAATCAAGAAAAAAAATTTAATTTTTGATATAACATTTTAACAAATTGAATTAAAAAATATGTAAAAATCGTCTAGAAATTAAATAGGATCTACCTGGCCCAAAACTATGAAGTATTGTTTGTTCTTGGACCTAGCCCATCACGGATTTTTCCCTTTGGGTATATTGACCAGTCTTTTACTTATATATCCAACATCTCTCTTGTGTTTTGCCGATGTGGGACATCTCATCTCATCTCAAGATGGGTCATTACAGTCATATTTCTATAATTAAAAATAATCTTTTCTTTAGACATTCATTTTACCCATATTAAATGATTTAATTCTTTGGATCGAATCCTTCTTTACTTCCAACGAAACAAAAAGATATAACACCAGTCTGATTTGCAAAATACCTTTTTAGATATTTCTCGACATGTCCTGATTATTCACGGAATGTGAAAAAATATAGGAATAATCGTCTATTTTTAAATGTGTCACTGCCGATGAGTTACAATCGCTAGAGTCTTCAATAAGAAAAAGATGTCCACACAAATGTCCACAATTTATTCAAAACTATAAAAAAAAAGACTTTATTAAATTTTGTATTTAATCAAACAGTATCACGTCAATCAAAGACGGAGCTACCTTTTGTCAAGGGGTGTCAAGTGACACCCCACCATTGGAAAGTTACATTTTATAGATAAGTCACATTTTGATTTTATACCTATGTATATTAAAGTTGGCACCTCTTGACACAAAGTAAAGAATCAGCTTAGCGATTTAAGGACTATAGAATCTCTCCTTGGTTAGTGATCTAGATGTCTGGAGTTTGAACTTGGCTGATCTTTTTTGAAACTTTCAACGTTTTTTTAAAATAAAAAAAAAATTAAAACAACTTAAGTATCTTTTGCCTTTAATTTTTTGTGTGTGCTTACTACTTTATATTTTGACACCCTTAATAAAAATCTTGATTCCGCTGTTGACGTCAATTAAATTGGATGGAATATATATTAACTAATTCATTTCCCCGTCAACAACGTTGTTTCTTTTCTTGTAGACGTATGCCCACGTTTGTTTAAATTCTTTGAATTGTAATACAACTTGTTAGTCTATGTTGACTTCTTTAGAAAATAAATATTTCTAGTAAAGTCAAATAAAAAGTCAAATATATAGCACATGAGAGGCTTAATCAATTTGTACAAAATTCAATTAATGTACATTGATTTGAAATTAAATTAAGTTGAAATTTTGAAGTTTTATTAAAATATGTAATTTGGATTTTAAGTTGTATTTTTTTGTAATTTGGATTTGAAATTAAATTAAGTTGAAATTAAATTAAGTTGAAATAATTAGTAGTTCTTTAATATAATCTTTTCACATAGTCTGAACAATCTCATTATGTGAAACATGAGTCTTTTTTTTTATTTTTGTAAAATATAAACTTACGAGTCAAATTTTAGATGTAAAAATATTTGAAATCGAGATTGGAATCCAAAATCTTTTTTTTTTTTTGAAGAATTTAAAATATAAAATCATGATCTCAAATTATATATCCAAATAACAATTTAAAATCATAATTTCAAAGAATCTCTTCACACTAACCAGTCCATAAAGCAGTGACTAGTTATTTTTTAATACGGAGCATAATCATTTTTACATAATTCAAAGAATCTATTAACGCACAATATTCTACTTTTACAAAATGTAAACTCACGATTTTAAATCCCAAATCATATTTTTATTTGAAAAATAAAATTATGATCCCAAATTTCATATTTAAAAGTTGATTCACTTAGTTTGTCTTAGTTTGACTAATTAAGGCTCAACCAATATGTACAAGTGGTTGTGGATTTTATTTCGAATAGAACACAAAGCTAAATGGCCAAGCACATCAGGTGCAGAATCGATAGGTCAAAGACAGAAATATAATACTCATAATATTTTTAATTTTAAAAAATCAAATATTAATCGAATATTCGAGTTTTAATTATGTTTCAAAAATTTTAAATTTCTCCGACTTTATATATACATATTAGACATGTTATAATTATTGTTTTGAGCTAGTGTCACACGTAAAAAAAAAAAAAAAAAAGGTTCAACGTTTCGAGCCTTCGACCGGCTCTTATCGAGGAACGATCGAACCAATGTGCTATATAGCATTCCATTTTGGTAACTAATATTGAAAACATAATATATATTCATATCAACCTATTATTCAAAAATTAGGTCCATTGAGATGAGTTATAATAATGAATTGAAAAAAGATAATAAATAAGACATGATATATATTTAGCTTGTAGGATATATATTGAAAAAAATAGATCGAGAATTAGGGTCGGTAGTCGAGTGATTACTCGTTATTGTATTACTATTATGCTAACATTATCTTATTTTTCAATTTTATTATTATTGATGTTTTTTTAAAAAAAAATTCTTTAGCTTATCTTTATTATTTTTCTATCTTTCTATCTTTGATATTTTTATCACTGCTTTTTCTTTTTTTACTTTGAAATTATTTTTCAAAACTCTTTTGATTTTTTTTTCCCTTAAATTGAGAGCCTATCAAATACACAAAAAATAAGGATAAAATTTGTATAATCCACCCTCTTCAGATCTCACTGGTGACATCTTTTATCATAACTTTTTCTTTTTTTACTTTTGCATTATTTTTTCAAAACTCTTTTGAGTTTTTTTTCCTTAAATTCAGAATCTATCAAATATAACATCTTTATTCCACAAAACAAGGATAAAATTTGTATAATTCACCTTCTTTAAATTTCACTTGTGAAATCACACTGAATATATCCGCTACAAATTATTCTTTTAATGCTGAATATAGTCCTAAAAATTGAACAAAATCCTTATTAGTTTGTTCCTTCACTCACTGTTACTGTAAATTAAAACTAATTAATCAAATTCTAGAAGTAGATACTAATAAAATTCCAAATTAACACACACAAAAAAAAATGCTCATACTGCGTAGACAAGCACAACATTTAATTAACTAATCATATAAAACCATATATTGCTAGTGCAACACATAAATAAACCAAACTAACACTTGAATTCGCGATAAAAATTGAAATAAACCACATAATATAAAGTATTTATATCGATCTCTACCCCTATTCGAGCATATATACTCGTAGTATACCACATAGGATTAATAATGAATCCTATAAAACCATATCTAGAACTTAAAAACATGTAGCTGAAGCAACCTCCATTGGATATTTGAAAGTATTTGTATATATAAATGAGATGACTTGTCCAGATTTCATTGGCGCGCCATTGTTGACAAGGCAATCATTAACAGCAATTCTTCTAAAAATTGATGGATTCACAAGTTTTGATGATGCAAATTCACCACATGAGAGATGAATGCCACCACAATTTGACTCACATCCATTTACAATAGTCACACTGTACTCTGGAATGCCATTAATTGTTCCTCTGGTACCTTGATTTATTTGAATTCTGGATTTTGGACATGTTGTGGCCTTCATCTTACTTGGCTCTGACACGCGTTTTTCGTCCTTTCCTAGACTCGATGCATGATTGGTATGCATTGTCGCTGCATATAGTAACAAGTTTTGATGGACAGAGTTAACGATAATTATACTAGAAAAAAGGTTAATAGTCAAACTTCAAATATGGTACTACTATATATACACTATGTTATAGTACATGCATGAGATTGGTATGCATCACTGCATACAGAAATGTGTTTTGATGGACAGAGTTAACGATAATTATACTAGAAAAAAGATTAATGGTCAACTTCAAATATGATACTACTATAAGCTATGTTATAGTACATGCATGATTGGTATGGATGATAATTATTTAGTAGTAATAATGTAATCGATGCTATAATATATTTAGCAGCAACAATATAATACGAATAATTATAACAAGCATTTTATATAAATGTCATTAAAAACTTTAGCAATTCTAGATGTAATAACAACAAATATTACTATTAAAATTACAAATATTTATTATCAATAAATATCTTTTTGGTTGTGGTATGTGTTCAAACTTTGATGAACAGAGTGAAAAATTATATTTACCAGCAATAATATAATATGAATAATTATAACAAACATTTTATATAAATGTCACTAAATGCTTTAGCAATTCTAGATACAATAACAATAAATATAACTATTAAAATTAATAAAAAAAATTATTGTCACTAAATATCTTTTTAATTGTGCTATGTGTCCAAATTTTGATGAACAGAGTTAAAATATATTTTTTAAAAAGAGTGACAAAAATTAATTAAAGAATGAAAGCAAATATACCAGAGAATGAAACAAGCAAGAAAATCACATAAACCATAAAAACACTCTTCATTGTGATGATTCTTATTTGAGAACACTTTGGTTGAGGGTACATATAGCTTTAATAGAGCTTAATTTATAGTTTTCAATTACCTATCTTAAAAGGTAATTATCTATAAAAAGATTAATTGGTAATCTTCATCTTTAATAGGTAAAAATATACTTATAATATAAGGAATTCAAGTTTTTAATTGTAATGGGAGCGTAATGAATATAATATAATTGATAATATTAGAAAAATGGAAAAAGAATCGTCTATATCTATAATAGATAAAAAAAATATTGATATTGTATATAGTATAAGGAAAAACTATATTGTTTATTTATTAAGTAATAATGAAGAGGTTCAATTAATAATTAAGAATCAAATAATTTCGTATTTCTTGTGCATTCCTTTCTCATTAAAAAAAATTAAGCATACAAGATATTTATATTAAAATTTATCATAATTAAATGATTCATGAAGTAAAAATTTATAGTATTAAATAATCATGATTAAATGATATAATTGTATATATTTCAATACATATAATGCATCTATTAATTTGGACTTAGGTGTAAGCACCAAGGGTGTCAATTTTAGGGTTGAGAAATTATTTTATAAAGTTTATATCGTATCAATTTTTCGATAATCTTATTTTGTATTAAACTATGATTAATTGATAGTTATACATATTTAAACGCATGCCATGCATATTTAAACAAATGCATATATAAATTATTCATACTAAATCGAAGTTTGTTATTTCTAACTTATGATATTCCTTCGTTAGTACGTCTGCCACTTGATTTTCCTCGTGAAAACTAAGCTGAATCAGAGGTTTCCCCGACTGTCATATTAAATCCCTACAATCAAAAGATGTTAACGTATACGTACATATCAATATAAAGTAATATTTTACTTATATATAGTGTTTCCGCGAAGAACACCATAGCTCCCCTTGCTTGATAGATTATTTTATAAAGTTTATATCATACCAATTTCTTGGTTATTTTATTTTGTTAAATAAAAATTAGAATTTTCAAAGTTTGATTCCACATGAAATTTGAAAAATGAAAGAACACCTTTTTACTTGTATAATATATATTGGTGAAATTCATCGGCATTCTTCCAAAGTTGTCATGATATTTCACTTAGGTCCTATTTAATTTTATTAAGTTTAAGATATTTGAATCTGAATGCATATGTAAATATTAAGATGTGCATTAAGATTTAAAAGTATGAATTTGAATACACATCTGGGTCTACGGATGCCGGGGGGGGGGGGGGGGGGGGGGGGGGGTTGAGCTGAACCTGCAAAATTTTTAATCTACCCTGCCCCGCCCCGCATGATGTCTTTTCAACCCGCCCGGCCCGGCCTTACATAAATCCACCCCACATAAATCTGCCCCGCTTAAATTTGTAAGTTCTTTTATTTTTTAATTAAATTTTTAAGTTTTTTTATTTTGTAATTACAGCCGTTAGGTGTTTGCCGCGAGCCGTAATTAATTCAAACTATAATTATACTAGCTAATTAACTAGTATGTGTTTGCGTAATTTTTTCAACATTACATATTAACAAAAAGCTCCTTAAATATGAGTTATATATTAGTACTAGTGAATAAGCTAATATTATTATTTTTTAAATAAGATGTCACTATGTTGATTTGATATTTCTTCACTTTCTCTTATAAAAAATTCAGTATACGCCACTAGAATTTGGAAATAAGGGTTGTTAAAGTGGGAGAAGAAAATGAAATTTTCATACTAAATTATTTTATTAAATTTAAAATTAACTAATTTGACACAAATGTCAAAAGTGGGGAGAAAATATTTTATATAAATAGAAGCACAAAAATAACCATTTTACACGAATTTTCCTATCTAAAATTAGTGGTTAATGACCAAGAAAAAAAAAACTTTAATAAGTATTCAAGGAAGAAACATAGAAGCATGAAAAAAAAAATCGACGTGTTTTTTTTCCTACTGTTTTGCAATAATCAAAGGGCAGAATATGAAAACATCGTGTAGTTGAATGAAACCAAAAATATATGGGAACATGACCTTAAATAAAATTGAAAAACTATGAAAACAGCTATGTCGATCAACAACAACAACATACCCAGTGAAATTTCACAAGTCTGGTCTGAGGAGCGTCGAATGTACGCAGACCTTACCACTGCCTCATAGAAGTAGAGAGGTTATTTTCTGAAAAAACAGCTATGTCAATCATATAATAAAAATAAAGATAGTATTTAATTATTTATAATAATAATAATAATAATAATAATAATAATAATAATAATAATAATAATAATAATAATAATATACCTATCAAGGTTTAGCCGCGTTCACGAAGGATTAATCTGAATAAATGTTCATCTACTTATTTTAGCTAAATATGTTATTGTATAATTTGTAGGTATTGACTGCGAAAAATGAAACAGTGAATCTTGCTAAACAAACTAATGGGTCATTTGCACAAATACCTTTATGTTATAGTGGTCTTTCATTTTTGTCGCTCAGAATTATTGATCTTTAATTTTTATTTTTATATTTACTTAAAACGGAAGGATTTTTATTTAGGGAAAACTATAAAAAGATAAATTTAAGGTGAAATTATTAAGCATAAATAATTTGTAGGAACAACGACCTGAAAGGCAATATATATGTGAGTATAGAGAGTTATCACAATTGTTGGTCAATTTTTACTCTTCAGAGTTTTAAGTAATAAAAAAAGAATTGAAAAGAAAATACTTCATCCGCCTTAATTAAAAAGAATGATTTTAATTTAATTTGATACGAAGTTTAAAAAGACAAAAAAGACTTTTTTTATTTTGTGGTTCTAAATTAAAATTATGTTAAATTTATCAAAATACCCTTTAATCTTACACAAATTGAAGAACTTACACAAATTCCTCTAGTTTAGCGTCTAATTAAGTGTCTTTCCATGAGTTTTCTAAATTACTATTCGTGTCAAATTTTAATCCCCAGATACAAGTATATAGCACATCCAGATACATTATTTCCAAGTGGATTCGAATGTATCTGAGATACATGGACTTTCTCGCTCACCTCTCTCCTCTTTAACTCTCCTCGCTTTCTACATATTTGTACTTCAGAATGTATCTAATATTCCAGATATATGTATCTAATAATTCGCATGTGACTAGGATCTCTCCTCTTTTGCTTGTTTCTCTTCCTTCCTCGCACGTATATAGGGGTATCTCATTTGAAATTTATTTCAAACTATATGAAATATTAATAAATATGATAAAAATATTTATATAATTAGATAAAAATATCAAGTCAATTACTTTAAGCAAACATGTTACACCCTAGATTCTCACTTTTGTGGCAATTCTATTAATAAGTAATAAAAGTAAAACGTAATATAAAACTTTTGACATTTTAGATTTCAAAAGATTTCGAATTAATTGAACTTTAATTCATATTGAGAATTTGAGATTTTCTTTATTTTTAGGGTAAAATTATATATACACGAAGTTTTTTGCAATAATTTTCTCATATCATATCGTCATTTATTTCCATAGGTCTCAAAAAACAAACCCTGAAAACGAATATATAAATACTAGCCACAAGAGTCTGTGTTAGTATGGGCTTAATACATATTATTTTTTTATCTCGATTTATATGACACTAATAGATTTTATTTATATATATATATATATATATATATATTTTATATTTAGTTGTTAACTATCATGACGTATAGCCATTTTATGTTATTTCTAATAATATATGTTACTAATAATATTTTTTACACGAATCTTCCTATTTAAAATTAGTGGTTAATGACCAAGAAAAAAAAACTTTAATAAGTATTCAAGGAAGAAACATAGAAGCATGAAAAAAAATAACAACGTGTTTTTTTTCCTACTGTTTTGCAATAATCAAAGGGCAGAATATGAAAACATCGTGTAGTTGAATGAAACCAAAAATATATGGGAACATGACCTTATATAAAATTGAAAAACTATGAAAACAGCTATGTCGATCAACAATAATAACATATTCAGTGGAATTTCACAAGTCTGGTCTGAGGAGCGTCGAATGTACGCAGACCTTACCACTGCCTTATAGAGAGGTTATTTCCTGAAAAAACAACTATGTCGATCATATAATAAAAATAATGCTAGTATTTAATTATTTATAATAATAATGATAATGATAATAATAATAATATACATATCAAGGTTTAGCCGCGTTCACGAAGGATTAATCTGAATAAATGTTCATCTAATTATTTTAGCTAAATATGTTATTATATAATATGTATGTATTGACTGCGAAAAATGAAACAGTGAATCTTGCTAAAAAAGCTAATGGGTCATTTGCACAAATGCTTTTATGTTATAGTGGTCTTTCATTTTTGTCGCTTAGAATTATTGATCTTTAATTTTTATTTTTATATTTACTTAAAATGGAAGGATTTTATTTAGGGAAAACTATAAAAAAATAACTTTAAGGTGAAATTATTAAGCATAAATAATTTGTAGGAACAACGACCTGAAAGGCAATATATATGTGAGTATAGAGAGTTATTACAATTGTTGGTCAATTTTTACTCTTCAGAGTTTTAAGTAATAAAAAAAAGTTGGAAAAAAAAACACTTCATCCGCTTTAAAAAGAATGATTTTAATTTAATTTGATACGAAATTTAAAAAAATAAAAAAGACTTTTTGTTTTGTGATTCTAAATTAAAGTTATATCAAATTTATCAAAATACTCTTTAATCTTACAAAAATTGAAGAACTTACACAAATTCCTCTACTTTAGTATCTAATTATGTGTCTTTCTATGAGTTTTCTAAATTACTGTTCGTGTCAGATTTTGATCCTCACATACATGTATATGGCACCTCCAGATACATGCATTATCTCCAAATGGATTCATATATGTATCTGAGATACATGGACTTTCTCGCTCGCCTCTCTCCTCTTTCACTCTCCTCGCTTCCTATGTATTTGTATTTCAGAATATATCTGATATTCCAGATATATGTATCTAATGTGATTCCCATGTATCTGGGATCTCTCCTCTTTTGCTTGTCTCTCTTCCTTCCTCGCTCGTATCTAGGGATATTTGATTTGAAATTTTGTATAATTATTGTAAACTATATGAAAAATTAATAAATATGATAAAAAGATTTATATAATTAGATAATAATATCAAGTCAATTACTTTAAGCAAACATGTTAGTCCCTAGATTCTCACTTTTGTGACAATTCTATATTAGTAAGTAATAAAAATAAAACGTAATATAAAACTTTTGACATTTTAGATTTCAAAAGATTTCGAATTAATTGAACTTTAATTAATATTGAGAATTTGAGATTTTCTTTATTTTTAGGATAAAAATTACATATACACGAAAGAAATTTGCAATAATTTTCTCATATCATATCGTCTTTTATTTCCATAGGGCTCAAGAAACAAACCCTGAAAATAAATATATATATACTAGCCACAAGAGTTCGTGTAAGTATGGGCCTAATACATATTATTTTTTTGTCTCGATTTATATGACGCTAATAGATTTTTTATATATATATTTTATATTTAGTCGTTAATTATCATGACGTATAGCACATTTTATGTTATTTTTAATAATATATGTTACTAATTTTATTTCAATTTATGTTGCAAATATGAAAATTTTGAGAGTCAAATGAAAATGTTATTTATTTTTTAAATATCTTAAATTGTTGATAGCAAAAGCAGCTGAAAAAAATGATTTATCTGGGTCAAGTAGCCGAAGAAGACACGACACGTCAAACAACAACTGCTTTTAAAGAAAAAAATAATTTATTAGCGGTAATATTACAAATTCATAATTGAAGCAGCTAAAGAAATAATTAATAGAAACAACATAGCAAAATCAAACAGTTGAAGCAGATGCATCAATCGATAGCTGTCTAATTTATTAGAGCTAATATTGTAAAATTATATTTGAAGCAGCCGAAGAAATAATTAATAAAAATGACATAATAAAAATCAAACAATTAAAACAGACACATCAATTAACAGGTGTTAGCTTAAGCAAGTAACTGAAACAAGCACATCAACCATGAATTGCCTTGCTTCTAAACACTCATATATAGTATTAATATGATAAGAGTGCTTGCCCCTTGAGTAGGCAATGTGTTACTTGAATTTAAATTAATCAAATTAAAGTATTTTTAACATCAAATAATCAGTAACGAATCTAAGAAATAGAATAGATATTTTATTGCTCGATTTAAATCAAGCAAGCCAATACGTTTTAAATTTAAAAGAATTAAATAGAGTCTATTTAATTTTCATTTGCCGAAAAATTATACTATAAAATTTTATCTCCACCGTAACAAATGATTACACAAAAGAATTATTATATCTTATATTCTTGTAGATTCCACCTTCTTTAATTTCTTTGCTTGAATGATTTTAAATTATTAATTATTATTTTTGAATTATGGTTTCCACTTTGTTGGTTTCCATTACTACGAGTTGCGGTTTATTTGAGGCGCCACCCATTTGACCAAAATGAATATTAGAAAATAAAAAAAGTTTAACAACTTCTTCATCCCATAGATATACTCTCATTGAAATAATATTTTTTTTAACATAATTTTATAATATTTTTAAATTACTTGTAATGGAATTTAAGTCACATAATATTTATCTTCAATAGAATAAATTAAAATACAAAAGAAAAATATTTTGGGAGTTGTAAATGATCACGACGTAACATTTTCGTATTATTTGTTGCTCATCATTAAAAATAAGAAAAATAACTTCTTTGATGTACGTAAGGAAAAAAAATAATTTTCATAGCTCAAAAGTACTAACACTCCTAATTCATTATCTCCTTCTCGTCTAATCCCACCCCATAGTGTTTTGCTAGATCATATATAAATGTTCTTAAAATAAATTTTATTTACTTATCAAATACTACAAAACAACATACTCAGTGAAATTTTACAAGTGGCATCTGAGGAGGATAGGAAACCTTACCATTACCTCATAGAGATAGAGTGGTTGTTTCCGAAAATCATCATCGTTAAATATCATCCCCTACAGCAGAAAATATGAGATATGAAACAACTATAGTGGACACCAAAATGAAAATTTATAAAGACAATAAAAATAACAAAATAAATGACGGATACTAACAACACAGTATATAACGACACGACTACCTCTACTAACCTACTATGATCATCCTACCCCTACCGGCCGCCTAACCTTATACGCTAATACGCGACGATCTCCACTCCTTTCTATCAAATACTAGAAAATAAATTTAAAAAAATTCATTTAATTTTCAAGAAAAAATATTTTCTAGGAAACTTCCTAGCAACACATACCCTAAATATATATAATTAGAATTTAAATATTTTGGAGAACATAACTAAAGTAACATGCACATCCCCTAGTTTATTTCCTTAATCATTATCCCTCTAATTTTAATTGACCAACTTATACAAAGATCATAATTTCTCCTATAAATATCTTCCACCTCCCATCATCAAAAACACACACCTCTAAAACCTTCGCCTATCGCCTTCTGAGCAGTCATTTAGGGGCCTTGTTAGAAATCCATCATTCTTCTCTAAATTGTCAGAGTCGGAATTTTTTTTTCTCTTTAATTTTTTTTGTGTGCAACATGGATTTGGGGATGCTAATGTTGAGAGAAACTCAAATAATAGACCAACATAATAAGGGGAAAAAATACACTAGTGTTGGAAGTAATATTAGTTCTAATAATGACTCTAGTGCTACTTCTTCAATTGCTTCACATGAAGATTTAAGGAGTAGAATTGAGTCATTTCATATGCTAGAAAATGTTAATATTTCTAAGAGTGAATCTGCAGAAAAGAAACTTTCATGGCTTCGTTCTCAGATTATTGGTGAAAATGTCGATTTCGAGACGCCTTTTGGGAAACGTAGGCTTACTTATGCTGATCATACTGCATCTGGGAGAGCTCTTCACTATATCGAAAACTATATCATCAAAAATATTCTTCCTTTCTATGGTAAGTTTACCTTTTAATTATGTTATCGATAAAGGTTGTGATGAAATAGAAACTACGTACGTAATTAGAGGGTTCGAATTTAAATCTTGAATATGAAATTATTTGTGGTATGGAGCGTCCCCTTAGTGGGACTTTACCATGTCAAGGGGAACCTGTAGCCGCTATCCTTTGGGTACACACAGGGTAAATCCCTGCTCCTATGCAATAGCTCGCAAACTACATAGGAGAGGTAACTCGTATTAGACAAGCAGGTGCAATGATATATAGGGGAGTAATTAACATGGTCCTTTGATCTCCTTGTATGATTTTCAGCATTTGACTAGTTTTTTAACATAAAATATATGATATATATATATATATAACAAAAAGAATAGTATTCGAATTAAATTTTAAAAATGTATTCGAAAACTAAAGTTGTGTTTTGAACATGCATATAACTTGAAAGGAAGTTAAAATTTTGTTTCTAAAAAAAAAACGATCAGAACACTTTTCAAACTTGAAACTCGTCTTTAGAAAATAACGGAAAAGGATCAAAAATATTCTTAAACCATATGAGATTGAATAAAAATACTGTCGGTTTATAGCTTGGTCTAAAATTGCCACTTCCATTAATAGTTTGGTGATAGTAACTATTGTTGTTATTATTTTGTACAGGCAACAGTCACACTAGTGATAGTCATGTGGGATATCAAACAACAAAAATAGTGCATGAAGCAGCAGCTTATGTGAAGAAATGCTTAGGAGGAGGAGAAGAAGATGCAATTATATTTTGTGGTTCTGGTTCTACTGCTGCCATTAAAAGGCTCCAAGAAGTCATGGGGATTTCTGTCCCTTCTATCCTAAGAGAAAAAGTACTCACAAAATGCTTTCGCAACGAAACAAAAGAGAGATGGGTTGTCTTTGTTGGACCTTATGAACATCACTCAAACATCCTTTCATGGAGACAAAGTTTAGCTGAGGTTGTGGAGATTGGATTGGACGAAAACGGCCTTGTAGACATGGAAGCCTTGAGGGTTCACCTTGAGTACTACAAGTCTACGAATAGGCCATTGTTGGGTTCTTTCTCAGCTTGTAGTAATGTTACTGGGACTTACTCTGATACAAGAGCCATCGCTCGTCTACTTCATAAAAATGGAGCCTTTGCTTGCTTTGACTTCGCAGCAAGGTTAGAGTTTAACTTCTATATACTCATGACAGTACGTATTTATATCATGTCACGAAAAAATACACTAATTTTGGTTGTTATTTTTCATTTTGTTGTGATGTTGCAGTGCACCATATGCAAAAATAGATATGAGATCAGGAGAAATAGATGGATATGATGCAGTTTTCATTAGTCCTCATAAGTTTCTTGGAGGTCCAGGCACACCTGGAATTCTTGTAATGAACAAAGTACTCTATAGATTGAGGACTTCACCTCCATCAACTTGTGGGGGTGGTACTGTTGATTTTGTCAACCCCTTTAATGAAAAGGTAAGTTGTCTTAATGGTTTAATATATTATAAAAATAATGTCCTTTTCTTTCTTATATGTCCTTTTCAACTGTATTTGTGTCACAATTATGAAACTTCGTATGATCTATATAAGGACTTTTGTCAATTTTTCCATAAAATTTGATGTTTGTATTTGACTGTCATTTATTAGTGACATGGGGTTGTCATTTTCCTTCTAAAGGAATAAAGCATACTTGGGATGACAGGCAAAATTCTTGTACTTTAATTAAATTCTTTTTGACTTGACTTTAGATTTAGTGGTATCATGATGTGACTTTCCAACAACCAACTGTAAACTGAATTAATTGTTTTCTTCTTCCATTACCAATTGTACCCAAGGTAATCCCACAAGTGGAGTTTGAAAAGAGTAGGATATACGTCGACATTTCCCCTACCTTTGCTTGAGGTTGTTTTCAATAGACCCATGAAAAGATAAATACTGCTTGGCTCTCATGATAATTCTGAAGCTAAAAGATTCATGATATATAATATTACCAGGACACACTCTATGTGGAGAACATTGAAGAAAGAGAGGATGCTGGAACACCACCAATCATTCAGAAAGTGAGAACAGCTCTAGCATTTTGGGTGAAAGAGTTCATCAGTCACAAAGTAATTGAAAGAATGGAGCACACCTACATTGAGCTTGCACTACAGAGGCTTCTCCCAAATCCTAACATATGGATTTTGGGGAATGTAACAGCCAAAAGACAAGCTGTTCTTTCTTTTCTCATTTATACTACAACTTACTCTTCATGGGGTGATGGCAATGGTGGAGATAATGAGTTTTACTTATGGAGAGAGACAGGGAACAAGAAAGATAAGCCCCTTCACGGTCCTTTTGTCGCTAAGCTGCTTAATGACCTATTTGGCATTCAGGCTAGAGGAGGGTGTGCTTGTGCAGGACCCTATGGGCATAGCTTGCTCAAGGTTGATGAACCACAATCTCTTGCATTCAAAGATGCAATTGAGATGGTAAGTCTCCACACATGTAGTTCACTAGTCATGTTTTCTACATTCCATCCATGTTGATAGTAGAAATATTATTTGATAGTCTAACACAAGTTTTCTTTGTCTTAACAGGGGTATAGTGGAGTGAAGCCAGGATGGACAAGGGTCAGTTTCCCCTACTACATGTCCAAGGAAGAATTTGAGTTCATTCTAGCAGCATTAGAATTCACAGCCATTTATGGACAAAGATTCCTTCCTATGTACCATTTCGACTGGAAGAGTGGTGCTTGGACTTTCAAGAAAAAAGCTTTCAAGGAGGCACTCATAGGAAGAGATCACAATTGCAACTTTTGTGGCTCACCAATGAAAGGGTTGAACCTAGGCTGCCACGACACTAAAGAGAACCACCATGGAGAAGGTGCTACAAAGGAAGGTCTCATTTGCAAGTATGTAAAATACCTTGAGACAGCCAAGCGCATTGCTAGCGTCCTTCCCAAATTCCCAGCTCAACGGTCCATACCTGAAGAAATAAACCCTAAACTAGTGCCCTTCAGAGTCTGAAGATTGAAATCACATTGCTGAACTTATACTTTTGGAAAGAGAATGCTCGTTCTCGTTCTAGTTCTCCAATATGATCGTGCAGTTGTCTAATCTTTGGTTGGGCAAATACAAGGGTTATTATACGTAATAAACTAGAAGAATACAATGGCATGAGTATACTATACTTCAATATTTTCTTTTTCTTATCATTGTTATGAAATTCATGTTTGACCCATTAGAAACAGTATGTTCATTTCTCATTGTTGGGAAAGATCATGCCATAAACCAGAAGGATACAGCGGCATGAAAATGTATTTAACTAGGAAGAAGAGACTGGGGCTAACTATCTCTTTTTTTGTATTTTCTTGGTACCTTTAATGAATCATCTTCATAAATAAAAATAAATAAATAAAAACTGCGAAGAAGAGATGGCTTTGAAGATTTAGGTACCCCACAAGCAATTTACCAATGCCTTAAGACAGTTTTACTCCTTAATTCCAATATACCATCATTTGTTTACAAAGATGAGTAATGAAAAAAGAATTGGTGGAAGAGGGACTGAGTGCGGGAACGATGAAGAAGAGTCATAATGCATATGTACCAAGATACTTAATCACTGGTTTAATGTAAAGGAAAAAAATTAGCTAAATTGGCCAACAAATAATTAGGAACAGAGAAACTGTAACCAAATAAGATGGTAGAAAATATATGATTTCAGACATTTAGATGACTCAGAACAAGAGAGACCTGCTGGCTGTGGGCATACAAGCAGTACCCCTTTTATTTTCTTACTCTGGTTCTTGAACTGCATATACACTCTGGATACGGATTTTGGTAAAATGACTCTTCCAGTCTTGACCTTGCTCGACCTTTGACTCCTGGGGGAGCACCAGCTCTTTTTCTTGGAGCACCTTGCCTACAAATTGCAACAAGTGTAATGACTTAATTAAAAGTCTGGAATTTATCAGTTATCAAGCAAACTTCAACATGGTTATAATTGTTGAAGGCTTTACAATTCCCTCCAAAACAGTTTACAATCAGTAGTTCTTTACTAGTGACGTGAGTTTCTAGAAACAGGCTGAAAAGAGCCATTAAATCAAGAATTTTTTTTTAATACAAGTAGTTGAATGTTTTTCCTTGGAAATACTTTGACAAGGTTTTTAGCTTTAGATTAAGATTTCTGCAGCCTGAATCAGAATGATCTAATATGTACTACCAGAATGCGAAGAACATGTGCCATGAAAAAATGCGAATATCATATTCAATCCAAAATCTTAAACAACAGGCGAATAATCCAAAATCATTTACGGGGTTAAACATGTACCGAAGATAACTTATTTGTTTTTGGATTTTCTTGTTTTTCTTATCCTTTTTTCTCTTGACTATATTCTAAGGATCTCACTAAGGTTCAACAGGTTAAAGTGTGAACTTGGGATAAAATATAAGTTCAAGAAGACAAGAAAGGCGGTTTGAAACAGAGAAAGTAAGCTCAACAGACTGGGATGCTGGCATAAAGCCGGAGTTAGTAGCTCCACGATTGCTATGAGAGAGAAACCAAAGCAATAAAACAAACCTATAATTAACATTGACCAGAATGCAAAGAAAATGATTATGAGAGAGAACCAATACGTGAGATAACGAACTTACAAAATTCTGGTGCTCATACTATGTGAAAGAATCTAAACTTACCAAATTCTGGTGCTCATACTATGTGAAAGAATCTAAGTTTTCTCTTCTTTTTCCTTTTAGTGTGTGTGCGCGCGCGCGTGTGTGTGCTGGGGGGGTTGATCATATGAACCCCTTTAGAAGCTCCTGTACAGTCGATGTGGGAGGTGATATATATCTAACATAAAATGGTTTGTTTCCTACCAGTTATTACTCCTACGGATTATTGTGATACCCAAGTAAGAAAAACAGAGAGAATAAGCTATCGACAAAAACAATTACGTGAGCAAGTGCAACCGACAATGTGAGTAGCCATTACATATGTATCACCTGTTCTTATGCAAATGCCTGACAAGATGTGAAAATGATGGTCCATCAAGCTGACCAGCTTCCAGCTTATCAAATATTTCAACTAGGCCTTTCCTGCATGATTTAGCAGATAATTATGTTGCCATTAATAGGTAAATGAAGAGGCCAAGGCCACAAAACTTAATCTAAATTGCTCAAGTTTAACAGTTCTAATGACTTCTTTATGACTCTTCCTATGAGAAAACTGACTATTTTCCAAGCAGCAGAGATGGATCCAAAATTTAAGCTTAATGGGTTCAATATCTAAGATTTTTCAATTGAGCCCATTATTTGTTTAAAGTAACGGGTTTCATGTCTACTATTTGTTGCAATTTTCGTAAATTTTATGCATAAACTTATGATCCGCATTGAAAGTACTAGATTCATATAAATCCGGTACTAATACTCTACATCCGCTTCCGCCAAACAACACTTCTAATATGCCAGTCACAGTAGGGCCAACTTTCATATTCTCAAAGCATTTCCTCATTTCAAGGTGAACCTTTCAGCTATTTCTACCCTGTGTATTCATAGCCTCTTTGTGACGCATTAAAATATGAAGGATAGCTGATTTTTGTCCAACATGAAGGCAATGGTAACACCTCAAAAGAAAAATATCAAGCTTAACTTGAAAAATCACCCTTCTAAAAAATTAATTGATAAAATCAAGCTAAAAGTTTTACTTGCAAACCACACTCATTGAAACTCTCTACCAACCAGAAACAACTGCGAACAATAACATACCCAGTGTAATCCCACAAGTGGAGTGTAGAGAGGGTAGAGTGTATGCAGACTTTACTCTACCTCTGCTCAAGGAAATTTTTTAAAAAAATTAAGCAGGTCAAAAAAAGAAATAACGGGGATGAAGAAGTCATAGCAAAGGAGAAACAACAGTAAATTTTTCATTAATTGCTTGAGTACCTATCTGGAGTGATTGTTTTCCGGTGGCCTAAGAATCTGCGGTGCCCCTCAACTGCTCTTGCCATATTACCTGAGTGTGATGGAATGAAAACATCACTCTCTACAGAGATTAGATAATCGAGTGCTGCAGTTTGTGAGGCATGATTTGCAAACCCTCTCAGTTCTTCAGGAGTTGCCAGCATTTCCTGCCATTAATAAGACATTTGGTTTGGAAGGTTGTTGAGGAATGACAAAAGTCCCACATTGGTGGATAATGAGATGGGTGGACTCTTTATAAGGCTTGGGCAATCCTCCTTCCTTTGAGCTAGCTTTTGGGGTGTGAGTTAGGCCCAAGACCTAATTTTACATGGTATCAGAGCAGGACCCATCTCACCCAATGTTGGGCCCCCGAATTGTCCACGCACTAGATGCTACTAGGCGTGAGGTGGGGTGTTGAGGAATGACAAAAGTCCCACATTGGTGGATAATGAGATGGGTGGACTCTTTATAAGGCTTGGGCAATCCTCCTTCCTTTGAGCTAGCTTTTGGGGTGTGAGTTAGGCCCAAGACCTAATTTTACAAAGGTAAAATACACTATTGTTGTGAAAGAAATTAACTTTGAGCTGCAAGACAGACAAAATGATTAGGTGTAGGTTCAAACCTTGAAAACGACATTTGGAAAGTGCAATTTGAGCTCTGAGAGACGAGTGTTACCACCATAAATTTCTCCAGCAGCAATATAAATCAATGTTGACGGAGGATAACCAAGAGCTTGAAGAAATAATCCAACCTCCTTTGGAGTGAGAGGGCAGAAACCACCAATTCTCTGTTCGGTTGAGTTGATAACCTTAATCTTCCAATGATTTGTATTCTCTCTAGTTATGGATGAGTAACATCAGATATTATACAACATATTGGGTATTACTCTTAAGGATCATTGCAAAAATAGAAGAAAAGTGAAAAGATGTAAGCAGAGTCTGTCCTATTACTAGAAACAATGATATCAGATGAAATCGTAGTAGCTGCTTTATAAACAACAACATACCCAATATATTCCCACAAGTAGAATCTGGGAAAGATAGAACATGTGAAGAACTTACCCATACCTTGGCAGGTAAAGAGGTTGTTTTCAGTAGAACCTCGACTCAAAGAAATAAAAAACACATCACATATGAAAACATAAGCAGTAACAAAAGCAGGATAGTAAGAAAAATAGAGCATAAGAGACATCAAGTATTAATAGAAAACTAAGAATGAGAAACACGGGAACAGTAGAATAATAAAAACACCGAAAATAATACTAATACTACTAGCATGAGAGACATTTTACTGCTAGCCTTCTACCCCAATCCTCGATCTCCACAATCTCTTATCAAGGATCATGTCCTCAGTAAGTAGAAAGCTTGACATGTCATGCCTGACCACCTCTCTGGAATATTTCTTCGGCCTACCTCTACCTCTCCTCAAACTCTGCAAAAGTAGCCTCTCACACCACACCACCTTATTTGGGTATCTAGTCATCGTCCTCTTGACATGTCCGAACTATCTCAGTCTCGCCTCCCACATCTTGTCCGCCATGGAAGCCACTTCCACGTTGGCAAGAATGACTTCATTTTTTTAAAAAAATGTCTTTCCTAGTAAGCCCACACATCAATCTCAATATCCTCATTTACGCAATGTTCATCTTCTGAACATGAGAGTTTTTAACAGGCCAACACTCATCCCCCATACAACAAAGTCGGTGATCGGTCTAACAACTACTCTGCATAACTCACCCTTTTAAGTCTAAGTGACATCTTCTTATCACATAACACTACAATTAAAACAACTTTTAGTAGCAATAAATATACACCCTGACAAAGAGTGCTAAAGCCCTTACCCGCATTAGTTAATTGTCACAAGATCTAATGTCTCTATAGGCTTTAGTGGCATTTACAAGGAGTGCTAAAATATAATTGTTACGAGTAATTACCTCTAAAACAACCATATTTAGTGGCAATTAAGCTATCACTATTAATTAATTGCCGCTTAAAAACATTTTTGGTGTAGTGTAAGACACCAGATGCTTTAATGTTTAAAAAATACATAGATGACATCTTTATATGCATAGTACAGTATGTATTTCAAGGGTATTTGCTTATGAATAAGTTGTACAGAAGAAGGGATTCTGAAGTTTCAGAATTCAATTTGAAAGCTCTAAATGTCAGCATGTATGTATAAACTTGTGATCAAAGTATTTTTGGCCATTCTTAAATAACCTTCAGGCCATGAATGAGACACAACACAAGAACTTCTCATTGAGCTCAGAAAAATAAATAGACTGAAGGTGGATTATCGCTCCTTTATGCAGATAATACAGTGAGCACAATTGAAGACATGTATAGCAAAATCATAATAATATGATGGTGATGATAGGAGAGACCTCATTAGCCGAAGTTCATCTGCTTCTGCATCAGTAAGACCATAAGTACAACCAGTAAAAGACAGCATGTCCTTCTCATATCTCAAATGGAGTGCAAGATATCTATTTGCTCTGGTTCGCAGCTGCTCCACAAGCTTCTGTGGTATCATCATCATGTTAGTAACAAACCCTAATTAATGAGAAGTTATAGGTCTACTTTGCAAATGAGATCCAGATCATAAAAGGACGTAGATGAGCTTGTATTGCATGAACGGACATGGGAATCCTACACCTAATACATAATATACTATTTTCATAATTTGAATGTCATCCTTAAACAAGGAAACTGCTACAGCAAAAGATTTAGTGAAATGCCATAGCCAGCAAAAAATATTCAGTGTCGTGTGCCACCAAAAGATGTACTAGTCCCGAATTGTTATCATTTTGTCAGATGATGGTTCTAAGTTCTAACCTTTCCAAGTCTCTCAATAGGAGGAGAGAAGCGGAGAGCATTGTACAGAGCACGGCATCTTAATCTCTGAATATCAAGAGGCAGTTCATTGTTCGCAAGGCGAGAATCAGATTTAGCAACATGAATTACCTGCAATAATATGCAATAAGCCAACTTTCAATTTCAGACATACAATTTTAGCAGATAAGGCAAGAGAAAAATGGGATCAAGTCCCACAAACGAAAGGAAAAAAAATAAAGCATCCCTTCTGATAATAGATTTTGCTGATAATACCAACAAATGATAAATTAAATTCTCTCCAGGATTTCAAAGAAAAGTCACTAAATAGCCAAAAAATTGCTGAACTTTGAGCAAGTATTACAGAAAGTCACTACACAATTTTCATTGTAACCAAAAAGTCATTCAACTTTACCTAATTATCATATAAAATGTCTCTTTTGTTTTCTCCAAATGATTTTTTGTGATACTTGGGCAAAGTTGAGACTTTTGTTTTACAAAAAATAGTTTAGTGGCTTTCCTGATACTTAAGTAAAGCTGAGTGATTTTTTGTTACAAAAATAGTATAGTGATTTTCATACAATAAAGAGAAAGTTTAGTGACCATTTAAAAAATTAACCCTCATATAAACATCGGAGGGTTTGTTGTGCAAATGTTGTTTGAAAAAGATAGAAATATTCTGAATGGCTAAGACCACCATGAACATTACTAACACGTTATCTATTACAGATATATAATACTTAAGAACACATCATCATAACAACTTCGCTAACGACACCATGTTCCACGGTCTTCCACTTACATATTAACAATTTCCACGACAGCAAGCAAGGGCAACAAGATAGCAACAATTTCTTGATTTGAGGTCCATTGCAAGAGAGAGGTTAAGATAATCTACCTTTTCAAAAAAAAAAGTGATAGGAAGAAGATTTTACATGCCTGATGCTCCTTCCACAACTGAACCATTTCTTCATAGTAACCCACTCCTGACCATGACGTAAAGTGCTTCCTAGCTCGAGGTAAAGATTCTACTTCTTTGGGAAGCTCTTTAATAATCATGAGATCTCCTTGTAATGCTTTGATGAAATGGTTCTCATCAAATATATCTGAAAATGTACTGTACATTAGCCCATTAGAACAAATAAGAGTAAGTACTTAGATAAAGTGAAAATTTAAAAAAAAAATTGATAGAGATAAAGCACTCATCAGACATTCTACAAGAACCAAGAAAAAAGCCACAAAGTCTCAACTTGAAAGAAATGGATCTCGTGAGTAACTCAACCTCAAAAGCTAGCTCATGAGAGGAGGATTAACTAAGTTCATATAAGTGGACCAGACATCTGTAGTGCGGGCAATTTAATTTGGAGGCTCAACATTGGGAGTGATGACTCCTGCTTTGATACCATGTGGAAAAATGAATCTAGACCTAACTCGACCTCAAAATGTAGCTCATGAGGAGAGAATTGCCCAAGTCCATATAAGGAGATCACCTATCTAAGCAATACATGACATAAATAAGCACATTTCTGAAAGAATGACAAGCCATGAGATATTGTACGATATATAGTAAAGAACAAAATATGACCTTGAATCTTGCCAGAATGAACGCTTGTCCAATTGAGGAATTACCAAAGTTGCATTCATCACATGTGCCACTGCCACCATGTCAGCTATCTGTAAGAACAAAGAAGTGAAATGACAAATTAAGACTGAAGTGGGAAGTACATTATTAACTTCTAAATATGTGGACATATTTGCTCAAAGAAAGGGCATGACCAGAATGACATTTCAATAATCAGACGTGACTGCATCCAACAACATAATGATTCATGAGTCAGCGCACTTCTGAAATCATGGAATAATCACCTTACAACGAAAACCAAATTAGTAAACTTAGAAGCTTACCGAAGAAATTAGCTCTTAGTAATTCAGCTATGACTACATCTTCACTAAAGAGTAAATCTTATATAATTTCAAGTTGTACTTCTTCAATAAAAGCTAGATTCTCTCGTCAATCATCTCACCCTTTGTCTTATTTTTTAGTTCAGCTATTTTGCCAAAAACAGATGTAGACTATTTTCTAACAATTAGTGGTGTTATATTTCTCAGCAATTTGGGACTGCTGGCCACCCTCAATTATAGTGCTCCTAGGAAATCAAACAACTCTTCTATTTCATACAATTTTCTTTACACCAAAAAAGAAACAAAGTCATCAAGCACTCCATTTGACATCATGGATGGACTTAATCTTATCTTCAAAACATCTTTCATTCCTCTCTTTCCATATTGTCCACCAAATTCGTGAAGGTATTATCCTCCACCACTTTTCTAGCTCTTGCTTCCCACTCTTCTAATCCAAACAGTTGTATTCTCAGGCATTGTCCATACAGTCTTCACAAGTCTGAAAAACAAATTCCACAATTGGGCAATGAACTTGCAATGCAAAAAAAGATGGTTATTTGTCTCGCCAGTTTCTCATTGCACAAAAAAACAAGTCACCACTACTCTCCCCTTCTTTTATGGAACTTCATCAGTGGCATTCCCTCTTTACTACTAACCCGGTGAAACATTTCACCTTGGTAGGTGCAACGCTTTTCCATACATTCCTCCATATCCTCAGACCTTCCTCTTGCACAACACTATTTTCCCTCTTGTAAAATCTGTTTGCTGAAAATCTTCCATCCACTGAATGTTTCATTTTAGGAGATCAGATTCCATTGTGGTACCAGAGAAGGTATCCACTTTGTTAAGCAAACTAGCAGCCCTCTCCACTTCCAAGTCATTGAGGTCTCTTCTAAAGTTGAAATTCCATCCATGATCAGACCAGCACTCAGAGATTGTTACATCAGGATTGCTGCATAGCACCATAAGGCCAGGATAAATCTCTTGTAGAGGTATTTGACCTATCCAGGTATCCTTCCAGAACCTGGTTTTTAAGTCATTCCCCACTTTTATTCTGGAATTTTCCTGCAATTTTGTCCATAAGGCGCTGATTGCCCTCCACAGCCATCCCATAAGGACAGATTACCTCCATGGATCACCATTTACTTATTTGACCAAACTTACGTATGATCACTTCCTTCCAGAGAGCTTTTTCACCTTCACAAAAGCTCCACATTCACTTCATCGGTATCTAGTTTAAATCTTCAAATTTCTGATTCCAAAAACAGGCGACTTTTGCTTAACTGAGGCACCTCCCATTTCACCGGATTGTTAACCCCCCTCTCTCTCTTATTGCCTTTGTCAATCTATTCAGTTTACTCACCACACTAGCAGGAATGGGGAACAGAGACATCACATATGTGGGTAGGAGTCCAACACTCAGTTTATTAGTGTTACCCTCCCTCCCAAATATAATATAAGTATTGTGCTTTCAACAAGGCCCACCTTTGGCACATATACGTCCTTCGATTTGCTAGGCCCACCTTTGGCACAAATAGGTCATAAGTTTAGGGCATTGTATTGTTTACATGTTACTTGACAAAATTGTCTTGTGTGATTAGATGTTTTTTTTTTATTTGCACCGGGTGTCCGATTCTCTTTGAGCCCCGACTAATCCCGGGGGTGCACAGGTCCTCGCCAAGGAGTTTCCCGCAAGTGCACCACGGTTAATTCAGGTTTTACCCAGTCCGATGGCCCTCAGGAATTGTTTGCACCCAGGTGATTAGATGTTATTTTGTTCACAGCAAAGTTAGTCCACTCTTAATTCTTGAGCTTTTTAAGCATATATATAAACACATAACAACAAAGTCCGACCAAATATCCTTGAGTCTAGCCCAAGTCTCTCAGAAAATCCAAATTATTCACTCTTTCGGACTCCTAAACCCTACTCTGAGGAAAAGGTTGATCTAGCCACCCGAAATGGAGAGACATTCTTTTTTTTTTTTGAAACTGGTACCTTAAAATGGAGAGAGATTTGAATGCAACAATCGAGGAAGCCAGAGAAGTTCTATTAAAAAGAGTGGAGAGGGTCGATCAGGAGATCCCGACGTTAAGTGGAAACCAGAAAGGTGGGACGGATTAAGGAAGCCACAATCATCAAGATTATTGAGGTGGAAACAAAGCTTGCTTCACAAGGGAGATGCTAGTGTTGACAAAATGATAGTTAGGTCTTCAAGCAAGAGCCCTAAAGTGGCAAAGAACTGTCTCCAACATGGCTAGCCAACATCGTTTCCATACCTAAGAAAGATCAGAATCAGTGTTGACTATAGAGATCTCAACGAACCTAGTCCCACAAACAATTTTCCAGTGTCAACTGTCCACATCCTCATTGACAACCACCAATGAGGAGTTAATTGCTTGCTTATTAAAGAACGTAATTGTATTCTCTCTTCTGTGATAGAAACCAGAGGGCATATGTTTAGTCCAAACAAACACTTTATATGTTAGAAATATTAAGGATCTTTGGCACTACCCTTATGTTATGCTATGTTGGCCACCTATTAAAAAATCGAATCTTTATGTCAATTCGTTACAAATTATTTGATCTTGTACCTTTTAAAGTGGATTAAGAGTAGATGAACTCTTATTTTTATGATATGTTCAATTTGAAGTTAACTTAGTGACCTATAGAATTTGGTATGACTGTAACTTTGGCTTGAGGAAACTACTTCTGCTAGTTAGCATAATAATCTATTTGAATTAAACATATGACAAGTTCCTGGTTGCTTATTTGACACATATGAATCAATTATATATATGGTGCATAATTTCATTACCTGGATATAGAATCTAAGCTCAAAAATGGTCAAAGAATGGAGTTCTTATTCAAATTTTTAAAATCATAATTTCGAAGCATTGCATGACATTAAGTTACGGCAATCATTTTTGGCATTTTCTGATTTTCGTTATTTTTATTGCGATGCATGTGAATCAATGAGTCCGCTGGGCTCCATCAACCGTTTGCATATCCCACGTTGGCTTGAAACCCCAATACATGTATTTTGAATCAACCTCAAACAGTGAATAAGGAAATTAAATCTGACTAAAGGTCGAAACTACATCAGCATGAGCAGAAAATAGGCTAGGCCCTGTAATGTTTCGATTTTCAGAGTGGCAGTTATAGAAAATTCAGGACAGGTTTCCTTCTTCTTTGAGGCTAAGCCTGAAGATCATCTGGGTAGCTAAGATTGGCCTCAGGAGCCCAATTTAAAATCCCTTCTTACTTTATTTCGTTGTATTATATTCTAACATTTCATTCTAACTTAGAATACCCCATTGAGTTCCTATGTCTTGTTTAGGTTTCCTCATAATTTTAATTGTCTTAAATACTGAAGTTTAAAATTAATTCAGATTGCCTTGAGATTTGAGAGTTTCAAAAGAGCATTTCTTTTCTGAAGACAGTGCTACTCTCAAAGAAGCAAGGTGGTTTAGGCATCAGGAACTTGAAGATTCATAATAGATGCTTAATGATGAAATGGCTTTGGAGGTTCACTAGAGAGAAACAGGCCTTATGGGCTAGAGTAATTCAAACCAAATATGGAATTTTGAACAGCTGGACAACTAGGGAGGTTACAACAGCCTATGGGGTTAGTCTATGGAGATCTATCAGGCTTCTTTGGCCAAGTCTCCTTAGGAAATCCAGCTTCAATGTTAATGATGGAAGAAAGATCCTATTCTGGGAAGACAGCTGGATAGGGCATGGAAGTCTCAAACAATTGTTTCCAAGTATATACTCTCTGAATCAACAACAGAAGGCTACAATACAGGAAGTATGGAGCAAGAATGGGTGGATGCTGACTTTCAGAAGGAGGATGAATGATTCGGAGATAGACAGACTAGCTGAGTTCTATGGAACCATACAACATTTTGGAGGACTGTAAGCAGGAGAGGACACTCTAAGGTGGACACCTGAGAATAAAGGAAACTTCACAGTTAGCTCAGCATATAAGAATATGATACACATGAACAGCCAACTCAGTTTCTTGCCTTGGAAGCTCATCTGGAAAGTTAAGATTCCCTACAAGGTGGTTGTATTCACTTGGCTGGTGGTAAGAGAAGCAGCACTCACCCAGGAGAATCTGATGAAGAGAGGGGTACAGCTGAGTTCAAGATGTTTTTTTTATGTGAACAACAGGCAGAGACAATAAACCATTTGTTTCTTCACTGTAAGGTGACCAGGCAATTGTGGAACCTTTTCACTAGCCTCAGAGGCATAGCCTGGACTATGCCAGGCAAAGCAGAGCAGGCTATTGTGAGCTGGAACTATGAAGGCAAGGACTGCCCAGACAAGACCAGATGGAGAATTGTCCTAGCAGTAATTTGGTGGACAATATGGAAGGAGAGGAATATGAGATGTTTTGAGAACAGTAGTAGTCCTTTCCATAGGGTTAAATTGAACTGTATTGTCTTTTTTTGTTATTGGTGCAATTCTAAATATGTTAATGACCCTATAGGAATAGTAGATATCTTAGGTACTTTGTAAATAGAAGCAAGTTGGCTTTAGATAGCTTTTGTTGATAGATTATGATGTACATCTGGTTTCCAGCCTTTAGTGCTGATGATTAATATACAAACTTGTTACCTTTCTCCAAAAAAAACAAAAAAAGAACATTTCTTTTCAGCTAAATGTAAAATTCCTTTTCCTTTCACCTATTAAAAATTCAAGAAGTTCTTTGATCAATTAAGTTACTCAAGTAGTATAGTTGTGAGGTAGCGGGCATTGCGAGTGCTTAAAACCTTCTCGAAATGTTAATAAGAACTCTTAACTAGATCTTTGAAATTTTGAAAAGATTTTCTGTTAGAATCTTTTCTTAGAATTTAGGGTTTTCTTAATTTCCTTAAACAATTAGGTGGCGACTCTGTTTTCAAAATAAAAATTTTTTTTTTTTTTGCCATGTTTGGGTTTCAATGCTTTGAAGTTAGCTTTCAAAGTTAACATGCCATTTTCTATGATGCCACAGAAACTGGACTATTTATTTAACTTCCCATGAATAGAGAAGGAGATCAAGCTGATAAAATTGGGCACGGTCAATCTTAACAGGTAGACGTGGTCCAGATCCGCCATTTCTCTCCAAGAAAGACTATTCCCAGCACACAATCATGCTTCATTCCGTTCTTGCTGGGAACAACGTTTTAGGTCCTTCAGAAATCTAATTCCCATCTCATATGACAAGTTATGATTATTTTATGTGACAAAAAATATAAATGAGAAAAGTGCTTTTCTGCATCCAGTATCCCAAATATGTCTCAAATTTAAAGAATGATCCAAATGCTAGTGCATCATTTATCTATTTCCTTCTTTGTATAAGTCTGTTTTTCTTGTTAAGTTTCCAGGTTCCCCCACCCCCTTTTATCTTTGAATACCATTTCTTAACATAAAATTCATTCCAAACAGAGTATAGACTTTAAGGACCCACTTTAATGTGTTTTACTTTAATATCTATTTCTAAGTTGAAGGTTATAAAATGGCTGGCTCGTCGTTTATCATGCCAACTTGGTAAATGAAACCCTAGGAATATGCAAGTAGACTGTATACAAGTTACTTCATGCACACTAGCATTTCCAAGTTTGAGCTGATCTATACCTTTAGCTCATCTAACTGTAGCATAATAGCAAGAAATCAATCCCTTTGAAGTTATGGTTTAAAACAAGAATGATTATGTAACATGCAGAAAATGGAAATTAGAAATCTAAGGAAAGATCAAACTTACACCCGTCCTCATTTGATTTAATCCACCATTACTTTTTACAGTCAAGTAACGGTTCCATCCTAGAGCAGCTGGACAACAAGGATAAATACTGCATAAGACTTTCCGCGGAAAAAGATGCACAATACAAAAGGTTCATATTGTACATGAGTTGGTGCATGTCAAAGAGATTGAGAGAGACAGACAGACAGAGAGAACAGCGAAGGCGTGATGTTTTTTTCTTTTTATTTATGTCTGAGAAATCCATTGATTCAGCCTTAAAACCAACACAGGCATGAACCATTAGAGACAACATAAATAAAATTCTTTCTACAATAACAATGAAAAGCTCCCCCCCGCCTAATTAAAGAATCTAAAAATGAGATCTTGAGAAACTCGAGTATTTCCCTTGTACAACATAAAAAACATTATATTAGTGGTCCCAAAATGCAATGGAGATGCCTTTTTCATATTAACTAGCAGGTAGCAGAAGAAGCGCAAGCTATAGTAGAAGAGTTTAACCTTTGTATTTTGCAGTTGGCTTGATGCATGGATGTAAACCATGGCTATTTGAAGCTTCCCAAACAGAATTGTCTTCGTTCTGCAAAATTGAAAAGAAGACATCCTCACTAACAGGAATCACTTGCTGGAAGTTGATCCTAAACCTCATGGTACTCAACCTACCTCATTGACCACTAGGCCCTGAGGTGAAGCTAGCAATTACTAAAATAATTTGTTCCTATATATACAGTATATGTTGAACACCATTTGGCTTCTCTGTGTGTCTACTTTTTGTATTTAGCACCCGCTCAATAAAATTTCTGACTAGAGCACACGCAATAAGAAGGTAAATTCTCAGAAAGTTACAAAGATAAGCACAAACCACCAAATTCACAAACACCCATCAATAAACTATGCAATATAATCAATACAAAACAACAGAATCACCAAAAAAATGAGAACTTTAAGCAATTTCACAGAAAAACAAATAAATACCAACCTCTTCGGATTCCGGCTCCTCCTTCTCGGATGCTAAGAGAGGCTTTTGTTCATCTTCTACGATATCCTTAGAGTAATAAAAGAATAGGAACATTGAGAAAACAAAAAGGAGGAAAATGTAGAGAGCGAATGAGAAATGGGATGTTCTTCTTGTTGTCCTGTACTGAGTATGGCCTCTGTTCACCATTGTTTCTAATCTTTTTTTCAAAAATTTTGAATTCCTTGACTCATCAATGGCTATAAAATTTCACAAATTTTGTTGATTCAGAGTTCAAATTGTCTAATTTTGGGAGAATTTTGGGTTTGGAACTCCAGATTCAGTGTTCATATTTGGAAGACAAGAAGATCACAGGATGCTTTAAATTTTGGAAAATTGCATTTTCCAACCCCTAGAGTTTTAGCTAATTCTTATTATGGTCCGGATCTTTTACACCTACTCCATCTCACTTCTTACTTTTGGGTTATTGGCACTTATGCCCTTACTAGGGCCAACATTTTTTTATTTATTTTATTTATTTATATAATATTGATAAATTTTAAATTTTTAAATTATTAATTATTGCGATTTATAGTATATTTTATGTTATGTTAAATAATGTATGTTACTTATTTTATTCCAATTTATGTCGCACATATAAAATTTTGAGAGTCAATCAAAATTTTATTTATTTTTAAAATATTTTAAATTGTTCATTGTTGTAATTTATAGTATAAACAACAACAACAACATACCCAGTGGGATCCCACAAGTGAAGCCTGGGGAGGGTAGAATGTACGCAGGCCTTACCACTACCTTATAAAAGTAGAGAGGTTGTTTCCTGGGAGTTGTAATTTATAGTATGCTTTACATAAATTTTAAATAATATATGTTATTTTTCTGTATCAATTTATGTGGCATTGATAAAATTTCAAGAATCATTTAAATTTTTATATATCTGTTAAATTGATGAATATTATGATTTATGGTAATTTTTACATAATTTCAAGTAATATACATAAATTTTTTGATTTATTTATATATATTTATTTAAAGTATTTCTTTTTTGACACAAATATAATTATTGAAAGATATTAAAATAGTTATGTAATTTTATTTGTCTAATTCAAAAAGAAAGACTTAATTTATCATGTTGTGTTGATTTAATCTTAATTCTAAATACATGATTTTAAATAATTGATTAGTGTGATATAGTAAAAATCACTATTGAAGTACCTGAAAAAATGATCTAATAGGGTTAATATTATAAAATCATAGTTAAAGCAGCTGATGAAATAATTAATAGAAATAATATAGTAAGCAAGTAATTAAAGCAAGCACATCAATCATCAGTTGCCTACTTAAGCAAACAGTTGAACTAGGCATGTCGATCGTGAGTTGCTTGTTTCTATACGTTTATATATTAGTAGTAAATTTTGTACTCCCTAAATATCAACTTGTTTGTGCTATTTTTCTTTTTTATTGATTTAAAAAAGATTTTGTTTCATTTTTAGCAACTCCTCTATCTAGTTTTGACTGAATGTTTAAGATCACAAAATTGAAAGATATTTTGATATATTTGAAATATATTTAATTTAAGATTATTACTTATAATATTTTTTCATTATCACCACCTTACAAATTAACTTATCTCATTGAATAGTAAATTATTGGATTACTCCAATTGCATTGTGCCTACAAAATCAAGTGTTAATTCTCATTTTATTGAATTAATCGGTCAACGCATAAGTTGTTGTGCAGAGCATATTAAGGTGAATCTATTCATGGGTACTTACAATCTAAATCAATTCTAGATAAACACTCATACTTAATCTAATCTACTTGGATCCCATATTTTATTCCATTAAAGCATCTATTTTCTTCATGTAAAAGAAGAGTTCACCAAGTCCCCATTCTATTTGGTTATGTTCATAAAAGTTTTTCAAGGTATACTCTCTTTGTGTATTGAGATCTGACTGAGTTTTTTTTCTGCTTATATCGAGTGGAGCAAGTCTAATATGTTTTTCAAAATTGTTGTCATAATAAGTTCTTTCATTTGAAAAGAACTCTTTTAAGAAAAGTCAATATAAAGCAAGTTGCTCGAGCAATGGGTTAAAGCTTGAAACCTTATAGATACCTTTTCAAATACTGATTCTTATGCTAATAGTTCCTGTTTGTCTTCAAAGCAAGCCCAAGCACGTCTTTTATTGAAATAAGAGAATTTGTGAATTAGAAATCGATCAGGCTTTTAAGGCTTCTATCTCTTCTCCCATTGATTTTCTTTGTTTTTGCCTCACAACAGTATAGGCGCAAAAGGATCGGTCCTTAATTTGTTGATCGTTTTTTAGTCGAACTTGCTTGCTTACTACCTTCGTCTTTTGCTAGGGTTTATACTTCATCAATGTCCTTGCATTTTATGTTTTTCAGGATCTCGATCTCAAAAACTTCAGCATGGATGGAAAGGTGTTTATACTTCATCAATGTCCTTGCATTTTATGTTTTTCAGGATCTCGATCTCAAAAACTTCATCATGGATGGAAAGGTGTCATATGATTGTTAGCTATTAAGTATTTCGTATATAGCAGGACTATGACCCTATATTAAAATTAGCCTGACTTGTTAGAGTATTCTTTCAATCGTTGAGAAGTTTCACCTCAACAGTGAATATCCTTCTATTTTATCGAAAAGAATGAACTCAGGCACCTTCAAATCTTTCTGGGTATCCTAGAGGAGCAGTTTATCTTGGAAAAGAGGGTCCGGGCCAGATTAGTGCAGGATGGATTTTGCCGCAGATAGTTCTGACTCGAAGATCAGAAATCTGCAACCTCTTTTTTAACCACCTTACTAGGTGGGGCAACTCTCTCTAAGAATACCTTAAATAGGTATTTAGCCAGTCGAGCGAGATAACACGCACGTAGCAGAATGTGTCCTATCTTAGGGTGCTTCATGTTGCCTGCTATTGGGTCCAAGTAGTATCTACGATTAATTTTTACTAGAGAAATGCAAATGATATCATTGAAAACAGTTATATCTTACTATGCTTTGATGTCATACTCTGTTAGGATTGGAACTCGGAAAAAGCGAAATTTAGCCAAATAATATTATGATAACAATAATAAAAAAAGATAATAACAAAAGTAAAACAAATAAAGAAGACGCAAATTTAACGTAGTTCGGTCAATGTGACCTACGTCCACAAGCAGAGAGGAGAATTTTACTATATCAACAAGAGTACAAAAGAGAGTACAAAATTAGAGATGAAACTCTAATTAATCCCAAAGGCCCCAAGAGAATAGCCTCACAAGATCACTCCAAAGAAAGGGTTCACACAAGTGTTTCCCAACACTAACTCCCTTATAAAATACTCTAAATGGAAAGACAAGGAAAGAAAGCAATGAAAGGGATTTTCTAAAACTTCAAGGTGTCTTTCAACTAATGACTAACTCCCCTATTTATAAGGAAAAATTAGCTTGCTGATGTCATGAATGATGCCTTTGGAAGATAGAAAAATTCAAATTTTTATGCGAATATATCAAATATTATGTCTATCAAATCTTTGATATTTATAGTTTACTAAGTTTTTGACATTATATGGCTACTAAATCTTTGACAAAAGAAAAAAAGATCTCAAGCCAAAAATGAAAACCACATAACATACTCACGTGTTTGTATACCCTTAAAATGGAAGTTGCATATCTTCTCGCGCTCTCAATTATTAGTGGAATGCATTGATAAAGCACAAAATTACGATAAAAAAACAGAGGTTTAAGCGAAAGAGGAGCAACAAAGACAATTAAGACCTTGTGAATTATAAAAATTTTATTTGAGTGTGTGTGGATTAATGTTATGAATTTGTGGTTAAATATTTTTAGTCCGTTATTAAAAAATATCACATTGCTATAAACGAAAATAATTTAATTTTAGAAATTTTCTGTTCAAATTGTTCATTTAAAAAATTACCCTTCTTATTCGACGATCATGATACTTCCCAAAAATCGAAATTCTTGATCAATGGAGGAATAATATCACCACTTTTATTCAATAAGATACCAAAATGTATGATTGACTCATTCCGTACTCGAAATAATCGCAGGAAATCCTTTGATAACCCAGATTCCTATCTCTCAATGATATTCCACGATCAAGACATTTGGTTGAATGGCGTGAAACTATTTCATAGAAGTTCATTGATATCTTCTTTTTATAAAGCAAACCAACTTCGATTCTTGAACAATCCACATCACTTCTGCTGCTTCTATTGGAACACAAGATTCCCCTTTTCTATGGAAAAGGCCCGTATCAATAATTCGAATTTTACGAATGGACAATTTATCATAAAATAATTTATAATCACACAAATTATTTAAGAGCGTTTTACACCACAAACTTCATGAATCTTAATTTATTTTTTAAAATTTATATCAAGTCAAACAATGCCACAAAAATTAAAATGGAGAGAGTAATTCCTTTAGATTATCACTATAAAGGATAGTTAAAGGGCTAAAGTTTGCCTGGTTAGGTAATTTAATGGAATAAATGTGAAAAATTGTAGTTATGATAATAATGCAATTTCAAAAAAAAAAAAAAATACCATTTCAAACATATTATATTCCATAACACGTGTATATCATATGTATATAGATACCTATGGGTATTTATTAATATTTATAAGGACAAGGTACATAGCATTTAGCAATAAAAAGTTTAGACCAGACCAATGTCAACTTGTAAACCTTAACACTAATCTTCTTCTTTAAAAGTTCTTCAGGAGATACAGACATGCCCATCTTACTAACTTTTTTAAGCAACTTCTTCAACACATCCTTGAAAGTAATGTTCCTCCTAGTAAAATGGTAGCTATTCAGAAATGCCCTCCTGGATTGCCAATATTCATAATCTCCAATATTATAGTATACCCTAAAACTTTCACTCTTTACAAAATCACAAGGGAAAATTGGGGACACTCTTGTACTATGGATTGAATTGCAAGTGTTCATCCAATTAGCCATAGTGGCAAGGAGTGTGTTAATTTGTTTGTATTTATAGTTTATATATAAGTAAATGCTTACAACATCATGTGAGAGTTTCTTGTGTAGTTGAACTGTATACTAGGTTTGGTAGTTTTTGTTGCACCCATTAAATTTCTACCAATAACTTTGGAGTTTAGACTAATAAATAATCACTTACTATATTGAACTTAAGAGTCAATATTCATTTTCTTTAGGTAAAAGGGTACATCATTCTATATTGTATCAGGATGGATTTATCAAAATAGGTAATTAATAATAAAAAGACAAAAGATAAGAGATTTTGGCCAATTGAGGATGCTATAGATCATTTAACAAAATCCTATCATTCTATTCATGATGCAGGCTTCCAGATTGGATCGTCGCAAATAATTACCAAGAAAGAACTGATATATCATAAGTCCAGTGCCAATGTTAAGAAGCAAATGTGCCCTTAAAACAAATGTTGCATATCACCAACAAAACAAAGGCCACATGAGAAAGAAACTGAACAGAGTATCTCAATGAACCAGCTCACAGCAAATGCAACTGATTTAATTCTTTATTTCAAAATTCAAAATGACATACAGTTAATTCCATGTCTTGCGGTTGATTAAACCATGATTGAACAAGAATAAAGGTCAGTGATGACCACCACCACCATCTTCACCTTCCTTTTTCTTTTGTGAAGCAGCTCTCAACTGACGCTGCTCCTCTTTGTAGATTCGGTTCCTACGTTGATACTGCAGTAAAGGAAACAACCCTGTAACTAAAGAGTACAATGGAAGTACCAGAAGGATTTGTGAATATATTTGAGAAATCATTCTCTAAATGTTTTGAGCTAGAGAAGTCCAGACAATTTTACCACATCAAAAATGACAACATGGATTGAATAAGTCAGTCACTGACAGCTCAAACAAGAGGAAAGTGACGAGAAATGACCATATATCCATTTTTTAAATAAGTAGAAGACGAGCGTATTTCTTTTTCCCGATTTTTACCATATATCCATTTTTTAAATAAGTAGAAGACGAGCGTATTTCTTTTTCCCGATTTTTACTTTGTGACTGTAGCAGGTGGGGTAGTAACAAAGTAGAGAAAGAACTGTCAACTGTATAAGACATCAACAGTAGCCAGTTCACCACACGAGCCCTACTTGTTCATACACCTAAAGGTTTCAATATCTCTTAATCTTCAGTTGTCACATATATCCAAGTGATTAAGCTCTGCAATTTTTCTGTAGTTTGATCTATCGTTAGATAAACTTAACAAAAATAGGAAGAAATAACATTCCTTAAAGTTAGGAAATTTGGGATTTCCTGATTCAACAACAAAGATGATACAGCCAATTTGGGCTCTTTTTGTTGTTAAATCAGAAGGGAAATCAGTCAAATTTGATGAGTTCTAATCAACCAAAAAGCGTTGCCCTGAAAAAGACCAATAATATTAACATACGCAAAACAAGTGGGACAGTATATTAGTAGTCTAGGAATCTAAGTAGAATTAAGAGGTGCAAAGGATCCAAACAAGCTTGATCTACAAATAGTGAAGACTCAAAACCAAAGTAACATACGGATTTTAAAATGTCTCAGTAGATTAGTAGTCCAAGAATCTAGGTAGAGCTGCTAAAGCATCCAAATAAGATGCAAAGAAGAGGACTAGGAAGCACAGACACAATACCTAATATAACATATTAGAGTCAGAAGTTCACTCATATGCCCTGGAAAATGTCTGACGTAGTTGTTTCCTTTTTTATATTTTATTCTTTCAGTCCCCAGGGCCTAACTCAAGTGGCAAAGGGTGGAGGATTTGTGACTGAGGTCACAGGTTCAAGCCCCATACCATGCAATGCGAAGCCTGGTATTTAAGTGGAGAAAGGTAGAGGGGCGGGCCCATTATCCACAAAGTTTAGAACACTGTGGTTGGTCCAAAGGGTGGGCCATAAACGGATTTCCCAGTTGTCAAAAAAAAATTATTCTTTCAACGGGCAAGGCCTATTCTTGGATATCAAAGAGACTTACTCCAAAGTCAACCTGACTGGAAGGCACATAGACACTAGACAGATAGAAACGCTCACAAGTTTCCCCAAACATAATTTCACAAAATGTTACAATTTGCAAGTCCATATAAGTGGAGCATTTTCTACTTGCATCATCTCATTCCAAATGGAAACAGCTTAGTCCCTAGAACATCATAACTAGTTCCTACAAAATTCATGTCTCTGAATGACAAAGACGAGCAGAGGAGGATTTTAAAAACAAGGAGGAAAGATGTCACTTTCAGTTGAGCAAAGAGAAGTATTTAAAATAAAGGGCAAGCCCGGTGCACTAAAGCTCGGCAGGGTCCGGGGAAGAGCCTGACCGCAAGGTCTATTTTACGCAGCCTTACCTAACATTGCTCATTGAAATTAAATGATTAAGAAGAGCAAAGAAGGATTGTCTAAACAGGGAGAAACACGTCACTTCAAGTTGAGCAGAGAGAAGTACTGCCCGTTGAGATTAATAGATAAGTCCATCACATTTTTTTCTCTTCTTTGGTTTTTTTTTTTTTTGCCGAGGCCGGGGAGGGTGGGGTGGGGTGGGGGGTTCAAATTACAGCCAAAGTTTTCTATGTACAAATATGTGATTTCTTAAAGGTCAGCGATTAGCAAATCCTGACCTTAGAACAGAGATTATAATTTATTTGGCACCATTACAGTAAAAGGTACCTTCCTCACCCAACTAATGCAATTGAGTCTAAGAAAACATCGTTTCCTTGATGCGGGTAATCTCTTGCATTAGCTAAACTCGGAAAGGCTTCCATCATTTACTTCACCTATCAACACATTAGATGATTAAGCATGTCTTAAGCAAGTTGTGTATGAGTTAAACAAACCGAAAACTGTAGCTCAACACAGAAAATGGAAGGAAGGTTTGCTACTTCACTAGGTGGCATCTATAAACAGCTATTGCAGCTTCTTTCCTACTACTTCCACCAATTTCTAATCTAATTTTTCGATCAAATGAGGCTTATATATCTCCTAAGAACCATAAAACACCTAGCCACAAGCACCCAACTTATGAGAATAATCTTGGCAGTAGCTTGAGGCACTCCCAAGAGGAAAAGAATAATGCTTCTAAGAAGAATAGATGGTAATACTGATAGTGACAAGGAGATGAGTTAATAAAAGAGCCAAAATCAAACAAGAGGAGAAAATAGCAGTACAAATCAAGATCCGGCTCTTTCTGAGACTCCATAAAAAAAATTTAGCTGCTGTAATGTTTTCTACGGACATGGGAAAAGAGTCAATGCACACAAAGTGCTTGACTACAGATGTTCCAGTTTAGTCCTTGTAAATCGGCAACTCTCATTTCCTACATATAGCAATGCCTTTGCTTTCATGGCTTCTTTAACAAATCATCTGAGAGACCCTAAACTTTAATTTTCAATAAGAATAAGAGACCCCAAATAATACAACTCAAAGAGGTATGCCCTGGTATAACTTTCTGATCAGAAGGAGAGCCTAGGTATAAAAAGTACAGAAAGGGTGGAAATCCACATCTGTTCTACAAAGAATGAGAAAATTTCTGTCATCTAAAGAATATAAAGGTCTTTTAAGACAATTTCCCTCCATTAATTTAGGTCTATCTCGTCTATTTTAAGACCTTCAATCAGCACATTGTATCATTCATTGGTCGCTTATCACATGACAAGGTTTCAGAGAACCTACTTGAACTTAAGCCCTCCTCAGTTGCTTAGCTGCATAATGTGTTTGATATGATCCGAAAAAATGAAAAGATCTGGCAGATATATAATGCGCATGCTTGTAGACTAGATTTCGTCATTGACGGTACCCCATCTCCCCCCCAATAGAGCTTAAAGGGAACCAGTGAAACTAGTCCATTAAAACTAGTTCAAAGTAACAGCTACACTGATATAAACCAAGTAAATGATCAATTGGCATTTGGACATGATTGGTTGAAATTTGAAAGGGAAAGAAGAGCAAGTTGAAGTTGGAAAAGGATATTGGGAAACTGAAGTCGTTTTTGGACATGAAAGTCAGTTGGAATTTGGAAAAAGGTTGAAGTTTGTAGGTGAACCATTATTTCACTTGAAATACTCTCCTCAAACTTCGAATCCTCTATTTCAAGTTTGAAATAATAGACCAAACTGATAAACAGACATTTATTTGAAATAATATTTAAACATTTGAAATCATATCCATGCATTCTTGGTATGTCATTCATGATGGCTGGTGACTTGACATCAGCCATGTGCATATTTGTTCAATTTTGCAATAGCTTGACTTATAAATACCTCATTCTCCAATAGGTTTAAAAAGCTGTATTAGGTCCAAAGGGCAGGCCATAGACGGATTTCTCGGTTATAAAGAAAAAACACTTTCTCCATTTTCCCCATATGATTCATCAGATGTAGTATTTTTCTCGACATAAAATCATAATCTTTATAAATATCTTTATTCCTTGGTACTCCAAGATAGAGTGCAGTATAAGTATATAACTGGACTACTATGTCTGGAGGTCCTCCACTATACATGGCCAAGCAATCTCAGCAATCTTTTCTTATTTGGTGTCTATGTGTGCTACTTGAACTATCTTTCCGATGTGCTGTTTCTAATCTTGTCTGATCTTGCTGACTGCATATCCATCTTAATATCAACATTTCTATGTTACTTGTTTTACTGATACGTTGAGACTTAGAGGAACAATATTCACTACCATATATGATATAAATTTCTAGTCTCACAATCGTTCAACAGAAGCTTCCCTTGACTTTATTAGGAATCTTTCTATCACATTGCAATCATGTAGCACCTCCACTTCAACCATACTATTCTCATTATATATTGCTATATATTCATCCATCGCGTCATTCCCATGTAAGAATACACTCGAATATCTAAATAGTTTGCATTTAGGATACATAGGCTCGCCCAATCCCACTTTTATAAGGTATAATAATCCCCGCATAAAATGCAGGATTATTTTATCCGGCGTTCAGTTGGAGGCATTATGTAATCTTTGGATATGTTTATCCCACTATATATACCTAAAGGGATAAATTATCTCATATAAGTAGTGAAATAACTTATCTCGGATAAGTTGTTCCCAACAAATGACCCCTTACAGTATTATCAGCATGTATACTATTTACTTCTACAACCCTTACATTCCATCTTGTTTCTCCATAGTTCCAGCTATTCATTAACAAGCTGCTTGCTTCGTCACCGTCAATAAAATGTCATTTACAGATAGATGGAGTCTTATCTTGTATAGTACTGGCTAATTCATTCAATAACTAGAGTGAACTAGTACGATCTCAAAACAGATTTCCGGTGTAAACCGACAGTTATGCTTAAGTCCTCTTTATCTCCTCTTATATCCCCACACCGATAACCACACCAAATTCAACGAGGAAATGACAAAATCCATACTTGAAAGGAATTTAAATCTGAGAACATGACGTTTAATCTCTTCAAATATATACACAGCAACCAATTCAGCTAATAAAGTATCAAATCTCTAAAAACCCTAACTATCCTAAATAGAGCTGAGGTCAAATTACGTAAAGGAACAGCTGACTTGATTAAATCTTCAGGATAAAGACGATTTAAGCAAAAGGTGAAAATATCCAAATGATCGGAATCAAGTAAAATTGAAATGCACACCTCTTTGGAATGATGAAGACACTCGAAGTAGTCTTCTCTAAGAAGGGTACAGTCCTTTGGCTCCCTGCATCGAGACATACACTCACTGAAATCCATCCAGAAATCATAACATCTCCCTTTGTTCCCTGTAATTCCCCATCCAGACGCCATTGGAGTAAACTCTTTCTTCCTCTGCTATCGAAATAGGCGAATTGAGATCATAATCGGATCTCTGTTTCTAAGGGCTATAGAGGATTCGTATTTGGGCCGCCATCGACTAATTAAGGCCCAAACAATTATTTTTTTTTAAGAGAAATTTTCGCATATAGTCACTTAAAAATATCTTGATTATACTTCATAGCTATAATTTGGTTAATTACATTTTATAACTATTGTTATAGCATCGTTTGTATAATTCGCACAGTATTTGTATAATTCAATATACAATTGGTTGTTTTTGTATACCATTTGCATATTTTGTTATATGATTCGTGCACAACGTTTGTATAACTCGCTATACAATTTGTAGTGTTTATATATTTCATTACACAATTTAATTTGCGTACAGCTTTTGTATTGTCGCGCACAACGTTTGTATAAATCGCGCGAATTATACAAAACTCAAACTGCAATTACCACTAGATGTTTGTTGCACGCCATAATTAATTCAAACTATAGCTATGTTAGCTAATTAACTAGTATATGTTTGCTTATTCACATAATTATTCCATAAAAATGAGTTTGGACATGAAAAATGAAATAAGAGGTTATTGGGATTTATTAATTTTGATATAATACGAAATACAAAAAAGGACCAAAATTACTCTGATACCATTCAACAAAGAACACTTTTATCCTTCATTAGAAATTGAGGGTTTGAAATTATACATCTAGAGGAAAGGTTCATATACATTATACTTTTTATGAGCTACAATCTTAAATTAAAATAAATTTTATTAATGAATTCTTATGAGTATACTTTGTTTTGTTCATCGTTTTCTCTTCAAAGATTTTCCATGATTTGAAGGTCTTAAGTAGCGCATTTCTCGAACACAGAATGATTTAAACCTTCGTGAGATGTTTACGATCTCTATAAACTTCAATCAACACTTTGAATATATACTGCTATCATAAAGTATAATTATAAAACACATTTAAAGTAGAGGACTAAATATAAATTTGTTTTTCTAAATAGCACAGTTGTGAATAAAACCAAAGGTTTATAAATGCTAGAGTCGTTGATATGAGTTAGGCCCGTTGGGCTGGCCTGGCCTAACTCGTGATTTAGCAGGGCTGAGCTATGATTTTTGGAGCCCATTTGAAAAATGGGCTTTTTAGCCCGACACGAATAAGTCTGTTGATTTGTGGGGCTTTTGCAATATGGGTTAGGCCAGCCCATGGGCCAAATTAAAAATAAAAATAAAATAGAGTATTAAAAATAATAAGAGTTCAAACTCAAAGTTCATTTAAAAAGTTTAAATATTAAATTTTAGATACAAATAATGTTTTTATAATACGTACTCCCTCTGTGCATCTTTATTTGACTTGTTGACTTGACACAGGATTAAGAAATAATAAATAATAGGGGTAATTTTACTAAATCACCCTTTGAATATAATAAATACAATGTCTTGAAAAATGTAAAAAGAAAATAACTATAACTAATGATAAGGATAAACTAGGAACTAAGTGCGAAATTATCTCTTAATTTCACAAAATAGACAAGTATTGTTGGACATCTCAAAATAGTATAGTAGACAAGTAAAGATAGACGGAGGGCGTAATAGTGACACTAATACTATATAATATTGTCCTATTGCTATTTATTTTAGTATTTTTAAATTATAATTTAATTTTAAAAAATATACTAGTAAAAATATGGACGGGCCTCAGCAAGGCCCGCAGCCCACGTACTAATGGGTTGGGCTAGCTATTTTCTAGCCCATAAAGAAAAAGGGCTAGCTCAGCCTGGCCTGTCAAATTCTAAAGCCTATATGGGCTAACCCGGATGGGGTGGGTCATCCTGTATTGACAGTTCTAATAAATGCCACAACTAAATTTGTAAAGCAAACATTTTACTTTTGGCTTCATTCTCTAAAAAGTAAAAAATGCAAATGTGAAATGTAACGCTCTAATATACATGTATGACCATGTTGCCAAAAAAAAATCGTAAAAAATACAAACAATTATATATATGTGGTCTTTTTTTTTCTACTTCAATTATATAAAAGAGTTGTTACATGCTAAGCCATTGTTATTAATTTAGAGAATTCAATTTTATATCCTGGTAAAGTTTTATTTCTCTCTTGTTTTGTTTTATGTTTATCGAAGGATTATCCTAGCCTTATAAGGAGTCCACCCATCTCATTAACCACCAAAGTAGGACTTTTTTCATTCTTCAACACCCCACCTCATGCCCAGTGCTTAGTAGTGGTGCGTGGGCAAATCTAATTTTTCGAAGGCCTAACATTGCGTGAGTTGGGTCTAGCTCTGATACCATGTAAAATTAAGTTTTGGGCCTAATTCACACCCCAAAAGTTAGCTCAAATGGAGGAGGATTGTTCAAGTCTTATAAGAAGTCCACCCATCTCATTATCGACCAATATGAGACTTTTTTCATTCTTCAACAATTTTTTCTTTAAAAAATTTGCTGAAATTGATATGTTTATATGCTTCTTTTTGTTTGAAAAAAAAAAGGTTAAAGTTGATATTCAGAAAGTCACTTTTTTTCTAAAGAAAATTGGAATCAGGAATAAAGACAAATAAATCCAAGGCACATCATTTTTGTGTTACTTGAAATTTTTGAATTATATAGACTGAAGTTGATTATTCAGAAGTCACTTTTTTTCATTTGAAGAAAACTGGGATCGGGAAGAAAGACAAATCTATCCGATGTACATCATTTTGTGTTACTTGAAAATTTTGAATTATATATATTTATGTTTATATACATTTTTTTCCTCTCATAATTTGCTAAAATTAATCTTGTTTATATTTTCATTTCTGTTTGATAGCTTTGTTTTGAAAAGAAGAGATTGAAGTCAATTACTCAAGAAACCACTTGCTTTATTGAACAAAATTGAAATCGGTAAGAAAGACGACATTCTGTGGTAATAATTATTTGTCAAGTGTCCGTCTCATAAATCAGACGGTGGTGATTTTGGTGTTACTTGAAATTTGAAACTTTTGAAGGTGGTGAATTCTCTGATATATATATATATATATATATATATATTCCCATCAATTTTTTCTTAAATTAATCTTGTTTATAAGTTTCTTTCTTCAATAGCTTTGTTTTAAAAGAAGAGATTGGAGTTGATTTCTCATAAAATCACTTTTTTGTTTTAAAAAAATGAAATTAGGAAGAAGGACGTCTTTTTGAGATAATAATTATTAGTCGAGTAACCATATGAGAAATCAATCCAAAGAGATTGTGTTTCTGGTACATGATTTTGGTGTCAATCAATTGAAATTTGCAGCATTTGAAGGCGATGAATTCTATGTTTGGATATATTATTTTTTTATTTTACAACTTTTTAGTCAGTGTGATCAAATCTGGACCCTTCGTTTTTTACTTTTTTTAAAAAGTTAGCTTTTGCAGGAGAAAAAAGGTATAGAAAAGAGCAAATTAGAGTTAATTCTATTGTCCTTATTATCCAACCGACGTTATCATCGAGGAGCTAGTGTGGCGAGATAGTTTGGATCTAATAGTTCCTAACTAGTCATCTTAGGTTCTTGTACACTGGGAATGGAGAGCCTTCAATTATGAAGGATTTACCTCCTTAATGCTCCTCTTTGTCGGGCGCCACTTTGTCAAGCGCAAATCTGAATTAGTTGGACTAGTAGGCTTTGGATATATATCATAAATCAAAGAAAAAATAGGTTCCCTTTCTTTGCTCATTTGGTTTTTATTTCTACCCCTCTGGTAAAAAAGACTCGCCTATTATTTATCGAGATAAAAATAAATGTCTGAAATTTACAAGTCTACAATCTTGTTTATATAATCTAAGTTTGATCATTTGTGTGGTAAGCTATACTACTTTGAGAGATTCAACATCCTTGTTGAGGTTTGTCCAACCACCATATCGAGGGTGAGTTTGACTTTGGTACCTTATTGCATTGGGAGTTAATTATTATTTTGTTAAATATATCTCTATTTGGAAAAATGGTAAAAACTTGCCTTTATATATGTCTATATCAACATTCATCCTTAGAAGTAGACTTGAACTCAGGGTTACCAAACTGAATCAAGTTTGTTTGCACTAAATCCAAATCAATTTACAAATAGGCAATTTGGCTTGGCATTAACATCAAAGTTAACTTCTTATATCAAGGCGTTGATACCGAAACTTCATTTAACAGTGGTAAATAATGTATAAATTCTAATAGTAGTAATAACCTCATTGGATTCCTTCGGAAAAAAAAATAATCCAAATTTTGAATTTGATTTCGTACGCTCAATATATAAAATTTTCACATAAAAGAGATCGACTATAATCATAGTATATTATTTTAATAATATTTATATTTCAAAATGTAAATCAGAATCGATCATATTAAGTACAAGGCCCCACAATTTCTAAAGTGTGACTCTCAAAATCTCTTTTATTATTTTTATTTGAATATTACAAACTACACAACAATAAATCGCGCTAATATACTTCATACACCAGTAGAATTCAACAAAAATGCTTGAACTTTCCTCTCATAAATGTAATCATCCTCAGAAGAAGCATCAGCAGAGTATATCATCACACCATTGACATGAAATCCATTACTTTCCAACAATTTCAAAGCATCAAAAAATGCATCACCTTGAATTCCTCTTCCATCCACTTCATAGCTAGGAATTACTTTCTTCTTATCAAATTGTTCACTCCTTAGAACAAAAGCCTTCAAATAACCTCTTGGAGTCCTAACTTTATCTGTGTAAAATTGATGATTTACATAGTCAATTGAATCTCCATAGTTCTTGTATAAGTCCATGTATGGTAAAATTGTTTTATAATATGGTGCAATTGTTGCTATGGAAATAACACTTTGGTTCTTCAAGAGAGTTATTAATTCTCCTATGCAATAAGCAAATGTTTCATTGTGCTTTGGGAATCTCTCATAGTCAATGTCAATGCCATCAAGGTGATATGTGTTGATAATTGATGTGAGGGAAGTGAATGCATTTGATATCCATTGTTGAGTGTCAGCTGGCTTGTACCTATTCAGACGTAATATAATTGAAAATATATTTATGAGAGATAAGCATTACGTATTAAAAAAATATTTATAGGAGTTAAAATTAATAAATAATAAATAACTACATATTTAAATAGAAGAATTGAATATAATAGTTAGCACTTAATGCGTGCGATAAAAAAACACTAATAAATATTTCTCACGTTAAAATGACTGAAATATCTTGAAATTATTTACTAAAATTGAGAGTATTTTTAGATGTAAAGGACAAAATACAAAAATAGAATAGAGAAATAATTCAAAGTTACTCTTTTTGTGTCAATTTATTCGATTTATTTTGACTGGTCATAAAGTTTTGTTATATAAAGATTTTTTTAAATCATGTGGTCTTGAATTAAAGATATGTATAATGTACCAAAATATTTTTTAAACCTTATGGTCTTAAATATGTTATTTTGATTATAGAATTACCAAATTAGGAAAGAGACATTCTCTTTTGAAACTAACTAAAAAGGAAAGTAATTAAATAAATGAAATTAAATCAGTAAAAGTATATCTTAAAAAGAATATTTTATACATTAAAATGATACTACTAATAAAATAGTAAACCGTTTAATCAAACCAAAAGTATTTATAAGGTGTAAAATCACAAGTTGGAGGTGAACCAACTTAATTATGACTCTTGACTGATTTTAACTTATAAACACTTTATTTAATAAGCTAATTTACTCAGCTTATAAACTTAATCAAACATGCGATAAGTTAAAATAAGATGAGACGATGACATAATTCAACATCATACCAGTTAAGGACTTTTGACCCTAAACTCCAACCAGAAAGGCTAGCCAAAACTTTGACATTTGGGTACTTGGATTTAATTGATGCAACTGAGTTTGGAGTTAATGTTGATGCCAAATAAGGTGAGAATTTGCCATTTTGTGGGTTCCCAGAAAGGTCAGCATCAATGGCAAAGCTGAGAATGAAATGGAAGTCAATTCCCTCATCAATTGGAACATTATCAAATGTCATTGGTTTGCCTGTTGCTCCAATATACTCCATCATTACCTTCCCATCTGAAAATTTAAAAAAAATAAAAAATGGGCATAGCTAAAATTGGATAAGAGTTTCCTGATTACGATAAATTTAAAATATAAATTGCAATCACAAATAAAATATGAAGAAACATAATTTTATTCATAAACGATGTGAGTATAAATCTGTTTCTCTCTTGATTCTTCTCTCACATGATTCGATAGAACGTAGAATGATTTTGACCTCCTTGAACCCTATTTTGATCTTTTTATGAATATCCTCAGATTTATGGGATATTTAAGATGTTTTTTCAAGGGAATATAATACCTTTTTACATAGGGATGAATTAGGGTTTAGAGTATACTAGCCTCCAAGAAACCTTAACTGAAATAAGACTAATTTTGTAGAATTCTGCAAAATTTCAGTGTCTACACTTTCAAAAAATAATTTTATATTACAAGTTACGTAAACGATGAAAACTTGCTCTTAGAAGGAGAACAACAGTTGTTAATACCTCCTTGATTGAGGAGCAAAAGAAGAATTCACGTCTGATTAACTAATTGGTGAGGTAAAAGTTTGTCAAGAAGATGGTTAATCACCCTTTGTTGTTCAGATTAAATTGTTTCATTTTTATAATTTTTTTAATATTCTAATTATTAATCCAAAGTTTGATAAATTTGAAATAATCAAATTTAATTTTTTTTTCTCATTCTGTGGTATCCGTCACTTAAAACTGATAAATAATTATCTAAAATGAGTGTAATTAATTACTTAAAAAGATAGGCACATACTATTTTTTTATAGACAATTATGCCTAATTGTTTCATGACCTTGTTGTGATGATATAAATAAAATATTAATTATGTGCTTTTAATATCTGGAAATTAATAACTTTTCTGAAAAAGATTTAATGTGAATACAATAACAACATAATTTATTTTTTTGTGTAATTGACCAATTATTATTTGTGCATGCTATTCACTTTATTTCTACATTATCATTAAGCTTATTATAACATGTACATTATTACTATTGTGCATTAATATTAAACGTACGTTATTACGAACATAATTATGAGGTAAAGAAATAAAAAAAAATTATCCTAAAACGCCAATTTCATCAACAACAACAATAACATACCCAATCGAATCTCACAAGTGAGGGTTGGGGAGAGTAAAATGTACGTATGCAGACCTTACCACTACCTCATAGAGATTGTTTTCAGAAGACCATCGTCTCAAAGAACGCCAATTCCTTCATATTATAATTTATTTCTTTTTTTAATTCTTTTTTGTGAATTTGACATAAATTTATCTTGAGAAAAAAATTACAAAATTAAAGAAGGAAATTTTTTTTAAAAAAAGAGACAATATGACTTACCACAGAACTGGCGAAAGCTGAATAATAAAACAGTGAGATGAAGGAAAATGAAGAGAATTTTAGGCATATTTGTAATGTGTTCATTCATAAAAAAAGAATTAGAATTTAACCCTTCCTCTGTTATTAATGCTAATATAAATAAGACTCTCAAATTAAAAGTAAAAATAAAAACTAAAATAAATAAAAATAAATATAATAGCCGGCTAACATCTTTCTACATATTTTATAAAATTTTAGTACCAAACAAAAACTTTAGTTTTAACAATGTGAAGCTGAAAAGGTTCCTTGTTACAAGGCAATTGGAAATTACAAGAAGTCATGCTTAATTTATATTACTATAATTAATTAATAAATGAAAAGAGAGTTGGAGATGTATTAGTGATGGCAATGGGACGGAGCGGGGTAGATATGAAGCAGATTTAGAGTTATGCGGAGCGGGCAGATTTAAAGTTATGTGGCGTGGGGCGTGAGGCAGGATAGGTTGGAGTAATTATTTTTAGACTAATGCGGGGTGGGGCGTGTTACGGGTTTAAGGTATCAAATAGAAATCGAAAGAAAATTAAATCTTTATAATTAGTAAAAATCAAAGATATAGACTTACAGTATTAAACTTTGACTTTGATTTTAACTTTTTTTTCAAAATTTAAACTAGATGTGTCTAGCAAAATTATTAGTTGTTGAAATGTTATTAGAAACAATTAAGTAGCGATTAAGAAATAATTGTTGAAATATTAACTAGAAATAGTTAATTAATTGTTGAGATGCTAATTAGCAAACAATTAAAAAGAATTATGAATTTTATTTTTTATATTAAATTCAATTAAAAAAAACTTAAAAATTCATACCAAACGGAGTTATGCATGAAGGATCTATGGGGTGGACTGAAAATGAAAAAACTTATCGTGTGGGGCGGGATGGAGTGACCTAAAATTTTTGTCAGTTGAACTTAACTCACCCTGCACTCGCCCCATTACCATCCTATATATACCATCTTAAATTATCTATAAGTATCTTCTTAAATCAATAAAGTGCTTCATGTATATGGAACACGAACGCATTAAATTATTTTTTATTTTTTATTTTTCAAATATATATAAGTTCAATCCTTGTTGAAATGTATATTAATTTATTACTACTCATTCTTAATCATAAAGTTGATCTTAATCCACAACGAAGCTTCTCCTGCACATGCACATCTAATTCATCAATAGTGAATATGATTCTTGCTCAAAAATAGTGAATATCATAAATAAATAATTAAAGGGATAATTACATGAAATGATTATTCGGTCATTTTAATTATCAAAAAAATAATTATTCATTATATAATTCATGTATAGTCAAGTTATACTTGACTTTTGAGTGTATCATAATGTATATTTAATGTATAACTCATGTATAAATAATCTATATTATAGGGTCAATATATACATTATATGACTTTTGACAAGTTATATTGTATAGTCATGGTATATTTTCTATGATTTTTTACTATTTCTTATGTAAATAAAATACGACTATATTTGTTATAAACTAATTAGTTTATTGCATGCATTTAAAATTAGATTTACATTTAAATTCTCATATCTAGGCATTAATTTTGAAATATTCTTTTATGCCATAACAAAAGGCAGCACAATCCATGAAGTTGTAAGGTCAACAACTATTTTCATTGACTTGATCTTCAAAAAGGAAAACAAAAATATTACATTTGCTTGATGCTCTACTAAATAATGGTATATATATCATACTAGTAGCATGGACCTATAGCAACATGGACACTAAGAAACAGTGCTAAAAGGCTTTTAAAAGAAGTTAAAAAATATCCATGGCGGGCGTCTGACCAGCTTGACCACACCTCGATTAATTTCACCACATACATGTCACCTCACATCAACAAGCAACAGGTTTCAAGTAACTTTGTTCACAAAAGCTAAGACAAATGATAACCCGAAACCTCATGATTCTCAATCTAATTCATTGATTGCTAGACCACGCCTTTGAGTGCACAAAGGTTGTGCTCAGCCCCACAGTGGATGGGCAAGGCTAACTATTATAGTAGCATTTTTTCTTTATGACTAGGGAAACCAGCAATCACCAATTGCTATCCTTTGAAAGCCACACAGGGTAAATCCCCGCTTTATGCAATGGCTATCATAGTAGAATGGAGCAAACAAAATAAAAATGCAAGTAAATTAGAACAAATCAAAATCTTAAAGGCAACAATGTCCCGCAGAGACAAAATGACAGCAATCACAGGGCTTCTAATGCCTCAATAACACCCTATTGAGTGAAAAATTGCATATTAAAAGGTTCATAGCCCAGATATAACTAGAATCATTCAGCAACTACAGTAAAATTTCTTCTAATCATATAGTTCTTACAAACTCTGCAGACTGCTCTTGTAGCAGCAAACTAGATATTTCATGTAGTATATATTTTCTAAACTTCGATAATATTATCTACTGCCACGCATGTTACAACAAGGCTAAACGGTGCACTTTATTGAATTGGCTGACTTTCATATGTTTCTGAAGATCTTTTTCTTTGAACCTGACTATTCTCAAGTTTAGTCTGCATCTTTCTTTCTAATGCAACAACACGCTTCTCATGGTGTCTGGAATATTGAGATACTTGTGCATTGCTTTTCATCCCATGCTGAGAAGAAGATTGAAAGAGAAAGTCTCATACATACACTGAATGATGATATGAACTATCTTTCTTTTCCATCAATTGCATGGAAAAAAAGCAGATTAAATTTTAACAGAGTTGTTCTGGTTCAGATAAATAGACAGAGAAAGAGGATCACCTTCTAACTTTATGCAGAACAATGATTAATAGGCTAAATCAGAAGGGGCAACACATAACATACTAATCAAAATTGACATTAACAGATACATCAAGTTCCAGTCGGAGCACAACGAAGAAGAGATGAAAACTGATGAAATTATTAACATAGGCAAGAATTGCCTTTCATTCCACACAACATCTAAGACAAAAGAAAAGCAACCTCTTGATGCTAACAAATTGCACCTTCAACACTCCATTACCGGTTCATGATGAAGCAGTAGGTACAGTAACCATAGGAAAAACTGAGGATGTCAAAAAGAAAAAAAAATAGTTTCCCTTTGATCTGAAGGACAACATCAGTTGTATGATGAGAATTAGGAGTAGAATGCCACCCATGTTGAGCCTAAACTTATGTGAGCTTTCCTACACCAATCAAAAAAGTGTCTTTTTAAATAAAATAAAATAAAAAATCCTCCCCCTTCTCCTTCATGACTAAATCTGACTACCTCCAAAGAACAGGCATAACAAATTTCCAATAAGTATCAAATCAGAACGCAAAAGAAAAACATAACAAGCAACTACGTCATTGATCAAAGGCAAGAAGTAACATTTCATCTACTTCAACCAACCAAGAGCTTGACAGGGTTAACACAAGTAGGAAAAACAATTTTGCATAAATAGGATACAAGAAAACATTAAGAGTGCTAGCTCAACTTGATCAAAAACAGATCAAATACTCAAAACCAGACACACTCTAAATAGTCACTGTTCTTTGCCTCACTTTAGCTTTCTCAGCATCAATAATAGACTCCACCAACTTAACAGAATTCTCCAACTCCCCTTCTCTATTCACTACCACATAATCAAACTCCCTCATATGCCTCACTTCCTCCCGGGCCGTGGCAATTCTCACAAGCAAAGTCTCTTTAGTCTCAGTCTTCCTATCAATCAACCTCTTAACCAGTGCATCTTCACTCTCTGCCACCAAGAACACAAACACTGCAGAATTTCTCAAAATCTTCCTCAGTGTTGCTGCACCTTGTATATCAACTCTCAACACTATATCCAATCCTTTAGCCATATGATCCCTAATTTGTTGTTTCGGTATACCCTTATAATCCCCATACACCATGGCATACTCCAACAACTCATGCCTCTCAATCATTAACAAAAACTCCTCTTTACTCGTAAAAAAGTAATCTTTTCCATCAACCTCACCCGGCCTTTTCCCCCTGGTCGTCGCAGTAACAACAAAATGAATATTCTCCCTAACTTCTCTAAGCCTTTTGATCACAGCATCTTTACCCACCCCACTTGGACCACTAACCACAATAATCAAAGGATGGGGCTCCGGCGCTAATGGCTCTGAACTAAACGACGACCCCACCGCAGCCTCAAGGGCCCGATACAATTCCGCCTTATCAGCAGTTTCTGGGGGTGGTATAGGCACATGGGTGGGTCTTCTTCCTTCCGCCATAGCAGGAAATGATGAAACACAACGTTTAGACACACGATTAGACCTTTGAACCCGGTTTTTCAAGATTCTTTGCGTAGAGATAAACTGTGGGTTAGGGCCGGAAACAGCAAAAGGGTTTGTGAGATTTCGATAGAGGAGAAATGGGCTGCGGTTAGAATTAGCTAGAGAGGTATAGAGCCTTCGAAATTGCATCGAGTTTATAGGGGATGAAAGAGAGAAAAAAATGCTGTAATTTGGGGCGGAACAGTAGAAATGGAGCTCGAATTATACGAAAATGGATAGAGAATCCGAAGAAATGAGAATCTATGACTAGCCGCGAGAAGAGGATTACAGTCTAGGGTTTATCCAAAATCCCAATTCCCAATTCATCCCTTATACTGCTAATCAAGTTGATTCTTGAATGGCTCTGATTCGGGTCAGGGCATGTGAGCTTCGCCGGTTTTCTCAAGCATTTTTCAGGCCACTTCTTAAATTATCTTTTTTATTTTAAATAAATAAAAAATTATGGCGAATGAGCAAATATATCCTCTCAATTTTGCAATCTACAATAATAACATCCTCGTTGAAAAAATGGTGCATATTACATCGCATTAATTCTGTCAACGAACATAACAATGAGCCTATCTAATCGGTTATATAATATTATTATGAGGCTAAAAATGCTTATTTCGAGAAAAAAATATTTTTTCTAAAAATTTAAGAAATTTGACGAATTAGTAAAACTTTTTTAAATGAAAGTAAGAAATTATTTTTTTAAGATCAGATATCCTTGGCATATATACATATTTATTTATCAATATATTCCTTATTGATGAATTAGCATTTTGCAGAAAAGGCACATATTGCTTGATATTTTTAGTTATATTTAATCATCATATTAATCTTTAATTTGTTGTTTATTTATCCATGAGTAATATTAATCAAACTTGAATATGTACATTTTATTTAATAAAAATAAAAATTTTAATCAAGTTTTTATAGTAGATGTTTTTAAAAAAAATCTTTATAAAATAATGTTAATATTAAAAGTACATTAATACTTTTCCTAATCAAAAATAATTTTTAAAAAGGATTAGTCAAACACAATCTACTTAACAAAAAACATTTTTCAATTGAATCAACCAAATACAAATTACATTTTTTTAGAAACTCTTTTCTAAAAAGCTACGGAGTACTATTTTTTTAAAAAGAAATACTAGAAATAATTTATGTGGTACAAATAAAAATTTAAAGAGTTATCAAATTTTTTTATATGCTTTTCAAATATTTTAAATTGTAAAACTATTGTAATTTATAGTACCTGTTGCGTCATTTTCAAATAATATATGTAAATTCTTCTATTCGATTTATGTAACATTGATAAAATTTTGAGCAGCAATTCAATTTTTTATGAATCTTTTAAATATTTTAAATTATTAATTATTATATTTTATAATATTTTAAACATAATTTTAAATATATGGGAAAAAATTTAAAAGCCAAATATATATTTTTTTTAAAGTAGAGAGATTACAGACCCATCGACACAAAAATATTTTATTTGACATGTTATAAAAGAATACCTTATTGTTTCCTTAATTTTTTTGTACTTTATTTATTTGCATGATTTGACATTTAAAGAAATTATACCATCCCAAGGAGGATACAATGAACCTATTAATAATATTCAATATTATTAAGCTTATTTGTTTTTTAGCTAATTTCCATGCCAATTGTGGAACAAAGTCAACAAGTTTTATTATCTTGTTATTCTATGCATGGTGACCTATGCATTTATATGTTGCAAGACAATTATTTTGTTAAAATTCAACTATTACACAAGTTTAGTAACATTTAATAAGTGACACTTTGGTTGGACGACCAAAGTGTCACTTTTGTAATTATTTTGTTATCCAAGGGCAATACGGAGGCATGGCATTTCCGTAATAATACTACTTTCCAGGGGCATTAGCCGCGGTGACATTTTCGTAATAGGAACCTCTTCCTTGGGCATTTATCCACCGCAAGTTACGCCCAATCACCCCTTCCCTTACCCGCGTGTCCCCTGTCCCGTGTTCTTGCTTCAGAAATATATACGTTTGCTCTGGCCAGGATCCTTTCCCGCAGGTAGCTGGTGTTCTCCGCCCTTGGTTTCGGGCCGAATGTTTCCGTTGAGTACATTGGCGTTTCAGCCGCGGCGGCGCCGGTGGTGGTCGGAGATGAGGATTTGGACTTCTTTCATGTATCTGCTGCTACTGTTAGTAGTACTACGTCTTCTTCTTCTCTAATGAAATCTCGTGAATTTCGCTCGGCTGATTTGGTTTCTGTTTCGGTAAGGTTTTCAGATTTGGTTCTCCTTTTATGTTTGTTGTTCTTCTTTTGGTAATTCTTTGAATTAGTTTTGAAGAATTTACCAAATTTTTTCATGTTGAGATTCGAGTGAGGGGCTTTTGAAACACCCTCTCGGCAAGTTCCTTCCACATGACTTACAGCAACAGTGCGAGTGCCTTAAATTTGAATACTTCCTTGGTGCATGCAAGCTGTTTGTTAATATGCCTCATCGTAGTATGATTTCTGTATGTTGTTATTGTTCTAGAGTTCTTATATCTTCACGTTCGAGCTTCCCATCAAACTACTGTTCTATGTCGTTGTTGCTGTTTATGTGTTTAACCAACTTGCTTCAACTTTTTTAAGACCAAGAAAATTTATGAGCCGTTTAGGCGAACCATTTAAATGAAGTTTCTCATTCCAATCCTCAAGAAAAGTTGCTATTGCCTCCTTGTACTTCAATATCTACAGTTTAAATTTGGATTTAATGGATTAAGATAAGTCTTTGAGATTAAAAGCATAGAGTCTTCTTTAAAAACATAGTTTTTTGCTAATCATTTGTAAGCTTTTGGAATGAATTAGCTTGGTAGTTCTTATGTCATCCTGACTTTGTCTTATTGTTCTGTCCAATTTGCAGCAACAACCTTAACTGGGATGCATTTTGCTACTACGATATTAACGACCTTTTTCATTAAATGGCTTGGGCATATCCAGAATTCCCAACTTACGTGGTCTGAACGATTGAAATTTGTTTTGTTTGCAAACTTCTCTATTGTTGGAATGAACGTGAGTTTGATGTGGAACTCTGTTGGATTCTATCAGGTAAGTGTGAAGAATCATCAGATATTTATGCTCCACTTGTCTTGAATTTTGATGTCACATCTCTTTTCTACTTGAACTCTCCTCAGATTGCAAAGCTAAGTATGATACCAGTGTCATGCTTTTTGGAAATTGTACTGGATAATGTGCGATACTCGAGAGACACCAAATTAAGCATTTTGTTAGTCCTACTAGGTGTTGGAATCTGTACTGTAACTGATGTAAGTGTATTGTAAATCTTGTAAACCAGTTTTCAAAATAGTTATAACAGAAAACTGTTGCCAATTGCCAAATAGAACTTTGATGATTGAAAGACAGCGAGTAACTTTATTTCATGGATACAATTCTTCAGTTCTTCAATAGGGAATTATCCCCAAGCTGACTATATCTATAGCAGCAGTAATAGTGAAGAGATATGCCATTGCTTGGAACTGCATGTCAACTTATGCCAATTACTTTGCTCAAATTACTTGCAGGAGGCACATTGCTGTAGCCAGTGGGGACATAATTCCCGTCCAGATTACAACAATCTTGGTATATTGAAGACTCAGTTTCCTAATGTTCCTGTGGTTGCTTTAGCAGTATGTATTAACTCATAGCTTGAAGAGAAGAAATGACTTTGTTTAATTTGTCAACTAATAATTTCTGAACTGCAGCTGTGCTTGGATTTTTTTTTAGGCAACCGCTACAAAGAAAGTACAGGATGATCTAATGGAGATGCTTCATATTCCAAGATGCGTTAAGTTTGTTAGTTCAGTGAACAGACCCAATCTTTATTACATGGTATAAGCATACTCAAGGTAAATTAAAATTATAACATTTGCTGCAGTGGACTTCTTACGTTTCAAACTATTTGATCCATCTTGCAGGTACATGAGAAGTCATCTATAGCAAAGACAGTGCTTGATGAAATTGCTGAATATATACGAACATCATACCCAAATAATGAATCTGGGATAGTTTATTGCTTCTCCATGAAGGAGAGTGAACAGGTACAGCCCACTAGCTCAGTTGTGTAAGACTCCATCTTGTGTGTTAATTTTATCTGCAAACATGGTGTTAACTGCACTTGGGAACATACATGTAATAGTGCTTGATTGGATGTGCTATAGTTTTGCAGAGCATTCTGTGATAGAAGTTCCTTGCTTGAGTATCTAATGAGAATTCTTGTGATTTTGATATTGCTCAGATCAACTAATTATAGAGCATATAGCCACCCTGCGGAAACTCTTTATCATTTCTTCCATGGAAATAGGTCGGCCAATTGTGATATGTGATCAACTGTTGGTGGTTCAAGTTTGGCGAGATTTGTTCAGAATCTCTAATAGTTCAATATTGTATAATTTGGTCTAGCTTTCTTGATCATGGTGATGAGACCACTCTTGCAGTTGATATGTTTTGATTATTGTTATTTCCGTGCAACCTTTCAGGTATGCAGCAATCTTAGGATCCTCTCCAGTTGATCGAACTCAAATGAATCCTCTAATCACTCACAAAGTGTACTTTTGCAAAATTTCAAGATATTGTTCTGCTTGAGGGTTTAGTTTTGACTTTTTTCCCCTTCCATTTGTGTAATTACTTCAGTAATATTAGTAAATAGGGTGTCAGATCATCTTTGAAAGTTGAGTTTTCCTTCTATAATTGCAGTTATGATGATCATCTATGATACAGAAGTATATGATTACCCTAATAAGTCAAAGTTTGGGGTATTTTTCTTCAGAGATCTGTTCTGATCCTGGTTTAGTTTGGGGGATCTTTCTTCTGTTGTTTGTCCTGTTAAACCTGTTTTTATCCACGCTGCAGTATTCACTCTACCTGTATCATATAGATTATAAAGGACTATTTTGTTTAACTTGCAGAAAAAAATTTGACATTTCCCTGTCCATTATAACCTTGTTGTTTTAGGTCCCCAAAATGGATTTCTTATATCTAGACAAGACCAATCTTAAGCGTACGATTAAGTAGATCTTATACTTGTCCAGCAGGCTGTTAATGTGGGTTTGATTCTGAATGAGTTCTTTTCATTGGATTAAAAAGCGGTACTCTGCATTAGTCATGTTTTTTTCTACTCACATTGTTATTAATTGGTTTGTTTTTCAGTCCATTCTTTGTTTACCAGATTTATCTTCCAATGAGAGTGCAAATATTTTGGGCTCAGTCACCTTGGGAAAGTATACAAAGGTGTTGCATTTCTGTTTTCTTAAGGTTGTTGGTGACTGTAACCTTCTTAGTTGAACATTGGCTGATTTGACACATGTTTTACAGTGGTTTAACGATGTTAGCTCGACCGACTGATAAGTGTGAAGATGACCTAAACCAACTTTTTCATCTTTAAGGGTGCAAAGTACGTCCATATTACCCTTTATTACACACATGATCAGTTCAGTCAGACTCATGCTTTTTACATCAAGATTACTGACTATTTTCCAAAGACTTGATGTTTAAAGTTCAGGTTCACTCTTTGGACGTAACTTTGTTTATTCTATATTTCCTGCTCAACTCTTTGCAATCAAGACAGCAGAAATTGTCATACCAGAGCTTCATGAGCTGCGGGCAGCCCATACAGTTACTTTTGGATCTGGAGCAGCGTACTTATTGAATCTTGATATCGAGGATGGGTATATCTATTTTCCATTATGCTATTAGTATGGCTGCTTGCTATCTTGTAGTTTAATATAAAATTCCTTTCATTTTTTGTAGGAAAGGAGTAAGACTGACTAATGATACTCGCATAAATGTGGTACTTTTCAGATCATTTGCACCATCTGACTATATTTCTGCCCAGTGCCGTAGGTAAAGAATAAGTCACTGAACTACTTTCATACATGTTGAAACAATTTGTTCAACTATTGTTTGTTTTAGTATCAAATTAGGGATGTGAAAGCTGCTACTGTATTGCCAGTCAGTGACATATGCACATATGATTCTACATTTAGTAGGCATTCCTAGCTTTAACAACATAGAATCAAAAAGGATAATTGAAATGAAGAAGTAGTGGAGTGTTATTCAATAGGAGGACACCTACCAATGTAAAATGTAAATTTCATAGAACGGCTTTAACCCGACAATTTTATATGGGAGTAAATGTTGAACCTCAAAAGTCCATCATATCCATAAAGTGAATGTATTAAAGTTGTCTATGCTAAGATATATTACAGCCATACAAGATCAGACAAAATTAGAAATGACCACATTGGATAGAAGATACAAGTAACATACATATAGAATAAAGTGAGAGAAGGTCGCTTGAAATGGTTCGCTCACATCTCCTCTGTACTTGAAACATCACCTTGAATGGCACCACCAATAATTTCTACCTGTCCATCCTCTTTATTCCTCTTATCCTTTTTCAATTTTGAACTTTCTTTCTTCTCTGCTTGAGTTGATTTGTGTCTCATCTACAATATTCACTTGTAAAGGTTCCATCTTTTTGGTCTATGTTAAAACCTTATTTGTTTGTTGTACTTAATGAGGATTGTTTCTTTAGAAAGTTTGTTACTTCTCTTTTTTGGTTATATAAACTTTTACTGAAAGAGGAGTTGTGATCTTTTTTTCCTTCTTTTTGGGTAAAATCTGCCATCAATTCTTTTGGATACTGCAGTGGCTCTCTGCTACTATTTCCCTTCTTGAGCCTCTCTTTAACTCGCTGCGTCCATGGAATATGATCTACCTTGTGGATGTTAAATCATGCCGCCTGTTATATAAAAATATTACCTTTATACTTCATGAAAAACACCTGCTAAAACATCATGAAATTTGTTTGCGTTTCTTCTGCTCTGGTGGATTGTACCTGCTACTGGATAGAGTATTCCCTATAAAGGATATCTTCCTTTATGCATATATGAAAACACAACATTAGCACTATTGGCGTCTTTGGTGCTCATTTTACTTTTAAAAATTATGAACCACGATTGAAATCATAAACTTTATTGAATGTTCAGATTCTCCTCTTGCGCAACCGATTAACCATCATATAATGTAATATCATACTCCGCTGCAGACAACTATGAGAGGTAGTCCTCCTGGCAAACTCCTTCAAGAACAGATTCTCCGTTTTCATTTTGAAAAAAGTGACAGACCTGTTACTGAGTCCTAGACAAACTATATGACTTCTCAAGTTGGATGTCCTCCAAATAGGATGTACCGATGGTTAGTTCCCATTCTCAAATTGGCCGTACATCATTTCCACCGCCTGTGTCCTATCAACGTTCCATCACAAATCCAAAAAGACTCTTGACAGAAAAGCTAATAAGTTCAGAAACGAAAATTTGAGTCACGAAAAAACTGTGAAAAATATGAGAATCCCAAATTTTAATACCTTCCAATTTAGAAAGTTGGAAGGCACGGAAGAAGGTGAATATCCAGATTTACAGTGGTAGAATCAAACCTAGGCAATATCATTTTTCCTCAATTTTTAATTTCATGTCATCAACATCCTCCTCATCATTGTGTCTGCAATGTTGAAAATTTTGTCACTAAAACTCTGGCCAATCTTGCCCCTTCGAGATTTGGCAAGTGCTGACATTACACACTTAGGACTTTGTTCCATCTTCTCCTTATCAAATTTGAGAGGTGCTAAAATAGTGCCCTCATAATTCAAGGCGGAACTTTTTCTTGAGGACGGTGAGAGCACTACACGAATAGGGTGCACGAGTCATTTGTAATGACCCGTTAGATTAAAAAATAAATAAATAAATAAATTAGTCCTCTTGTTTTCTTGAAATATCATTCTCGTGAATTTTAAATGGGTCTTTTTGGACTATTTGATAGCTACGTTTATTTAGTTTATGGATAAGTTTAGACATTTAAATTAACTTGTGGACTAAAGTGTTAAGTTGTTTAAACATCCTATACTAGTTAGATTATTATGAAAAAATAAGTAGTGGACTAAAGTGAAAAGTTATGTAGTACCTTATACCTTATTTATCAAGAATAACTTAATAAATTCTATCACTTTTATCACATAATTAAATTAAGGAGAAGAAGAATAAGGGTTTGGCGCTGAACGACGGCTTGGTTTACAGGTAAATCTTTTCTGAAAATTTGCCACTAAAGTGGATTGAAAAAAAAAAATTATTATATCAATTTGGTGTTATGTTTCCTTAATTGGGTCCACTGCCGCCATAGCACAAATTCAGAGGAAAGCCTTAAGTCTTTATTAAATGAAGTGCCTTAATGGTTGTTTGGAAGATTGTTACATATATGTATTATTTATTAGTATTATTATTATATTGTTAATATGCAAGGAAGGTTGATTTCTTGTTAAAGAAAATGTTGCCAGCAATTTTGGGGGGGCGAATTGAGGCACTGCAGTCCTCTTCGTCCCCTGCATATATATATATATATTATATTTATTATATAATTTTTCTCTCATCTTTTGATTTTGACAAATTAAAAAAATAATAATAGGATGTTAGGTATTAGATGTATCTTATTTTATAAATACCACTAGAATCATATTATTTGGAGAATTTAAGACTAAATTTTTAAACTTGAAATTAGAATTTTTGAATTAGATGAGTTTTTAGGTCGGGGCTAGATACATAGTAATATGGATGTTGTTGGACTCCTTGTGATGTGTATGTTCCATTCTTGATAGAGAATTTTCATTGTGGGAGTTGAATTCAAGATTTGGTCCATTCGGTAGAAGTGTTCGAGTGCGGTTTCGACATCGAGGTAGGTTTGGCTATCCTTCTTTGAGATTGGGATTGAGTTATTGAATATCCTTATGTTGTAATCTGTGGGATGAGATCATCTCGTGTGTTGGGTTGATAATTCTTATTGTGTTGCTTCGAGAGCATGTGAATCCTAAATTGAGAAAAGTGCGAATATGACATGTTGGGTAAGGGAGAAAATTTGTGCTTATTGAGAGGAATGTTGTTTCCATAATTATTTCTTGCGTGCATACATCCTCATACTACATGTCATGATATTTTGGGAAGTTGTGAATGGTGATTTTCTATCATGAGTCCTTGACCACGGGCACTTGGGTGGCAAGGTAGTTGATATATTGTGATTGAGGTATATGGCCTGCGAGGTCCCCATGGGTCCCCTTAGTCTGGGAGCCTTAGCTCGACGGGGGTGTATACGACAGGTTGTGCGACGGTCTTGATACCACCTTGCATTGCATTGCATTGCACAACATTGCATACCATTTAATTTTACTACTTGTGGTTGTTTTGGGTTGGCGTATATGAGATGATATGTTTACTTTGCTTGCGTGATCCTATATAAATTGGCGGCACCGATGCCGGACGGGTTTTTCTGTTGCAGGTGGAAGCGTTCCTAGATTATTTCATGGTTTATTCAATTTCTAATTCCCAGTCGGTTAAACCTATTGGGTACATATTATGTGTACTCACCCCTACTCCTTTCTCCCCCGCAGATTCTCGTCAGGATCATCCACGTGGTAGTTGATTTGCTCGTGCACTTGGTTCATACCAGATCTAGTGGTGAGACTCAGGGCTTCGAGCTTCCATTGGATTCTATCCTAGATGTTTAGTCTTTATTTCTACTCGAAGACTGAAATACATTTATTTCTTTAATTAGTTATTAGATGCTCTTTATACTCGTGACACCAGGTTTTGGGACATTGTTTTTATGTGATGACTATTTGTTTATTGAATTTCTCTCCTTCTAGGTTATATTTATTATTGGGAATGCAATTAAGTGGTTTTTTAGTCATGACCCCATTTTGGGTCGTGACATCATTGTTCTACCAACAACTGGAGAATGAGAATCAACATTTTCCTTTCTCATGTCACTCAAGTTTGGAACAGAATGCCTACATAGGATTTAACAACAAACTGAAATGCCTACATACCGTCTTTGAAATTGCTACATCTACACAACAGAAGCAAACAACAACATATGTAACTCCATGAATGGGTTCTGGAGAGGAATTTGAGAAGCGTAGAGTGTAGATAGACATGAAAGATAGACTTGAGGCTCGATGCTAGGTTACTGGCAGCAAATGCTCTGTCGACGACATTGTTAGCATTGAAAAGCTTCTTACCTTGAGAGACAATAATGTTAACATTAGCACAAGTCGTGACCTTAGAAATAAAGACAACCAATTTCTCAAGATAAAGTATCGAAGTTACTTGTAAGGAAAGGAAATTATACTTAATTTTCTTTTCCTCAGAGTTCACTAATGTCAAGTAATAAAGACCAACAGTCACTAATGTCCATAAACTGGCCACTACAAGATCTGGATAGACTTTTGTGTGATCATACTTGCGATATTTCGTTAATTGTTGCCTCTTGCGTGATTTTGTTATAGATCGTCTGGCATTTTTGAAAGTTTGCTCCAACTTTACTCTTAACTCTCACTACTTTTCGACAAAAAATCGATTTACTTTTACATCAGTACCTTCATATATATTCTCACAATTGTTATTTTACAGGAAAAAAGACTGCAGACTTTTGACTTTCTACATAGAAGCTCCAAGATCCTTGTACATATAACAACTGCAGAATCATGCAACTCACGCTAAAAAGGTACACAAACGCTATCCAAAATCTGTGACCTTATATTTATCCTCCAAAATCTATATTAAATACACTCTTTGTATCTTCTTCAATTTTCCCCACGCAGATAGCAAAAGGCCAACATGGAGCAACTACATTTCGCAGCCTCGCCATCAAAAGCCGACTCTAAAAACTTTATTATATTTACTTTATTTCCTTTGTAACGAACTTTCTCTATAACAGTTCCATATAATAGTTTATGTTAATGTCTTACCTAGTGATACGAACTTCACTTACATCTTAACGCAACAATTTGCCCTTATTGCTGATTTACCAAGAGAATAGCATGACTTCGGGAAGATTCAGTATTCAACTTTGTGTTAGCACCATATCTATTAGCTTCCCCGACCCGTAGCAGTTCAAGAAAACTTTGTTGGTCCCGGACATCCACTACAGTTGCCCCTGGTAAAGACACATCACCAGTTTTTTGGTCTTCAACTATGGTGATATTGTCATTACCAGGATTTAGAAAGTCCTGGATTGTTTCCATATAAAGCTGCACGCAAACAAGGATATTTAGATAAAACTTGGCAAATCTTCTGGTTTCACAGTGATTGTGGTCAAGAGAGCAATTGTTGGCAAGCTACCCAAAGATGCACAATGACATGTATTTAAATTCACGAATGGAAGTTTCAATGGACCACCCAAAAAGGTACGTTCAAATTTATGCACGCATCCTTCCCCTAAAATACATGCACACAATGGCTTATCCGCTGAAGATATCTATATGTCTTCCAACTACTTTCACTTAAACGCAGGATCAAATGCAGCTGCAGAGGAGCACAAATTCTCTAGCTGGCACGCAGCCAACTTCACCTGCCCCATCCACAAGTCTACCATAGACTCCTCTTGCCAACCTAGGACTTTATCATTGCATATATAAGTTGTAAAAAAATGTTAAATCGTTCAAATGAGCTTTATCGTTGTATTAACAATATATAACACATTATCATGCTGCATTTAGCAATTCCATCATCCAACCCTGTTTTCCCGAACAAGAACTAACCGTAATATTTCCGTCGCCCGTGCTTTGCACGGGCACACACCATCTAGTATAAACATAAATTATATTGATAATTTTAACAAAAATACATGTTTTCTCTCCGATGTAAGATAAACTATCTAAAATCGTAAAATAAGAATTGTTACGTCTGAAAAAGCAATATTGCATATTTATACCAATTATAAGAATCCTTTATGAATGATGTGTTTTGTTTTTTCTTTTAATTGTTAAAATTAGACATATACAACTCTCACTTTGAAGTTCTTTTTTGAAGTTAGTTTTGGATAAATTTTGCTCACTTTTAGGATATTTCAAGTGCTTTCTTCAAATTAATTTTAAATTTTCTTTTTTTTACTTAGTCATATTAGTAAAAAAAAAAAATTCTTTATAAATTATTGCAAATATCTTATGTTCGAATTTAATTTTAAGTGGGCTCCTCATAATTTCAAGTGGCCTTATATACTTGGAGCTAAGCTGGTTTTGCCTTCGAATTTTATCATGCCCTTCAAAGACGACACCCATAAAAACACTTCATCACCAACGGTCCAAGATCAAAACTCAAGGACGACACCTTATCGTAAACCACATGGACTCTAGTCAAAGACTCCCAAGAAAGTCTGTACCATGTAGCCTAGACTCAGAGATCAATCCACGGAGAGTGACAACACCTACCTCAAAAGGCCTAAAATGAAATCATCTAAATACTGGAGTAATAGTTATTGTTGTATGCAAACCCTATTAAAGGTAGAAACTGATATTACTGACCTCCAAACTCTATTATACAGGCTTGTAATCTAAATACTACGCGCTGATTGGTCATCAATCTGCAGGTGGAAGATGCTGCTGAGATTAATATGGATACAAACTCTCTATGAAAAATCATCTAGAAACTAAAAGTGAATCGAGATCACCAGTACAAAATAATAGGTATAGATATCTCATGCAGTCGAACTACCTCCCGAATATAAATACGAGCTAATCACTCGACACTAGCACTAGCACTAAAGGAAGACTGGACCAGTAAGAAGTGGGTTGACTTGGCCAATCGATCAATTATGACCTAACTACTGTCAATACCTCTAATATTCCGAGGTGACCCCATCACAAAATCCAAGGCGATGCGCTCCCATTTCTACTTAGAAATGGGTAATCTTTGAAACTCTTCGTCAGGCGTCAAATGCTCGGCCTTCATCTACTGGCAACACATACGACGGGACATATAATCAGCGATACATCTTTATGGTGTCCAAATGGATAAAATATCTGAAATTGTGGGCCTCGCGAAGAATTAGCTAAACCAAGCCTTCAACCCTGAAAACACAAAGACAATCGTCAAATCGCAAAGTGTTATCTGAATCTAACATAGTTTGGCTGCCATCACCATTAATACGCTGTCTCTGTGTGCTACTAGTTACTCATTCATGAACTGTCGCGGGCACGAATTTAATCAAGCAAAGAAGACTATATACCCATAAAAGTAATATCCACCTAGAGTCTGAAATACTCAACCCATCTATCCTGTTAGCTAAAGACTAGTTGTCTAAAGCCAAAAGACCCTCCATAGTAGAAAAATAAGCTAAACTACCTATACTCCCTTTCTTAAAGCGTCTGCTGCTACTATATTCGCCTTGTTCGAATGATAGAGAATAAAGAGATTATAATCTGCAACGAGCTCAATCTATCAACATTGTCTCGAATTAAGATCCCCCTAGCTCATAATATACTGAAGTCTACGATAATCAGTGTAAATCTCACAATAAACTCCATACAAATAATGTCTCTGAATCCGAAAAATTTATTGATGTTTTTTCTTTCTATCGACATGCAATGAGGCTGCATCTTAGATAAATTATAAGCCCAAACAAGTTTGCCTTATTATTTTATAATCTTTTCACGAATCTACCCCTATTTTATTAGAAATTTTTATACATACATATATTTTTTTGAAATAATATAACTTTTTTGACATGCTCAATTTTTTTATTTAAATTGTAAAAAAACCCACAATAATTCATTTTCTACGTATTGTTTCATATATCCATTTGATCATGGATACTTTTCACTTTTTTCTTTCTAATTTTATTTTGGAAAATTGTTTGGATATAAAACTTTTAGTACAATATTCAAAATTCAATTTGAAGTTACAATCTAATTTTTTGAAATTCGAAAACTCCAAAAAATATTTTTTTCATATTTACTTCAAATTAGTCACAAAAATTTTAAAAATAACATTAATTTTACATTTATATATCCTAATACAATTTCAGGTTTTAAATATCATTTAAAACTTTTTTTTATTCTTTTTATTTTCATAATTTTTATATTCAAACAACTCACTAAATTAAACAAATCTTATTTTGAATTTGGCTTTTGCTATATTGCTCTTTTTTTCCCGTCAATCACGTACCCTCTAATTCACTATTCACTACAGGTTGAAAGTTGAAACTTCACCCAACACCCTCAGCGCACGTTAGCATTCTTCCACATCCCTTTTTTATAATACGCCTCTGATCAACTCCCCTCCCCCATCCAACCTCCGCCCTTCGGTTGGTTTCGCCGACGACCTCAGAGCTTCATCGAGGTGATTCGACGTCGTTTCACCGTCGTCGGACGGCATATACGTGGATGTCTTCATCGGATCCCTTTCATTTCTAAGGAAAAAAAATTCAATCTCTTTTTGGTTCTAAAGAAGTTCCGTTGATTGTCTCTTTAGTGATTTGGTAGGAATTCAGTTAATTCAGTAGCTTGAAGGTCTTTGAATATTCACTGATTGAAGTTGCTACGATTTCGAATTTTGAATTGGTTACTGTGATGTATAGTAAGTGGATATGATTTGAAGGAGCTGTTAATTGGAAAGAAATATCTAGGGTTAGGGTTTGAGTTTTATGGTTTTATGGTTGTGATGATGATTTGACAATGGTGAGGTTATTGGGATTGACGAGAGGAGAGCCGGCTGAGTCACCTCGGGAGGTAACTCGGACAATCCCAACAAGTGAGGATATTGGAGAGAGTGGTTGGCTTATTAGATTCTTTGATTCTGCATTCTTCTGTGAGTGGATCGCTGTTAGCTACCTTTACAAGCATGATCATCCTGGTGTTAGGGATTATTTGTGTAATAGAATGTACACACTGCCACTTTCTGGCATTGAGAATTACTTGTTTCAGATATCGTATATGATGGTTCATAAACCGAGCCCCTCGTTGGATAAGTTTGTCATTGATGTGTGTTCGAAGTCATTACATATTGCCCTAAAAGTGCACTGGTTTTTGATGGCAGAGTTGGAGGATACAGATGATAATGAGGGGATAAGTAGGCTTCAGGAGAAGTGTCAGATTGCGGCTACTTTGATGGGCGAGTGGCCACCTTTGATAAAACCTCAAAACAGCTCATGTAATCCCTTGGGAAAGAATCAAATGCTTAATAAGTTATTGTCTTCAAAACAGAAGCTGCTATCCTTGACATCTTCACCACCAGCTGTACAGCGATCACTGTCATTTTCACCCTCTTCAGGGAGCTCAGGACCACAGGATGATGGTCTTGGAAGTAAAATATCATCCCCTGAGGAGAATAAGATTTTTAAGAAGTTGATTCCGGGTCCAAAAGTAAGAGATGCATTGCTCTTCAGGAAATCCGTGGAGAAGGATGATGTAGAACCAGAAAAAGATAGTCTTTTAAAGAGACTTTTGAGGGATAGTAGGGATGAAGATGTGAGGAAATCAGCAGAAAAAGATGATGCAGAACCTGAGAAGGATGGTTTTTTTAAGAGGTTATTAAGAGAGAGTCGAGATGATGATAGTAGGAAATCTGTGGACAAAGATGAAGAGGAGTCAGAAAAAGATGGATTTTTTCGCAGACTTCTTAGTACTAGTAAAGATGATTATGCTAGGAAATCTGCGGATAAGGATGCAGAGGAATCGGAGAAGGATGGTTTCTTCAGGAGGCTTTTGAGTACCAGTAGGGATGATGATGAGGATGTGCACTCAAGTACAGATGGATTTTTCAAACGTATGTTCCGTGATAATAAAAATGATTTGGAGGATAAAGCAGGTTCAAAACCTGTTGAAGATGATGAAAAAGACGGTTTTTTCCGGAAGTTTTTGAAGGACAAATTTGAGGAGAAGAAGGATGGAAGAGAAAGAGACGAAACAGCTGAAAAATCAACAAGGAATTCTGAAGATGATGGAAAGGAGGGGTTCTTCAAAAAGTTCTTCAAGGAAAAATTTGAGGATAAGAAAGATGGTCATGACAGGGTTGATGAGGATCTCAGGAGGCATGCAAATGGCGAGGAAGAAGAGCCTTCAGATTTTTCATTGTTTCGTCGACTCTTTCGAGTGCATCCAGAGGATTCAAAACTGTCTGCAGCAAATGAATGCAGTAATGCTGGCAATTTTCTCGAGAGCAGCCCTGGAACTGAGAACTTTTTCCGCAAGCTGTTTAAGGATCGTGATCGTTCAGTTGAAGATTCAGAGCTTTTTGGTTCAAAGGGTAACAAAGAGGTAACTGCAGTAAAACCTCTAGCACTTTTTCAGTTGCTGATAACCCCCTTCAGTAAGTAAATTAAGGAAAGGACTAAGTCGGTATATTTGTAATGCCATATGTAAATCTGACTATTCACTTGCACGAAGCTTGGCATCTGTTATCACCACCTCATGTATCCTCCAGAATAGAATTATCCAGGTCTAGTATACCTGTGCCCTCTCCCATGGTCCTTGTGAATTTTATCATTAATGACCAAATGCGTTTCTTAGATGTACTCCATAGGGAGCTTCTGTTTTGATTTTTGCTCCAAGTTTTAGCGTAGTAGTGTTACAGGCTGAAGGTTTATGGACTTGATCACCTCACTAACTTTATGGCACTTGTTATTGGACTATATTGAACCATCTTAGTATCAACTCACCAAATGGGTGGTGGTTTTAGGGATATAAAGGCAGAGATAAGTCTTGTCATAAAGGTACTTTTATGGATAGTTTATTGAGGTGTGTATGGTGTTCATTTGCATGTTTCTTGAAAATCAATTATGTTTTCATTATTCAATTAAGCTATTTTTTTGTCGTATTTTCATGCATCCCTACCCCAGAAAGGCAACTGTAAGGCCTGCGTACATCCTACTCTCCCCAAAACCAACTTGTGGATTACACTGGGTATGTCGAATGTCAAAAATTATCTAGTGATAATGCATCATAAAAAAGTAGGGATGAAACTGAAATCACTTGTCCCTCCTGACTTAACCACATACTAATTCTCTATCTTGAGAACCTATGCTTGGTTTTCTTTGAATCTTTTTATCACCTTAAAAAACAAACCACAATTCTGCCTTGACAAGATAAATGGTGTTGCCCACCTGCAAAGTCTAGTCGTCCTGCCACCCTGAAGTAGAATCTTTTTAGTGTTATATACAATTTAGTGTTGTGATGTGCTATTAATTTCAATGTATAGACCATTACTTACCAAACTGCAGATCTCTGTTGATGTTTTTATGATTGGAGAGATATGATGTTCCATGTAATCTTTTGTTAGCTTAACACCATGGTTTTGGTCAATCAAGAACCCAGGAAAGACAAAGAGTTAGTATGGAGAATTGCAGGTTAGTATGGAGAATTGCAGGTTTTCTTTAACATCTCAGGGAAGTTACTAAGAACTTTGGAGGAGGCAATTACAGTTGGAGATTTCAGAGGGTGGGTGGAAAAAGCAGTTAGTATGGACAATTATACCGTTGTGCATCTTTTGGCTAATTTGGAATGGAAGAAACAAGAGAATGTTCGAGAATATAAAATAGAATCTTGCTATTTCTTGGATTCTTTTGGATTAACGTAAATACCAAGTTTTTGATTGATATTATGATTAGGATAGTTTTACGAGGACGGATAAGCTAGATATGAATGAAATTTGATTAATCGAAAAAGTAGTTAAAAATGTAGTTCCCTTAAGTCAAGTAAATGTACTATTCATACGCATTTGGCATGTAGCATGTTAAACCAAAAAGTAAAAAAAATAGTAGTACTTAAATTTCAGTCCAATATTTAGCTTCAAATCATCTTAGTTCCTTCCCTTCCAGCCTCCCCCACAATGGCATAATGCAACGGGACCCCTCACCATTTTTTCAGTGATCACCTGTACTATTTATTAGTCATAAACCCAAGAACTGTAGTTTAAAACTTTAACCGCCTCACCGACGGATTTTGATGTAAAAAAGAGCGTGGATACACTTTGTTTTAGGCGCGTGGGAGAAGAAAATAATCAGCTTCCCAGTGGCGTATTTTCCAATGGTGAATTTTCATATGGTCATAAACAATTGTTTTTTGAACCCTCAGGGGTTGGCCTGATGGCAATTGACTTGAGCCTTGGGGTTTGCTCCCTTTCAAGGTCTCAAGTTCGAAACCCACTGGGTGCAAACAATTTCTGAGGGCCATCAGACTGGGTAAAACCTGAATTAACCGTGGTGCACTTGCGGGAAACTCCTTGCGGAGAGCCTGTGCACCCCCGGGATTAGTCGGGGCTCAAAGAGATTCGGACACCCGGTGCAAATAAAAGAAAACTATTGTTTTTTTACTTTACCTTTTTTTCATTTTTTGTTCTTATTGTGTATTTCTTTTTGCTTCTTAGCATACAATTTATATTTTATCCCATTTATGTATTCCTTTTTATTATTCCCTCTAGTACATATTAAATGAATTGTTTGGATTTTTTTCATAGTCCAAAATAAGTGAATTATTCGAAGTTCAAGAGAATTGTTGGGACTTGTTTCCATATTTATCCTTTCTTTTAATGAGGTTCTTAATTACTTTACATTTTTTTAGGAGAACAATTTGGGAATAATCAAAAGCTAATAGTGGAAAGTAACCAAGGGCATGCTATTCCCTAACAGTTCACTTAATATGGACTAGAGGGAGTACTTCTTTAGATGCAATGAGTATTTATTTCTTCTTTTTGCGGGGCCAAATCCATAAAAAGATTTTCGCTAAAAGCTCATCTATTTTTAGCCAAATAAAAAGTTTTTAGCCTAAATAATGGGAGTTCTGGCAATGTTTAATTACAAGTTTTGCCCAAATAAGATGATTCCACAAATTAACGAATTTGAAAAATCCACGTGGCAGCCCGTGACTCTCACTTACCTCAAGTGAGATAGGTTAGGGAGGTTAAGCTATCAACTGGCTCCGCATAGGAGGGTGATTTGGACAAAAAATAGTTCTGTACTAAATAAATGGTGTCAAGATCAGGGGGAGTCTGGAGGTATTATGCACCCAGCCACCCACACAATCTACTGCTTTCTCTGATCATCTTGCTCAATTCCTCATGCAAAAGAATGTCGTGGAGTGTAATAGGCATTGCCTACCTAACAGTTAACATTAAAAATGTATATAAACAAGCTTTACCACTGCTGACAGAAGACAGCGACAAGAACTGGTGGTTGTGTCTTCAATATCCATTTCACACGTATATCGTCTGTTGCAAATTCAGTGATTCACCATACCCCTTCTCTGTGGGCTAAACCAAGTCAGATAGGTTTCATATGTTTCAATCCAACAGTGGAAGCAGCATTGAGTGTTTCCTGAATCTTCCTAGGCCACTGTGTGATAGTGCTACCAGATATAGACATTCCATGTTAGTTTTTCTTCCATGGTCTTACTATGATACTGCTACCATATATAGACGTTTCATTTAGTTTTTCTTTCATGACCTTACACACATCAATGGTGGCTAAATTATCACTTATGTTAAGCTTTATAGAAAGTCATTTGAATGCCATGGTTCTTTAGTTGCAACTTGCAATAATCTACAGTGCTTTGAGTTGTAATGGCATGATGGAAATGTGATGCAGTGTTTCTTAGATTATGGATGCACGTATATTTCATGTGAGGCTCCCACACCAGCCTCGTTTGCAATCCGTGCAAAGTCTAGTTGTAATTGGAGAGTTGATATATACAGTATTGTGGTGCCTTACCATTAGAAAAGATGTATATAGTATGCTGGTAATAATTGTAACTTAATTCTCAAGTAATGTTTATTCCGCAGAAACATCCTGGCTCCCCAAAGCAGCATGAGAGGTTAAATGCAAAACCTCCACTTCCAGATAATGGGGTGTCACAATTTCGGAAAGGGGCATATCATCAGTCACTTGATTTTGTCCAGTCACTGAGCGATACTTCTTATGGATTAGTAGATGTGTTTCCGGTCGAGGATCGCAAAAGTGCCCTTTGTGAGGTGAGTCTACTTTTCACTTGTTATATTCACATTTTCTTTGATATGATGCCTTTGTTAACACTTTCCCTCACTGACATTCACTTTTCTGCTTCTAGTCATTAGCGGAGATCAATGCACATGTAGCTGATGCTCAAAACAGTGGAGGTACACGTCTACTGAAAATTTGATGCATGAGTCAACTGTATGCATTTCCTTATAGGGTACAATGAAATTATTTTATTGTTGATTTGTTCTGTCTGTTATCTCAGTTGCCCTTTTGGACTTGAGAGGTTTTTGATGGATTTCCACCTAAAGGCATGAAAAATTTGAGAAATACTTCCTGCAGATGTAATTATTTTATCATATATTGGAAGAGCAGTCTGTTATAAAAAGGTTCTTTTATGCAATTGTTGGGATTTGTCATCCATCTCTTGCTAATTGAATTCTTGTAGCTTCCATGTCCTTATCTTGCTCAATTCCTCTGTTATGTTTTTTGAGAATGGTTAGTGTGTCCATAAGGTGCGTTTCCTTATTGCACAATCATTTCTGTTTTGTCTAAAGAGAGGCTTGAGAGATTAAAAGTCGTTGCAAGCGTGATCTGCTACCACGGTGAAGTATTTATGTTATTAACAAGCCTCTTCTTTGGCATCACAAATGCTTCAAGGAACTTAGTTTGAAAATAAGAAAATTAACTGCCATGGATAATTTTCATGAGTTTTCAGTTTCTTTCTGTTTTTAGGAATACAAAAGATGTCTTTTTAGGAATACAAAAGATGTCTTTTTGTTCATTGGTGCATTCTACTTTCCTTTCCTGCACAGGCAGGTAGATGGTTTATCTGAAAGTGATCCCACTATACCCAAGTGGATGATTAAGTTGTAAGAGTGGGACTGCACTTTTCGTAAAGTTATATTTGGTGCAAAGCAGTTATTTGGCTACAATTGCTTCTGTTGATGTAAACCAGTTGGACCAATTTCCTTTTTTTCACTTTTTGTGAAATTGAAGAACTTCCCTCTTTGAGGATCTTGTTTCCTGTCATGTTCCACTTTTCTTGCCTGTGCTCTACTCTTCTGTCCCAAGAAAATGCATTGTAAACATTGTCCTTCTCTTAATAGTTCACCCCTTCGAACAATGTGGAGGTCAAGGAAATGTAAGTAAAATGGTTCTCAATAACAGAGTTTTGGTATACATGTTTAAATTCTCGAAACGTGCGCAATAGGGTTGTTAGTTCAGATGCGGTCACCTTTTAGCAATAAGAGGCTGCACATTTATTTTAAAAAGGCTGATTTAATTATTTTCTGCTGAACTTCAGAAATATATATATATATATAGATGGATAAACATTATAGATTTAGAAACTATAAAGAACTCTATTTTGACCACCAATCCTTCACCTAAAAATAATTAGCCCATGAGGTCAAAGCACATGGAGGGAACTTCTCTATAGACTTAGAGTCACAGCCTCTTGGAATTCGTATAGAGTTAGCGAAGAACAGAATGCAATGGAAGTGAAAGATCTACGTAGTCAATTAGTTGGGATTAAGACTTAAACCTGTTGAGCCACTTACATTAGGTTTATTATTTGCCAGGAGCTGAATTTTTTAATTGAATGTCAACTGAAAGCATAGACAACTTCTAGTGTCTGATAGCTGTAATATATACTATTCACTGTCGGAATGAGATGGTCAAAATGGGTTGGCGTGGATATTTATATAGCCTAAAGCCAGCCCTAGCTAGTTTAGATTGTAGCATCGTTATTGTTGTATGAGGTGATAGCAGTTTTGTTGAGACGAGGGTTCCCAGGAAACAACCTCTACTTCTATGAGGTAGTGGTAAGGTCTGCGTATATTCTACCCTCTCCAGATCTCACTTGTGGGATTCCACTTATGTTGTTGTTGTTGTTGTTGTTGTTGTTGTGTATTGTTGGTGGTAAAAATAGGGGGAATCAGGAGTATTAGTCTTAATAGTTGGAGATTGGATGCCTTTTCCATTTAAATTGGCCTCATAAATTCAGGCAGGTTGAGTGTGAAGGTTGATCAAGTATACCTGTAAACGCAGGTTTAAAAAGCAGCTTCTGAAGACATAATACAGATAGGCTAAGTCCTTGATTTGACAGCGTGTCTTGTATATTAAGGTTGTACGATATAATGTAACGTGGACTATGATAGTTTTCCTACTTATATATTTCTGTTCATGTGGATGCAAATTTTTGTGAAAATATATTCCATTTGCAACTCTCATTTCAATCAAGATATGTCCCCTTTGCAGCTTTAGGTTCAATTCTGTTGTGTTAATTTCTTGGATATGCTACAGGAGTGTGCTTTCCGATGGGAAAGGGGATGTATCGTGTTCTTCATATACCTGAAGATGAGGCTGTTCTCTTGAATTCAAGAGAAAAGGCTCCTTATTTGATATGTGTTGAAGTTCTGAAATGTGAAGGCCCCAAGTAAGTTGATAACATTTATGATCCAAAGATACACTTTACTTTTGGCAGGTTTGTTTCTGTTTACCGCTGCCTCATTTTTGTTCTTTCCTTTTCATTTTCATGCGAATGACAGTTCAAAAGACACACCCAACTCTCAAAAGCTCTCTAAGGGAGGGATACCTCTGGCAAATGGAGATGTTCTATTGCCAAAGCCTCCTCCTTGGGCTTATCCTCTGTGGACAGGGCAAGATAACCACAATGACAGGATGTCAAGGTCTGCATCTCAGGCCATAGATCAAGCAATGGCTCAATTATGGGATGCTAAAGTGAAATTTGTGCGAGTGAATTTTTCGGTGGAGAAGCAATCAGAGTTTGCAATAGATCATTGCAGCCTCGGTTCTGCTTCAGAAAGTTATAGTAAATGTCGAGAGGTTCCATCTCTTCCATTGGAGTCAGATGCTATTGATTCAGAGTGGGTACGGGTTGTTTTGACTGTAGATCCTGGTGTTAGGATGGAGGATATAGTGGACCAAGAACCACCAAGAAAGAAAGAGCATCGAAGGGTTCCCAGTACAGTAGCTATAGAGGAAGTTAAGGTAACCTTCATGTCTGATACATATGTGAACAATCTTTCAAACTCATTGAGTGAAGTTTCTATATATTGGGTCTTCATGAGATGCTGTACCGCCTTTTGGACAAGATCAGGTGTAATATCTGATCTTCGTGAATTATGTGATTGTCTTTCTTTATTTGTTCATCAATTTTCTGGTCTAGGTTCTATATGACCAATTGTCCTTCATATTTGTTCATCAAGACATCAAAGATGTATGTTTAAGTCCCAGGACTGTTTTGAGTTTGTGTTGAGTAGAGTAATCAGGTGAATTCAATTTTCTTTTAATTGTTATGTGTAGATATGCCAGTTGTTTTGAACTATTAAGAGGGGATCAGGGGAAAATCCTCTGTAGAATTTGGACCTGAGTTTTGGTAATAGGATCACACTGCTAAGCAGTTGTATTTTCTTTAGAAGTCTTGGGTTTAGTGGAGAAAGATAATGGATAATGTGGTGCTTGTTAGGGAGATATTAGATAAGGACGAACCATACTTCCTAAATCATTGCGCTTGGAGTTTTGAGCCATTTTTGCAAATTTGTGGTAGTGTCTTACTGCTACTGTGAGAACTGAAACTGGAAATTTTTATAAAGTTGAGGAGTTATTTATGTTGAATGTGTTAGTTCAAATTATCTTCTTATATGCTGTTTTTTGGTGGGGATATATATGTCATTGAGTGCTGGATGAGCGGATCTTAGGTGTTGATGCACTGTCATGTGATGTTTTCTAACAACCTCCTGGGATTTTCTTTTGAAAGATGATTACTGTTGTTCCTTTGATATGTCATCTTTTTGGGAGAGATGATGCTCTATAATTATCTCCATTGCATGATATTTTTGTAAATGAGTCCTACTTGTTCCTTTGATACTTCTCCAAACATGAAGAATCACTAACATGATCTCTTCACAGTTAGCTGCATTAAAAGGAGAAGCACCTCCTGGACTCCCCTTGAAAGGTGCTGGGCAGGATTCATCTGATGCGCAACCAAAGGTAGATACGTTGTCAGATGTTGTTCCTCTGCTATATAAAATTTATAATTACGTGTGCATGATAATCTCATTGAAAACAGGTCACGAATGGTGGTCTTCCCAAGGTTAGTGATGCACTTTCTGGAGAGCTTTGGGAAGTCAAGAAGGAAAGAATACGCAAATGCTCTGGTTATGGAAAATTACCTGGGTGGGACTTGAGATCTGTGAGTTCCACCATCTAATTTTTTTGTTAATATTGTCTTCATAATTTTTTATTAGTATGGCATATGTGCTTGGTTGTGTATAAAGAGAGAAGCTGATCCTTGGTAAAGTTGGTAGTTCCTCTCCTTGATGCTCGTAATTGGCTGCCAATGATTAGAACATGCAGACATACACATAGAATCTACTTATGATATATATCATATACATAATCCATGATAAAAAAGAGAAAAAAATATTGTACACATAATGGTTTTGATCTGTTTCAAGTGAGTCTTTTCGTTGGTCAATGTAACTCATTGATATTCAGCTACACCTATCACATAATTTGAAATAGCTGTGTTGCACCAAAAACAGTGAATATGTATATCTATGCTTATTGCTAATTACTGATTCCATTTGCCTCGAAACGCGTGTACCTTTCCTTCCAAACTGTCCATATTACTGACCATCCAAGGTTTCCTGTCCTTTGCAATCCTTTCAAGTGCTAGCATTGTAATAGCTCCTTTGTTGTCTTTCGCACGGTCCAAGCAACTCCCAGAATGTTACTTAAAAAAAAGCTCCAAATCTAGGAGGTGAAAGAGCAAGGAAGAAAAGAAATGCTTGCCACCCTCATTTTGTTTCTGACAAAGGCAGTGCTGGCTGCAGTTATTGGTTGCGTCTAAATACAGAGAAAGAGAGAGTCAGTCTGTTGAGCGACCAATCAACAGATGCAAAGATAAGGGGAATGGGGAATGGTTAATGATGACGGCATAGGACACAGAAAGTTCCTTCTCTCTCTTTGGAATCCCGGGGATTGCCTCAGGGAAGAATTTCCATTTCTCTGAAGATTCTTGTATGTAAGGCTGGCTTCCTTGGCTACCAACCAGACACATCATTCAACTTCCGTTGCTGCTCTGTTTCTCCTGATGCATTGTCAAGGCCAGTATTAGCAAACAGTGGGCCTTGACTGCTGGTAGCAAGATTTGATTGTAAGCATTCCTTTAGCATTGCATTTCCACTCAATATTGTCTGTCCTGCAAAGTGAGAAGGATCTTGTGAAGTCTGAGAAGCGATGGGTACTGTTCCTTTAGGGGTTACTGGTCAAGTCAAATGTCAAGCCAGAATCTGCATTTTCCTGCCGTCTCCAAATACTATTGAGGTCTTGGATTGGAAGGAGTCCCGGAGTGCCCTGATACGTCTCCAGTAGCCACATGAATTATGGTTGCTCCTTAATTCAAGAGTTGAGAAGCCATATTTAGTTGCAATAACCTTCTTTGCCCCCTCCTCATTGTTAAATCTCCAAAGCCATTTATGCTGCAAAATGGTACTTTGAACTCTCAAGTCTTTGATGCCTAGACTTCCTGTTCTCTTTTCGGTTGAGACCATTCTGGTTCTATCAAATTAAATTTATTACTTTCCCTCTTGTAAAATAGGAATCTCTTAGCTATTATCCAACCTTTTGCCACGTGAGTCAGCAGAGGGAACAAAAACATGGTGGGGGTGAGGGTTAAGGAGTCTAGCACACTGTTGGTTAGTACTAACCTACCCCCAAAGGGATATATTTCTTATTGTTAGAATAGGAATAAGAACAAGAATAATATCTACAATCCTATTTAGAATAGGAATAGGAATAGGAAATAGTACATAGAATTCCACTTGGAAAAGAATTGTATTATAGTATCCTAGTTGGAAAAGGAGTCTAATATAGTATCTATAAATAGGGTCTCAATTTATAATGTAGAGACAACAATTCAATAATATTCTTCTCCAATATTTCTCACATGGTATCAGAGCTTCTACGGTCCTTTATAGAAAGTCAAAGAGCTTCTGCTGCCGGCGGGCGGCTATGACCCATATATGATGTCCGTCTGGCCAATAGTTATGTCAACAAAAATAGGGCTAATGATATATGTATGATTCTCATATTCAAGAGAAGAAAACTCAGTCAAACAGGTCACTATTCGTCAAATTTCGGTGACTATCTAGGGTTGTTTTCTGTCAACCCCACATTTGTCAGTGTTTGTGTAGCACTGTGCCATCATTCCGGTGACTTCTTTTTTTTATATCTAATTTGTGTAGCACCGTGTCATCTTTACAGTGGCTACTTTTTCATATTTATCATGTGTAGCACCGTGCCATCTTTCTGGTGACTACTTTCTCATATTCAATTTGTGTAGCACCGTGCATCTCTCAGACTACTTCTCATATTCAATTTGTTTAGTACCGTGAACTTTAAGGACTACTTTCTCATATCTGAGTTGCATAGGACTGTGTATCTTTTTGGTGACTCAGATTTGATTTCCGGAGTTCCATGCATCTTTTCGGGGACTCATCAAATCTAATTTGCATAGGGTCGTACCATCATTCTGACCCTACCCATATAATTTTACGTTTTAGTAGGGTTGTGCCGTCATTCCGATTCTACCCATATAATTCTCTTTCTCAGTAGGATCGTGTCACCATTCTGACCCTGTCCATATAATTTTATTTCTCAATTTATGACCATTTTCAGCCATCAAATCTAATAATTTGGCGCATGAGCAAGTTCCGACCAGTTTTAAAGTGACTTTCTTGGAGCAATTTCGAGATGATCCAGATTGTCATTCTCCATTGACCTTTTAATCAATTGAACATTAAGAATGTTTTTCTTCATGATGATCTCGAGGAAGAAATCTATATAGAGCAACCACCTGAATTTTGTTGCTCGGGGGGACTCTTGATAGCCTTATATGTCTATTGTGTAAGTCACTCTATCATCTAAAATAGTCTTCTCAAACTTGGTTTGGGAAGTTAACACCACAATTCAGGAATTTATCACTCTGTGTGTTATCGACATTATGCATCAAATTCAGTATTATATGAGAAGACTGAAGCACATTGAGATTGATTGTCAATTTTGTGAAGTCAAGTGATCAACTTCCAAATATCTCACCAAGCCCCTCATCGTTCCTCGTATTAATTACATTTGTAACAAGTTAGGTACATATGACTTGTATGCTCCAGCTTGAGGGGAGTGTTAGAACAAGAATAAGAACAAGAATAATATCTATAGTCCTATTTAGAATAGGAATAGGAATAGGGAATAGTACATAAAATCCTACTTGGAAAAGGATTGTATTATAGTATCCTAGTCGGAAAAGGAGTCTAATATAGTATCTATAAATAGTGTCTCAATGTAATAATGTAGAGACAACAATTCAATAATATACTTGTCCAATATTTCTCACACTTATAATAAGAAATAAGTCCAGTAAGATCTTACCCTTGCTAAATCATAGAACCTGAAGCAATACGTTTCCCAAGTCTGAAAATACTTGTACTCTTTTTCTATATGATTCTTTCAAGTCAGGTTGAATACACATTTGGCTTTTCACTCAGGTGTAAGGGAGAGAATCCATATAATTAGGCTGAGTATTCTTGTCAAACTCCCATGACAATCTCAAAATTTTCAAGCATTTCTGCCACTAGTTTTTGTTTTCCCTTATGTCCTTTTTATCTTTGTTAATTTTTTCATTCCTTTTGTCACCAGAAAAATAGGGATAAAGTAGACAAAATTAAGTTGATAATTGATTGTTTAAAGTATTTTCTGATTCAACAAAGTTTTCTCCATTATCTTTGCTACTTCCTTTTTATTCTATATTGTGGTGGATGTACAATTGTTTCTCAATATCATATTATGTTTTTCTCCGAATAGCAGCTAATGTGCTTAATTTCTGGCTTTCATATAGTTCATTGTGAAGAGTGGTGATGATTGCAGACAGGAGCATCTTGCTGTACAACTTATCTCCCACTTCTATGGTAGGTATCTTGGATTCAAACATCCTCCATTGTTGTAATTATTGTGTCCTTTGTAGATTATCAGTTCTTGCTATACCTTTTTATTTTTGGATAGCTTTGGCTTATTTTCCATAACCTCTTTGCTTCAATTTTTTTTTTAATAAATGAACGCAATTCAACTTTTGGAAGAATTGATATGTTAGTAGGAACTGATACAGTGATATGTGACTTAGAAGAAGGGATATGTTAGGAGGAACTCAAGGTAATATAGACAAAGTTCTTGCATATGGTCACGAGACAGATGTATAACAGGGCAAAATAAATATGGTAATCTAGTAATGGAAACTAATTAATTCATTAAACAAACCTCAAGAAAGGAAACATCTTGTTAAATTTGATGACTCAAACTTTGCCTACAGAAATGAATGAAGAATCAAGAAAATTAATATTGCTTATGACACATATTTAGTATTATATGATACAAGCACTGAAACATTTGGTTAGCATAGCCATATGTCCGAGTAACATTTGTTGCTACGTAATCCGTAAGCAAGTGATTTTGAACCAGGTTATTTGAGGGCTTATCTAGCAGGCGATCTTTTATGATATTGAGGTTTTCTCCATTTTCTTTTAGTAACATGATGATTGTGCACTCAAGAGTGTGCACTAGCTGTAAATGAACTGGGTAAAATGATATGAGGTAGGCGTCAAAACCCAACAGAAAAAATAACGCTAGATAATTTCTTTCCATCTGCCTCTGTTTGCTGAGAAAAATTAGCCAATACTTGTATTGGTGATAAGTAGTAGATATCCACATGGAATAGTTGAGGGTTGCGCAAGTTGGTCCAAACACCATCACTATAAGTGGCCTATTTTGAGTAGATATTCAACCTTGCTTGTAGGCCTCGCAGGTTAAATTGGTTTTTGGGTTGCAAGGTAGATTCTTTCAGCATGGATATATCATTTAATAGGTATTATTCACATAGAAAATCATCATGCATATATATTTGCTTGTCTTGTGTAAAACTAGGCCTTATGATATCCAATAAGTCGATCTTCACCTAGATTTGGAACTCACATTTATTCTTTTTGAGTTTATATTGATATGTGGTACACAGTCCTCTTCTGTGGATTCCTGTCTTTGTGAAGGTTGTCTTTCTTAATTTGAATTTTTTTAAAAATACTTCGTAAATACTAAATTAATTTAGAACTCTTAATATTCTTGTAAAAATCACATGTAACTCATCTTGAACTGATGTGACAACTGAGTTGTATAAAATAATGAATAGTAGTGGAGAACATGTACAGATAAAATGAAACTATACAATGATTGTCATCATTAATGAATTAAATTCAGAAAATGATTTTGGTAAATACTTGTTTGGTTATTTGTCAATTAGTGCTACATAAAATGGGATGGATTGAGTAGTATTTTCTACCGTTAGAGTGATCCCCTTTTTTTTCCCCATGCTCCTGTGTGTTAGGTCTATAGCTCGGGTCCCATTCCTAGATATGTATCTTTACTGTTGACTTTTAATATCATTATATGCTTTCAAGTTACTTACTCATATTGATCGAGTATTTTGAAATGGTAGATATCTTCCAGGAAGCTGGTCTGCCTCTTTGGTTGCGTCCTTATGAAGTCTTAGTTACATCCTCTTATACTGCACTAATTGAAACAATTCCAGATACGGTAAATAATTACATTTTTCCTGATAACCTGAGCATTCTTTCTTTTTTGTGAATATTTGTGACGGCGGTTTAAATCATTGTTCTGCAGGCCTCAATCCATTCTATTAAAAGCAGATTTCCTGACATCACAAGTCTACGTGAATTTTATGTTGCCAAGTATCAGGAGAATTCTCCAACCTTTAAGCTTGCCCAGGTAAAAATTGTAAAGAGAAAAGTTTGTAGCCATTGTGATTTACTATCATCTTCAATTTCTCGAAGGCGCCTTTGATTTGTACTTTCTCCGTTTTTATTGGAGGTAATTGTGGTAAAGCAACCCACTAAGTGCTTATCTTCTATGTTTGAACTTTTAGATAATTATCTTCCCTGTCTATTTGAAGCATGATTAGAGCTTGTTGGAAGCCTTATTGAACCAAGGAAAAAAGGGAAAAGTTACTATTTTAATGATGGTAGTGTCTGGTGGGCCAGCTTGCAAGCAACTTGACTGTTCCACCAGGCGTCGGCTACCTCTCACGAATACAGATACTGAGTAACCCTCACCACCAAGGCTTAGGCATATGGGAATAAACCACCTTGTTTTTTTTTCCTTGTTAGGATTTGAACTTGAGACCTCATGGTTCTCCCTCCCATGTCATTCACCACTAGAGCTTACTCTTGAGTGCAGGGCAAAAGGGATAAATGTGATATAATTTTTTAAAACTTGTTCAATATGGAACTTTGTTAACAAATGCTTTCTGAAGCTGTGGAAATATATAGGACAGGGGATACATGATGACTCCATTGTACTTGATATAACTCAAGCCAATTAGAAGATGGTAAAAGTATTTTTGCACCTACACAAGCCTTAGCAATTCGAAATTTCCATTCTGATGGGTCTTTGCTAACATTGTGCCTCAGCCCCTATCATATTGGAGAAAAAGGAAATCATAGTAGTTCTTGGTTTTATTCTTGATTTTTCCAGTTTTATCCTCTTATCCTTTATTAATTCATCTCTTTCTCCACCTGGTGCTCCCCTTCTCCTGGGCAGTCCTCACACCCCTCTCCCTTTAATTTCTACCACCTCCCTCTACCATCAGTATTATTTTGTCCTCCTTGCTGACCTTTGCATTGGGCCTCTCCTCCTTCCCCTACGTTGCATTGTCATCTCCCTCATGTAGGAATGTTCAGGTATTGCTACTAAATAGCAGAAGGCCCTACTTTTTAAGTTGGGTTGGGTCTAGTATAATCATTGTGGGCTATTGGATATTGAATTTAATTATTTTATTACTATGAGAGTTGTGCACATTACTTCGAACAAGTGTGTGCTTTGTTTCTCGTTTCCTGTCCTCCCGGAGGCTTATTACTTTTTTGCTGTCCAAGTTTTGGGGGCCTCACTGCACTTCACCTTGAAACAGAAAAAGAGTGCGTATATGAGGAGGGGAACACTCCTTACTAGTTGGCCTTTATGTTCCTTATTTTTGAACTATTGTTTTGGGTTACAAGTGTACTGTTGTGCTCTAATCAATGACTGCAATTTTGTTTTACTAAATTAAGTTGTATCTTTGCTGCTGAGCCTTTCATTTTCAAAGTGATTTTCTCTTGGGAAATTGTTTGGATGAAAAGTTGTTACTTCCTAACAATTTTCATCTGCTTCATTGTATAATTCCTGTTGAATAGTTAAGGATCTCTCTCTTATGTTTTGCTTAACTCGCATTTCAATTTCCTTTACGTAATTTTACTTGGGCTTGGGACTTGTAAAATAAAACATTCGTTTTTGTCCTTTATTTTTCTTACATGCAGAGAAATTTTGTCGAAAGCATGGCTGGATATTCTCTGGTTTGCTACCTTTTGCAGGTGAACTGAGTGACTTATCTCTGTATAATTCTATGATTGCACAAATAAGAATAAAACATAGTGACATATTTTTGTTGTCAGCAGATGCTTCTTTCTCTAATATGTATCACCAAAATCCATTTTACATTTACAATTATACTACATCAGACTTTCCATTAAGAAAATGAGAACATTTATAAAGTGGTGCCGTTGTTATTCAAGGATAAAGAGTATGACATAACGCGGTATGTAGAGAAATGCTAATCACGGCACCACTCACTCAAATGAAATATCTCAGAGTATGGCTGTATGCTATTTGTGATGGAACGTAACTTGAGTTTGCATTGTGAGTTATTTCGTACTTCTGTTTGACACACACACTCAAATGTTCACTTGTTTTTCAGTGTCAAATGTTTGTTGTGTCAAGGGTTACAGAAATGTTTTGCATAAGTTAAATCTGTAACTTTTCTATTTGAATTTTCTTAACGTGGCTACTATGAATGTCTTTAATATTAGTTTTCCTAGTACAGTAGGTATTGCAATGATGACCAGTCTTTCTGCTTTTGTTACTAGATAAAGGACCGACACAACGGAAATCTTCTATTGGATGAAGAAGGACATATAATACACATTGACTTTGGTTTCATGCTATCTAATTCACCTGGAGGTGTAAATTTTGAAAGTGCACCATTTAAATTGACCCGCGAACTCCTTGAGGTATATACTGCTAAATCCTATGCCTAACTTTTTATTTATACCCCTGTTGTTTTATATTTTTGGAGGTGTTTGATACAGTTTCTCAACATATATTGTGGTTGATTTGTGCTAGATCATGGATTCTGATGCTGAAGGAGTTCCAAGCGAGTTCTTTGATTATTTCAAAGTAATATATTGTCTGAGATGTATTTTGTATCTGGATTTCTTTTTGTATTTTTGTGCTTTAAGCTTTTTCTTTTCCTGTCTTCAGGTCCTATGCATCCAAGGTTTTCTCACATGTCGGAAGCACGCAGAGCGTATCATTCTTCTTGTCGAGATGCTACAGGTAGACCCTGATTACACAGCTCCCATCGCTAATTTCATATGTTTAATACTATGTACCTTTGTTTCTCATGTAGGAATGTAACTTTCTAGCAGAGGGTGGAACGGGGACGGGGGGATTTTTGTAAAACTATGAAAGGACTAGAAATGTCCTGTAGTTCTAATGTTGCAAACTTCCCATTTTGTATTTTTCTATGACAAGGGGAACTTGCATCCGCTACCCTTTTGGTGTGCATAGGGTAAAACCCCCGTTTCTATGCAATGACTCACAAACCACATAAGAGAGGTAACTTGCTCTACGCAAGCCCGGTCCAGCAAAGCTCGACCTAGAAGACAAACCCCTTGCTTTCCCTGGTTGGCAAAGGGTTTCAAATTTTAGACCTCCAACGTGGAAGTCCCAAGCCCAAACCACTGGCCAATCCAAAGGGTCAAACTTCCCATTTTCAGTATCTTAGACGTTCATATTTGGCAGGCTGAGCCTTTACCAAGGAAGACGTTTCTCCAACTTTAATCTTTTTAATCTCAAAAATACCATCAAAGACACGGGGAATCTAGAGAAGATCTGAAGACATTAGTTACTTAGAAGGGGGTATCTTTGGAAGCATCGCCTTTTTATGTTCTTCTGAATTTATAAAGATCTTATAACTATCCAAAACAGAATCAAGAAGCTTAAAATATAGCACTGTGAATTTTTATTAAACTCGTCTATCCCATTTGTGTCTCACAAATTGGCAGTAGAGGAGAAAAAATTAATCTCACATTCATATTGTATTTTCTACCCATAGAGAATTTAATATGGCAGAGTTGGTCAATTAGGAAAAGCATTTTGTGACTGCCCGAAATAACAAAGGAACTACAATAATGATTGTATTTTTTCCTAAAAAGATTGATTGAAATTTATTGGGGAGGAAGAAAGATCATCACATGGTCTTCATCAACTTAGAGAAAGCGTATGATGGAGTTCAGAGAAGCCTTTTGATGGTGCTTGAAAAGAAGGAAATCTATATGTGTGTGGTATTAGGATATGTGTGAGGGATTATTCACAAGTGTGACATCAGAGGAAGGAAATTTATATGTAGTTAACCCTCAGGGGTTGGCCTGGTGGTAATAGACTTGAGCCTTGGGGTTTGCTCCCTTTCAAGGTCTCAAGATAGAAACCCACTGGGTGCAAACAATTTCTGAGGGCAATCGGACTGGGTAAAACCTGAATTAACCGTGGTGCACTTGCGGGAAACTCCTTGCCGAGGGCTTGTGCACCCCCGGGATTAGTCGGGGCTCTAAGGGACTTGGACACCCGGTGCAAATAAAAATAATAATAATTTAGACGCAGCTCGTGTAACTGTTGCTTTAGATCAAGGATCTGCCAATTCTTGTGCTTTTTCTGTTGGGTATGAATTTGCTAACCACTAGTATATAGGTGGCATTTCATGGCATTCTATTTCTAGAGGAAGTATGTTCGGTTTTGGGATAGTTTCATTTATTAAGACAATGCAAGTGTAGTTTCAATTATACGAATACGGCAAAGTCAGAATGGATGAGATTTTGGTGTCATATATCTATATTTGTCTTCCGGAAGAAGAGTATCATGAACAGAATAAGATGGTTGAATTGGAGGAGTGTTATAATAGGCTATGTGATGCCTAACAAAGTGGAAGGCAAGTCGTATTGAAATGGTACTATGAAGTAAACTGAGCATCTAAACCTTTAAACTTGTTCAGTACCATTGCAAATTTTTGGTTAATGAGTACTCAGGACCCTTATAAGCTCAATTAAAAATCCTACCAGCCAATGACTGACAAGGAATACTTTAAAATCCTCTCCGCATGTGTAACTTGGTTGGGTTTACACATGGGTTGAGGAGGCTCCTTTTCTCATCTTTTCCATAACCTTGTCTTTATCATTTTTTAAAATTATGAAGTATCAAAAAGGAATGAAATTGAACCCAAAGTTAAAGAGATAGATCCATCATAACAGAAAGCAATATCATCACAGAGGATCTCTCAAACATCATGCTTCCACAAAGTGAGATTAATAGTCTGCTTAACCGAACTTTTAGGAAGCCAAAGGCTCTTATTATTTTAGAAAGTGCCTATTTTAGAGTTAAACAGGCTTTATAGAATGAAAAAAGCAACTCTATGATTGATCTTGCATGTCTTAATGAATCTCTAGCTTCTTCCCAATCTTGTTTTCAGGATTTGTACTGGAAATGACAGTTGAATGCTGTTTATGAAGGTTGGATGAGTGATAGTCTAAGGGATTTTCTGAGATGAGCTATTTTCCTTGTTTACCATCTGTGGCCGGTCATGTTGTTTCCCTAGAGTGGCTTACCCAACTTATTTTTGTTCTCGATCTGTTTTAGCTAGACTGTTGTATGTGATTGAGTTACTAAGCGTACTTGTTTGGTCAAAGTTCTTTATTAAATTTATGCACTGATCTCCTAATAACACGGAATTTGTTTCACTTCTATCTATATATCAGGATTCTGGCTACCCTTGTTTCAAGGGTGGTCCCCGAACAATTCAGAACCTAAGAAAGAGATTTCATCTTAGTTTAACAGAAGAGGTTTGTTACTGGTCCTGAACTTCGTTAATTCTTCATCTTATCATCTACGTGGTCATGATGCCCTGTTTGTCTTTGCCAGCAATGTGTTTCCTTGGTACTTTCTTTGATCAGCAGTAGCTTGGATGCATGGCGTACTCGACAATATGATTATTATCAGAGGGTCTTAAATGGGATATTATGAGGTCAATTTGAGTTATCCACATTGAAAGGTGACTATGTGGGTGAAGAGAGTTGATAACTAACTTGTTTGCTGAGAGGGGCATGGCTGGGGAAGAGCAATTCACTTTATGGACGTGTTCCTCTGATTCAGTTGAGGTTAAAGGATTGCTGTCCTTGCAGTTTGCTTCTTTTTCTGAGGAATTTGTAAATGTACCTGCGAATGTTGTATTAAAATGTACCAGGTACAAGCTCTCTTCAAGAAGAGCTTTAATTTCTAGTTTCACTCAATTTTCAAGATTATTGACAAAGGCAGGGGTTGTCTCGAGATTCAGTGAAGAGATTTTGTCGAGTATACCCACCCGTGGGTACATACTGTACAGAGCTGTGTGTAAGAGATGCAGCGGTGGTGGATAGCTGATGTTCAACGCGAGAGACAGCTGTTGGGACTGTTTGAATTGAATCATGAGTTTGCTAATAGCTTCTGGTGCAACATGGACATTTGGGTTGTACAATAGCTTCTTTGCTTTGATTTTGTTTTTCATTCTTCTTCATTTTCCCTTTTATTGTGTCAAAAGCCATTTACTTAGATAGCAGTAGGAAAATTGCAGCCTGCTATTTCTTGATTTTCAAGTCTTTGATTCTTTGTGTTTACCAGGAGATATCTGAAACAGCAGAGTTGTAATGTATAATATTTTTTGTCGACCACAGCTCTTCATAGTGCATGCTTTGATTGACTAATGCTCATGATATGATATATTATTGTTTCAAACATCTTATTTAACAGGATATTAAACTCTCAAATAATAATTGAGTAAACTATTTGGAGTTCTAATTGAGCTGATGGTTTATGGAAAACAACTTTTTTATCCCTCAAAAATGTAGGGATAAGCTCTTCCTGTATCTGAATCTTTTTTCAGATTTTACTTACAGTATTACGCTGAGTATGTTGTGATTGTTTGTTTTACTATTAGAGTAAATAGAATATTAATTTTATCAAATAGTGATGGTGTGTATTGTTAAAGTATTTTTCATTTCAATTTGAATGATAAATATTTTGTTTCATTTTATGTTGGCATTTGAATTTTGTTGTACTAAAAATAAAAAAGAATGAAGGGCTAATTTTTGCTTTTGAACTATTTGAAATGGAATGACTCTTGTTATACTAGTCTGGTTGTTTTCCGGCGCGTGATTAAAACGAGAAAAATTAAACTTAATTATGAAATTATAAAAAAAAATTACTATAAAAGTAATTTTGATAATTATTTATTTATAAAGGTTCTATATATATTCTATCACTAATTAGAATCATGGTAAATTATTCAGAAATCTATCAAATAAGGAAGATTTAGGAATCTTTCCACCACTAGATAGTCTTTATTTTATCACTTCTTTCCATATATTTTAAAAGTCAATATTATTAATATAATTAAATAATATTTTAAAAGTCAATATTATTAATATAATTAAATAATAATTTAAAGAAAAATTGAAAAGACAATTTTATCTAAAGCAAAGTCTTTTCACGAAGGAAAATAGTTCAAACAACATTTCCAAGGGCTTTCACGCTTTTAATATAATATATAGATATTTCAATTTTGGTGCAAAAATGTTTTTACAGTTAAAAATATATCTTATCATGTTTAAATAATTACAAAAATTATTGTGCTCTTGTACCTATTTAATGATATGATAAATCTTTGAGAATACTTTAAGAATCAATTTATTTTGCGTAGATTAACTGTAAATTCATATACAATTGATGACAATAATTTTTATTTATATAATTGTGGATTGGTGACATAATGAGAGATGATGTAACAAAACTATGTCACTACTTATATGTCTTTTGACCAGGTCACTTAAGTGTATGACAAAAATAAAAAAAATACTACTAAAAATCTAGTTAAAGTTAAATACTAACAAAAATTATTCATTTACAAGGTAATTCCACGAGTGAATCTAAAAATAGAATTGAATTTATCTTTACAAATAAAAAAATATATTTTTAATAGATTAGTTACGGTAAAAAATATTTATGATTTAGAAGTTGTTCGGTGTAAGGTATAATAATTCAGGATAAAATGTAGAATTATTTATTTGATGTTTGATTTGAGGTATTGGGTAACCTTTGGATTATTTATCTCATTATTTTTTATACTTTAATGAAGGAATTTGTTATCTCATATACATGATGGAATAACTTATCTCGAGATAATTAATTCCGATATGATTAATCTCATGTTGTTCCCAATTAAATGACTCATTAGTTTCGAATTCATTCTTATTTTTATCCATAATTATTTGCCTAAAAAATTATAGTTTATTTGTTACTCTTTAAGCAAACAAGCAGGTCAAGTAGAATATGAGTCAGTTGATATGGAGTTAAGTAAAAATGGATAATATATCCAACTCCACTCATATTTAAATTGGTAAAAATGAGTTATCCAATGAATAATATGGATACTCATATTATAACAGACATCATATTAAAAGTTTCAAAAGTAAATCTTTTGACCCATGTACCCTAACTCCCATTAAATTTTCTTTTTTTAAAAATAAAATTATCACCCTGCCCTTGATCAGGCCCCCAAACCTCTCCATCCTATCCCTCTCGCTACCCCGACCCCCTAAAATTAAATTAGTTTTTACGAACAGATACCCATATAACTTATTTATTTTTCCGTCCCTACTTATTACGAGAGTCAAATTTATACCGAACAAGTAAAAATGAACGGGTCCAAGAATATTAAACATTAAATGTTACAAGGGACCAAAAATTATAGAAATATTAATATTGATTAAGTTTATTGTTTTTCCCAAAATGCCCTCATAGAGTATGAATGCAATCAACCAATCAAAAGCTGTAGATTACCAAAGAAGACTCTGCGCTTAAAACCCTCTGCCTATATAAACCCTACTAACACTACACTTTTGATCTATTTTCCCCCTTTAGCTTTCCTCCGCCTTCACCTTCTCTTCCCCCACCCTATCTTTTCGCCTTTTCCGGTTCGGTTCCCTCTCTGGGTAAGCTACCTTTCGACTGATCTTGATTTGATTATGTTCTTTTTCGATGATTATGTAGTCAAAGTTTGTTTTTTTTTCGTTTAGTTGTGTTTATTTTCGAATTTTGTGTGTGGGGTTTAAGGGTTTGATTGATTACTGCTTTGCAATTCCTTGTTGTGTTTGCCCATTTCTGTGTTTTTGTTGTTACATTTGAACTGGGTTTTTTTGCGTTATTGTTGAAGTCTGTATTTAGGGTATTTTGACTCTACTGGTTGATCTCTGTGATTGTGATTTAGTAAATTGATTCTGTTCTCCTTTGATGGTTATTGAGTTAAAGTTTATTTTTTTCCCTTTTATTGTGTTTTTTTCCTCGAAATTTGTATTGATTTACATTGAACTGATAGATTGTTCTTACCTTTTATTGATGTATATGGGGTTTTTGATCCTACTGGTGGATTACCACTGTGATTGTAATTTAGTCTATTGATTCTCTTCTCCTTTAATGGTTATTTTAGTTAAATTTTCTTCATTTTTAAGAATTTTGTATTGATTTACATTGAATTGAAAATCGATCCCTGGTGCAATTTCTTCACAACTAAAATGGGCTGCAAGTCACCACTTATTGTCCTTATTTAGGTCTGAGCTCCAACCCTTGATTGCTTTAGTGTACATCTCTAGCCTCATGCATCTTTATAGAATCTTCATTGGGACTTTTGTCATAAGTTTTTTCTAGATTGATGAATACTTATGGGTGAGCTTTTCTTTCTTCCTTGATACTACTCCATCAATTTCTTCACAAGATGAATGACTTTTATAATTGAACATCCTGACATGAATTCAAACTTTTCTCAAAAATATCCACAGTGCTCCTTACTTTATTCAAATTTCATAAATTTTTTCCAGAAAGAGTACATCAAACATTAACTTTGTTCCAAATATTCTTGTTCTTTTGTACTTTTGTTGCTTTATTTATTATCAAGGTCTGTTATAGGATTTTTGATGCTACTGGTGGTTGATCACTACATCAAACATGTAGCGGAGCTTCTTTTGAATTGGTATTACTAGATCTTGATACCTGAGGCTGATGATCTCATGAATAACAGGTTTTTGAATTGTGCACCAGATGTCTGTTGGCTCTAGCAAGAAGCATCAGTTTTTTGTTTGGAGTGCATTCCTTTTCATGAATCGCAGAAGGTTGTGGTGCTCAGGGAAGATATTGTTTCGGCATTGGACTTGACAGCAGTTGAGACTTTTTTTCCAATTTTTTGGGTGGTGGGTGGGAGGCTCTGGTGTTATGTGCAGATTGCTCATTTAGTCTAGATTTTGTCAGCTCATCCTTTTGGACTGCTTTGCATATAGTTTTTTTTTTCTTTTTTTTTTGGGTCATTGCAATGGCAAGGCTTGCGCCTGGATTTCGTTTTCACCCTACTGATGTTGAGCTGATTATGTACTATCTCAAACGAAAGATCATGGGGAAAAAGCTTCTTTTTGAAGGCATAACCGAACTCAACATCTACAAGTTCTCCCCGTGGGACCTTCCAGGTATCAGTCTATAGATTAAATGAGGAAGTTTGTTAAGAAATTTCATTTTGCTAAGCTTGGTTTTCCTAACAATATAGGAACCCCTTACTTCTGACACACATTTCCTTCAAAGTTCTATACACAGTTGTTTGTGGTATAAAGTGTACATCCCCTTAAGGCTTACTCTTTCTTCTTTCCTTTATCTATGGAAAAGCAACAATTTTACTTGAAAAGGTCCTAGAGGAATCTATACGTGATGTGACACACATTCTGCCGATATTCTCCTCCTGAAAATCGTGTACTTAATATGCCAAGTTGTTTGTGCTGTACTTCTTAAAAAATGCTTTGAGAGAGAAATAACCATCAGTTTTTGTGAATGAATTTTCTACTTATGTCTATGGTTTACGCCGTTCTGGATTTCTAAAATTGACATTTGAAATTCTTAGTTATTAAATTGTATCTTTTTCTTTATTTAACCTATAACTTGTAAATTCTTTCAGTAGAACACTCTAGCATTTAACAGTACCTTCTTAGGGGGCTGAAGTGAAGTATCTTCTGTTTCAAGTTTGTCTGTTTCAAGTTTGGTCTTGGGGGGGGGGGGGGGGGGGGGGGGGTTGTTTCTACTTGTTTTTATTCAACTTCTTGTAATGTTTTAATTTCTTCTGCCAGACAAATGTTGCTACAAAAGTAAAGATCTAGAGTGGTACTTCTTTTGCCCAAGGGAGAGAAAGTATGCAAGTGGAGCCAGAATGAATCGTGCTACTGAAACTGGATACTGGAAAACTACTGGGAAAGATAGATTTATTACTTATGATGAAAGGATTGTTGGATCAGTTAAAACACTTGTTTTTCACCTAGGTCATCCCCCGCGAGGGCAGAGAACTGATTGGGTAATTCATGAATACAAGTTTGAAGATAAAGAATCAATTGATGCAGGATTTGCTCAGGTACTTCCATCTTATCTTGGCTAAATTACTACCTAATTCTTTTATCAGTTTTATGTTCGTTCTTTTGTAATAGTAGCTACACATAGCCAATGATTTGGGAGTTTCTTTCTCCCCTGTTTTCTGTTTGCATTTGGTTTATGTAATGGGATCTAGTTCTCATCCGTGAGAACCTGATTTGAAATTTATGGACCATCATATTCCATGTGTGAATCATCTTGAGTAGAATATCATGTTTATGTGTTGTGCTTTCTCATTCTTGGAATTAATATTCTGGGGGTAATATAACCTTTTTTTTTTAATTAGTACTGTTGTATTCTTCAGCATTGCTGGCCACCTCCCAAAGAATTACATGTAGAAAGGTTAGTCTCTAAGCTTTACAGAGCACCTAAGAAATGTACCAGCTCATCGACTTCCTCTATACAATCCTTTGCACCACGAGAATTACAATCCATTGCATGTCATGTATGGACTCGATCTTGTCTTCAAAACATCTCCGATTTTTTTCTTTCCATGCTGTCCACTATATACATGAAGGAATGATCTTCCATCATTTTTTCTGGCTCTAGCTACTCCCTTTTTTCATCCAGCAACTCATCGAGTCAGCAGTATGCTCAGGCATTGGTCTCAGTCTTTGTGAGGGTCAAGGAACAGGTTCCACAGTTTTGGGGAGCTTTAGCTTCTTAAAGATTCCATCTATTTCTCATTGATCCTTTACTTGGTGATCATGACATGCAATGTCTATGGCAGTATGCTTGCAGGATTGATTTGGATTAGAAAAAGCAATGAGTTGGTAGGGTAGGTTCTTAGTGCATATTGCTCTTTTGTTTGTAGATTGCCCCACGTCAACCTATGTTAAGAAAGACTGATAATTGCACCCAATGGTGTGACCTAGTGGTCAATGAAGTCTGTGGAGAAACTTGCTTTCTCGGTATTTAAATCCAATGGAGACAAAATACCAGATGATTTTTCCTATCTGACTATTTCTTGGTGGGCACTTGTGCTGGTGTGAACTTGGTGGAATAGTAGAGGTGCACCTAAGTAGGACCAAAAACAACCTTCCTAAAAATAAGACATTGATATTTCTTGTTCCTTAAATACTATGGTGTAATTATTCGCCAATCTTAGTTGTGTTGTCCTATCATTCATCAAATACTTGTTTTGTAGGATTCACATGTGCTTTGTAAAGTATTCCAGAAGAGTGGACCAGGTCCAAAAAATGGTGCACAATATGGAGCACCTTTTAAGGAGGAAGATTGGGAAGATAATGAGCTTCCTGCTGATCCTTGTACATCAGATGTTTTTCCAGCTCCACCTGAAGGGCCTGATAATCGGAGCCACTCAAACGTAACCAGAGTGGTTGACCCAGGAAGCACATCTGACTGGCCTTCAAGTGAACAGAGTCTATCTCTTATTCAGCCTTCTATACAAAAAATGCCTTTGGATGAGCCAGATGGTGAGGAGTTACCTGGTCAACCAAATCCATCTAATGATTCTTCTATGAATTGGATGCTTTCAAATCAGCTAGCTGATGAGAGAGTGCCTGGTAAATCAAAATCGTCCAATATTTTTTCTGCTCTGCCTACTTTGCCTGTGAAACAGAGTTGTTCAGTTGTTAACAGCATGGTCAACCCTGGTTCAGGTCCATCTAATGCTCAGATGCGTACTAATGAGGTGGCTCCTGATGAGCAAGATGATGAGATCATTCGTCTATTAGCCCAATTCACAGAAGATACTACTTTGCTTTCTGGTGGCAATGAGACTAACCAGGTGAGTATGCTGTAGTGTTTATAAATATATTGAGATAAGCTTTGACATTCAAGTGCGTGCTTGTCATAGAAATTTCATTTTAGTTGGCGTTCAACTCCTTGAAAAAGTGAAATTTTCATGGTCAAACACCTCTTAATGTTTTGCTAATGCCTTCCTTGTCTATTCAACTTTTTGCATTAGTTTCTTCCTCTGTTTTGCTTAAACCAGAGCTTGACTAAATACAGTGGACCATTCTTGGTTTGGCTGCTTTTTAAGTTAAATGACAAGAGGTGAAGGGTTTTTAACAAGGTTGTGCAGATAGGCAAAACTCATCCATTATATCTCTTGATCAGAGTATCTTCAGGGAAAAGAGAATTGTGTTAATTATGCACCTATAGAGCTCAGGAACTATAGTTTTAGTATTGCCTGTTTTATTTCAGTTGCGTGCTTATAGCAAATTGTATGACATTTATTGCATATTTAGAACTTGTTTAATTATATTGTTATTGATTAACATTCCTCCTTTGGCAGAAGCTAGAGAACTTTAACCAAGATGTAAATGCTCCACCTGCTGCTTTTACTGATGGGAACGATATATTTGATGGCCTTGGAGACATCGGATCCTGGGCAGGAGTAGGTCAACCGGGACCTGATCTCTCTGCAAGCGGTGGATCTAATTATAGTCTTAACCCCATGATCCCGCCACAAGACCCTCCACAAGACGCTGCCTATATGGAGCTCAGTGATCTTGACATCCCTTTAAATCACTCTGCTGAAACCATTGGAACTGGACAACTAGTGCCAGGTGATTTCTGTATGCCATATAACTCCAACAATGGCATGCAGCAGCTCTGTTTTGGAAGCAATTCCTTGGGCATAGTTCAAGATGTCGGCGAACACCAACTCCCTTTGCTTCCTGCGCATTATACGCCACAAATGAATCATTCTGACATGGTGAAACCTTGTTCTCCTTTTTTGTGTTGATGGAAGTTTCTTTCCTTTGGTTCCCATCTGTACTAACTGCTATTGTCAACTGCAGGTTTACAATTTTCAGGATAACGCAAGTCAGGGTTGTAATGCTGCGAGTTGCTTCAGTGTTGGCTCTTATAAGCAACTAGAGGAGAGTAGACTCGATACCCAAAACCTGGAAAGAGGTAGATCTCATTTTTCTGATGACAATTCTGCTTGGTGGTACAAGCATTCATGTTAGATCTGTTTGTCTACACAAATGCAACCGTGGACAACAAAAATGAGATATAGGATATAAATATTGTGACTGGTCGTCAGATCATGTAATCTTATATATCTATGTGGCCTGTCGTGGCTGTTAGAGTGTAGGGAAAAGATTCCTTTTCTCTGTATTTTCTATTTTAGGTGATTTGATCTTCTTACAATGTAGACACTGTGCAGCATCTATGACGAGGTTACATAAACCTCTAATTATTGGTCAGTGGGGCTGCAGGTACTCGCTGCAGTCTTTGGTGTGTTGTCGATTGTTTTACATGGTATCTCATTTTCTTGTTTGTTTTGTCAACTTGTCTTCAGGGGTGCAGCAACAAAAGTTTTATTTGAGCATATTTGCTCTTTGTGATGGTTCCTTCATACTTGTCAAGGCTGAGGTGACTCTTGGGGTTGATGGATGCACTGACGACGCCTTGTCAGTTGTACGGGGAGAGCAAAGAACGTTATATTCGAGCATATTTGCTCTATGTGGTGGCTCCTTCATACTTGTCAAGGCTGAGGTGACCCTTGGGGTTGATGGATGCACTTACGACGCCTTGTCAGTTGTACTGGGAGAGCAAAGAAAGTTTTATTCGAGCATACTTGCTCTTTATGGTGCCTACTTCATACTTGTCAAGGCTGAGGTGACTCTTGGGGTTTGTGGATGCACTAACGAAGCCTTGTCAGTTATACTGGGAAATCCTTCTTTCACTTTTACCTGTGTGTCGAATGTTAATAATGTAGATTTTTCTAAGGGAATGCATGAGGCCTTCTCTTTTTGGTGTAGTTTGACTTTCATTTGCTTTTCTTTTTTGGAGATGTTATGGTTCAATTCATTATGGGAGTTGTATCAATTTATTGTTTTCAAGATAAACCAACTTCCATTTAATTCAAGGGGGACATCCTTTCATCTTCATTTTCATCTCAGCTATAAAGCTAACTATGCAGTGCTCTCAGTTTGGGTAGCACCTGTCTCAAATGGTCGAAAATGCATTATAGTCCTGATGTCTAATCCAATTTTCCGCTCGGGCGTTCAGGTAAGTTCTTTTTTGCCAAAACGTTGTTGAACTTCATTCATCAACAGCAGCTCTATCCTTGAACTTCATTTCTGGTGTTCATGATATATCTCTATTGGCCGTGCATGATTTTAATCTTTTATAAGAAAGAATATGAAGGTACAAATTCTCCATCTTTTGTATGGAGTTTTGTTTGATTCTGGTAGACTTGACTTTTACCCCACATTCTGGTGGTTGTACATCATATGGTTGTAAAATCTTGTGATAAATTCAATCTAGATGACATGGACACATTCAGCATGTATGATGCTTAAGATTCCAAGGATTTGGGTAGCATTTTTCGTTGAGTTCTTGATAGCCCACTGCATGTGTTTGTCCCAGGTTGTGTTTGATGTGTTCAGTTGTCTTTGTAAGCCTGGTAGTATTTGGTTCCGTTGGCCTGTAGCAGATGCACATTCCACAAATAAATGCCCTTTGACATGAGCTACATCTACAATGTTGTCACATTGTGAAACTTTCCTCCAGCTAAGAAAATCAAAGAGTAATCCTAAGTAGTTTTGTCTTGTCATACTTCTCAGCTCTGGTAGTGATATATTTTTTCTGCTCCAAAACAATTTCACTTCTAAGTGTTCCCCTAATCCTCCAATAGGCCTGGGATGGAACCAAGTCTTTTCAAATTGTTGTCCACCTGAACCATAATTTATTCACTGTGTACTAGGTCCAATCATGTTGTACTTGCAACATTTTTTCCATCACTTTCTAGTTGATTAGGTTCAATCCCCGCTGTGGACTTGGGAGAACACATTATCCCAAGCCACTAAAGATTTCTGATATTGTTGACTTCAGGATATATATAGATTCTACAGAATGCATCTTTAGCATGTAATTGGGACCAACACTCCATAGCAATTGCAAATCGAAAGGACGATAATGGATCTCTCTGTTTTAGTTTCCTGGAAGCATCATAAAGCTCTAGACTCTAGAGTTTCCATCATTAGTCAGGATAGTGTAATTCATAGTGGTAACACATTTAAGCTCCCAAAGTAAGAACTTTTTCATAGGCTGGTATAATGTTATCTGGGTGAATTTTCCATCTCCAATACATTACCCATCTTGAGTCGAGGGTTTATTGAAAACTCTCTCTACTCTACAAGGTAGGGGAAGGTTTACGTTAGTGTATATTCCTCACCTTTCTAGACCACACTAGACTATATTAGAAATCTTGTGGTATTGTACATAGCCAATCATATATTTCCCTTTTTCACATCAGCATAGAGTGCCAACTTTTGACAGTGATATAGCGTGGGGGCCTTTCTGTTTATAGAAGGTGATGTTTTGAGCAAGTTCCCAACAAAACTTTATAAATATGATGCCTAGCTTAGGATAAGAGTCTCCGAGACAGAATCTCTCGAAAGAGAAAAAAACAGCTTGGCAAAACGCAAGAGAAATATTAGATATATAATTAAGTGGGTCTTGTATCTTAATAATGCATTTTAAAGTCTGTGTGGTGGATTGGACCGTTACAATAAAATTGTACAATCTCTTCTCACTTCTCTTCGGAGTCACCTAGTCGCATTCATTTTAACTCTTGATTTGTATTCCACTAAACGAGGGTGTATTGAAAATAACTGATCTATCTCATATAGATAGATATTAGGTTAGCATCAGTTTCATCTTCCCCAGGCACTAGTGGAATCACATTGGGTAATCACTAAAGGAATTCTTACATTCCAATTAGATGGTCTCAATTGAAATCTTGACACATAATAGGTTTATCTCGAAAATTATTTTCAAAAAATGTTTTAATTAGTAAGTTAATAAATGGATTGAGTTAATTAGTAAGTTTTAATTGGAAAAATGCCAAAATGAATTGAATTAATAAATGAGCAGGTTATTTACTTGTTTAAATATTATGTGCACTGAAATGGGATAAAAATCAAGCATTAACTCAATCAACCAAATTTCTTCTAACTTCTAAGTTCTATCTATTTTCTTATAATTTGCTCAACTACCTTATAAAAATTTCTTATTTTACGATGATGTACAACGTAAAATTAGAAAAATGGTTTTCAAAAATATTATATTTTGATAATAAAATTTCTCATGAATCAATTTGAACTTGCATATCAATCTAATTTTTAGATGAGCTCAATTAAGCAAGTCAAAATAAATTGTACATTTATTACTTCATCTAAAGGTAAATGGTCGAATGAGTTATAATTTTCCACTATATATGCATATTAAAGAAAAAAATTATTCGGTATAACGACTCATATTGATCATAACTTTTTTTTTTTTTTTACCTTTTTTCAGAGATTTAATAGAACACATTCAAAGATAAAATCTTAGAATTCAAAATTTTCCAAAATTTGATTAGTCGAGTTAAAATAGGTTGAGTGTTTATTAACTCATCTAAACCTAAATGGGTTGAACGGTCATAATTTCATGTGCTGATTTGATCACCTTCTATATATGTATTAAATAAAAATTATTAAATATATAATAATAATTATTATTATTATTAACTCAACCCGTCCAATCACCACCTCTAAATTTTACAATAAATGATGACTAAATGTACACCTTTATCCATCAAATATAAAACACATAAAATAAAAATATCATAAGTTTTAGCACCAAACATGTCAGATTTGAAAAATCATACGTCTTCTTTATAATATAAAGACCAATTATTTTTTTGTTATAATATAAAGTCCAATTTTGAACAAAAATCCAATTATTGTTTGTCAATGTCACATCGGATCGGGTCAAACTAAAATTCTACCAAACAAGACCTACAAATTTTCTTCTCATGCCACCAACTTAACCGACATTCTCATTTTATTAATATTTTTAAGGAGTCATTTGATACGTAGAAGGATGTACATAAAAATATTTAATTTAATATTTCTTATTTTGTAGTAAGATAATTTTAAAAATTAACTAATGGATCTAATCGAACATCGAATAAAGTTAATTTTTAATTTTATTGTGAAATTTAGTATTCTTTTCTCATAAAATTAAATCTATCTTCAAAATATTAAATTTTAAATTAAAATAAATTAAATAGACACAGAAAAGACATGTTGAAATATATAGGTCTTTCTAATATAGAAATAAGAAATTTAAATTTATATAAATTTATCTATAGGTGACAAGATGAGAATTTATCTATTGGCGATAAGACGAGGGAAGCGAGATTGCGATGGTTTGGACATATGCAGAGGAAAAGTATTGATGCCCCTATTAGGAGGTGTGAGAGGTTAGATTTTAGGGTTACACGGAGGGGTAGAGGCAGACCGAAGAAGTATTGGGGGGAGCTGATTAGACAAGATATGGTGAAACTTCATCTCACCGAAGACATGAACCTTAGATAGAAATGAGTGAAAATCGCGTGTTAGGGAAAAAGGCTAATTGGCTAGTAGGTGTAGATTGATATATGACCTTGTAATATAGTAGGTTCGTAGGAGTAATCTTTATATCCTATGTTGTCATTACCTTTTTTATATTTGTTCATTACTTTATCTTATTTACATACTATGATTTACTTTTCATTATTAGTCATTTTCCTTTTTTCTTTTCTTTTCCCTTCTTTTTCATATCTAGTATCTTCTGCTTATGAAGCTTGATTTTTGAGACAGAAATTTTTCGACAATAGTCTTTCCATCTCTATGACATAGTGATAAGCTCAACTAGCTCAGACAACAAATTTCTCACGGACGAAGACTTCAAAAATTGATATCAACCAATGAAATTCAAACAACCTTCCAAATACTTATAAATATATATAAGTAAAATTGCTAAAAAAAAATTGTTAAGGGTATTTAAACATTAAATATATCTCTAAAAAATTATTTTTAACTTATATATGCAATAATAATATTTATATATGTAAACATAGTATTTTTTAACGAATAATATATATATTTTATTTAAAAATACTAACCTCTTATTAATAGTCCTATATGATATCGATAATGATTTCAGATATTTTTTTTGAATTTATCTTATCTAATTACTTGTGACACCCTTGTAAGCAGCCTCACATGATAATATTAATCTCGATTTAAATCTGCCTAACCTAATTGCACGTGACTAATCAATCAACCTTATACATTAAATCAATCAACCTTATACAAATATATTATTTTCTAAAAACATAAAAGTCAATTTTAAACACTACAACAAAAATTTATTACACATCTTCCACGTGTCCAATGTTAAATCCTGTCCGTCCATGTTGTCCAATTAACATTAAACAATCGTGTAATTATATTATTGGTTAATCTAAATTGCAATGAACACGTAAGCACTTGTTATATTTCTACTTTTAGAAAAAAAAAACAATTAGATTTATTTATGGAACTTTCTATAACTGAATTTTATGATTAGGTAAATTTTAAATTAATATAGTAATGAACACGTATCCTATATTAGCCGTCATTAATTTCCACGTATCCTAAAATGTGGAAGATTTATTTTGACACGTTGCACTTTGTGGTGTTCCAATTTATTCAAGCCTCACATTTTTTTTTTATAAAATAAAAAAATATGTATCATTTATTTATTTTTTATTATGTTAAAAAAATTACATGTGACACCCTTTAAGTTTGTAGAACTTCAAATTTTACCTTCTTGTTTGAGAAATTATGCTAATGTCCAGTGGCGGAGCTAGATAGATATCCTTTTGTTGGAAAATTATCCTTTTAGCTAGGTAAAAGTAATTCATTGTGTATAGATATTATATATTGATAAGTCCTGAATTCTATACGATTTTACTTCTTTAAATTTTGATACTCCTTAGTCGAAATTTTAGCTCTGTCACTGTTAACGTTCTTTGTTTTTCGTACTATGTGTTGATGTGCACCATATTGAGGTGGGTTTAACCTAAAAAGATTTTATTTTTCAAATTTATATGATGGTATTTAATTAAATATGAAAAAAATAATATATAGAGAGATTTGTGCGGCTATAATTATGGTATTAAAAGTAGAATTAGAATTTAAATTGAAGCAAAGTCATTTAGAATTTGTGTCAAAATATATTAATTAGATTGTCTGATGTGCATGTAATTATATAAGGTTCAAGTTAACATTCTAAGCTAACTATCTTCTTTCAGTCTACATTCGTGTCAAGTTAGTCAGAAAAATAAATTGAAATGAAAGAAGTATATGTAAATACTCTTATGATAATTTTTTTAACTTATTTATCAAAAATATTACAATAAGTAAGAAAATCGTATAAACTTTTTTATAATTCGTTTCTCTTCATACCAAATACCTCGGGAGAACCAACATATAACTATGCATTTGCTATGAACATATAAGAGGTCTCCATATTCAATATGCTTTCAAAAAAAAAAAAAGGTAGACAGTATTAACAAGCCAAAAGAAAATGCATACGACTAGGTTGTTGGAGCCACGATGTCTAAAGTATGATACTTGACCATACTTTACATAGTCTACAAAGCCTATAGATAAGGAACAGTATCTAAATAGATCGGGACAGACCCCACCTCATCACCAACTATACAATACAAAAATATAAGCTCTAGACACACAAAAATCCGAAGCAACCTGGAGCTCAGTAACAGCAACTGGATGTCCTGTACTCCTACTGGGGAGATCTACTAGCTCCTGTACCTGCAGCATGAAATGCAAGTCCCCCGTAATGGACGTCAGTACGAGATAATGTACTGAATATGTAAGACTAGAAATACTGTATATGAAATAAGAACTTAAATAAAATTATAAACTAGTGTGTACGGATAAGAGACCACCTTTAGTCATACTGTGAAAATACCAGAGGTGGAGCCACTCTTTAGCTAGGGGTTTCAACCTCCTACGTCAAAACATTATACTAATTATACATGATCAAAATTATTTTTTATCTATATATACTAGATATCAAACCCCCTTCAATCAATTTATATACTTACTTTTTCAAATTTTAAATCCACTCGATTAAAATCCTGACTCCGGCCCTGCCAAATATTATTTCCGAAGAAAAAAAATACCGGAAGTTGTTGTAATATAAGATTCTATAGGGGAAAATATGTAATAATAACAAACTAAAACCCCCATAAATATAAAAACATCATTTTCTATAGATTATACGAATCAATGTATTTTCTTTTTCCTAACTAATTATTCCACCGACCCCCACCCCCCCACCCCCCACCCCCCCTTTGGCGGCTTGTTTGGGAACTTACTACTACTATATAAAGGTGCCTAATATAAATCATGAAAAAGATATCACATTATTATCATATCTTTTTTCTGAAAAAAAAAAAAAACTTTGGAATATTTTCTTGTGGACAAGCTATATTTAACCATAATATATATATATGTATGTTCTATTTATTTTATTTAACAAGAAGTGAAATATAGCAAAAAGAAAATGGGAGGATCATCAATGGTTCCATTAAACAGGACATCATCAATTGAGAATGAACCAAGAACTCTCAATCTCAAACAAATTCAATTTGCTAGAGTAAGATCTCTTCCCTTCTTAATTCTTTTTGTTTTTCTAGTAAGATTTTCGTTAACGATGTAGTAATATTTGATTCGTCCCAAATATAAGGATGTTTAACTGTTCATTTTTCGATGATCGAGTTATATAGTTTATAATGGGTTTTTATTTGTTTGCTTGTTTGGTTGATGGGATAAGAAGGTATAAAATTTATTTTTTCTTTTATATGGAAAAAATTATTTTTTTGGCTATTTTTGAAGATGTTCGATGGTTTTGATTGAATTGGTAAAAAAATATTAGGAAATTTTTAATTGAATTTATGTTTTATCACGTATTTTTTAGTAAGCTAGTTCATCTAAAAAAAATAAGTGAAAATTATATTTTATAGCATAAATTTTTCATTGATTCGCGGAAAAAATTATTGTTACTAATAGTAGGGAAAAAAGACGCTAGTAGGGGCAGAAATTTAATTTTATAATTTAATTTGTTATGATGGAATTAAATGATGAAAATAATTAAGTCTTAATTTCTCTCTTTTTGAATTACAGGATGCAGCACTTTATATAATTAATACAAGAGGTTTAGAAGAAGCTATGAGAATTTTCACTGAGGTAAAAACTTCTAATCAAGATCTAAACCTTTAATTACTACATCTACCTCGTGAATTTAGATTTTTTTTAAAATAATTAAATAAGATATAAATGAAGATAATTTAGTAAATTAAACATAATTGTACTTAATATTTTTTAAAATTGTAATTAAACGATGCTCAAAATGGGACACCGACGATAATATTTTATTGATGTATTATACTGTATATTAAAAAATATATAATGGTACATAAACCTAAATTTATTCATTTAAAAAAATAAAAATAATTATATATAATATTTGTGATAAGTTTGGTAATTGGTGTACGTGTACTATTTTTATTAATTATTTTAATTTAAAATAATTAGTGGTAGTGGATTGTACAAAGGGTCTTTATTTATTTATTTATTTACGTAAGTGTATAATTGCATGGCACAATTGGATTGCCTTGGGGTTATTAATTAGTTGTACTACCTACCTTTTGGTTTGTACCATTTATAATTAAATTTATTAAAATTGTGAACTCATATTCAAAAAAACATAATGATTTTTTTAAAAAAAAAATTAGAATTCATAAAATTTAAATTTTGATTATGTTGCGTTGGTTGGTTAATATGAAGTTGGTAAACAAGGTGGACTAGTGTTAATGTATGATTATTATTTTTATAAATAATTTTTATATTATAAGGTCATTTTTATTTAATTGTGTTTAATATTTTATTTTAATTTTGTGTTGTAACAGGGATTGGAACCAGTTTCTCATTGTGTACATGACAAAGAGGAATATGCTGAGGAATTAGAGAGTTTATCAAATCCTTTAAGAATTAATTCAGAAATTAGAGATATTGCTACTGCTCCTTTTTAGTTTTTTTTTTTAAAAATCGTTCGATACATGAAGTATTTTGTATCTTTCGAAAGAGCTGAAGAAGTATTTTCTATCTTTCGAAAGAGTTGAATCTCAAAAGGTGCGATGAAGACAGTGTATTTGAGATGGAGCACTCAAAAATAATTTTACTGTTATTTTTGAGGCTTTTGTTTTACCCCTTCTCAGTGTATATAAATTAATTTAGTTTTAGAATTGTATGTATAAAAAAGGATGACTGGTTTTTTCTTCTAGAGGCTTCTGGAGTTTTTTCAGTCTTTTTTAATCTTTTTTATTAAGCATTAGTTGATTTTAATTATTTTTTTGTTCGTATGCTTCGAGTCTTCTTTCTCGAATCGTTATTTCAAACGAGTTGATTATTGGTATGCTTGCTTCGTCAGTAATTTCATCAGTAATGATAAATGATCAATAAGTGAAGCAAAATTTTTTTGCATAAGGTATTAATAATTCGCTTTTCTAATGTCATAATTTTGTCTCTTACCATAATGATGAAGTCGAAATCTAACAGAAAAGGTAAACAGAAGTCTCATCGAGGATTGGAGGCTATGGGCGCTTTCTAAAGTTATATTAAATGTTGAGTTATTCATAATATAACGTTGCAGATCGTTAAGTGTATAAATTATGCAATGATGAAATTTTTAAATATGAGGATTTATATGATAGTAAAATTATTTAATGAATATATTTATGTGATTTTGAACTTGTAGCATTCTTAGTTGTGTTTGAAGAGATTGAAAATAAAATTATATAAGATATGATATTAAATATATAGTATATGATTTAAACTGACTTGAGATTGCGTAACAAGTCTGATTTTTGACATGTTGGAGGAAGATATACATGAAAACATAATTAATTTATAAGAAATAAATAATTGTAACATAACAAATAAAATATACAAGAAATTAAAATAATATTTCATGAACATATAAATTTTTTATAAGGAGAAACAAATCCCAGAAAACCTCCAGATCAGTATATCAGCAGTGAACAAGATTAGGTAGACGAAGAACACAAGCAAACTCGAAATTCTATCTGTTTTGCTGGTTGAATCTGAGAAATCTACAAAACACTAGAGCCTCAAATGGTTGTGGAAGCACAAAAGAAGAGACCTCTTCTTTCTACGCCTTTGGCGATGACAGATCCTTCAGTTAGTTTCTGTTAATGAAAAGCCTCTCTTTCTTGCAAGATCATCAATGGAACTGTTCTCTGCTCCACCAGAGTCTAATTACAACCCTCCATTGAACGAGACCTTTATGTCATGCTCGAGGAAAGCTGCTTCGATGAAAGAAGAAATGATTCATTTCTTCACTCTTCTTTCCCTCAAGAGTTCCTCTATTCAATCCTTTTCCTTCTTGTTGTTGCTGGATATCTTGTCCGTACACATCTTTTCTTTGTTTTCCGGGCCTCTAGTGAGTTACAGTCGGAGTCCGAGCTATTATTGTCTAGCTCCCTAACCTAAAGAGGCACCGGATTTGGACGGCAGGGAACCGTAGCATGGGGGACTTCTAATCCTTTTGCCGCCGGAAGGCTGGCTAATTGCACGCAGCAGGCTGGAATACCCCTGGTTCTGGAAGGCACATGAGTCTGAACGCTATGTTGAATGTGCAACAGAGACTACACTATGTACCTGTGCAGGTGAGGCGTCGGTTGGCGTAGCAGTGAAGTCAAGAGATTCTGGAATCAGAGCAACATGGCAATGCCGACTATTTTGCTTGAAGTGATTATACAATTGATGCATCATGTGTTAGGAGCCTGTAAAAGTGACATCCTCCCATGGTGTCAGGACAAATATTGAAACTTACTCAGCTTATACATAGAAGATTACTCAAATGTAATGAAAAAGACCACAAGAGCAGCAAGATCGGATGGTTAGTCAATGGAAAAACAAGAATATGCAAAAATGAGGAACTGAGGCCTACATACATCGGAAATGTATTACCTATAGCTGTGGAAGAACCGAGAAGCAAGTGTGAATGAACTGAAGCAGACATATCTAGCAGATGATGTGCATAACATACATAAAGCAGTCTCTTAGGTGACTAATACAGCACAATTCTTTGATTTAATTGAACGAGTTTATAGTACCATTTGATGCTCTCCACAAGATGGTCCTAGGCCAAGGTAGCCCTGCCTTATCTGCATGAACATTCTCTGTGGCTGAAGTAGGTTTTTGCTTTTCAAGTGCTGTTCCAGGCACAGGTAGTTGGTTAGAGCAACCAAAGTAGACTGCTCAGGGGCTAGGGCAATCTGGGACTTTTCTGCTATCCTGTGGCAGGAGAAGTTCAAGGCATTAGGATCAGACCATACAATGTTTTTCTAATCTATGCCTATCAACGACAGGATATCTACAGATTCAGGTAGTTGCTTGTCTAAATAAGAAAAGCTATTTAAAAAATAACTTCACTACAAGCAAAAGTATATCAGAAGCAGTACTTGAGGAATATACAAAACCTCTGGTGAAGAAGACTTGCTATTTTCCTTCTAATACCAATCAACAAGGATGTGAAGTCAACAACATTGATGAAAAATAATAATCAAGAGAAATTTGTGGGTTCCTAACATTTTTCAGTGAAATTTTGATTGCAAATCTCAATTGAGTTTCAACTAGCATTTTGCAAGACCTGGATTTACTTTCAAACCGTGAGATCATGGTTGCAGTACTAAATTTTCATTAGTCTACAAATCAAAATCAGATATCACTAGTCAAAATGGGAGACACAGAATGACCTTCCATTCAAAAACATAACTTCTATATCTATTTTTCCTGATAACTGGAAAATTCATTGATAATTCACCAGGATGGTATGATAAGTTTTTAGAGGTTTATTAATACTAGGACTCCCAAAAATCTAGCCAACCCTCCACAAGTTGATGTTTCCATTTTATACCAAAAAACAAAAGCACAAGAAAGCAAAGGGGATTCTTCTCTTTTTTTGGAAGAAATCCTTTGATTGTGTATTAAATAGATCCATTTTAAAAAATCATAAAGAGAACATATATTAACTCTCAACATCGGGCTCTTGATCCTTTGAAAGATTCTCCGCTTTCTTGCTTCATGAAACAAGACAACAAAAAGGAGCGGACTTCCATGTTGTTAATCTCTGCCTCGCTATTGTTTTCGCTACTGTTCTAGGAAGTGCCCATAAAATGCAGAATGTCACATGCATCAATATCCCATAGCTCTGATGCAAAATTGTCATGCAATAAAAGGTGGTACTCATCCTAGTTGTGCTTCTTTGCACATGCACCACCAACACAACAACAATGAATCTTCTCCTTCTTAAGTTTTCTGCTATCAAGATAGTTTCCCTTGCAACACCAAATGAAGACAGCTAACTTGTGTGGTGCTCTAGATGTCCAAAGAGATTTCTACATAAGATTCAGTCCCCCCAAACTGAGCAACCATCTACAATAGGACCAAAAAGTGTTCTGGAGTGAGGTCATTCCATATCATGTGATCTGCTCACCATTCAATGCACTGTGCAACTATATAATCTCTGAAAGAAAGATTCACTCCTTCGCATTTTCAATCTTCTTGTCGTCTTCTAAAATATGTCTTGCAATGTCTGTCTTCCATCTCACTTTAGAACCTCTACTTTTGTGATCTTTTTTTATTGTTGGACAGTCAAAAAAAATCTAGGGAACTCATCATTTAATGTGTTTTCTCCACAATATGAGTCTTCTATTAAGTCCGAGTTGAACTCTCAGAAACACTGTGATTGCTATGTGCTCATATCTATAAAACTTTTTCTTTTGACTTTAATTTAAGTTCGAGGAGCCTTTTATCAATTCTCATTAACCAACATTGATAGAACAAATCCAATTAAAAAAACTCAATATAGGCTTGCGGATAATCAGACTTGAAGGTGTAAATTCCAAGAATAGCTCTATTAAAGTTGTTCACCAAGAAAAAAATACCATGAATAGGATAGAAGTTTAATAGGTAACCACGTGATTTCTCTCTTTCTTTGGAGTACCTTATTTGCTCCCTCTTCTCATTTTCAGTATTTTTCTTTTTGATAACAAGGGGAACCCGCAGCCGCACCCAAACTGGGTAAACTCCGCTCCTATGTAATAGCTCGCAAACCACATAAGAGAGCTAACCTGCACTAGGCAAGCCCGGTACATTATTATTATTCTTTTACTATCTTACTCCTTGTCTTTATTACTATTTTTGGTTCTTTTGCTTTGGTTATCGTACCAATTTTGCAATCAATAATTTCCTTTTTAGTATTTTCATGATTTCATCATGACTTCTTTGATTCTTGTATTTTCCAAACTTGTTTTTCAAAACGCTTTTCTTGAGCATCTACCGGGAGCAATCTCACTACCTTACACAAGGTCTTGTAAGATTTGCATGTACTCTACCCTCCTAGAACCCACTCGTGGGAGCACACTGGGTATGTTCCATAATCTTCTCAAAAAAAAACATAACTAGATAAAGAACTACTTCTGAATAATCAAATGATATTAATTTCATTAAGGGTAGTGATACAGATAACTAAATAGAAAGAAAAAGATTAAAAAAAGCACATTCATATTTTGCCAAAATCAATCATTAAATCAACGATGAACAAATCCAAAATTAGTGGGGATGTTTCCTTTTAGACTACTTTTACTTTTACATTAGTGGTCAATTTTCTCCAATCACCCTCTTTTATCTGAACTAGGGACTAGCTATATACTTCTCTAAGATCAATAATCTAGTAAAACCAAGTGACCATGTAACAAACTGCTAAGCTGCACTCCTACAAAAACAGTGATGTCTATCAAACTTTAAAGGTTTCTCATTCTACGTCTTTGTTTTTTGATAGGTCATAATAGGTGTTTCTTTTCCTCTTAAAACTATGCATGCAACAGTTTTCAACTGCAAATGAAGAGAATTAATTTATGGTCTATTATCATTGATTAAGATCATCTAAATGACTAATTAGTCGTATCAAGAACAATCTCCAACTCATTTGGGACTGAAGTGCAGTTAATTGGTACATTAATTCAGAGATTGATCAAGATAATCTATATATCAAAATGGTCGACAAATATTGACATGGCTAGTAAAGGCACATATCTAGATGCTAAAGATCAAGGAGACTCATCCATTTTAGGCGCTTCTGATAAGAAATAAAGTGTGTCGAAAGCCTTTCCAAGAGTTACAAGGTTATATTGCGAGCAAGTACCAAAAATCTTCATGATGCAAGGAGCATTCAGGACTAAAGTAATCTCCAGTACTGGAACTGCTTGGACAAAATCTGCGCTCTGCAACTGAACAACAAACCCCGTAATCAAGGAAGTGTTTTCTTAATAACGAACTGAACTAAAAGTACATATATTAAAAGATTATAATGTGCAGTTGCAATAAGATACTGCCAAAATGCACAAGTAACTACTGTTCTAATACTCCCCTCAGTTTAAAAAAGAATAAACTACTTTCTTTTTTTGTTTGTTTCAAAAAGAATGATCCATTTCTTTTTTTAGCAACATTCTAGTTTCAGCTTTTCCATGTGGCAAGTTTAAGGCCATAAGATTAAAGGTCATTTGGTATATTTGACATAACTTTAATTTAAAACCACAAGTTTGAAAAGTCTTCTAATTTTTTTTAAACTCCGTGCAAAGTCAAACCAGGTCATTCTTTTTTAAACGGAGGGAGTACTAGTTAAACTCATGAAGTAAACAACCAATCTAGTCCTAAAGTTGTCTCCACCTAAATTAAAGTTATGTTCTTTTCATGGGATGTAATTAAAGGAAAATGTCAAGTGGCACAACTCATTTTGGTCAGTGGACGTTTGTGCAGTTCAATTTTCTTAAATGTGCTCCAAAGATGTATTCTTTTTTCCATCAGTGGTGCTTAAGAACTACTAAGTCCAAGTAATTTAACTAAAATTCAATATTTGAATAATAAAGGAGTTCTGCTGAAAAAAATTGTCATCGTTAAGGAATAATTCTGTAGCTTTCAAATTCTTTATACTTTATATGGAATCTGTAGCTCTCAATTTTAAATTTCTGATAACCGTGGTGTCAGGTTTAGCATGTGCGCTCTTCAACAAATTGTATATGGTATCTGCTACCTTGCTAATGCTACCTTCCACCAGCACAAGTAGCTTTCAAATTTTAAACCTCTTATGAATCTTAATGATCTTTTTTAACAAAACAATTATTGATATTGCACATAATCTATCAGAAATTTCCAGCCTAGCAGAAATTTGTCCAAGCGACAAATAGTTTTAAAATATTAAACATGGAATCTTCCTGTTTATTTAGCTTAATTCTTAATGGGTTAAACTGGCTCCATAAGCGAGGATGACCAGTTAGAAAGTCAGTTCAGTTAGAAAGAATTTTTTCTAGATCAGTAAGGAAATGAGCTAAATTAGGAAAAACTAGAAAATGTGAAAGAAATGAGCACAAAATTAAGGAGGTGCCACAGAAAAAAAGGGAATATACTACATGTATCAGAAAACCATGCGAACATTACCATAAAATGATCCACCAGCTGCTTGGATCCTTCATCTTCCCCAGCATTAGCAACTAACTCATCACACAAGGAAGAAATCTGGACCACAATATTGACCCAGTTTCTAGAAAATAAGAGAAAAGGCAGAAAAGAAAATTTATCAGTACATGTTAGCTCCAAGAGAGTAGGAGAGTGATATAAACAATGAGAAATTTCAAGAGAAAGCATAATACAGATAAGTCACAAGGACATGAAACGATGGGACACTTTAAGACTGAAACTGTGAGACAAATCGTAAAGCCCCGTAAAATCTCATATGACTTTATATGATTATGTGGCACACAATTTTTTTATTTGGCCATCATTTTACATGTCAAGGCTAACCACTGACGAGAAAAATATTGCATGAGCATGATATTATATGTATGTGCAGGTTTGAGGCGTGACACAAATATATCAGCACTAAAATTTCGAGACAATTGCTTAAGCACTAAATCACGATCCTGATAAATGAATTAGAAAGAAAACAGGAAAAAGATTTTCTTTTCTTTTTTTTTTGAAAAAAAAAGGACATGGTTGGCTTATGTATATTGAAAAAGTAAAATCATATGATCAAAGACAAAAACACTATGCGAGAAGATGACACAAGAAGTTCAAAAAAGCAACAACAGATGGTTAAAGCAGCAACGTGTTGAAACTGGTTGAAGATTCCAATGCAAGCACCTATTATTTCAATCACCAATACTAGGATGATGTCTCTGCCTCTTGAGATCACCTCAAAGGGTTTTAGCATTTTGAAACAACCCTTTTTTGCGAAGAACAAGAAGGAATCAAAGTAAGCTATAATTGAGAAAAAATCATTAAGTTTCAAAGATGAAATCTAACCCAATGCGCAGACGTGTGACTTTGGTATGACTCCATTGCATCATTAGAAAATCAGACAGGTCTAGGTGCTTTTTAGATGTCCAACCGTGCTCAAGCAAAGCATATAGCTGTGTTGTGTTAAAAACGTGAGGTAGCAAATAGTCCCACCAGATGAGTGTGAACTTTGTACCAGATTCATTCTTGGTTTGCACTTGCTGATCTCTGGGGAAGCAAATTCACTAGAGAAGTATATGTAACTTCATCTAAACCAACTCCTGTATGGGAAATATGATCTAAAAGTGAATAGGCTTCTTCTATTTCCCCTTCTTTTAAAAAACCCTTTGTCAAAACGTTATAGGTGACAGAATCAGGAATATTTCCCTTCTGTACCATCTCAGCGAAATACTCTTTAGCTTCTTTAACTTTACCAGCTTGGCAATACCCATCAATGATGACTGTATAAGTTATTTTATTAGGTTGTATATTGTGTGATGACATTTCCTGCAAAATGTTCCTTGCTTTATCCATCTGCCCTAACTTACAATAACCACCGATCAATGCAGTATAACAAACAACATTAGGTGGAACTCCCTCCCTACGCATTTCATCGATAAGGTTCTCAGCATCCTCAACAAGCCCGGTATTGCTCATGCCATGTATAAGAGAGGAATAAGTGACAGCATTTGGTAGAATACATCTGCTTCTCATGTCATCACGAAGTTTAAGGGCTTCTTTCACATTTCCGTTTCTACAAAAAGCTCCAATAAGAGTGTTATAAACAACTAAGTTTGGGGCTAAGCCTTGTCTGAGCATCTCATGGAAAAGGTCTCTGCCCTTTTCAAGTTTGTCAGTTTTGCATAAACCATTAATTAAGGCCCCATAGGTATAAATATCGCAGACAAGTTCCTTGCTTTGACATTCATCCCAAAGCAACAGAGCTTCATCTATTCTACCCTTCTCACCAAGCCCATGTAGCAGCACATTGTAAGTTGAAATGTCAGGTGCAATTCCTTGCGTCACCATTTCTTCTCTCAACATAAAGGCACCATCCAAGTTTCCCTTTTTGCAAAATGCACATATAAGAGTGTTATAAGTCATGCTATCTATTTGAACACCACTTTCTAGCATTGCTTTCAGCAGCTGAACAGCCTCTTGTATATTACCAGCTTCACAAAGCCCATGAATTAGAGCATTTGAGGTCACTGTATTGGGCGTGAGCCCTTTCATTAGTAGCATATGCCAAAGCTCAACTGCCTCTGAATGCTTTCCTTCCTTGCAAAGCCCACTAATTAATGTGGTCAGCAACCCATCATTTGGCCTCAAACACCTTAATATCATCTCCTTGGCAAACCGTAGTGCAGCAACAAACTTAGAATTTGTACACAGTACAAGTATAACATTACTGAATGAACCAGGATTTACACCCAATCCATGTAATAACATCTCCTCTAAGAGTTCTTCAGCTTGACTAGCTTGATTTACCTTGCAGAAACCCTTGATCAGTGAATTGCAAGTAACTGAGTTGGGGAGAATTCCTTTAGTTAACATTTCATCCCGTACCTTTAGCGCTTTCCGAATGTTTCCTGCTGAGCAATGACCATTGATGATGGTATTATACAACACCTCATTTGGAACAAGCCCCTTGTTTGACATTTCTTTCAACACACAATCAGCTTCATCAAATTTCCCAAGTTTCATAAGACAATTAATAAGCATGCTATACGTGACAATACTTGGATTTACACCATTTAATATCATTTCTTCTTTCAGAAGGAATGCATCTTCTAAATTACAATTCTTGCAAAGACCATGAAAGAGGTTATTATAAGTGACAACATTTGGCACAATACCCATGTTTTTCATCTTCCGAAATAACTCCTTTGCGTCATCCACCTTCCCTCCTTTACAGAAAGCATTGATCGCTGTGCTAAACAAGTAAACATCCGGTTTAATGCCATTCTTCAAAACCCCAAAAACCTCATAACTCTTCCAAAGCTCATTCTCTTTCACAAGAGAACTCAACAGAAAGTTGCAAGTTTTCAAAGAGGGATACAACCCCCTACTTGCCAACGACCTGAACACATCCAATGCAGCACCAAACCCCACATTTTTGAATTGGGTACAACACAAATGAAGCAAAAGATCAAAAGTCCTAACAGCAACACCAAAATCCGACACGCTACTCAACTCCGCCAAAGAAACAGCAACCTCTACATGCTTTTCCTGGGAACTACTAAACAATGCAGGTAGTTTCCCATCAATTAACCTTATCAAAAGCAACCTAGCCGGAACATCATGATTCGAACCAACAAGCAAACGGAGCAAAATACAATAAGATCTAACACTAAAACTAAAACCATAAGAACCAGACGCAACGTGGAAGAATTTCAAAACACTCAATGGTTTCAAAGATGAATGAATTTCCAAGAAAATAGCATCAAACTGCTGAGGAGTCAAAAGGGTCAGTAAATCTTTAACCTTTAACGAATCTACAGGTGGGTTTGAAAGAACTGAAGTAACCCACTTCCGCAAATTCAAATCTAATCCCTTCTGCTGTTTCTTTTCTGAGCTGGGGTTAGTCTTATTTGACGTCGGCTTCTGTAATGCCTCGCTGATTTGATCTGAAGAAGCTGTATAAATCACACAAGTTAAGGGGCGTTTGATATGTGAAAATATAGCTATGGTTTTGGCAATCTTCAACCTTCTTACGTCCATCTATCAATACTGTACGCATGTGTAATAGAAGAGATTCGAAATGGGGTTATGGTGGAGATGGAAGTAAAAATGGTGGCGATGAAGCCATGTGTGTAGGGAAGAAGAAAGGCCACGAAGAGAGAGTTTTACTCACAGGGTTTTCGGCCTTGGTTGTTTGATCGGAGACCGCAGACACTGGGGGAATTTTGGGCCTATGAAAGAAAAGTCAAAACTAGGCCCAATATTGAGGTTGCTTAGGGCTATAATATATATTGGGCCAAGAAATGTTGTAGCCTTGAAAATATTTACGGGAAGTTTGGCGTGCAGGATAAGTGCAAATAATCTCGGGATAAAAATATAATGACTCTTAAATTGATGTTTGGTTGGCAAATCCGGCTTAACTTATTTTAGGACTAATAAATAGTACCGAGATAACTTATTCCTCTTCTTTGGGGGTATACTAATCCCTGGATAAAAAAGGTAATGACAAAGATATTCTTTTAAACTTTTTTTATATCGCATTTTGTATATTTATGTACGTTTACATTATTTTTAATACAATATATGATAATATCCACAACCTACACTCCTTATTTTTATGATACTTTTTCGTACTTTTCTATTAAAAATTACAGTATATAATATAATTTTTATTGACTTAATTTTTTTTTTACATTTTAATTTTTCACAAATCCTTTTTTACATTAACAAACTTAAAAATAGAAGTTCTATTTTTAAATTAAATAAGAAGAAAATTTTATTTAAATGCATACGGAATTATCATGTAAATGCACACATAAAAATATTTAAGCTAAATAAGATGAAAGATTTATTTAAAAAATGAATATTGAATAACTAAAGCTAGCAAAGAAAATATATTTAAAAAAAACTAATAAAGTGAAGGGTATTTTTGTAAACAAACAACATATTCTTAAAATTTATGCAACAAACCAAACACCAATAAGAAATAATCTCAGCATAACTTATTCCATCATTACGAATCGCAACACAACTTATATTCAAACCAAACAATCCTTATAAAATTTTAGAAAGCGTGATAGTTTGAGGTCTAATTATCAAATATAACCATAGTTTATTTAATCATAATTGACAGACATTGCTTCATCGTTGTATATATTCGTTTTATATCTTTCCATTGTATATTTGTTTGATCGAGTGTATTCGTTCGCTCAACCTAGTTATATTAACACATATAGTTATTGGACAGTTTTAATTATTCATGTTCAGCATATAAAGTTAAATCTGTATAAAAATTTTCCAAATTTGAGATATGACACACTCAATCTTTAAAATCATTCCCCATTAAAAACTAAAAACAAAATTGAAAATCTATAATTTGAATTTAAACTTCAAAGTTTTTTTATATGACGGTATATCTCTTTTTCGAGTCTCATGAAAAGAAAAGCAACTCATTTAAATTAAGATAAAAGTACATCACAACTTAATAATCCTCAAACTCATTATTAATATAATGGTATGTCTACCTCCCTCATAATTTCTTTCTTTCTCTTTATGGCATATCTTAAAAACTCAAAAGCATAACATTTTTTTCACAAACATTCCCAACCTAATGCTTCTCTAATTTACCAGTTGGTTCTAGAGTGCTGCTATTTAGGAAGCAGTGATGGAATCAGAATTTTTATTAAGAGGTTAAAAATCTAAAGTAGTAAATATACGAATTAGTCGAAGAGGTTTGACACTGACTATATATATAAAAATAATTATTTTAACTATATATAAATAATATAAAAGTAGTATTATTACTATAGTAGTATATAAAAGTAGAACTATTACTAGTGACCCTTCTAGCTCTAGCTCTACAGATAAAATACATATTAGTATTCATTTTATGTATCTCACTATTGGAAATGCTAGCTCCCTTGTACTAAAATTATTTTTTTTAAAAATTGATCATTTCAAGGATATGTAATAACTAGTGCATTTTTATTAATCATAACTATGTAATAATGATTTATTATCTTAACACATATTATTTGGTATAATACTAAGATGCATAAATTGACTAATTATAAAAGTTATTACTCCCTCTGTCCTATGTAAATTTTGATTAATATTTTAAAGTATAATTTTTTGTTACGCATTTTAAAGTTAGTAAATCAAAGTGTTGGATGCTTCAGATATTGATTTATATTTTACATTTTGTGAGTACATGAAAACAACTTAATAACTATTGTGGTATTGAAATGTTTTATCTTTTTGCAGGGACTTTAGTTTCTTCAAATGTTGACACCAAACGGTGCTTGATTGTGAAAGTAAATCTTTTTCTCATATGTCGATAGTCATAGTGATTACCATTTATCGTATTTTTTGTGATTTATTTGCTGAGTGATGATAGTTTTCTTCAAATTCAATGTTTGTGCTTTTTGAGCTTATTTATATTGAAAATAGTCTATTGTTCATTTAGAGCCGGTTTGGATGAGCGTATTTTTTTGACTTATAAGTCAAAAGTCAAAAATTAAAATTTATAAATGACGACTTTTGACTAAGAATTTCTAACTTATGCCTTTTCATATTCAAACCAGAGTGTTTCGAATTTCATGCCACTAGAAACTTTATTCCCCTTAAATCTGGTGCTAGAATGAGTTTATGACTGAATTTTTCTGATAACAACCATGGATCATGGTTCCCACAAAGCTAGCAATGGTACTGTGATAATGTTTACAGGATGCATTCAATAACAAAATTGTCGTTACTTCAAGATTTACTCTATGAAACTTAGTAGTAAAATGAATACCTGCCTTTCAAAACGAATGAGTTAACTTATAAGTTGATTGTGAAAATAAATAAATAAATAACTATTTAAACAAGCTTATGTTGCAAGGTAGAACAAAGTCGAAGTTATAAAATATATTTCTTTCTCGAAACTATTAAATCAAATTGACTTAGAATGTGCACACATATTGAAAAACTTGTGCTTTTGAATTTTCAATAACATAATAAACTGCACAACAAAATTGACAACCTGTAAGCTAATTGAGATAGTTCATTCTCCGCGAAGCGCGACCAATTTATCTAGCATTAAATACTATCATAGATATAATATATGGACTATTTTTTTAGTACACCCTATCAAATGACACTTTAATTAAGTATTAAACATTTATTGAGCTGAAATTAAACAGAGGAAACAAAGACAATATTCTCACAATTGAAAAGTCCTTTCAACTAACTATGATTAATGTAATAATGATTTATTATCTAACACATATTCTTTGGAGCATAATTACTAATACAAATAAGTTAAACTGCTAATTACGAAAGTTAATATTCCCTCCGTCCCATTTCGGTTATAATAATTTTAATTTTTAGAGTCAAACTATATTACTAACATATTAAGATATAATTTTTTAATTATATTGTTACGAAAATAAATACAACCAATATCACTTTTTATAATAGTTTTTGAATATTCAAATTTTTATTTTAAAATATTAAATTAATTTAATTTAATTTAATTTTAAAAATAAGTTAAATTAAATTTCGAAAAATGCAACTAAAATAAGACAAATGAATGTTATTATAATATATTGGGACATTTATTTTTTCGAAAACTCACCCAACGACTACTTTTAAAGAGAATGTTCCTCTTTGGACATTTAAACTAGGTTTACTTTTTGATAAATTAAGGTGCAGATTAATTTGGAGATCAAATGAAAATTAATTCAATTTACTTTTTAATCTAGAAATATTTCATTTTTAAAATTTGGTTTTTTTAAATTTGTTTCTTAGAAATATTTCACTTGTCATATCCTGGATGCAAAGGATGGAGCTATCATTTGATTAGGGGGTCATTCGAACTCCTTTCGACAAAAAGTTATATTATTTATGTATAATAATAATAATTTTTATATATATATAATAAATGTCGAACTCTTATCAATTAATTTATATATCTATTTTTTCAAATTTTAAACTTCCTAATAAAAATCTTAGCTCTATCGCTGAATCGACAAAAACAGAAAATTGTCTTCTTTCCACTCATCATGCACCCACTAGGCCATAAAATCGAAAAGGTGACAAGTAGATCTGTGAATTACTTTATTAAATAAAAAAAATATCCAAAAATTCTTTTCCGCTTTTCTATTAAAAGTTGAAAGAAATAAATATTTATTTTTAGTCTCAACATTTTTTTAATTCACTAAATTATACTCACATAAATTATTAAAAACTATTTGAAATAAAAAAAATAGAGGAATGAGGGTAAAATTGTTATTACGTGATAAAAAATCATTAACTTGAGTGGTAAAAATAATTTTTATAGGTATATAAGTATTTTTTTTTTGTGATTGAATCTTGAAGTATTTTTCTGTATTGCCCTGATTAAATTTGCCTACATTGGAATTACTCATTAATGATTGATCAGATTTGATAGATTCACCCTCGAAAATAAGAAGTTCCGATCTGAAGTATTATTTCTGCATCTCCTTGATCAAATTCATTTATATTAGGATTACTCGTGAATGATTGATCAAAGCAAAATAAAAAGTGATCTACTATCGATTGTAGTCTTCTTGACATGACGTATCAAGTCAAGAGGGCGAGACTCCTAGCAATGGGAGGGAAGGGGAGTGGGTAAGTGGGCTCCTTCCACCAGATATCTTTGAATTCCACGTTCAAAAAATAGAGTCAATCCGGCACGTTGTATTGCTTTGATGGTCCATTGGATGATTCTGCCTAGTGTCTTACTGGACAAGGCTAGGTTAGCGACTCCTTGTAACATGTCGTCCCGCTTGAGTCTTTCAATTAACAAGATCCGCATTCGGCATCTCTAGGGTTCGAAATCCAGGAACACAGAGGTAACTTCGTGCGAAAATAAAAAAATTTAATTTAAAAGAGATAATATCAACCATTTAACATCCATTTTACGTATTCGATATGATTATCTCAAGTCACCTCCTTGCTATAGTGACAACTTAGTGCATCAAAAGAAATTGCTAAAAAAAAGATATTCAGTTTCACAGCTCACTTTGCCAGTATGTGTATGTATTCTATACTGTTGCTTTTGCCGTCAGCTCACAAAGCATCAGAATCTCTTCTCCACCACTCCCCACCCCCAAAGTACTCATCCATATTCTTTGCCCTAGAGAAGAACATGGCAATGCTCATTTTCCAAGAAATGTAAAGTTTCTACATGTGGGATCAGAATCTGCTCTCTAGTTCTTGAACCATTCACATACACACACACTGTTTGTTGTGTATCTTTAAGCTTTTCCCCCTCGAAATGCACGACCCAACGCGCCTGAAATCTCAACCCCACCACCACAATCGCCGCCGTGAGCCGCCGTCACATCATCGCCGGGCTTGGTGTTGCTCATTTACTGTGCCACCACACAGCCCGGAGAACCCAGCTGTGGTTCCGCCTCAAAATCCCGCCGGTTTGGCCAAGAAAACCCAATCTTTACTAAAACCGGAAGTACCCACCAAGTCTTCTTCCAATTCCCTATCTTCTTTCCCCAATTCTCCTCAAAATACCTCAAGACCCGGCATTGTGACCCGAATCGACCCACGTCGGATCCTCTCACCGGGTCGGGTCTCTCCGATTGATTCCGTCGACGAAACCCTAAACCCAACCGGCCCGGTTAATTTCGCTGACATACCGAAGTCGCCGATTCCGGTTGATTGTGAGCAGCAAGCTGGTGGTAGGGGTGGTGTTAGGGATGATTGTAGTTTGGGGATCTTTGATGTGAGGTTGAATCTGAAGGGAAAGAATGGTAGTGGCTTAGTATTGGAGCTTAGCTCTGAGGTTCTTAGTACAAATAGTTCTGTCTTTGCTGATTTGATTGCTGATTATCGGAAAAATTCGAGGGGTTTGTGTAGGATAGAGGTGCCTGATGTGGAGAATTTAGGTGTTTTTCGAGATACAATTGAGCTTATGTTTGAGGATGATATTCCTCGAAAGCTTCTGAAGGTTGGCGCATATCGCGCCATTGATGTGCTTGAGGTAATCTTCTGAAGATCCAGCATTTTTACTACATCATAATCCTTTTCTTGTATCCCAACTTTAAAGCATTATTAAGTGCTTATTACTTATCAGAGTAGAATAAAAATGCAGTGAACTAATGAAGCTTTGTTTATGAAAAAGGTGAAATAGAATATGAATAGTTTGATAGTCAAATTTGGAAAGTCAATATAGGTTAGTTAATTAGGGACACAGGAGGTAGTTGAGTTACTTAAAAAACTGAATATTTGTTAAATGACTACTAGGTATTCGGGTTTATTTATAGTGATTCCTGAATGATTTCTTGTTCATTTAAGACCGTGGAACTTCTCATATGTTTTTGAACAATGGGAAGGCTGAAGAGTATGGAGAACTTGTGGTGAAGTTGGCGACACACGACATATATCTCATGTTTGAAGACTAATTAGGCAGGCGTTCCTCAGAACAATAGTTAGAAATTGCACTGTTATTCTTAAATAATATCTCATGTGTGAAGATTAATTAGGCAGGCGTTCCTCAGAATAATAGTTAGAAATTGCACTGTTATTCTTAAATAATAATTGTGTCTAAGAATTTGGAACATCCCATATATTTTTAAAATAGAGAAGAATATATAGAGAACTTGAATGAAGTTGACATCTTATATTCCATGCTCCAAGGCTTATTAAGATAAGCTGCTAGGGTTGCACATAGACTAATTTGAATATGCATGGTTGATTCAGTCTACAGAGATTAGTTCTTGCATTGCTGGTCCTTTGAAACTTCTTTTCTTGCAATATATTGCATTTGACAAAGAAACTTTAGTTTTTTCCATATTCCAACAGCTAGCTCGAACATTGAATAGATGCTACTAGGGTAAAGCTATGAAGTAAATTTGAGATCTATCACATTCCCAAACCTAGATCTAACAGAAACTAATTCAGTGTTCTTAATAGAAGTTTGACCATTTCCTTATGTCTAGTGTGTGCCTGTGACCATTCTTTTATAGGTAACGTTCTATGGTAAACTTCCTCTTCTTTATTCTTGAAAAGAAAATTCTAAATGCCCAATGAAAGTTACAATCTTAAGGTTGTGCAACCTCAATAACTCAATGTGATATAATGTTGCCGCCTAACATGTCTGCTTTGCTGCATTCTTTTCTCCATCCAGTTAAATTCTTCCTCTTCCTGAGAGTTCCAACCTTCTAAAATCTCATGAAGATCTATAGTTATGAGGTGCCTGAAATGGCCAGAGCTTTACAAAACAGTGGAGCAAGTCTGTTCTCCGTAATTGTTGCCAGCAGAAAAACCCTTATCTTCTGTATTTGATGTGGAGCTCCTAACTTTCTAATCCTATAACTCCAAGGATCTCCTGCTCTTCCCAATGTTACTTTTCTATTATCCCCTGGTATACAAGTATGCACTTTTCACTTCATTTTGTGGATGGCTCTTTTTTCTTTGTTGTGGCCTTGGTTAGTACCCATATTTCCTATTCTTCTTGTCCATCTCCTAGTTTCTTACTAAGTTGCTTCAAACCAACTTGTACTGTTGACTTTCTTGGTACAGTTCGGAGAGAGCTAATGAATGGACCTCTATTATTTTTGCAAGAGGTGAAAATTATCTGATATAGGGACCATTATTGTGCAAAGAGAATGATGCTATTTTATTTCTGATACCATCTATCCATTTTAAAGAAGAACCCTCTACCAAGACATTTGTTAGAAGCTCCTTTCAAAACTCAGTATTATCACATTGACATGTTAATACCAGACATTCTTCCCCCCTGGGAGCTGGGTGTCTTCCCTTCCTTTTTCTGTCAGGTTATTGGTTTCTTGCGAAGTTGCTAGTTTAAGATAGTGCTGCTATCGTTATTCTTATTTATCTTCAAAAATCATTGAAGTGCTGCTATCGTTATTCTTATTTATCTTCAAAAATTATTGATTTATGTCGTGTTAAATACAGTCTCAATTGTGTTTGTGTTCTGTTTATTCAATAAAAATTTACCAAGAAATGGAGTAGACCAAATGTATACAAATGGGTCAAAGGATAAACAACAACTCTTCCGACGCATCCCCCACAAGGAAATAAAGAATAAACGAACAAAGGAAGTTCAATTATCTGAAATAGAAAGTAGCCTTATTTTCTGTTTAGCTATGCAGAATCTGGTAATGTTGTTCATCTAGGATTGAAAAATAAAGAAAAGGATTGGATGTGAGCGGATCTCTGTTTTCCTCAATGTGGAAGCAAAAGCTTATACAACTTTCTCTAACATGGAGAAAGAATTTGTAATAATTTTCTCTAATTTCTAAGTATTAGTTATATTGAACTGCTAAGTTATGTCATGAAGGAAAAAGCTTTGCCTTGTGACCAGTAAAACCTGTAAACACTTTTGTTTGGTATATTTTCCCAGAATGGATGTGCATCCTTCGTTTGGTGAACTCTATGGGGTTGTTTGGTAGGATGCATTAAGAAATCTAATAATTGTATTAGCCATCGTATTATTTTATCTTTCATTTGCTAGGGTTTTGAGCCCATGTATTAATAAGCAAACCATGGGTAAAGACAGGACTACTCTTACTAATCAAACAATGGATAAGAAATAGTCACAACATAACTAATCCCACCTACTAATACACCTAATTCAGTACTATTCTCATACACTACCAAATGACCCCTACTGGCTTTCACACAATACAATGCCCCCCGGTTGTTTGGTTTAGTATTTGATTTCTCTTCTCACCTATCTTCTGCTCGTCTTGGTGGTTTCATGCTCCTTGTTCATGTTTAGGTATCAGCTGGAATCAAATTCAACGGGAGTGTTTTATCGTGTTTGAAGTACCTTGAAGCTGTTCCTTGGACTGAGGAAGAGGAAGAGAAATTGAGAAGATTGTTTAATAAAATGAAGTTTGATCATGAAGCAGCTAGAGACATTTCAGCCAGACTCTATGCTCTAGATATGACAGACTCCCAACAGACTTTGTCTAAGCAGCTTGTTTGGTCTGTGACCACTTGCATTGATGCCAATTCCAGAAACGAGTTAAAATCCTTAGTCAAGGGTCTCCTGTGCAAAAGCTCAGTCTATGAAAAGGACTGCCCTGATCTGAACAAGGTGGATATATTTGCAATATGCCAGTCTTGTATAAGTGAACTTGTCAGTTTGCTTGAGGAGGCAACTGCTACGAGTCCATCTGTAAAATTGGCAAAGAAAGAAGACCGAACCCTGATTGATCGCATATCTAAGCAGGTCGACAATGTCATATGGCTTCTCGAAATTTTGCTCGATCACCAGATGGCAGAGGACTTGGTGGATGTATGGACCAAACAAAGTCAATTGCTTGCAATGCATAAATATGCATCTCCATTTGTCAGATACGAGCTTAGCCGGGTGACAGCTATGTTATTCATAGCAATGGGCACGGGGAAAATGCACTGTCGCTCTGAAGCAAGGTCGGGACTTCTTCAGACATGGTTTAGACCGATGCTATTGGACTTCGGATGGTTACAGAGATGCAAAAAAGGCCTAGACATGAAGGCATTGGAGGAAGCTATGGGTCAAGCACTCCTTACTCTTCCTTTGAAGGAACAATATGTTCTGTTTATGGATTGGTTCAAGTGTTTCTCTAAGCATGGTACTGAATGCCCTAACCTTAGCAAATCATTCCAGATATGGTGGCGACGATCGTTCTTGAGAGGCTCTGAAACCCATGCCAGTGAATCTAGGTAGAATGTTTGTATTTTTAGTCCTGTTTTTCTTTCTAGTGGGAATGCTGTAACTTGGGCAATCTGAAACACTTGGGAGTCAATAATGTAGATTAATACTGTAGATTTACTAATTGTTGTGAGAGCAAATGGAATCCAGTTTAGTATATATGATGCTTTTAACATAATAGAGTATCTTCAACCATAAATTCATAGTATTGTATATACTCATAACCATGAAGAAGCTCAAAGACATCTGTCAAACATCAAACTTGATGCAAATGTAACACCAATGCCTAAACCCATAATCTCAATATTGACATTATCTCTGGTTCACTTTGGTTCTTTCGTGTTTTTTCTTCTTAGCCAAGTTCCTTTTGATCTAATGTCTAAGCGGTACACGAGATAAGGTGGAATATCTTCGGATTAAGTTTAGGATTAAATTTATTGTGTTTGGTTGATGGTATAAGTTTATTTCGGGATAATGTTATCCCATCAACCAAATACAACCGAAATCTAATCCTAAACTTAATCTCGAATAACCCATCAAACTTGAGATTATTTTATTTCACCTTCACATCTTAAGTGAAATAAACTAGTTCAAGAAATATCCAAAAAAAAGAAAAAAACTATAATTGAAGAATAATAGTCTGCAGACCAAATTTGATAATCTGAAATGAATTTAAGTTTTATGCATTGACAGTGTAAAGATAAGCTCGATCATGATTATTTCTATGCTAATTGCTATTGTTAGAAATTCTCCCCTTTATGCACGCTTGGGACCAGAATTTAAAAAATCGAATTGAATAGACACTTTTATGAATTTAAACAAAATTAACGATTGAAAATAAACTTTTTTCAAAAAATAATATTAGTGGCTAGTTTGCTTTTTCTTATCATTGCTGTGAATGTGTTCTTATTTGAGACGTTATGCCAATTTTACTTTCAAAGATTCTCATGACACATGGTTCCTTTACTTCAAATCCAATCTACCATAGAATTCCCTCCCTTTTTTCAAAAAAATAATTGTGACAGTCAAGCCAACTTGCACGCCTCTTGATTGATTTTACAGATACTTATTATCTCCTACACACACAAACTAATTCTCTGGGGCACCTGTTATCTATGAAAAACATCACCTAATATGTTTGCCTCTGCTGAAAATTAAATCAGAGATTTTATGATTATCGCCTACTTTAATAATCGCTAATTCACTACCCTTTATATTTTCGTGTACATTTATGGTAGCTCTTTTGTTTTGGGTCGATAAGTATAGTTCCTAGAGCTCTATTACTATATTGAGAGAAGTACCGAAAATATTCCGAACTTGAGGCAAGTTATTAGGTTCACCCCTGAACTATTGACAGTGTTAAAAACACCTCTCTACTTGACTAACTAAACTAAAAATACACCCCCGATCTACTACAAGTATTAAAAACACCCCTTGACAAGAATTTATGGGTGTTTTTAACTTATGTTGCAAGATCATGGATGTGTTTAAGTTTAGTTAGTCAAGTAGAGAGGTGTTTTTAACACTGTCAATAATTCATGTCAAGTTTAAAAATATTTTTAATACTTTTTCTCTTACTTTATTTAGTAAAATCTCACTTTTTGGTTATTTGCAGATAAAGCCCTCATTGTTTGATTTTGAGACTTTTGACTACTTTATTAAATGGTATGCTTTTAAAAGCATTCCCATTTATTACTCCTCTTTATTCATTCTAATGACTAGAATTCTTTGTATTCTTTTCAAGCTAGTACTTGTTTCTAAAAAAGGAAAAGTAAATGGGGGTGTGTGTTGCAACTCGCAAAAAAATCTACACAGTGTCCGATACCCGCATTGGAGACCCCACTGGAGAGCTCATTTTATTAGGAGCCTTGCAACCCTGTGTAAATCATCCCTAAGAAGCATAGAAGACTAGAATCACTAGATTTTTAACTTTCAACTCTCTCTTTTGCACACTAAAATGGCTGATAAGAACTAACAAATAATATACTTGGGTGTTAGATTTCACCTTCAGAACAAGACCTGGCTGCTTGAGTTCCAGTTCCGCATAAACTCGACAGCCCTATTGTATCCACCCCACATGTTGGATTCATAGATTCAGCTTCCAGGTGCTGTCAAACCTCAAATAACTATTAGTAACTTGCCACTCTATCCTTCCCAGACCCCACTAGATATGTCGTTGTATTCCATGTGGACACATAACATCGAGAGAGCGATGACAATGGTTGTCTTTACCAAGAAATCTGTCCCTTCAAAGCAGGAAATGAATTTGATAATGGCCAAGGTTTTTCGACTCTCCATTGAACAAACCAAGGCTCATCATTTTCTATGAAAGAAAATGACCTTAGGCATCAGGAGATTAAACAAACTAATTCGGATGAGATTATGAAAGTAAAGTTGATTATAGCTGCTTGGATTGTTAGATTAGACACCAGGGTTAAACTTGGCTGCTCAGTTCCAATTTAGCATAAATGCAACTGGTTCTGTTGCATTCTCTCCTGCTTCTTGGTAGTCTCAATGCTCGAAAAACTTCTTCAAGATTACAATCTCAATCACCAAAAATCTCCACATGAGCAGACACCTTCATTGAAGTGATGATAACGGTTTGCATCTCTAACAAAAATTTCTCTGCCTTCAAAGCTGGAGATGAATTTGATAAAGGTATGGCAGTCCCCGCAAATTCTAAGGTTCTTTATGACTCTTAGAGGAGTCCCTGGGTTAGTGTTCAAAATTCCTAAAACTACAGCCAACTTCTCACTATGCCCACACAAGATCAACTCCTTGTCCTGTTCTTCAACATCTTGCAGAACAAATTCTGTATCATGGGAAACACCTGAATTCGTCATGTCCAAGCTTAATTTTCGCAACTTTTCCATTATCTGTGGCATTTGAGGATGTAAATCATCTCCTGCTAATAACATGTGAACTTTGTTTTGGATTTCAATCCAACTACATCCAGGATTTTTACTCAAGCCCACATGTTTCATCATGTCCCTCACCCTGTCTACTTCATTCCATCTGTTGTTAGAAGCATAAATATTGGATAGTAGAATGTAGTTTCCAGGATTTTTGGGTTCAAGTTCAAAAAGTTTATCAGCAGCAATCTCGCCCAAACTCATATTACGATGTATTCTACAAGAACTCAGTAAAGCACCCCAGACACATGCATCTGGTTCAATTGGCATAGTGGAGATCATGTCATAGGCTTCACTGAGCTTTCCTGCACGACCAAGAAGGCTCACCATGCAAGCATAGTGCTCCACTCTGGCCTCAAGTCCATGAACTCTAGACATAGAATCGAAGTAATGTTGCCCTTGTTCTGTAAGTCCTGCTTGGCTGCATGCAGACAAAACACTGGTGAAACTAATGGAGTCAGGTTTCTGTCCACTTCTATGCATCAAGTCAAAGATTTCAATAGCTTCCCTGGCCTTTCCATGCATTGCGTATCCGCTGGTCATTGCATTCCAACAAACCAGATTACGTACTGGCATCCTGTCAAAAATGCTGCGAGCCAACTGAATCCTCCCACAATTGGCATACATATCTATTAATGCACTACTGACATAGACATCGTCTGAAAAACAATTTCTCAGAGAGAAGCAATGTGTTGCCTTTCCATGTACTAGTGCAGCAATATTGCCACAGGCTGGAAGCAAACAAGAAATCGTTACAGAGTTTGGCCTCACCCTGGCCAACTGCATTTCTCTAAAAATCTCTAGCGCCTCAAGGTCTTTGCCATGTTGTGAACAGGAAGAAATCATTGAAGTCCACGAGACCACATTCAATTCCTTCACTTTAAGCTTAAACTTTTTGAAGACTTTGAAAGCCTCATCAACAAGACCATTCCGCGATAGCCCAGCTACCAAAGCATTAAAACCACCCAAATCCATTTCCTCTGCCCCTTCAAAGACTCGTGACATCTCTGAAGTACACCTACACTTGCCATACATATCAATTAACGCACTGACAATACAGTTATCTGATTCAAAACCTGTTTTAATCACATGACTATGAACTTGAACACCCATCTTGAGATCCTCCAAGTCACTTATTGCAGGAAGAACACTCGAAATACTCGTCCCATCACCCCTAAACCCTTCAGAATTCATCCTCTGGAACATCAAAACCGCCTCCAAATAACATCCGCTCTGATTAAACCCTGCAATCATCCCATTCCATGAAATAAGATTCGGCTCAATACCCAACTTCCCCGCTTCATCAAACACCATTTTAGCATTAACGACATCCCCTTTTTTTGCATAACCACCAGCTAAAGCACTCCAAGAAACTACATCCGGTTCAAGCATTTCATCAAACACCTTACGTGCACATCTCAACCGATCACATTTCACATACATATGAACTAAAGAAGCTTCAACAAACGAATCTAACGCCAACCCAGTTGTTAAGCCATACCCATGAACCTGTCTCCCAATTTCCGACGCGGATAACCCAGCACACGCTTTAATAGCACTAGGAAGTACATGTACATCAGGTAAAATGGACGTTGATAGTAACCGAGAAAATAAAACAAGGGTATAACTAAAAAGATTAGATTTTGAAGAAGCGTGAATAAGGGGCTTGAAAGAAAAGATATTGGAGTTGGCAAGAGAGTGGAGAAGAGATTCTGCATTAGCAAAGCAATTGTAGTTGGCATAGAGGGAAATGAGCTTGTTGGTGAAATGGGTATCATTGGAATGGCCAGTTTTGAGGATATGAGCATGAACTTGCTGACTTTGGGAGAGCGATGTTGATTTTGCAATGAGGCTTAGAATGGTGTTGGGCGTAAGGCTATCGAATACACGCAGAGTTTGAGCTTGCCTTGCATTCATGGAGTTTAGGAGTACAACGAAAAAGAAGATATATTTCAAAACTAGGCTTAATATATAACCATTTTCATTTAGATACTCCAATTAAGCTATATTTCAGTTGAACACCAAAGTCTTTCAATTTTGAAAAATAAAATAAAATTATTAGATAGATTAATCACATAAAATATGTTATTTTTATTTAATTGTACATTCACCTCAATAAGCCCTACAAAACCTGTCTTTTTAACTGCAATAGTCCCATAAGTAAGGTATGGAGGGGGATATGTAAGCAGCCTTTAACTTATAGACTTTCAGCCAAGTAGAAAAAATATTGAAAAACAAGTGTGTAAAGCAAATACAGTAGATGTTGAAAACAACGGAGAAGAAAATAGTAGCAACAACAAATAATACAATGACTGAAGCAAAGGGAATAATAAGTAGTACTAGAACCGAAGAAATAAGACCGTAACTAAGTACTGATCATGACAATGTCATTCCATGCAGAACAACAGGAATTTTATTTAGACGAGCAAGTGTTCAGTAATCAATAGAATAATTATCTCACTGGAGAAATATCTGGTAATAATACAAACATTAATATTACACTGATAAAATCTCCGATAATACATTATATCTAAACAATTTGTGCTTACTACCACATGGAATTCAAGCAACAGTACAGGTTCTTAAATGGAGAACTTCACAGAAGCATGCAAGGATTCATCTTGCATGATGGTTGTGTCATCAAGTCATGAAAAGAGACATTCTCAGGACAAGTACTTCAGTTGGTTGTGTCACAATCTTAACATAGATTAGCTATAAGCTTCTTTGACACGATCTGGTGAAAGATATTTCCTTCTTCGTCACATCCTTCCATCTTCTCTGCATCTCGATCAGCAAACACAATCCAGGAAAGCATAATTGAGATGATCATATCATAGTCGCATTAGACTAGTCCTGTAACTATAGTTTTCTGAATTCAAGCTGTCCTGTTTTGATTTGATACAAATACTATGATAATGACTAACAAGGATGATCTGGAATTTATAGAGCAGAATAAACTAAGTGAACGTGAAGGAAAAGGAGAGGAGGAAGGGGAAGGGGAAGGGGAAGGTAAAGATTAAAAAGTTTTCACAGAAAAGACTTCAATGTTTTTGTTTTCCTTTGAGGGAAAGTAATTAGAAAGTACAATGATTAAAGACAAACGATCGAGAACTTACTGGTGCTTTCTACTATCTGACATTAGAATTTCTCTGTGACATTCAGCCTAGTAACAAGGGTTAAATGAACCGAGCAATCTTTGATCTAATTTGCAGTTCAACATCTGAGATGGTTGTCTTACCCTCATCACACTGCAGAGTCTCACATTTTCCATCAAGATTCTCAACTTTCTTCTGCTTCACCATGTGCTATGGAATTATTTCCAGATTCTTTCGGCGTCTGTCATAGTTTCTTCATGGATCCATGCTCTTGTTCCATTCTCAAGGCTTTGCTACCTACACATCCCAGAAGAATTTGAGAAGGTTTTCTGCTAAGCCATTATCAAGACAGTAACTGTATTGTTCCTGAAGTTCAAGAGATCAGCATTAACTCATCTCTGTTTATCTTGACAGGTAAAAATTATAAACGTCAGTATGCGGAACCAAGTACCATTATTTACGTCAATAATGAGGAACCAACCCAGCACAAAATATGAATATACACAAGACAGAGGAAAACAAAGCCTTTTCACTTTCTGATCGATCTCTGAGCAAATGTAAACTTTCTAAGAACTGTAATAACTCCTTTATGGGAGATTATGTGAGAGAGTTAGACCCATGTTGTTTAAATTATGAACTTGAAGCAATCATATCCGATATTACCAAAAAGATTGTACGTAACAAGGCGTGTAGCTTTCCTGAGCATGAAGAGAAAATGTAACTTGCTCTAAAACACAGAAGGTAGAGCTCAAGGTACTTAAAAATTTACAGACAAAAACACAAATTTCTATCGCATGGTAGGAAATACGTACACAGTCACTACATGAATATTTGCAATTCCAGAACATGAAATGTAGATAAAATATCAAGACTATTGTCTTTTCTGCATAAAGGTCCCTTCAGTTCATACCTAGATGCTTCCCTAGAGAATCTGCAAGATGGTCTTGATTTTCTACAAGTGCAAAAATCATTGGAAATTGGCATCGGTATTTTCCAGAACCTCTGGCCATTATGCTATCACTCCTGTGCTATTCAGAGAGGCAGAAACAATGAGAGTAACCTGATTCTAACCATGTGCTAGAAAGCACTAAATTAGTCAAAACCAGCCTTATCTGCCCATTCCTCAGTGAAAGGAAATGCTACTCAGGGATCAAAAAAGAAAGCTGGTGCCTCGTCAGAAAGACTTGGTTCGTAGAGTAGAGGCCTTTCCCCAAGATATTGCTTTCTTGCTCCTCTCCTAAGAGTAAAGTGGCTTTTCGCTGCTCTCTGAGACAATTGAGGCAAAAGACCCACTAATCTATTTGATAGATGATTGCATACATAAAACATGCTAGTGTATATGCCAACAACCAGTTTTGGTAGGAAAATATGCATCATTCAATCCCAACGATGTCCAACATGATAGTCCAGTCCAGATTGATTTCACGTTACCACAGATCACTTAAACAAGTCTTCGATAGTTAACCATTGGATATATGGGTTTTAGTTTGCACTACCAGTAGTCTCCACAGGAACAAGAACCATTGCGAAAATGATGGAACCGATTTGTGTCTCTCAAGATGATTTCCCTGTCTACCACCTTTGAAACAAACTTAAACGCAGTATGGCAATCACCACAAACCCTGATATTCTTCTTTATACGGATAGGGGACCCAGGTGGAGAATTGAGAAGTGCAAATGCTAACGCAAGTCGTTCACTATGGTATTGCAACCTCTCTTCCCTCTCCTGCTGATCCATAAACCAAAGCACGTGGCTAGTGTCTGGGACATAGCCAATTTCCTTAATTTTATCAGTTATTTTCTCCCACATGTTACGGATCTCCTCTCTCTGTGGATGGGCATCATCATTTGCTACAAACATATGAACAGCATTCTCAATCTCCACCCAACTACAAGCAGGCTCTTTCTTAACCCCACTCTGGTTCATCATTTTCCTAACTCTTGCAGCATCACTTCTCCTACCAGCAGAGGCATAGATGTTGGACAGCAAAATATGTGGCCCTGAATCATGTGGATCAAGTTCAAACACACGTTCAGCTGCATAAACACCCAACTCCAAATTTTTATGCATCCTACAAGCTCCAAGCAAAGCTTTCCAAACGGCTGCATTTGGTTCAATTGGCATTTCATTAATAAACTTTTCAGCACGGTTAAGTTGACCTGATCGACCAAGTAGATCAACAATTGTCACATAATGTGAAATATTTGGCTCTATTTTATATTTCTTCATCAATTCAAAATAATGCATTCCTTTGTCTAGAAGCCCAGCATGACTACAAGCTGTCAGAGCACAAAGAAAAGTCACTTCATTAGGTTCAGGTCCTATCCTACACATTTCCTCAAAGCACTCTACAGTTTCTTTTCCAAGTCCATGCTGAGCATAGGCAGTAAGCATCGAGTTCCAAGAGACCACCTCCTTTTTCACTAACCGATCAAAAACCTTCCGGGCATCATCGATGCTACCAGACTTAGCATACATATCAAGCAGAGTATTCCCAATGAAAGCAATAAGTTCCAAGCCTGACTTGATCATGTGGACATGCACCCATTTACCGGGCTCCAGAGCTCCAATGCTTGCACAGGCTGCATAAACACTAGAAAAAGTAAAGTGGGTCGGCTGAAAACCGCCTCTTTTCATCTCACAGAAAAGCTTCACAGCAATTTCTCCCTCGCCTTTCCTTGCATGCCCAGCAATCAAACCATTCCAAGTAACCTCATTCTTGCAACTTAACTTGTCAAACACAGTCTTCCCTTCATCCATCAGTCCACACCTTGCATACATATCCACAAGAGCACTCCCAACATAAATATTCTCTTCATATCTACACTTCACACACATCCCATGTAGTTGCCTACCCATTCCATCATTCTCCAACCCCCCAGCAGCCTTAAGAACACTGCCAAACGTAAACTGATTCGGCACAAACCCAAACCTCAACATCTCACAAAACAAAACCAACGCCTCCTTACCACCTTCATTCTGCGAATACCCAGTAATCAACGCAGTCCAAGAAACCATATCTCTCTCAGGCATTTCATCAAACACCTTCCGAGCATCATCCATACTCTCACACTTCCCATACATATTAATCAACGTGTTATTCGGAACAATATAATGACTAAACCTCGACCTCAAGAAGTGTTCATGAATCACTTTGCCTTCTTTCAGCCGTTTCCACTCTGTACATTTCTTCAAAAGCTTATTGTACAAACTGGCATCTGGGTCCATTGCCCCATTGTCAATAAGATAGAGTACTAAAAGCTCCCCATTTGGAGCCTTTTCGAGAAGATCTTTGTCTTGTATAACATCAATAGATGAACCAAATAATTTTTGTACCCCTTTTGCTCCTGATTCTAAGCCTGATACTGCACTTGATGCAGAGAGAAATTGAGCTATGGGGATGATTGAATTGAAAATTGATGGATTTGTCACGTATCTTTTCATGTGTATGGCCTTTGTCATCTCTCTCACCTGCAACTAGCTCTCTCAGGTGCAAACGCGAAAATGACATATATTTGCTTTAGGAAAATACTCCACACCCTTTAGATATACAGTAACGTAGAAATTAGTAATGCAGGATTAATAAGGTAGGAATTAATTTTTATCTAAGGGTTCACTGCTTCGTATTTAATTTTGTGAAGCCCTTGAATTATTATGCTTGAATTAGATTAAAATAGATTTTTTTTGTGGCTTTCAACTAGTTAGGAAAATGATAATTTTGTTATCGTATCTGCTATTTTCTCGCTTGAATTATTTGTGGATAAATAATTGTGCTCTTATTAAATTGATCACATATAAAATGCTAATTCTTAACATTGGACTTTGTTTTGTATCAATAAAATCACTCAACTAAATTAATTATAAAAAATAAGATTCACATGAGAATTTTTTTTTGTCTATTATATAAATATGAAACCAAAAATAATTTTTTTTAAAAAAATTTTAACATGATAAATTTATTTATTTTTATATTATGAAAATATGGACCCGCAAATAAATAAATTTAGTAAGATAATTTATTTACAAATATAAAATTAAAATCAAGAAAATAAAAAAAAATGTAAAAGAATTTGAGGGATATTTTTGTCTTTATATATAATCTCATGGTATTAGTTAATACCATTGGATTAGTTAATAAACATATCCAAATTTTTACCAAACATAATATTAATTAATACCAATAATTAATCTGTGGATTATTTTCTTCAATATACCCTACCAAACGGCTCCTTAATATATTATTTAAAATGAAAAAATATTTTTTTTTAATATTTGTGATTCATAATAACTTGTACGGATATAAATATTTAGTTAAAGATAAAAAGAAAATTTGAATTATTTTTAATTATGATAAGATTTTTTTAAGGACGACTACAACAATATATCTAGTGAAATTACACAAGTGAGATTTTGGGAGACCTTACCGCGACTTCATAGAGATAGGAGGCTGTTTCGAAAACACAAACTAAAAAAAAATGTCATGTAAAATGAGATAAAAAAAGAGTTAAAGTTAAAAAAGACATGACGAAACTTGATCTCACCGAGATCATGATTTTCGATAGAAAAGAGTGGAGGTCGCAAATTAGAGTAGTCGGGTAATAGGTTAATAGGGTTAGGTTGATGATGTCGAACGGAGCATTAATAAGGGTGTGGATTGGTGAGTGTGGTCCATAAAGTGAAACAGACAGTTTTATGGTACCTGACTCTATTTCTTTCTATGAGTTAGCAGGTGAGAAGGAAAGACTAGTGCTTAGAAATCCGGCTGACATTGAACTTAAACTAGCTGCTGCCATTGAAAGAGAAGAGAGCTCCGTGACTTCCGGGCTTAGCTCTTTTCCGGTGCAGATGAATAAACCGGTATTTTCTCTTTCAGTTGCTGCTCCGGGGAAAGAAGTTTAATTTGCAGCGCTTCAGTAGGCCCTAGGCACTGATGTGAGGTTAAAGTTTTAACCAATGCTTAATACTCTGGCTTTGGGGTATAGTAGGGTAGTTGTATTAGTCGTATCTTTATATCCCGTGTTACCATTATTCGTCTTATATATGTTAATTTTTATCGTATTTACATACTATCATGTATTTTTCGTTATTAATTGTTCTTCCATTTTTTTTTCTTTTTTTTTCTCCACATCTAGTTTATTCTGCTTATGAGTTTTTTGAGACGAGAGTTCCCAGAAAACCTCTCTATCTTTAAGGTATTGATAAGATCTGCGTATATTTTACCCTTCCCAGACCCTACTTGTGGAATTCCACTGAATATGTAATTGTTATAGTAATTAATTCAGAGTCACAAAATATTATAAATAATATTTAATTTAACAAAATACAATTCGAATAAAATTTTTTTGGATGATACAAAGTCAACGTGGATAAAATAAAATCAGAAAGGGATTACTTCATAATTTTGTAGCGAATTGTTCTAATCATGCAACAACACACAAAGTGTTAAACATGACCTCATTTCTTATCTTAGTCATTACCATTTTTATTTTTCATGTCTTAATTAATCTCGTGCGGTTTTGCTTTCTCATTTTATAATCATTATCATTAAATACTACGTTCCAACAATTATTATCCTCAACCATCACGATATACAGTCGACCATGGTTATATACATCTCCAACCAATGCAAATAGTTACTATCAACTTTAGCTATCAATATCATATACTACAATTATGATCTGGAACAACTGACTGCCTACCACCTCCAACAATTATTATCAATCTGCATCACCACTATTAGTCGTCATCACCAACCACCATCACCTATCATAGTTAGTTTTTCAAAATGTTAATATATTATTAGATTAATTGGTGATTCACATAAACTTATTATTTTTATTAATTTTTAAATAAAAATAGAATCTATAAAATTGAATAATAAAAAAATGACTTAATTTTATTAGTATGTAGATTTTAACACATACACATATCTTAATTTTAATACTCAAATTTGTTTAAAAATTTAAACATTTTAATCTTAATAAAAATAAAACAAGATAAATATCTCAAAAATAATTCTTAATATATTTTAAAAAGTGAGTGATAATATAAGTAGAAATAATTATCACCAAAGAATTTGGTCTTTCCCATGGACTTCACCCCTTCTAACAAGAATCATGACTAGTAGAAAGAGAGGTGAAAATTGTAGTTTCAGAGTTGTAACAGAATTAGCGTAAATAAATGTGGACCGTCCACGTGTCCGTTAGACTGTCATTCTCCCTCCGTTTTAAATCCTTCCCTCCATTCCCTCCTCTCCCAATCTCCGTTCTCTCTTTCTTTTTTCGGTACGTCGTCCTTTTAGTTAACGCTTTCCTCATTCATTTTCCCCCTTTCATCTCTCTCACCTGAAACTTGTTTCATTTCTCTTTGTAGTTTAATTGATCCGTTTGTGTTTTTTTTTCCTTCCTCCTGCGTCCTGGTTATTTTCAGGCAGAAGCTGATTCTCTTCTTCGTCATTTTCAAGCTTCAACCGTAAGTTCTTTCATTCTATCGATCGATTTTCAGTTTTCGTGTATCAATTAATTCATTTGGATGTTTGTGTATGTGATTCTGTTCATGCATGTATATGTTTATAAGTTTCCGAAATGATTATGGATTTATGAGAAGGTTTATATATGCAAAGCACAACATCTTGATTATACAGGCTCAATTGTAAGTTTTAATTTGTTAAGATGCTAGGCCGTGAGTTTTCATCGTTGCAGTATTTTGGATTTTTATGAATGTATGTGTTTTGCGTATATGTATAGTGCATGATAATGTATGTATATTTGTGAGTATATATATAGTGCATGATAATGTATGAATGTGTATGTGTTTTGTGTATATAGTGCATGATAATGTATGTTTGTATTTATGTGTGTTCATGCATATATATATATATATATGGATTTATATGTATGTTTGGTTCGGAAATGAGCGCGTGGTCATGATTATGGATTTATGTGTGTAGCTGTAGAATTAATTATCTATACAGATTCGATTGAAAGTTTCAATTCGGTTAAGATGCTAGCTAGGCCGTATGTTTATGTTTTCATACGTTAGGTCTGTTAACTGATTGTATCGTAGAGTGAGTGTGCATGTGTACTCTGGAAGAACTATACGAAGAAGAACTTGGTTATGCTTGAATCTACATGTGTAAGCTTCTGCATTATCTGATGATTGTGAATGTATGTGTGTGGATTTATATGGTGCGTGTTTGATGGTGAATGTATATTCTGATGATGTTTATGGACGTATAATTGAACAGAAATTGAACGGAAGAGAGGGAGAAACGGAAAGGAGCTGGAGGAGCTGGAAGAGAGCGGTGGTGTCGAAGCCAAGCTACATTCAGTTAGCTAAGCTACCGACAACACTGAGTAGGGTAGGACAAAATTACGATGACGAATCCGGCGAGACCCGCAGAGGGAACGAACGTCGGTCCGTCGTCTCTGACGCGGCGTCCGTCACGAAGCGCCGCAACCACTACCTTCTCTATGGAGGTGTTTGACAACGAGGTTGTTCCCTCTTCTCTCCAGTCCATTGCACCAATTCTTCGCGTCGCCAGAGAGATACAAAATGAACGCCCTCGCGTCGCCTATCTTTGTATGTCGCCGATTTGTCTTCACCTACCATTACATTCAACCTCTACATACACATTGATCTCTGCGATTTCTCATTTTTTCTGTTTGGTTTGGTTGTTATAGGTCGGTTCTATGCGTTTGAGAAGGCGCATAGATTGGACCCTACCTCAGGTGGACGTGGTGTTCGGCAATTCAAAACCAATCTCTTCCAACGTTTAGAGCGTGTACGTATGATTTGATTTGATCGTTCTGTTTTTATTTTTCTCTCTCTATATTGCTTTTTTCCCCTTACGACTTATTTGTTTTTAAATTAGAATATCAAGCGTTAGCTAATAGGATTACTTCACTGTTATATTGGGGCAAAGAGAGAAATTAAACCGGTTCGTTTCAGTTGGCTGGGCAAAATTTTCCTAGGGCAGCTAGTTTTCAATGGAATTTGTAAGATAGAGAGATGACTTTTTCAGAATGTAAAGGCGGGGGTACGTGCAACAAAGCAATTTTCAGATTCAAAGCATTGCAGTATAATATTTCCAGAATTATTAGGGTGTTTATTACCATTAATTTTCGGTAGAGCACGGTTGGGTCAATTGATTAGGAGGTCCCCTCAATATTCCCAACAAAGTTTCTTTGTACCCAATCGTTAAGTAAAGGGGTTAGCTAAAGGAATTGTTTTCATTCAGGACGATGCGTCGAGTCTTGCTTCTCGGGTGAAAAAGACTGATGCACGGGAAATTGAGAGCTTTTACAAGCAATACTATGAGCAGTATGTCGTGTCTCTTAACAAGGGAGAACAAGCAGACAGGTAACTGTAAATTCCTTGGTATCATAAATATCTTCTTTATAAATTTGTTACTGTAGCTTGGTACTAATTGGTGAAAGGTTCTTTAATCTTTTGAAAACAGAGCTCAGCTCGGCAAAGCATATCAGACTGCTGGGGTGCTTTTTGAAGTTCTTTGTGCCGTTAATAAGTCTGAAAAAGTTGAAGAAGTTGCTCCTGAGGTTAGTAGTAATATTAAAACTTTGGTGACCAGTTATGAATCATGAATCTTCCACTTAAATGTTCTCAACTTTTATGGCATTCATGGGAGGATTCTATGCAAGAACTTAATGACATGAATTATTGAACAGATCATTGCCGCAGCAAATGATGTTCAGGCCAAAAAGGAAATATATGCCCCCTATAATATTCTCCCCCTGGATTCGGCTGGAGCATCCCAGTCTATTATGCAACTTGAGGAGGTACTACATAAACTCATACGTATGGAAATATAGCCACATATAATTTGAAATAGTATGTCAAGAACTTTAGCCTTTTCCTTTGAAACTCCTCACCAGGTTAAAGCGGCCGTTTCTGCTCTCTCAAACACACGTGGGCTGAATTGGCCAGCTTCGTTTGAACCGCAGAGGCAGAAAACAGGGGATCTAGATGTTCTAGATTGGCTAAGGGCAATGTTTGGGTTTCAGGTAACAGTTTCTACTTCAAAGAATGAGATTATAATTGCTTGAAACTCTACTCAGGTCGTTAGTCAGAATGAGAAATTGTTAACCTCTGTGTGCTGTCTGCAGAGGGATAATGTAAGAAACCAGCGGGAGAATCTGAGTTTGCTCCTTGCAAATATTCATACGAGGCTAATCCCCAAGGCTGAGCCACTTAACAAGGCATGTATCACATATAGCTAATTTAAGTGTTCTCTCTTCCCCATTATACTCAATATCTAATATCTGATGCTCCTAGGATTTCTTATTCTTTTTACTTGGATTAAACCAGACCTTTTAGTTTCATCCTTAAGCACATGTTTTGTATTACTTAATTTTCTTATCAGTCTCCTTCTGAATTGATTACTCTAGAATCTTAAGTAAATGCATTTTTTGATTTGGCTGGATTTATCAATAGCAAGAAAGCAAGACTATACCAGAAAGTGACAAACTCAAAATATGTTCTTATAAACTATTGTTCTCAATGTAGCTTGATGATCGAGCTGTGGATGCTCTAATGAACAAGTTGTTCAAAAACTACAAAACATGGTGTAAGTACTTGGGAAAAAAACACAGCTTACGGTAAGATATTGGCAATACTTATACTTTCTTTCAAGTGGACATTCTCTCATATGCTTTTACTCTTTCGGATTTAGAAGTGTATAAACCATAAATATTGAGTAACGTTTGCACGCAACAAACTTATTGCATTTAGGCTCCCTCAAGCTCAGCAAGAAGCACAACAGAGAAAGATACTTTACATGGGCCTTTACCTTCTAATCTGGGGTGAAGCAGCTAATGTTCGCTTTATGCCAGAGTGTCTATGTTACATCTTCCATAATGTGAGTGGTTCATTAATCTTCTTTTATATCACCACTTCTAGTCTATAGATGTCAAAATTAAACACCTCCAATAACACACATTTGCGGATGAATCCTTCCTTTAATGTGAAATAAATTCTACATTGTTGATGCAGATGGCATATGAACTCCATGGCCTATTAGCAGGAAATGTGAGCATCGTCACTGGAGAAAATATCAAGCCGTCTTATGGTGGGGATGATGAATCATTCCTGCGAAAGGTCATTACTCCCATTTATCATGTGATTGATAAGGTAATGCGTTTCACATCTGCATTTTCTTCCACTTCAAGTTTCCTTGTTAAAAATGTTTGTAACAATGATTTGCTCTTCCAGGAAGCCAAAAAAAGCAAAAACGGAAAAGCACCGTACTCAAATTGGTGCAATTATGATGATCTGAATGAATATTTCTGGTACTTGTTTAATTAGAACAACAATGTCAGTAATGTGATAATAGAAATAAAATGACAAATGGTTTCATAAATCATTGATTTTGATATACATTGTCAGGTCGCAAGATTGCTTTTCTTTAGGTTGGCCAATGCGTGATGATGGTGACTTCTTTAAATCAACACGTGACACCACCAAAGTATGACTTGTATTTTTATTGAAAGTTTCTGCTTCTATCAGTACAAGAGTTGGTAACGTAGTGACTGCTGTTACAGGGAAAAGGAGCTGCTAATAAAAAGCCTGGAAAAATGGGAAAATCATACTTTGTTGAGACCCGGTCATTTTGGCATATCTTCCGAAGCTATGACCGTCTTTGGACCTTTTTTCTCCTGTCTTTCCAGGTGGAAATTTCGAACTGTGAATATCACTATATAATATTGTTTCTTTTGCTCCTTATAGCTTACTTGTTCCGTTTTGGGCCATTTTTGGAATGTACTTTTGCAGGCCATGGTCATATTTGCATGGAGTGGAATTCCTGTGTCGGATATATTAAAGAAGGATTCTTTATACAACCTGTCCAGTATTTTCATAACGGCAGCTTTTCTTCGCTTTCTCCAAAGTATGTAAATCTATGAATTTCTTTGAAATTGCATTAATATCTCGTAAGATTTTCTACTTTTATTATTTCTATTTTACATATTAATTAGTAGTAGTTTAGTAGAAAAATAACCATCCCTTGTTTTTTACATAGGTATCCTGGACCTTTTTCTTAACTTTCCGGGCTATCATAGATGGAGGTTCACAGATGTACTGAGGAATGTTCTGAAGATAGTTGTCAGCCTTGCATGGTGTATCATCCTTCCACTATTTTATCTCCAAGAAAGCAACTCACACCTTCTTACGAAGATCAGAAGTTCTCTGACATTTCTAGACAAGATGAAGGGCATTCCTCCTCTGTACCTAATGGCCGTGGCTGTGTATCTACTACCCAATGTACTTACTACAGCTTTGTTTATTTTTCCAATGCTCCGTCGATGGATTGAGAACTCCGATTGGCTTATTGTAAGGTTACTTCTGTGGTGGTCGCAGGTAATAACAAAAAGCCTTCTGACCCGAAAAAATGCATTTGCTTAGTTTCTTACGAACATTTCATTTTCCTTTGTTGTTTGTCTAGAAGGGCTTACGTGCTATCTGCAATTTATCAATCTCTTAAGTTGAAAGCAAATTCTTTGTTGATATTCTATGCTTCTTCTTCTACCAAATCTGGTCTTTATAGTGTTTTTATTGGTCATAACCACTGATAATACATCAAGGGTGCAACTTGAATGAATCTATGCTTAACTTTATAAGTCTCGACTTTTAGGTGAATGAATCTATGCATAACTTAACTTGTTTGAGTTTCTTTTTACTCTGATCATATGGTTTAGCTTTTGCAAAAATAGGATAGAGTTCATCCAGTTATCTGTTTCCATAAGACAACAACTCATAATTTTCTCCATTCATCTGGCTACTTTGTATTTATATGCCAATATTTTATTTTCTAAAGCAAACATTATTAACTGTCTGGGCCTTCTTGTTTTTCTGCAGCCAAGAATATATGTTGGGAGGGGAATGCATGAAAGTCAGTTTGCACTTATAAAGTATGTTGCAAGTCTTTTCCTTCCAACTTTCTCTTATTTGTTTTCGACACTTGCTTTATCGGATGCTTTACTTTTTGCATCAGGTATACTCTCTTCTGGGTGCTGCTTCTTTGTGCGAAGTTTTCATTCAGCTACTTTATTCAGGTAATTGGATGTCTATACCATTGCTCTTCTTTGGAATGAGACGTGATAGTGGTGTTTTTCTTCTAATCATGGTATAATTGTGTTTTCAGATAAAACCTCTTATAAAACCCACAAAAATGATAATGGACATCACTCGCGTTCAGTATGCTTGGCATGAGTTTTTTCCCAATGGTATATATTCCAAATGTCGCTCTTTATTTTTTTTTTCAGATTCTCTATCTGCTAATTGATGCTAATGAATCTATCCTATCTGTGCAGCTAAGAGCAACTATGGGGCTGTGCTTGCCCTGTGGATGCCAGTTGTCATAGTATGTCTTGTCTTTGTTTTCATTTTTAGATGTTTCATGGTTATCTTTTACCTGTAAATATTGTAATTTCCCAATTTATACAGGTTTACTTTATGGACACTCAAATATGGTATTCTATTTTCTCAACTTTGTGCGGTGGTGTTATAGGTGCCTTTGATCGTCTGGGTGAGGTAATGACTTTTCAGAATGCATTTTGATTGTCATTTACTTTGCCGTCAATATATATGGTTAATGTATTATCACTTGTCAATAGATCTTTCTGAAATATAGTTTAGAGACAACTTGATTATTGCTTCTCATTATGATGTCCGGGGTAGAGCATCATTACAATAGTAGTGATGTTCCTGGGATTATATTAAAAATTGGAAATTTGTGTGTGTTCAACAGTTATAATTTCCTGATTTCAATCCAACATCAGGTTAGCGGGAGACAGAAATGAGCATAGTTGAAAGTGAACGACCTTTGTGCTGTTAGTTAACATAATTTCTTCAATGTGCTTCTTTTTGTTCAAAAGAAGGATGTTGTAGAGTATTAGGAGCAGTGATCATCAGTAGATTGCAGAAGCATATCTGAAGTGTGTATTCTTTTAATTACAGAAGCAAGATTTAGACTAAACCTTATTGTTTGTGGACAGTGATAAAGACATGAACTGCATTACCTTAATTATTGTTGCAACTAATTATCCATATATAAAGTTAATTTAAGTGTTAGTTCCTTTTCCGGTAGCATAACTGTGGTTCCATCACTTAAGTTGTCACTACTGGAATCTGGGCATCAAAGATCTGGATTAATTGAGATAATTTAGGTTTGGAAGCAACTAAAATATGCTTTCCGGAAAAACTATGTTATCATCATATTAAATTTTTATTGTTAATTTGTTGAGTTTGTCAATGTTTACTAACATTTGGTTCTGCTCTTTTTGTTGCTTTACTTTCAAACAGATAAGAACTTTAGGCATGTTAAGGTCAAGATTTCTGTCTCTTCCTGGTGCATTCAACACTTACTTGGTGCCTAATGACAAAGTTGAGAAAAAACGATTTTCACTCTCCAAGAGTTTTAATGAGGTTTATTTTGTCCTCACCTTTTCCGTCGTGTATATGCTTTTTATTCTTCAGTCCATGAAGATAAATAGATTGCCAAAGACTTGGAAAAGTAAAAATCTTATAAAACATATGATTTTTGGATGTCTAGGTTTCACCCAGCAAGAGAAGCGAAGCTGCAAAGTTCGCTCAGTTATGGAATGAATTTATATGCAGTTTTCGCGAAGAGGATCTTATAAGTGACAGGAAAAGCCCCTTAACTCATTTTTTTGCTTTCTAGTTGGTTCATTGTACATTAAGAGTTAAACTGTGTGTGCATTATTTCAGGGAGATGGACCTATTACTTGTTCCTTATTCCTCAGATCCAAGTCTAAAAGTTATTCAATGGCCACCCTTTTTGCTTGCTAGCAAGGTAAGCCTGTCAGCTGATGCACCTCTGTTTTAATTTCTTCTTCTACACTGATTGATTGTCTTCCCTTTGCAGATTCCAATTGCGTTGGATATGGCTTTACAATTTCGTTCCAAAGATGCTGATCTTTGGAAGCGCATATGTTCTGATGAATATATGAAGTGTGCCGTCATTGAGTGTTATGAGTCTTTTAAACTTGTTCTTAATGCCCTGGTTGTTGGAGAAACTGAGAAAAGGTTGCTTATTTAGCCGATTGATAGATCTATGAATCATTATAATAGCTCCGTGGTCACTCAACTTCATGAATACATGCATCTGAACTCAAATATATTCTTGAATACCCATCAGGATTATTTGGAACTTGTTTCTTTCCTCTCCACTACCCCCTTTTTTTGTTCATTTAGACAGGCAGCACTTTCTCTAGCTGTAGTATGCTGTAATGCTTGGTTTTTAGATACAGTGATATTGTTTGTTGAATCATCTTAGGTTTCTAGGGTTGGTGCTTTGGTTTCTTAAGAATGGTCTTTGTTGTTACATTTTTCGCTTCGTTTAAGTCCTTAAATTGGGTAATCAGAGTTCTAGATTTTTCTTTTTATCCATAAACCATCTGATTTAACCTGTGTTCTTTGTCTTTTAAAAGAGAAGTTGCGTTCTCTCTAATCTTCACTTCTCCTCTACATGTTCTTCAATTTAGTTTTTTCTATTGAACCATTGTCTTGTTACCTCTGTGGAGTCTCATATCAGTGACCTTGTATGAAGTGGTGATTCAACATAAGTTCATGTAGTTTGTGACCTTCATGCATCATTTTAGCTGTTTAATGTGGTCCTTCCAGTCAATTCATAAAGTGACACTTCATACTTCTTCATTATATGCATATCTTCTTAATCCTGTCTAATTTGTGTGTCTAGGATCATAGGAATCATCATAAAAGAAGTTGAAAACAGCATTTCAAAGAACACGTTCCTTGCGAGTTTCAGAACAGGACCTTTGCAAAACCTTGTTAAGAAATTTGTAGCCCTACTTGAGATACTGGTAAGTGATGCGCTGGCTGGTGTCTGTAGCTGTGGAACTTCATATGTCAGAAATTTCACTTCCTTTCTTGTTGCAGAGAGAAAGTGATCCATCTAAAAGGAACGACGTTGTCATAGCACTGCAGGATATGTTAGAAATAGTGACCCGTGACATGATGGTGAATGAAATTGGGTTAGTGAATTCCGTGCTATTTTTCAATGAACTCTTCAGATAATAAATGCATAGCATTGTTGTTATTTAAGGTTTTCAATTTGATTTTTGCTCTGGTCTTGTATAATTATTTCAGGGAACTTGTAGAGCTTGGTCATAGTGGAAGGGATTCTGGGAAACAGCTCTTTGCTAATACTGACTCAAGAACAGCTATTGCATTCCCTCCTCCAGTAACAGCACAGTGGGAAGAACAGGTCTTTTGATATGTTATATGATCATATGATTAGACTTCAATTAATGGATAAATAGAAAAACAAACATCATGTTGATTTATTTCTCAGCTTCGGCGTCTTTATCTTCTCTTAACTGTGAGGGAATCAGCAATTGAAATTCCAACTAACCTGGAAGCACGGAGAAGGATTTCCTTTTTCACTAATTCATTGTTCATGGAAATGCCACGTGCACCTCGAGTGCACAAAATGCTTTCATTCAGGTGCTGCTCATAATTCACAACGGTGTACATCCTCAAGTTTATAGATAAATTATATAATCAGTTTGAGCTTTCTCCTTTGAAAATTTGACTTTCCGTGGTGTGCAGTTAATATTTGGAGGGAGCATAAGATTTCTAGTCAGTCAACATTCAATTATATGAAGTTAATAAGTAACAACATTATTATAGCATGAGAACACACTACTAATATGTATCTAGCGGCAGAAATACTTGTTTATTGTTACTAATATTCAAACTATCTCATTTGTCACATGGATCCAATACTACTATCCCTAATTCAGTTGTGCAATAATATTTTTTCATATGCAGTGTCATGACCCCATACTACAGCGAGGAAACTGTCTATTCAAAAGGTGATCTTGAGATGGAAAATGAAGATGGCATATCAATCATTTACTATCTCCAAAAGATTTATCCAGGTTTCATTCTATTATCAACTACTTGAAAATGAACTTCCTTTCAGTGTGATGTTTCTCTCCCTATTTTGTTGTTACCTTTTCTTGTCTATTTGACACCACTTTGTTTCCTTCTAGATGAATGGACTAACTTCATGGAACGTATTGGATGTACAAAGGACCAGGAGGTCTGGGAAAATGAAGAGAACATCTTGCTGCTACGTCATTGGGCCTCATTAAGGGGACAGACTCTCTGCAGAACAGGCACTTTAAATACTTTCTCTTATCATATTCTTTTGGACATAACAGTTTCCTACCGATTATTCATCGTTACTGTATATTCTTTTCAGTAAGAGGAATGATGTACTACAGGAGGGCTTTGAAGCTTCAAGCATTTCTTGACATGGCTACAGAAGACGGTAAACCATAATATTTTTAGTGCCATTTTCCTGTTCAGAGATTTTATCTTTGGGCTAAGAACCTTGACAGTTCTTGTAATAAAAGAAATAATGAGCTACATCTGCTGAATTTTCTTTAGTAAGAAATAATTGCTACCTGCTCTGAGTATTTTCCTTTGCATATGATTTGTGCTCGACATAATTGACAGCTAAAGTTTATTAAGGCATGCTATGGTCTACAAGTAGCCATTTGAACCAACAATAGGACTCCACATAAGTGATGGTACATGTATTTGCCTTCTGATCATGATACATGTGTGGTCTGAGAGCTGAGTTCTGTACTAGTTTGACATGTACAGTATCACTTATTTTGTCATACAGAACTTCTCGCAGTGGTTGGTTCTGTTGCATTGGTGATGGGAGCTATCAATGATGAACGGAAACTGTTATTTATACTAACACTCTCAGTCTGTTATGTTTAAGATTATAGCGAGTTATAATGAGCAACATGAAGAGAACACCTACATTGTTAAACAGCCGACAATTTGTAGCTGCTTAGTCTGCTTTATCTATACGTCACCTAAGGTTCTTGAAATAAGGTACCAAGTGTTAAATTCCTTTTATGGTAAAGCACTACATTTTGACTATTTGTACACAGAGATTCTCGAAGGATACAAAGCTGTTACAGTACCATCTGAGGAGGATAAGAAAAGTCAAAGATCATTGTATGCTCAATTAGAAGCTGTGGCTGATATGAAATTCACCTATGTCGCCACCTGCCAGAATTATGGAATTCAAAAGCGAAATGGAGATCGGCATGCAACTGATATTCTGAATTTGATGGTCAAGTAAGTTCTGTTTCTCCAAAGAAACAAGGAAAAACTAAAAGAAGTTGTATTCTCCTATCCCCAAGTGTATTTAGAATACTGTTGAAAAAAATCCTCTCCTTTTCCGTGCAGCAACCCCTCTCTCCGTGTAGCATATATTGATGAAGTTGAAGAACAGGAAGGTGGAAAAACTCAGAAGGTTTATTATTCAGTGTTGGTGAAAGCAGTTGATAATCTTGATCAGGTTATCACAGTTCTTTTATATTTAACAATAAATACAACAACAACATACCCAGTGGAATCCCACAAGTGGGGTCTGGGGAGGGTAGAATGTACGCAGACCTTACCACTACCTTATAGAAGTAGAGAGATTGTTTCCTGGGAACCCTCGTCTCAAAAACTTATAAGTAGACTAAACTAGATATGACAAAAAGTAAAGGAAAGGAAAGGGAATAGAAAGAGCGACTAATAACGAAAAGCACATGACAATATGTAAAAATGATAAAATAAACACATATAGGACAAATAATGACAACACATGATATAAAGCACGACTACTCCTGCTACCCTACTATACCCCAAGGTCAGACAACCACCTAACCCTACCAATTAGCCTACTACTTTAATTCGCGACCTCCATTCCTTTTTATCTAAGGTCATGTCCTATGTAAGATCAAGTTTCACCATATCTTGTCTAATCAACTCCCCCCAATACTTCTTCGGTCTACCTCTACCCCTCCATGTAACTCCCAAATTAACCTCTCGCACCTCCTAATAGGAGCATCGGTACTCCTTCTCTACACATGTTCAAACCATCGCAGTCTCGCTTCCTTCATCTTATCAGCCACAGAGGGCCACCTCTAGCTTCTCCTGAATGATCTCATTCCTAATCCAGTCACTCCTGGTGTGACCACACATCCATCTCAACATCCTCATCTCTGCGACATGCATCTTCTGAACGTGTGCATTTTTTATTGGCCAACACTCCACCCCATACAAAAAAGATGGTCTAACCACTATTCTGTAAAACTTACCTTTGAGTTTAGGTGGTATCTTCTTGTCACACAATACTCCAGAGGCAAGCCTCCATTTAGTCCATGCTGCCCCAATACGATGTGTGACATTATCGTCAATATCGCCACTACTCTGGATGATGGACCCCAGATACTTAAAGTTTTCTGTCTCGGGGATAGGTTGAGTGGCAAGCCTCGCAATAATGTCTGCTTCATCCCTCGCAACACTGAATTTGCACTCCAAGTATTCTGTTTTGGTCCTGCTCAGTTTGAATCCTTTGGACTCCAAGGCGTGTCTCCAGGCGTCCAACCTATCATTAACTTTAGTCCGAGTCTCATCAATCAGTACTATGTCATCTGCAAATAGCATACACCATAGAACCTCCTCATGGATAGATCGCGTCAGCTCATCCATCAACAAGGTAAACAGGAAAGGGCTCAACACAGATCCTTGATGGAATCCCATCTCAACAAGAAAATACTCGGAGTCTCCTCCCACCGTTCTCACCCGAATTTTGGCTCCGTCGTACATGTCCTTAATCGCCCTGATATATGCCATTGGGACACCTTTCACCTCTAGACATCTCAATAGGACATCCCTTAGAACTTTGTCATAGGCCTTCTGGAGATCAATGAACACCATATGGAGGTCCTTCTTTCTTTCCCTATATTTCTCCACTAACCTCCAAACAAGATGAATTGCTTCAGTAGTCGGCCACCCCGGCATGAATCCAAACTGATTCTCCGAAATAGACATTACTCTTCTCATCCTCATCTCCACCAGTCTCTCCCAGACCTTCATAGTGTGACTTAACAACTTGATACCCCTGTAATTGTTACTGTTTTGAATATCTCCCTTGTTCTTGTACAATGGAACCATTGTACTCCTCCTCCATTCATCAGGCATCTTGACAGTCTTCATATTTATACTAAAAATAAATATTGACTGTAATTGATTCTTGCACTACAATTCCTGATATCTTCTATGATCTATGTTTGAAGGAAATATACCGTATAAAGTTGCCTGGTGCAGCAAAGATAGGAGAAGGAAAGCCTGAAAATCAGAATCATGCCATCATCTTCTCTCGTGGGGAAGCTCTTCAAACCATTGACATGAATCAGGTGAAGAGAGACTGAGTTGAAATAAATAAAGACAAGAAATCAGAAAATAATAACTCAGTGTTTTTTCTTGCAGGACAATTACTTGGAAGAAGCTTTAAAAATGCGCAACCTTCTTGAGGAATTTAATGAAGATCACGGAGTGCGTCCACCTACAATATTGGGTGTTCGTGAGCACATCTTTACGGGAAGGTTGCATAATATTTCTCTTTCAGCCTGCTTAGTTTCATTAAATCCAGGTTTTGGACATATCTGATAAGGCCTCACATCTTCCAATTACAGTGTGTCTTCTTTGGCTTGGTTTATGTCTAATCAAGAGACAAGTTTTGTCACCATTGGTCAGAGAGTTCTTGCAAGGCCTTTAAGGTATGTTCTCCTGGTTCCTTAGTGCATACAACTACTGAACAGACAGTCCTGCGTTTCCATGTCAATACATCATTTTTTGGCAAAACATTTGCAGTGCTATTCAATTTTTATTTTATTTTTCATGCATTATTCATCTAATCGTGATTGGATCAAAAGAGGGGGAGGGGTTGGAGGAGTAGAAGAAAAAATGGAGGGGTACAAATCATTTCCCTTATTTGGTAAAGAAGTAAATAAATTGGTCAAGTAAAAATGGACGAATGGGGTAACTTCAGCTTTCTCAATTTATCCAAAACATGACAGGAAGAGAGAGTATATCTGTTTTACTTCCCTCCTAATTGTAACTACCAACTGGAAGTAATCACCAATATCAAAGAAAAAGGCCAGCAAACCACTTAATTTCATAATTTCCCTGTAGCCTCTGACCTTTTTAGAACTAAACATAGTGTAAATAACTCTCTCTCTTTCTCCAAAATGGAAATTAAGAGTAGTATGCTGGATTGTGAATGTGAAGTTGCGCAAAACCATTTCTTGGAAAAACACATATTTTTCTTCTGGTAAGAAATTAAATCAGGAGAAGTGGGGAGTACCTTTCGGTGGTTTTCTTGCAGTTCGCGTTCACCTGGTATAACTAAATGATTTACATTTATGATATATTCTGATTTTTGACAAGACCATGAGATTTATTTTCTATTATACTTTGATAGGGTCCGCTTCCATTATGGACATCCAGATGTATTTGACAGAATTTTCCACATCACTCGAGGTGGAATTAGCAAAGCTTCAAGGGGTATCAATCTCAGCGAGGACATATTTGCAGGTAACTTTTAGAAATATGTCTTTTGATGCGTAGACAGATCACCTTATTGTTCATAAATCATAACATTTGGCTCTATAGGTTTCAATTCAACATTGCGACGTGGAAATATTACTCATCATGAATACATTCAAGTTGGAAAGGGGAGAGATGTTGGTCTTAACCAAATCTCTCTCTTTGAGGCAAAAGTGTCATGTGGTAATGGAGAGCAGACTCTTAGCCGAGATCTGTACAGATTAGGACATCGCTTTGATTTTTTCCGTATGCTGTCCTGTTATTTCACAACTACTGGATTTTATATCAGCTCAATGGTAATTCCTATTTAACATTTGACGACACTAATATATAAAGTATTAACCATCTTGTATGGACTTCATTACTTCAGAATTACAATGTGTCCCAATTACTTCAATTTTAAAGCATGTGTGTCAATCGCTTTGCTTTTGTAAGATGATGTAAAGGAAGATATACCTGTGATATCATTTTATTTATTCCTTGCAGTTGGTAGTCCTCACAGTTTATGCATATTTATATGGTAAAATATACCTTGTATTGAGTGGAATGGAACAATCGATCATCAAAGTTGCAAGATCTAGAGGTGACGATGCTCTCAAAGCTGCAATGGCCTCACAGTCTGTCGTTCAACTAGGTTTATTGATGGCCCTGCCCATGTTTATGGAGATTGGGCTCGAAAGAGGCTTCAGGACTGCTTTAGGTGACTTCATCATCATGAACCTGCAGTTGGCTGCTGTTTTCTTTACTTTCTCTCTTGGAACAAAACTCCACTACTTTGGCCGCACAATTTTACATGGTGGCGCAAAATACAGAGCAACTGGGCGTGGCTTTGTCGTGAGACATGAAAAGTTTGCTGAGAACTACAGGATGTACTCGAGGAGCCATTTCACCAAAGCACTGGAAATTATGATTTTGCTCATAGCTTATGAAATTTTCAGTGTGGCGGTTCAGGGTTCTATAGCTTTCTTGTTTCTCACTGGCTCAATGTGGTTCCTTGTGGTTTCATGGTTGTTTGCTCCCTTCCTCTTTAATCCTTCAGGCTTTGAATGGCAAAAGATAGTTGATGATTGGGAAGACTGGTCCAAGTGGATAAGCAACCGTGGAGGCATTGGAGTTCCGGCAACCAAGAGTTGGGAGTCTTGGTGGGATGAAGAGCAAGAGCATCTGCAGTACTCTGGTCTAATTGGCCGCTTCTGTGAAGTTCTTCTTTCTTTGCGCTTCTTGCTTTTCCAGTATGGAATTGTTTATCAGCTAAATGTGTCCAATGGTGATAAAAGTGTCATGGTTAGTACATCTTGAATTTTCAGCTTCAATACAATATTTGGAAGGTGTAATATATCCCATTTTGATATGATCACAGGTTTATGGTTTGTCCTGGTCGGTCATTGTGTTGGGCATGGTCATCTTGAAGGTCAGTATTGGAACCTCTTTTGCATCAAGAAACCTTTCTTTAGAAAAATTTTAATTTAAACTTTCCTTACAGAATGTTGTCTTTCATACATAGTGTTCTAAAATTGTACTTCCTATCTGCAGATTGTATCCTTGGGCAGGAAGAAGTTCAGTGCTGATTTCCAGCTGATGTTCAGGCTTCTGAAGTTGTTCCTTTTCATTGGCTTCATAGTCACACTTGTCATGCTGTTCAAATTCCTAAGTCTTACTGTTGGAGATATTTTTGCCAGCTTATTGGCCTTCTTGCCAACTGGATGGGCTCTTCTTTCGGTAACTATATCATATCTTCAATTTTATCCTCAGAAGGTTTCCGGTCTTTGCATATTTGTTACTGATAGTCAGTGGGATTGATGCTACAATAGCGAGACATTCTTTACAATTTTGACAACTTCATTGCATCTGACAAAAACACACATACCTGCCTTTGACACAGCACACTAAGATAATTGTGTGTACCTACGTCTGAAACTTTTATTGTCTGCCCTGCAGATAGCACAGGCATGTAGGCCGGTAGTGAAGGGCATAGGAATGTGGGGATCTGTGAAGGCTCTAGCTAGAGGATACGATTATCTAATGGGGCTTGCGATCTTTGCACCCATTGCTGTTCTTGCTTGGTTCCCTTTTGTCTCCGAGTTCCAGACAAGGCTGCTGTTCAACCAGGCCTTCAGCAGAGGGCTTCAAATTCAACGTATTCTTGCTGGTGGGAAGAAGCACAAGTGAGCTTAGTTATCATCAGACAACAGACATTCTGTATCTTTTTGGCAAAGCAGAACCATTGTTCAAGATTCCATATCAAGTCTTCTGCTCCTTGGTCCGGGACAACTTTGTAGAATATAAAATTTGTTTGCATATCTATAGTTTCAGGATACTACAGAACAAGATGTATACTCCTTTGTTATAATTACTCATATAACCAGCTTGGCCTCAACTTTCATTTCCCTTGGGTTTCAGATCCAACATTCTAGACAAAAAAGAAATAAAGTAAATGCCAGAAATAAAGGAAAAAAAATGCACAGTTGAGAGAATTAAATGAGATGTTAATTAACTGAATCAACAGTCTTTACAATTGAGCCCTATATTTATACAACTTAATCTTATCTAATTATGTCTGTTCACTTACATATGGTTTGAATATAGATGAGACATGCATTGCCAGGAAATGGCATACTTAGTTAACCGGTCAACCACTATTCATTTGCATGGTAGTTTTGTTAGAATTTGAAATTTATGGTTCCTAAATAAAAAAATAGTAAGTCTAAGTAACAGAAATTTAAATTTGTGATTTTTATATACGTGCTGACAAGTAAAGGAGCGTGTTCTGATTGAATTGATTGGGCTTTGAATTTCCAACGTCAGCTCGTCATTTCGCAGAATTTCAGATCTGTTCTAGTGTTAAAATACAATTTGAAAAGTTAGTTTATCATTTTCAAATTTTCTATTCTGCAACACTGAATATGGTTTTCCAGCGAATATCAGATCTGTTTTGGTGTTAAAACATGATTTGGAAAGCCTGTTCATTACTTCTAGGTTCATTTCTTCTGCAACTCTGAATTTGGTTTGTGATTTCTACTACCCTTGTTCAGCTAGAAAAAGCATGTCTTATATCCTGTTCGAATGAATGGGTGATGGACTCACGTGCCACTACTGATCTTGATATGTATTCTAGCTTTCAATTACAAATTGAACCATCAGAAACTGTCACCGGAGAAAGTGCTGCATCTGATTGAAAGCGCGTTCAGGGAAGAAGCAGGTTCGGATGAACTCCTTTACAGTACCCTGGCTCCGTCCCTACTTGCCCTTATTATGTTTTTTTTTTCCGTGTGTGTGAGAGTTTGAAAAGAAGCACAGACTTGTTATTGAGGTGTGAAACATTATTTATCCAGGTTCATCTACTCAGGGAAGCAATCTAGAAATACTAAGGTTTCACTGAGAGTAGTTCAAGAATTTCTGCTAAAGAATATCAAAGCTTCATTTGGAAAAACTACCAAAATAATATTCACATTTTGAACTTAAAATACTAAGTCTAATAATATATAACTGGAAAACACCAAGAACCAAAGCTTTGAAGAAAGTTTGTGCACTCAATGCAAAAGGGAAAAGTTTTAGGAAAAATTAAGCAAACATTTAATACTAAATAACAAAATTGAGCTATAGTTTTATATTATTACCTTTCATAAGCTATTCCTTCCTCATGCACATGAACAACTTTCTTTCAGCGACCAACTTCAAAGCTTGATCTCATCTCTCTTCTTTTGAAAGTTTAGTACTGTTATTGTTGTTGGCGATGAAGGAGTTCATCTTGAATTAGAAAAGATCTTCGTTTCATACAAAACTAGTAAAGTCATAGAAAGAAAGGAAAACTTACATTACTTGAGTTTTTTGACATGCTACTGATAAAAAGCACCATGAAGTTTCCAGTCAAACTGAATGTCATAGATGGGATCAATTTTTCTGCTCAAATAAGGCAATTGTTCAGTGAATTGCTGGCTGTTCCTACGAGTATCATTCATTGATGAAGGCACAGCTAGTTAGAAATGTAGTTCCCCTCATGCTACATCGCCAAATTCTCTACTGCTTCGTCCAAAAGGCCAGTAGTTCACCAAGCAGACCCCGTCAAACCTAAAAGAAAGAAACAAATGGCAAACTCAGGGGAGAATTCTGTTCTTCCTTCTCCCACTGAGCCTGTGTTAAAATTTTTGAATTCCATCACATTGAAAAGCATATTAAGGGAAACCATGTTAGCAAAAATATTTACTTCCATTTTCAAGAATTTCTCACAGAGGACGAAATAATCCTATGGAAAATCATCGGGAAGATTAAGCTAAACACCTGAGGAAAATACCATGTCTTTGTTGTCTACATTTATTCGATGAGAGGCACAATCTTTTCTTGGCATTAGGAGCAAAGAATTCTGCAACGTGCCCTTCGGCTGAGCTACCACGTTCTGGTCCTCAAGCAACGGGGTGGAAGAAGCAAGTAAGTTGTTATCAGTTGCCATTTTGATTCCTTCCAATTACCTCTGAAGATATTAGAAAAGCAGGATTAGTAAATCATTGGCAAATAATAGTTTAACCATAAATGATATGATTAGAGTTTTAAGTAACAAGCAATACATGGAAATTTTTTTTTGTTGAATACGAACAAAAATCTCATATTGAAAGTTGATAAGGAAAATAATCAATGTATAAGGAGGTGTGAGGCCATGTTGCAAGCTTGGCAGTATCACACCATGCTAAGAGTTTCATTAGGTGGACTTAGCCCAACACTTGTAATCCAAAATTAACGTTTGTACTCATTGATTTTAGTATTAGCTAAACTTGAGCTCCATAATAAGGGAGTGCTTTTATGAAACTTATATTGGGTGTTTTTGAACAAAGTCCCTAACATATAAAAAAAGACAATTATGTATTCTGATTTTATCCTCAACATTGATTACTTATCGTACGAGCCATTTCCAAGACTTAAGACTATACATCAATTAATATGTGTATTATGGTACAATACTCATATCAATCGTTGTTTCTTAAGGACAACCAGAACCAAAGCTTTGAAAAAAGTTTTAAGGACAACCAGTTATAGCTATTACAACAATGAAAGAAGGAAAGATCTTCATTTTATACAAAACAAACTAGTTAAAGTTATAGAAAGAAGGAAAACTTACATTACTAAAGTTTCTTAACATGCAACTACTACTGATCAAAAAGCACCATGAATTTTCAGACGAATTGAATGTCATCGATAGGATCAATTTTTCCGTTCAAATAAAGCAACTGTTCAGTGAATGGCTGGCTGTCCCTACGAGTATCATTCACTGATGAAGGCAGAGCAAGTTTGACATGTAGTTCCTGTCATACTGCTACAACGCCAACTTCCTCCACTGCTTCATCCAAGAGGTCAGCAGTTCACCTAGAAGACCCCGCCGAACCGAACAGAAAGAAACGGATGACATACTCAGGGGAGAATTCTGCTCTTGCTGCTCCCATCGAGCCCGTGGTGAATCAGCCAATCTCCACAACTCCTCCTTCTTCTTCCATTAGGCAATCAATAGTTCAACCATCCGTTATTGTTCCCTCTAGTACTGCATCCTCTGAACCTGACAAAATCTTCTTCAACCTTCACCTTTGAGCTCGGATTCTTGTTCGGTTCACCAGATATAGGTTCAACGGATGTAATACTAGAGGAAACAATCAAGATGGTTGAACTATCGATCGCCTAATGGAAGAAGAAGGTGAAGTTGTGGAAACTGGCTGACTCAACACAGACTTGGTGGGAGCAGGAGGAACAGAATTCTCCCCTGAGTTTGTCATTTCTTTCTTTTTGGTTCAATGAGGCCTGCTTGGTGAACTACTGGCCTTTTGAACGAAGCAGTAGAAGAAGTTGGCAGTGTAGCATATGGGGAACTACATTTCAAACTTGCTGCGCCTTCATCAGTGGATGGATAATGAGCGAAACTTATTACTGAAGAGCTCTGACTTATCGTGTCATCTATACGTTCTTGAGGTCCTGTCTCTTAAACTGAACTATGTGTCACACGTGATGCAGCTAATTCATGATGAATCCTGGACACTGCCTCTAAAAAATTAGAAAGAGTTAGCTGCAATTAGAAAGAATGCCTTGAAATAGTATGGTTATTTCATTACCTGCAGGTACGATCCCATATTTCGTGGTTTGGTCCATTAGATCTTTTATGCTGCTTACTGTTTCTGATATCTACAATTCATCAAAAAGCGTAATTTTTCAATTCAAAACTGTTGAGAAGTTCGAAGAAATATAGGAGATCTAATGTATCTCTTACTCATGCTTTGATAACAAACATGCACAAAAGAATGAGTCCCTTAAATATGACAAAGGCAAACACAACAGTCGTTGAACAGTAGACAAGCTAAGGAATTGTTGAGTTGTTTTTTTGTTTAGATAGTAGATATTGAACCCCCTTTGACTTGTAAGTGTGCTTACTTTTTCATTTTTTAAACCTCTTTAATGAAAATCCCTGCTCCGTCGTAAGTTGCAGACAGATAAGGGGTGGGGTGGGGCATTTAAAACTTTTTTCTTTTGATATACTAATTTTAGGAGTATAACGAGTATCAAAGAAACAATATTGGTGTCACATGGAATCAATGATTGATATCAACAACAAAAACATCTAGTTGTCGTGACATTTTTCAAAGGAAGAATGGATAAATATAATTTTCATGATGCAGAATGAGGAAACAAAGTAAAGAATGCCTTGAAACAGTGTGGTTGGGATGAAGCTAAATACCTGGAGGCTTCGGACATAGCGCTTGGGATAACCATTGATCAATGTTTTGTCCAAACTCCTTGCTAGTTCACGTATTGATGCAGCAAACCTGCAGCAATTCATGAATAAGAAAAGATCTTCATTTCATACAAAACTAGTAAAGTCATAGAAAGAAAGGAAAACGTACATTACTATAGTTTCTTGACATGCAACTGCTACTGATCAAAGAGTACCATGAAGTTTTCAGTCGAACTGAATGTCGTCGATGGGATCAATTTTTCCGTTCAAATAAGGCAAGTTCAGTGAATTGCTGGCTGTTCCTACGAGTATCATTCACTGATGAAGGCACAGCTAATTAGAAATGTGGTTCCCCTCATGCTACAGAGCCAACTTTTCTACTGGTTCGTCCAAAAGGCCAGTAGTACACCAAGCAGACCCCGTCAAACCTAAAAGAAAGAAACAAATGGCAAACTCAGGGAAGAATTCTGTTCTTCCTTCTCCCACCGAGCCCGTGTTGAACTGAAAATTTTCAATTCCATCACATCAAAAAGCATACTTAAGGGAAAACATGTTGGCAAAATATTTACTTCCATTTTCAAGAATTTCTCACAGAGGACGAAATAATCCTATGGAAAATCGACGAGAAGATTAGCTAAACACCTGAGGAAAATACCACTTATTTGTTGTCTACGTTTAATCGGTGAGAGGCACAATGACCTGCCCTTCGGCTTTGACAACTGCTGTGGCTGAGCTACCATGTTCTGGTCCTCGAGCAACGGGGTGGAAAGAGCAAGTTAAGTTGTTATCAGTTGCCATTTTGATTCCTTCCAATTGCCTCTGAAGATATTAGAAAAGCAGGATTAGTAAATCATTGGCAAATAGTAGTTTAACCTTAAATGATATGATTAGAGTATTAAGTAACAAGCAATACATGGAAAAAAAATTCTTGTTGAATATGAACAAAAATCTCATATTAAAAGTTGATAATGAAAACAATCGATGTATAAGGTGGTGCGAGGCCTTCCGGGAAAAATGTTGGAGGGTATCATGATACAATACTCATATGAATCATTGTTTCTTAAGGAATGTGCATAGTCTAAAATGACAAGTAATGAATTGAATATTCTTGTTGGGGAGGCCTTTTTGAGAACCATCATAAGAATCTTTCATGTCAATGAAATGAATTAAGCCATGTACTAGTATTAACAACCTTCTTCAATGAACGATGCCTACTTCATCTAATATTAACAAAGACAATCATGAATCAAGTTTAAATAACAAAGTCATTTATCTAGCAACGATCTCTCAAGATAGAAAGCATCTAAACTACAAAACAAAGAAGTTTATATTCCTCACATCTTTCACCATATTCCAATGGTATAACACGTGGATAGACATCTTAACTTGGCCTCGGCGGAAAACTAAACACTTTAACTTTAAGAATGCACATCTAGACACCTCAACTCATTCCTCTATGTCTCATCAGATGCTGACATGACATATAAATTTTGTTGATGATCATTTTGGAAGTTGGAGTGTTCAATTGAAACAATGAAGATGAGTTGATGTGTCTAGATGTGCATTCTCAAAGTTGAAATATTCAGTTATCAGTCAAGTCCAAGTAAAGGCTTCTACATATGTAATTATGGTTAAACATATTGGTCTCTTTGTTCTCTTTTCAAACGATGTTTATTGATCAATTCATTATTTGGTCTTTATATATCACATCCAATACATATAGAGCCTGTTTTATATTGACTTATTTTTGGTATTTTTAAGTCAAATTAGGTTTTAAACAGTTGTGTAGTTTTTGTGTAAAATTTTAAAAATGTTGCTAAGCACTTATTTTTAAGTCAAAATAACATAACCTACAAGACAAAAACCAAAAGCTCATCCAAAGAGGATTTTATACTTCAAAATAGCCAATATGAGTTACATAGAAATCTTAGATACTAATAAACTCAAATACAATTGGGGAAACTTATAAGCTATTCTAAGCAAAAGATGGAGTGAAAAAATTCATTACTACCATTATTATTTATAAGATTATTTACCATGGTTAAATGAAGCTTCAATATCAATGCCTTGATATAAGAAGTTAATTTTGATGTTAACGCCAAGCCAAATTACCCATTTGGGAAATCTAGATTTAAGTTTGGTAATTCTTACTTCAAAGTTTATTTCTAAGGATGAATGTTGATACAGGTACAAGTAGGGACGACACAAGTAGGCGGGTCAAGTTCAACTCGCAAATTTTTAAATTGCGCCGCCGCCCCACTCTACATAACAAGGTTTCCTATTTTCAACTCGCCCCGTCCATTCCACATAAACCCGTACCGCATAAATCCCCCCGACATAAATTTTTTAAGTTCTTCTGTTTTTTAGTTGAGTTTACTATAAAAAATAAGTTTATAATTTTTTTTTTCATTTTTTCGCGAATTAACATCTCAATAACTAATTACTATTTCTAGGTAACGTAGCAACCATTGTATCTTAATCGCTAAATAACTGTTTCTAATTAATATTCCAATAACTAATAATTTATTAGACACATCTAATTTAAATTTTAGAAAAGAAGTTCAAATTTAAATCAAAGTTTAATATTACCTTAAACCCATAATCCGCCCCACATAACTTTAAACTCAGCCCGCCCCGCATAGCTCTAAACTCTCCTTGTACCCACCCCGCTCCGCACTAGACACAACTCAAAAGTAGCTGAAAATGATATCCACATTTTGAACTTGAAATACTAGGTATATTTATATATAACTGGATAACAACAAGAGGCAAAGCTTTGAAGAAAGTTCATGCACTCATTGCAAATGGAAAAGTTTTAACACAACCAGTTATAGCTATTACAACAACGAAAGAAGAAAATATCTTCATTTCATACAAAACTAGTAAAAGTGATAGAAAGAAAGGAAAACTTACATTACTAAATCTTCTTAACATTCAACTGATACTGATCAGTTGAACTGAATGTCATCGATAGGATCAATTTTCCCATTCAAATAATGCAATTGTTCAGTGAACTGATGGCTGCTCCTACGAGTGTCATTTACCATCAACGTCCCTGTTAATGCAGATCCAATGTGTATGCCAGGGAAAAGACTAGCCCCATTCAAGTTCTCCAACTGATCCATGTAATAACTTCTGTCAACAGTATCAAAAACCAAGCAGTACTTACTGTTGTTCTCATTCTCGATCACAACTAACTTAGTATCAACCGAAGAATCAGCTTCGACAGCAGTTAAGTTTTGGGAAGTGACAAGATCTTCTTCAACCTTCACCTTTGAACTCCGGTTCATGTTAAGTTCAACCAATGTAGTACTAGAGGGAATAATTATAGATGGTTGAACAATTGGTCGTCTAATGGAAGAAGGAGCAGTTGTGGAGATTGGCTGATCCACCACCGGCTTGATGGGAGCAGGAAGAGAAGAATTCTACCCTGAGTTTATCATCCATTTCTTTCTATTCGGTTCAGTGGGGTCTTCCTGGTGAACTGCTGGCCTCTTGGATGAAGCAGAAGAGGAAGTTGGTGATGTAGCAGTATGACGGGAACTACATGTCAAAATTGCTCTGCCTTCATCACTAGACGGATAATGCGCAAAACTTATTACTGAAGAGCTCTGACTTATTGCATCATCTATATGTAGTTGAGGTCCTGTCACTGAAACTGAACTGTTTGCCACACGTGACACAGGTAATTCACGATGGATCCTGGCCATTGCTTCTGAAAAATTAGAAAGAGTTAGCTGCAATCATCTCTCAACAATAAGCATTTCACTCTTCTAAAATAGAATATTCAAGCTTGAGTTCATTGCGTTTCCATCATAACAAGGTTGTCCTTATCTTATGCAGAAATTTGCTACTCACTAAACACACAACAACAGTCCAATAAAAATTATGAATATTTAGCATTTCCCTTGTAATATTTTGTATTATATGAGGTTATTGTCCTTCTCATTTTAGTGCAACCATGTTATATTATTTCTGACCTTCATGAATTGCTGCAAAGCAGAAGCAAGTCATAATCTTAATGGACTGTTGTTGTGTGTTTAATGAGTAGCAAATTTCTGCATGAATATAAGGACAACCTTGTTATGATGGAAAATGCAATGAACTCAAGCTTGAATATTTTATTTTAGAAGAGTAAAATGCTTATTGTTGAGAGATGATCGCAGCTAACTCTTTCTAATTTTTCAGAAGCAATGGCCAGGATCCATCGTGAATTACCTGCGTCACGTGTGGCAAACAGTTCAGTTTCAGTGACAGGACCTCAACTACATATAGATGATGCGACAAGTCAGAGCTCTTCAGTAATAACTTTTGCGCATTATCCGTCTAGTGATGAAGGCAGAGCAATTTTGACATGTAGTTCCCGTCATACTGCTACATCGCCAACTTCCTCTTCTGCTTCATCCAAGAGGCCAGCAGTTCACCAGGAAAACCCCACTGAACCGAATAGAAAGAAACGGATGATAAACTCAGGGGAGAATTCTTCTCTTCCTGCTCCCATCAAGCCGGTGGTGGATCAGCCAATCTCCACAACTGCTCCTTCTTCCATTAGACGACCAATTGTTCAACCATCTATAATTATTCCCTCTAGTACTACATTGGTTGAACCTAACATGAACCGGAGCTCAAAGGTGAAGGTTGAAGAAGATCTTGTCACTTCCCAAAACTTAACCGCTGTCGAAGCTGATGCTTCGATTGATACTAAGTTAGTTCTGAACCAGAATGTGGTTATGAACTTATAATCTGATGATCGAGTCGATTCCATGATTATAAGTTCATTCCATACTACTGCTATGGTTTTGATACGGTTGACAGAATCTATTACATGGATCAGTTGGAGAACCTGAATGGGGCAAGTCTTTTCCCTGGCATTCACATTGGATCTGCTTTAACTGGGACATTGATCAGTGAATTGCTTTTTGAGCAGGAGGAACAGAATTCTCCAACTTTTCTACTGGTTCGTCCAAAAGGCCAGTAGTTCACCAAGCAGACCCCGTCAAACCTAAAAGAAAGAAACAAATGACAAACTCAGGGGAGAATTCACCAAGCCTGTGTTGAACTGAAAATTTTCAATTCCATCACATCAAAAAGCATACTTAAGGGAAAACATGTGGGCTATGATCGACGAGAAGATTAAGCTAAACACCTGAGGAAAGTACCACTTATTTGTTGTCTACGTTTAATCGGTGGAGGCACAATGACCTGCCCTTCGGCTTTGACAACTGCTGCGGCTGAGCTACCATGTTCTGGTCCTCGAGCAAGGGGGTGGAAAGAGCAAGTAAGTTGTTATCAGTTGCCATTTTGATTCCTTCCAATTGACTCTGAAGATATTAGAAAAGCAGGATTAGTAAATCATTGGCAAATAATAGTTTAACCATAAATGATATGATTAGAGTATTAAGTAACAAGCAATACATGGAAATAAATGATATGATTAGAGTATTAAGTAACAAGCAATACATGGAAAAAACTCTTGTTAAATATGAACAAAAATCTCATATTGACAGTTGATAAGGAAAATAATCAATGTATAAGGTGGTGTGAGGCCTTCCGAGAAAAATGTTGCTGGCTTGGCAATATCACACCATGTTAAGAGTTTCATTAGGCGGAATTAGTCCAACACTTGTAATCCAAAATTAACGTTCACACTCATTGATTTTAGTATTAGCTAAACTTGAGCTCCATAATAAGGGAGTGCTTTTATGAAACTTATATTGGGTGTTTTCTGTATAAAGTCCCTAACATATAAAAAAAAAGACAATGATTTGTTCTAATTTTATCCTCAACGTTAATTACTTATTGTACGAGTCATTTTCCAAGACTTAAGACTATACGTTGATTAATATGGGTATTATGGTACAATACTCATATCAATCGTTGTTTCTTAAGGACAACCAGAACCAAAGCTTTGAAAAAAGTTTTAAGCAACAACCAGTTATAGCTATTACAAAAATGAAAGAAGAAAAGATCTTCATTTCATACAAAACAAACTAGTAAAAGTAATAGAAAGAAAGAAAAAACTTACATTACTAAAGTTTCTTAACATGGAACTGCTATTGATCAAAAAGCACCATGAAGTTTTAGTGGAACTGAATGTCATTGATAGGATCAATTTTTCCGTTCAAATAAGGCAATTGTTCAGTGAATTTCTGGCTGTTCCTACAAGTGTCATTCACTGATGAAGGCGGAGCAAGTTTGACATGCAGTTACCGTCATACTGCTACATCGCCAACTTCCTCCACTGCTTCATCCAAGAGGCCAGCAGTTCAACTAGAAGACCCCGCTGAACCGAATAGAAAGAAACGGAGGACATACTCAGGGGAGAATTCTGCTCTTGCTGCTCCCATCGAGCCCATGGTGAATCAGCCAATCTCCACAACTCCTCCTCCTTCTTCCATTAGGCAATCAATAGTTCAACCATCCGTTATTGTTCCCTCTAGTACTGCATCCTCTGAACCTGACAAGATCTTCTTCAACCTTCACCTTTGAGCTCGGATTCTTGTTCGGTTCACCGGATATAGGTTCAACAGATGTAGTACTAGAGGAAACAATCAAGATGGTTGAAATATCGATCGCCTAATGGAAGAAGAAGGTGGAGTTATGGAAACTGGCTGACTCAACACGGGCTTGGTGGGAGCAGGAGGAACAGAATTTTCCCCAGAGTTTGTCATTTCTTTCTTTTTGGTTCAATGAGGTCTGCTTGGTGAACTACTGGCCTTTTGAACGAAGCAGTAGAAGAAGTTGGCAGTGTAGCATGAGGGGAACTACATTTCAAACTTGCTGCGCCTTCATCAGTGGATGGATAATGAGCGAAGCTTATTACTGAAGAGCTCTGACTTATCGTGTCATCTATACGTTGTTGAGGTCCTGTTTCTTAAACTGAACTATGTTTCACACGTGATGCTGCTAATTCATGATGAATCCTGGCCACTGCCTCTAAAAAATTAGAAAGAGTTAGCTGCAATTAGAAAGAATGCCTTGAAATAGTATGGTTGAGTTATTTCATTACCTGCAGGTACGATCCCATATTTCGTGGTGTAGTCCATTAGATCTTTCTTACCAATGCATTGATAACAAATATGCACAAAAGAGTGAAAGTCCCTTAAACATAACAAAGGCAGAATTTCAAGTCTCTTGAACAAGGATACCTATGGTCCTTATCTACAAGGATACCTACTCCATTTCTATCCCTAGCGCCACCCGACCCATCTGGTCTCTTGAACACACGCTATATTAATTTTTCTCTTCTTAAGACTTTTAACTAACTCTATGGACTTCCCTGTGAGTGATCCTATATTCCATGTTCCTACTCTCAACCGAAGTAAGCCCGTTCCCCTCTTACCACTACTACCCCTAGCCTCCGACCCCAACCGATGACATGACCCTAATCCACCATTAGCCCCCAACGCCACTAAACTTCTCTAAGAACTACTAATTCAACAAGCTACAAATGATAAGAAAAAACAATCTCACGAAATATCAACGCAAAATGAACAGTTAAAGCTAAATTATAATTTATAATCCTATAAAATACAGGAGGATCACAACGAAGCAATAATCACGATATATGACAAACAACCCACAATCACAATATGCGACGAGTACGAAATACAGCAAAATAAAATACATACAAAATAATGTAACAAGCAGGCAAGAAATATTGCAAATACTAGGCAAGAAATGTTAGGCAAGAAATATTGCAAAGAAACAACAAGCAAATAGAGAAATACAAGTAGAGAAACAGCGAATCTGACTGGAACAAGAAATACAAATAGAGAAACAGTGAACCTGATCGGAACAAGACGTTTGAACAAGAAAGAAGGAGAAAATGGAGAATATCACCTGAGTATTATTAGTAACTTGAAAGAATCTGACCAGAAAATGGTTTCTTTCAAGCTTTGAAAAAAGTTTTAAGCACAACCAGTTATACCTATTACAACAATCTATAACAATAAAAGAAGAAAAGATCTTCATTTCATACAAAACAAACTAGTAAAAGTTACAGAAAGAAAAACTTACATTACTAAAGTTTCTTGAAAAACCATGAAATTTTCAGTCGAATTGAATGTCATCGATAGGATCAATTTTTCCGTTCAATAAGGCAATTGTTCAGTGAATTGCTGGCTGTTCCTACAAGTGTCATTCATTGATGAAGGCAGAGCAAGTTTGACATGTAGTTCCCGTCATACTGCTACATCGCCAACTTCCTCCACTGCTTCATCCAAGAAGCCAGCACTTCACCTAGAAGACCCGCTGAACCGAATAGAAAGAAACGAATGACATACTCAGGGGAAAATTCTGCTCTTGCTGCTCCCATCGAGCCCGTGGTGAATCAGGCAATCTCCACAACTGCTCCTTCTTCTTCCTTAAGGCGGTCAAATGTTCAACCATCTATTATTATTCCCTCTAGTACTTTATTGGTTGAACCTAACATGAATCGGAGCTCAAACGTGAAGGTTGAAGAAGATCTTGTCACTTCCCAAAACATAACCGCTGTTGAAGCTAATGCTTCGGTTGATACTAAGTTAGTTCTGAACCAGAATGAGAACAATGGTAAGTACTGCTATGGTTTTGATACGGTTGACAGAAGCTATTACATGGATCAGTTGGAGAACTTGAATGGGGCAAGTCTTTTCCCTGGGACATTAGATCCAATGTGAATGCCAAAAAAGACTTGCCCCATTCAAATTCTCCAACTGATCCATGTAGTAGCTTTTGTCAACCGTATCAAAACCAAAGCAATACTTACCGTTGTTCGCATTCTGGATCAGAACTAACTTAGTATCAATCGAAGCATCAGCTATAGCAGCGGCTAAGTTTTGGGAAGTGACAAGATCTTCTTCAACCTTACCCCTCCTTCTTCCATTAGGCGATCAATAGTTCAACCATCTGTTATTGTTCCCTCTAGTACTACATCCGTTGAACCTAACATGAATCTAAGCTCAAAGGTGAAGGTCGAATAAGATTATGCACTCAGTGCAATGAATTTGCAAGAGTGCATGATCTTCTTTAACCTTCACCTTTGAGCTCAGATTCTTGTTAGGCTCAATCCATTTCTCCCTTAAAAAAAGTCACAATAACTAAATGTTTTTGTTGTTGATATCATTCAATAATTCCATGTGACACCCATATGGTTTGTTTGATACTCATTATACACCTAAAATTAGTATATCAAAAGAAAAAAGTTATAAATGGCCCCACCATCCCTCATCTGTCTGCAACATATGATGGAGCCAGTATTTTCATTAATGGGATTTAAAATATGAAGAAGTAAGCACACCAAGAAATCAAAAGGGGTTCGACATCTACTATCTATACATAAAAAGTAATTTTAACCATGTATGTTTAGCATAATTTTCTGCCAAAGCAGTGAAAGTCTTGATCTTGATGGACTGTTGTTGTGTATTCAGTGAATAGGAAATTTCTGCATAAAGATAAGGCCAACCTTTAAATATTTTAGTGAAGAGTAAAATGCAAACTGTTGAGAGATGATTGCAGCTAACTCTTTCTAACTTTTTAGAGGTAATGGCCAGGATTCATCATGAATTAGCTGCGTCACGTGTGACACATAGTTCAGTTTCAGAGACAGGACCTCAACAGCATATAGATGACGCGATAAGTCACAGCTTTCGCTCATTATCCATCTACTGAAGGTCATCGATAGGAACAATTTTTCCGTTCAAGTAAGGCAATTGTTCAGCGAATTGCTGGCTGTTCCTACGAGTATCATTCACTGATGAACGCACAACAAGTTAGAAATGTAGTTCCCCTCATGCTACATCGCCAACTTCTCTACTGCTTCGTCCAAAAGGCCAGTAGTTCACCAAGCAGACCCCATCGAACATAAAAGAAGGGAACGAATGGCAAACTCAGGGGAGAATTCTGTTCGTCCTGCTCCCACCTAGCCCGTGTTAAACTATAATTTTTGAACTCCATCACATCAAAAAAGGGAAAACATGTTGGCAAAAATATTTGCTTCCATTTTGAAGAAGAATTTCTCACAGAGGACGAAATAATCCTATGGGAAATTGCTGAGAAGATTAAGCTACACACTGAGGGAAAATACCACTTATTTGTTGTCCATATTTATTCGATGAGAGGCGCAATCTTTTCTTGGCATTAGCAGCAAAGAATTCTGCAACTAAATTCCTCCAAAACTCGATATTGAGCTCAGATTCTTGTTAGGTTCAACAGATGTAGTACTAGAGTGAACAGATGGTTGAATTATAGATCGCCTGATGGAAGAAGGAGGAGGAGTTCTGAGATTGGATGAAACAACACGAACAGAATTCTCCCCTGAGTTTGTCATTGGTTTCTTTCTTTTAGGTTCGACGGGCTCTATCAGATTCATCTGACTATCGAACAGATTCATCTGGACGAAGCAGTAAAGGAAGTTGGCGATGTAGCATGAGGGGAACTGCATTTCAAACATGCTCTGCCTTCATTAGTATATGGATGGTGCGCGTAAGTTATTACTGAAGAGCTCTGACTTATCACAGCATCTATATGTTGTTGAGGCCCTGTCCTGAAACTGAACTATGTGTCACACGTATGTGACGTGACACAGCTAAGTCACGATGAATCCTAGCCATTGCCTCTGAAAAAAACAGGATGCTGTCCGAAGTCAAAGACATCATCTTTTTTATTTTAGGCTCATCCACTCTTCACTAAGATATTTAAAGGTTGGCCTTATCTTCATAAAGTTATTTTTTATGTATATAGTAGATGTTGAACCCCCTTTGATTTCTTCGTGTGCTTACTTCTTCATATTTTAAACCCCCTTAATGAAAATCCCGACTCGGTCATAGGTTGCAGAAAGATAAGGGATGGGGTGGGGCATTTATAACTTTTTTCTTTTGATATACTAATTTTAGGAGTATAACGAGTATCAAAGGAACCATATTGGTGTCCCATGGAATTAATGAATGATATCAACAACAAAAACATTTAGTTATTGCCACTTTTTAGGACAGAATATTCTCCATATCTATATCATATATTCTTGATTTATTATTGTATATTTTCCGATTTTGTCTGATTCTGCACCTTTAATGACTTGTAGGAGTGGGATCCTTTTACCACACAATTTCTTTGTATTTAAACAACAAATTGTACCAAAGAAAGGCACGCAAAAAGCATTTCTTGTGTACTCTGCTCCATTAATAATCAGTCATCACTATCAACTTCAAGGTGATACAACATTAAGATTAAGGAAAGTAGTTGTAATGTTTGTATACCTGGGGAGTAGGTGCAATGTTTGTCATTAGGTTGACACTAAGGAAAGTAGGTGTAATGTTTGTATACCTGGGAAGTAATTGATTGTCAATCAATATAAACCTCATGAAAAGAACAACAGAATTCCCAGATGCAAATTTATCACATTAAAGGTGATAAAAGGATGGTCATACATCAATCATTTTGGAAAATTTTAAGAACTTTAAGTAAAAGAGTACCTAACTTAACAACACGTAACCTTTAAATCTGAAGAGCACACAATTTTCAGCTGTCCTTCACGGACCACTCGTGTTGCCTCATCTACACTTTGTACATATTCGTCACATGTTGACAACTTCATCGTTGCTCCAAGGCTCCCATTTGTTCTTATTAGTTACTACTATGACATAATGTATAAACCTCCAAATCAAAAAAATTCAACAGAACTTTTTGCCGCCTTATATTTCCAACAATAATAAGTGACATAGAGGACCTGTATAGAAGATTGGGTGTCATTTATATAGAACTATACTTGTATAGGTTCTTTGATTTTTAGCATACAGCTTGTATATGGGAGTATTCCCACATTAATATAACTATTTACCAAAAAAGAGTGATGTCAAGGACATACCAAAACCAGTAGTAGGCCTCAATTTGCAAATCTCACAGCACCATGCCTCCTGTACTTAAATTGAATTAAAATCCGAAAGAAACACCAGATAGGCAGAAAATAAAGTTTATCGAAAATGATGTCATAAGTTGAGATCACAAATGTCAGTGTAAAATATATTTATCCGTTTCTGGTTTTGGAAAGGGAAGTCGAACAACTGAATATCAAGTACGTTAAACTCAAAAGGCATACCTAAGGTAAAACATTTACTTCCATTTTTAAGAAGAATTTCTCAGAGGATGAAATAATCCTATGGAAAATTGACGAGAAGATTAAGCTACACACCTGAGGGAAAATACCACTTATTTGTTGTCAACGTTTATTTGACGAGAGGCACAATCTTTTCTTGGCATTAGGAGCAAAGAATTCTGCAACTAAATTCCTCCAGAACTTGATATTGTTGTCCTGTATTATCAAGTATCATAAGGTTGTACGTACGAATTGTCAAATACATCTTATTTATTTAGGAAAAAAAACTCATAGTATTGCTTCAAACATTTAGGCACATTTTTGGTGTGAAGATTGATCTTACATCATGCGGAACTACTGGACGTTTCTCATAACTCTTCGATAGTTGGATTTGCTTCTGTAACTGCCACAGCAAATTCAGCTGAGAAACTCTTGATGGACACGGTCCATTCATCAACATACACCTGGAGACTGAGATGGTACAATCATCCAAGTAAAAGTAGGTGGAAATGACTCTTCGATTAACTTCTGTTTAAACTTCCTCAAACACTCTTCTGAAATCACAGATGGAACTAAGCATTCACATTTTGTTACGACAGCCCCAGCTTCGTTGTTCTTCACATTTTGATGCTGTGGTGACTGAAGCACACTCGTTTCAGGACAATACATACTCGTCTCCTTGTTTGAGTCCTCCAATGATTTTGCATTCTCCTGAAAGCGGACTCTGGATGAATTGAGCAACCCTCGCTGATATGCTAATTTCATCAGGGAAAATGTAGGTGCCAATGATTCTTGGATTTGCTTCTGTTTTTCATTCCTCAAGGAATACTCCGGAATCATAGGTGAAACCAAAGATTTGGGTTTTATTGTGACAGCGCTAGCTTCCTTGTTCTTGAAGATTTAGTAATTCAGCAACAGAAGCACACTAGGGCCCAGACTAGACAAGCTAGTCTCCTTATCTAAGTCATCCAACCATTTTGGATTCTTTTCAAGTTGGATTCCAAATGAAGCAAGCAATCCTTGTGGATCACTTTATCCAAAGCTCATATTATTGCTAGGATGAAATGGTTTTTCACTCACTGAGCTGTCCTGTATCTGTCTGAATTTCTGCGACCTGTGCTGCAGCTTTGGCACATGCTGCAGCTGAGCCTGTATCTGTTTGAATTTCTGCGACCTGTGCTGCGGCTGAGCTACCACGTTCTGGTCCTCAAGCCACGGGGTGGAAGGATCGGAGAAAGTAAGCTGCTATCAGTCGCCACTTTGATTACTTCAAATACCACTGAGGATATCAGAAAAGCAGGATTTAGTAAATGATATGATTAGAGTATTAAGCAACAAGCAATACATGGAAAAAAAGTTCTTGTTGAATATGAACAACCTCATATTGAAAGTTGATGATGAAAATAATAAATGTATAAGGTGGTGTGCGGCCTTCCGGGAAAAATGTTGCAGGGTATCATGCTACAATACTCATATTAATCATTGTTTCTTATTGGTGTGAGGCCTTCCGGGAAAGATGTGCGAAATCTAAAATGACAAGTAATGAATTATATACTCTTATTGGTGAGAGGCCTTTTTGAGAACCATCATAAGAATCTTTCATGTCAGTGAAATGAATTAAGCCATGTACTAGTATTAACGACCTTCTTCAATGAACGATGCCACTTCATCTAATATTAACAAAGACAATCATGAATCAAGTTTAAACAACAAAGCATCTAAACTACAAAACAAAGAAGTTTATATTCCTAACATCTTTCACCATATTTCAATGGTATAACACGTGGATAGACATCTTAACTTGGCCTCGACGGACAAATAAACACTTTAACTTTAAGAATGCACATCTAGATACCTCAACTCATTCCTCTATGTCTCATTTGATGCTGATAAGGCATATAAATTTTGTCGATGATCATTTTGGAAGTTGAAGTATTCAATTGAAACAATGAAGATGAGTTGATGTGTCTAGATGTGCATTCTCAAAGTTGAAATGTTCCACATATGTATTAACGGTTAAACATATTGGTCTCTTTGTTCTCTTTTCAGACAATGTTTATTGATCAATTCATTATTTGGTCTTTATATATCACATCCAATACTTTTATTGCCTGTTTATATTGACTTATTTTTGGTGTTTTTAAGTCAAAATATATTTTAAACAGTTGTGTAGTGTTTGGGTAAAATTTTAAAAATGTTGTTAAGCACTTATTTTTAAGTCAAAATAACATAACTTACGAGACAAAAACCAAAAGCTCATTCAAAGAGGATTTTATACTTCAAAATAGCCAATATGAGTTATATAGAAATCTTAGATACTAATAAACTCAAATACAATTGGGGAAATTTATAAGCTATTCTAAGCAAAAGATGGAGTGAAAAAAATTCATTTCTACCATTATAATTTATAAGATTATTTACCATTTGTTACAAAATGTATATAGACATCATTCTTAGCAATATACATAGTCATAATTAGCTAGAAGATCTTTAGGAATCCTTTGTAATTACTAGTTGATCTTTAGAAATCTCTCTTTATTTTCTTTCCTAAATTAGCACCTAATGTATTGTATATATATCTTGCTTACCTATTGAAATAAAGCATCAACTTCTATTCGATTACACCATTGTTAAATGAAGCTTCAGTCTCAACGCCTAGATATAAGAAGTTATCTTTGATGTTAACGCCAAGCCAAATTACCCATTTGGGAAATCTAGATTTGAGTTTGGTAATCCATACTTCAAAGTTTATTTCTAAGGATGAATATTGATATAGGTACAAGTAGGGACGACACAAGTAGGCGGGTCAAGTTCAACCCACAAATTTTTTAAATTGCGCCGCCGCCTAACTCTACATAACAAGTTTTCCTATTTTCAACCCGCCCCGCCGATTCCATATAGACCCGTACCGACATAAATTTTTAAGTTCTTTTCTTTTTTTAGTTGAGTTTAATATAAAAAATAAGTTGATAATTTTTTTTCATTTTTTGCGAATTAACATCTCAATAACTAATTACTATTTCTAGGTAACATAGCAACCATTGTATCTTACTCGCTAAATAATTGTTTCTAATTAATATTCCAATAACTAATAATTTATTGGACACATCTAGTTTAAATTTTAGAAAAGAAGTTAAAATTAAAATCAAAGTTTAATATTACCTTAAACCTATAATCCGCCCCACATAACTTTAAACTCACCCCTCCCCGCATAGCTCTAAGCTTGCCTTGTACCCACTCCGCTCCGCCCTAGGCACAACTCAAAAGTAGCTGAAAATGATATCCACATTTTGAACTTGAAATACTAGGTATATTTATATATAACTGGATAACAACAAGAACCAAGCTTTGAAGAAAGTTCATGCACTCATTGCAAAAGGAAAAGTTTTAAACACAACCAGTTATAGCTATTACAACAATGAAAGAAGAAAATATCTTCATTTCATACAAAACTAGTAAAAGTTATAGAAAGAAAGGAAAACTTACATTACTAAATCTTCTTATCATTCAGTTGCTACTGATCAGTCGAACTGAATGTCATCGATAGGATCAATTTCCCCGTTCAAATAAGGCAATTGCTCAGTGAACTGATGGCTGCTCCTACGGGTGTCATTTACCATCCACGTCCCGGTTAAAGCAGATCCAATGTGTATGCCAGGGAAAAGACTAGCCCCATCCAAGTTCTCCAACTGATCCATGTAATAACTTCTGTCAACAGTATCAAAACCATAGCAGTACTTACTGTTGTTCTCATTCTGGATCACAACTAACTTAGTATCAACCGAAGCCTCAGCTACGACAGCGGTTATGTTTTGGGAAGTGACAAGATCTTCTTCAACCTTCACCTTTGAACTCCGGTTCATGTTAGGTTCAACCAATGTAGCAGTAGAGGGAATAATAATAGATGGTTGAACAATTGGTCGCCTAATGGAAGAAGGAGCAGTTGTGGAGATTGGCTGATCCACCACCGAATTGATGGGAGCAGGAAGAGAAGAATTCTCCCCTGTGTTTATCATCCATTTCTTTCTATTCGGTTCAGTGAGGTCTTCCTGGTGAACTGCTGGCCTCTTGGATGAAGCAGAAGAGGAAGTTGGCGATGTAGCAGTATGACGGGAACTACATGTCAAAATTGCCCTGCCTTCATCACTAGACGGATAATGCGCAAACCTTATTACTGAAGAGCTCTGACTTATTGCATCATCTATATGTAGTTGAGGTCCTGTCACTGAAACTGAACTGTTTGCCACACGTGACGCAGGTAATTCACGATGGATCCTGGCCATTGCTTCTGAGAAATTAGAAAGAGTTAGCTGCAATCATCTCTCAACAATAAGCATTTCACTCTTCTAAAATAGAATATTCAAGCTTGAGTTCATTGCGTTTTCCATCATAACAAGGTTGTCCTTATCTTATGCAGAAATTTGCTACTCACTAAACACACAACAACAGTCCAATAAAAATTATGAATATTTAGCATTTCCCTTGTAATATTTTGTATTATATGAGGTTATTGTCCTTCTCATTTTAGTGCAACCATGTTATATTATTTCTGACCTTCATGAATTGCTGCAAAGCAGAAGCAAGTCATAATCTTAATGGACTGTTGTTGTGTGTTTAATGAGTAGCAAATTTCTGCATAAAGATAAGGACAACCTTGTTATGATGGAAAACACTATGAACTCAAGCTTGAATATTTTGTTTTAGAAGAGTAAAATGCTTATTGTTGAGAGATGATCGCAGCTAACTCTTTCTAATTTTTCAGAAGCAATGGCCAGGATCCATCGTGAATTACCTGCGTCACGTGTGGCAAACAGTTCAGTTTCAGTGACAGGACCTCAACTACATATAGATGATGCGCAAGTCAGAGCTCTTCAGTAATAAGTTTTGCGCATTATCCGTCTAGTGATGAAGGCAGAGCAATTTTGACATGTAGTTCCCGTCATACTGCTATATCGCCAACTTCCTCTTCTGCTTCATCCAAGAGGCCAGCAGTTCACCAGGAAGACCCCACTGAACCGAATAGAAAGAAACGGATGATAAACTCAGGGGAGAATTCTTCTCTTCCTGCTCCCATCAAGCCGCTGGTGGATCAGCCAATCTCCACAACTGCTCCTTCTTCCATTAGACGACCAATTGTTCAACCATCTATAATTATTCCCTCTAGTACTACATTGGTTGAACCTAACATGAACCGGAGCTCAAAGGTGAAGGTTGAAGAAGATCTTGTCACTTCCCAAAACTTAACCGCTGTTGAAGCTGATGCTTCGGTTGATACTAAGTTAGTTTTGAACCAGAATGAGAACAATGGTAAGTACTGCTATGGTTTTGATACGGTTGACAGAAGCTATTACATGGATCAGTTGGAGAACCTGAATGGGGCAAGTCTTTTCCCTGGCATTCACATTGGGTCTGCTTTAACTGGGACATTGATCAGTGAATTGCTTTTTGAGCAGGAGGAACAGAATTCTCCAACTTTTCTACTGGTTCGTCCAAAAGGCCAGTAGTTCACCAAGCAGACCCCGTCAAACCTAAAAGAAAGAAACAAATGACAAACTCAGGGGAGAATTCACCAAGCCTGTGTTGAACTGAAAATTTTCAATTCCATCACATCAAAAAGCATACTTAAGGGAAAACATGTTGGCAAAATATTTACTTCCATTTTCAAGAATTTCTCACAGAGGACGAAATAATCCTATGGAAAATCGACGAGAAGATTAAGCTAAATACCCGAGGAAAATACCACTTATTTGTTGTCTACGTTTAATTGGTGTGAGGCACAATGACCTGCCCTTCGGCTTTGACAACTGCTGCGGCTGAGCTACCATGTTCTGGTCCTCGAGCAACGGGGTGGAAAGAGCAAGTAAGTTGTTATCAGTTGCCATTTTGGTTCCTTCCAATTGCCTCTGAAGATATTAGAAAAGCAGGATTAGTAAATCATTGGCAAATAATAGTTTAACCATAAATGATATGATTAGAGTATTAAGTAACAAGCAATACATGGAAATAAATGATATGATTAGAGTATTAAGTAACAAGCAATACATGAAAAAAAATTTCTTGTTGAATACGAACAAAAATCTCATATTGACAGTTGATAAGGAAAATAATCAATGTATAAGGTGGTGTGAGGCCTTTCAGGAAAAATGTTACAGGCTTGGCAGTATCACACCATGTTAAGAGTTTCATTAGGCGGACTTAGCCCAACACTTGTAATCCAAAATTAACGTTTATACTCATTGATTTTAGTATCAGCTAAACTTGAGCTCCATAATAAGGGAGTGTTTTTATGAAACTTATATTGGGTGTTTTCTGAACAAAATCCCTAACATATAAAAAAAGATAATTATTTGTTCTGATTTTATCCTCGACATTAATTACTTATTATACGAGTCATTTCCCAAGACTTAAGAATATACGTCGATTTATATGGGTATTATGGTACAATACTCATATCAATCGTTGTTTCTTAAGGACAACCAGAACCAAAGGTTTGAAAAAAGTTTCAAGCACAACCAGTAATAGCTATTATAACAATGAAAGAAGAAAAGATCTTCATTTCATACAAAACAAACTAGTAAAAGTTATCAAAAGAAACAAAAACTTACATTACTAAAGTTTCTTAACATGCAACGGCTACTGATCAAAAAGCACCATGAAGTTTTCAGTCGAAGTGAATGTCATTGATAGGATCAATTTTTCCGTTCAAATAAAGCAACTGTTAGTGAATTGCTGGCTGTCCCTACGAGTATCATTCACTGATGAAGGCAGAGCAAGTTTGACATGTAGTTCCCGTCATACTGCTACAACGCCAACTTCCTCCACTGCTTCATCCAAGAGGCCAGCAGTTCACCTAGAAGACCCCGCCGAACCGATTAAAAGAAACAATGACATACTCGGGGGAGAATTCTGCTCTTGGTGCTCCCATCGAGCCCGTGGTGAATCAGCCAATCTCCACAACTCCTCCTTCTTCTTCCATTAGGCAATCAATAGTTTGACCATCAGTTATTGTTCCCTCTAGTACTGCATCCTCTGAACCTGACAAGATCTTCTTCAACCTTCACCTTTGAGCTCGGATTTTTGCTAGGTTCAACGGATATAGGTTCAACGGATGTAGTACTAGAGGAAACAATCAAGATGGTTGAACTATCGATCGCCTAATGGAAGAAGAAGTGGAGTTGTGGAGACGGGCTGATTCATCACGGGCTTGGTGGGAGCAGGAGGAACAGAATTCTCCCCTGAGTTTGTCATTTGTTTCTTTCTTTTTGGTTCAATGAGGTCTGCTTGGTGAACTACTGGCCTTTTGAACGAAGCAGTAGAAGAAGTTGGCAATGTAGCATGAGGGGGACTACATTTCAAACTTGCTGTGCCTTCATCAGTAGATGGATAATGAGCAAAACTTATTACTGAAGAGCTCTGACTTATTGCGTCATCTATACGTTGTTGAGGTCCTGTCTCTGAAACTGAACTATGTGTCACACGTGATGCAGCTAATTCATGATGAATCCTGGCCATTGCCTCTGAAAAATTAGAAAGACTTAGCTGCAATTAGAAAGAATGGCTTGAAACAGTATGGTTGAGTTATTTCATTACCTGCAGGTCCGATCCCATATTTCGTGGTGTAGTCCATTAGATCTTTCATGCTGCTTACTGTTTCTGATATCTACAATTCATCAAAAAAGCGTAATTTTCCAATTCAAAACTGTCGAGAAGTTTGAAGAAATATAGGAGGCCTAATGTATCTCTTACTCATGCTTTGATAACCAACATGCACAAAAGAGTGAAGTCCCTTAAACATGACAAAGGCAAACACAACAGTCGTTGAACAGTAGACAAGCTAAGGAAGAAAAGAATGTCAAGCGCAAGTGTCAATTTTGATGCAAAATCCTCGTCGCCTTCTGTTTTTATCTATAACTTGAAGTAGATTACACAAGGCATTCTAATGTGCATGTAATCCACTGACAGGATGATTAGACTGAAATAAAGCTAAATACCTGGAGGGGTCGTACATAGCACTTGGGATAACCATTGATCAATGTTTGGTCCAAACTTCTTGCTAATTCACGTATTTGATGAGGCCGACCTGCTACAATTCATGAAGGTCAAAAACAGTATAACATGATTTCACTAAAATGAGAAGGACAATAACCTCATATAATATGAAATATTACAAGGGAAATGTTAAATATTCATACAGGACCAGTTTATATAGAATGTCATTAAAGTGTCCAAGTTTTGCTCTTTTTGACCTTTTATTTCAGAGGTGCTATTTTGTCTTCTTGGCGAGGCAAATTTTCGAACCTAAGCAATTTGTTCTTCATTCCTAGATTCTTCCATAGGCTCGGATGACAAAAAATTATTGGAAAATGTTTGGAATGATGTCCGATACTCTCAAACTTCAAAATTGCATTATCTTTGACATCCTCACTTCCACACGCACTAGAATTCTCAAAAATGATGTTGTCGACTTGCTCGAGTACAAATAGTTTACCACTCACAAAACTTCGGTTCTTTTTAAGTGAAATGTATATCCAAATGCCACTTTCAACTTACGAGTACCATGTTTCAGCTTCAACATCAAAAACTCTTTTTTCCAAAACTCGATCAAATTTATGTCCAAACACCTATTTAAGAAACCTTCCCTCTAATAATTAAAGAAACTAAATTAGGATAGAATATTCTCCAAATCTATATCATATATTCTTGATTTTGTTATTGTATATTTTCTGATTTTGTCTGATTCTGCACCTTTAATTACTTGATAGGATTCATTAGTTTTATTGATATAGTGGGATCCTTTACTACATAATTCTTTTAATTGTATCAATGAAAGGCATAGAAAATCATTTCATGTGTACTCTGCTCCATTAGGGTTTTAGAGCTTTCAACACTCAAACGAGTATAGACTTATAATCATCTTCCCATCTTATTCATCAAGTTTTTTCCCTTCCCTTTCCAAACCACCTAAAATCAATGGCGGATTCATCTTCTTCGGACATCAATATGAACAACAATGACACAACTAACACTTCTTCTACAATGTTCAATGTTGGTGCAACCAAAGCACAAATCATTAGTACCAATCTGACTGCACAACTTCCAATCAAACTTACTAGTGGTGCAAACTTTGCAATATGGAAAGCTCAAATCCAAAAGGTCATGAATGAGTTTGACTTGATGGGCTATCATGATGATTCCATCACACCACCTCCACGCACCATGAAGCAAGACACACAAGATGTTGTCAACCCAAATTTCAAAATATGGTTTCAACAAGATAATCTTATCTGCAACGCCTTAATGGCATCTGTTGACTCCACCACTGCACCACCAATTGCCTTTATTGAAACTTCAAAAGTAGCATGGGATTATTTGCATACCACGTATGCAAATAGATCTCAAAGTAGGATCTACAGTCTTCGAGATGCATTGGCAAAAGTCCAGCGAGATCAAAATCTGTCACCGAATATCTCAGGGAAATAAGAACTATCACTGATGAACTAGCTGCCGCCCGTGCTCGCACTTCTAACAAAGCGTTGATTGTCAAGATTTTGAGTGGCCTTGGACCTGAGTATGAGGCCCTAAGTATTATTATTCATTCAAGAGATTCTCTTATTTCATATGAGGAATTGGCACACAATTTCACAGATCATGAACTTTATCTAAAGCAACCTGAAAAGAAACAACCACCAACTCCAATCACTGCTCAAGTTGCACAGCGAACAACTAATCACAATAACAATAGCAACAGGCAACCTCATCGCTGGTCTAGTCAACCTCAATGGCGTCCACAAACCACTCCTTCGGGAATGCAACAATGGCGTACCCAAGAAACTCAAAGCAATGGCAACTTCTCCCAGCCACGGTGCCCCAGCATCCCTCTGCAGGCCAAAATGTAAACTCAATGTCAATTATGTGAAAAGTTTGGCCACACTGCAAATGTTTGTCATTCCAAGTCACATAACCATTATGAAGCTACGTGTCAGGACCCGCCACCATTTTCACGCAACGGAGCAGAATCTGGAGCGTTCGGGTAGCGCGGAAGACTCCGGATTTGTGTAGATAGTTCCAGCACTGTGTAGTCTTCTCTAGAACCGTGTGGAGGAGTCTAGAGGAAGGACTAAGTTGTAAATAGGGGAGGACTTACTTGTAAATATGGAGGACTTGTAATATAAATATTATTTACACCTTGGCCCTTTAGGAGTAGTATAAATAGAGGGGGTCATTTCCATTAGCAAACCATCAAGAATCAATTGTAAGCATTCTTCCAAAGTTATAAAGTCTTCCTTTTCTAAAGCTCTCTTTCTCTCTTTAAGTCTTCTTATCTAGTGTTCCCTTAGCGGTCTTAGTTGAAGGCTTACTAGTATTTGCAAGATCGTGAAAGATTCGTGAGCAAATTGACTAGTGCCGCACGAAAGCCTTAGCGAGAGTTCTAAGTCCGTGACATACGGCTATATTTGTTGTTCGATCTTCTTCCAATACTTCTCCATGGATGTAGGATTCCAGTGCCTCACATCATATTACTTCTAATTCTCATAATATAGACTCTCCACATAAATACACGGGTCTTGAACTAGTTAAAATGGGTGATGGTAATGGTATTTCGATCACTCACATTGGTTCCACAACACTAAATACTCTCATACATTCTTTTTCTCTACATAATATTTTCTGTGTTCCATCCATTAAAAAGAATGTTATATCTATTTCAAAACTTTGTCAACAAAACCAAACATCTATTGAATTTTTCCCTTCTCTGTTGTCGTGAAGGAATTGACTACAAGGGCACCACTATTACAAGGTTGGAATAGATATGACTTTATGAATGGCAAACGTTTGCAAGTTCAGCACATTCATCTCCTACCGCCTATGTAGCAAATACTTCTAAAGTTCCTTTATTTTTGTGGCATTGTCGTAGGACATCCTAATATCCGTCTCAAAGCTTCTTTTAAGAAAATACAAGCTACCTTATTTTAATATTTTCAATATTGTAATTTATGTAATTGCAATAAAGCCACAGGAGTCCTTTCTCACGTAACACTTTGCAAAGTTCAAAGCCTTTTAAAACACTTGATACTGATGTTTGGGGTCCTTCACCCGTTCCCTCCCTTTATCAAAAGCATTATTGTGTTATTTTTGTTGATTAATTTACCAATTACACTTGGCTCTATACTCTCAAACAAAAAAAGTGATGTAGTAAAGGTCTTTTTTGAATTCCGTCCACTCATTGAGAACTTTTTCAGTACTAAGATTCCCACTATATATTCTGATGGGGGGTGGGGGGGGGGGGGGAATTTAAGGGACTAAAACCACTTCTTGCTGAATTTGGGATTCAACATTTATCCTCTCCCCTATATATCCCACAAATAATTGCCTTAGCTGAAAGACGCCATAGGCACATTATAGAAACTGTTGGAACCCTACTTCATCAGGCATCACTACCTCCCTATTTTTGGAGCTTTGCTTGCCGAACTACTATTTACCTTATTAATAGATTTCCTGCACCTTCGAATAACATTTCTCCATATCAAGCTTTCTTTGGTAGAACTCCCAATGCATTTTCACTTTCTACATTTGGTTGCTTATGTTATTCTTGGCTAAAGCCATATACTAAAAATAAACATGAACCAAGATCCACACCATGTGTCTATTAGGATTCTCCACTCACTTTCATAGTCGTCAATGCTTTGATCCCCAATCCTCAAAAATATATTTCTCTAGAGACGTAAAGTTTATGGAAAATATTTTTCCTTATGAACGTATCTTTTCCAAGTATAAGGGAGTCTCTCAAAATATTTTATGGTTTTATGTTGCATCCGATTCAAATGCATCTTCCTCTACTCAATATTGCCGAGATCATACATTATCGTTTCCTATTACTCTAAGAAGTCCACTTCCAATCAAATATCCAAGCTTGGATCATCGTACAACTGACTCTACTGCACCAGCAATAGTTGTGCGTCCTTCGTCAGAGCTTCCAGTAAACCAACAAAATCAGGTAACTTCCTCCCCTCATGATAATTCCCTTTTTACTGTTGAATCGTCCACAATTTCCCCTTCTCAGAACAACCATCCTTCACCACCACGACGCCCTATCACTCGTTCACAATATAAAATCACCAAGCCCAATCCAAAGTACGCATCTGTGGCCACTCTTACATCCCAAATACCACCGATCACAGTTAAACAAGTTTGCAAGGACCCACAATGGAGATAAGCTATACAAAGTGAATTTGACGCTCTAAATGAGCAACAAAACGTAGAACCTTATTCCTTCATTTGATCACCAAAATATTTGTGGAGAATAAATGGATCTTTCACATCAAGCACAAACCTGATGAACCAATTGAACGATACAAGGCTTGCCTTGTAGCCAAAGGTTTCACTCAACGGCCTCAAATCGACTATGTTGATACTTTCGGTCCGGTTGTCAAACCAACAACCATTCGAACAGTACTTACCATCGCCACCTAAAACAAGTGTCGCTTTATCAACTAGACATAAATAATGCTTTTCTACAAGGTACGTTGACTGAGGAAGTCTTCATGAAACAACCAAAAGGTTTTGAAAATCCTAATTACCAAACTATGTATGCAAATTAAACAAATCCATATATGGTCTCAAACAAGCACCACGTGCTTGGTACACCGAGCTCACAAATTTTCTCATTTCTGTTGATTTTTGCAAGACTCATTCTGGTCAGTCTTTATTCACCTTACGTTCTCATGAAACTATCATTTTCTTGCTTGTATATGTGGACGACATTGTTATTACAGGCAATAACTTACAAACTATTAACAATATCAGTAGTGCACTCTCCAATTGTTTCTCACTCAAAGACCTTGGACCCCTATAATTTTTCCTGGGCATTGAAGTCATTCCACAATCTACTCGATTATTTCTTTCTCAAACCAAGTATATAATGGATACTTTGCAGGAGTTCTCTATGCATGATTGTCAGGATGTCTCTACACCTCTATCCACCACGAGTTCACTTCGATTGAGTGATGGCTCTCCTTCTACAGATGCAAAATAATATCGAAGTACAATTGGAAAACTGCTGACATAAGCTTTGCGGTTAATAAGCTCTCCCAATTTATGCATCAGCCATCTCAAACGCATTGGTAAGCAGTGAAGCGCCTCCTTCGGTATCTCAAATCAACTATCCGTCATGGGCTTTTTTTTTGCCATGGATCCAATGCTTCCCTACATGTTTATATTGATGTCGACTGGGCAGGGGACTATGATGATCGCATCTCTACTTCTGCTTATGTTATCTATCTTGGCTTAACACCAATCAGTTGGTCATCAAAGAAACAGAGAACTGTCGCTCGATCTTCAACTGAGGCCGAGCATCGTGCCGTTGCTCATGCTGTTGCTGAGACAAATTGGCTTACCAATCTTCTCAAAGAGCTTCATATCTCTCTTGATAATGTACCAACTATCTACTGCGACAATATTGGCACCACCTACTTATGCCAAAATCCAGTTTTCCATAGGCGAATGAAGCACATAGCCATCGATTTTCACTTCGTCAGGGACCAAGTTCAACGCCAACAACTCTGCATAGAACACATTCAGCTGACTAGCTAGCTGAACTACTTCCGAAATCCTTATCCAAAGCACAAGCACAATGGGTTGTCTCCAAGTTAGGATTGTTCCACCACCCCCTAACTTCAGGGGGCATAAAGAAGCTAAAGTAGGATAGAAAATTCTCCTTATCTATATCATATATTCTTGTTTAATTATTGTATATTTTCTGATTTTTTCTGATTCTACACCTTTAATTACTTGATAGGATTCATTAATTTTATTGATGTTGTGAGATCCTTTACATCATAATTCCTTTGTATTTAAACAACAAATTGTATCAATGAAAGACATGTAAATGTCATTTCTTGTGTACTCTGCTCTATTGATAGTCAGTCATCACTATCAATTTCAAGGTGATACAACATTAAGATTAAGGTTAGAAAGTAGTCAAAATGACAAGTTGACAAAAATGAAAGCTGGTGTAATGTTTATATACCTGGGGAGTAACTGATTGTCATCAATATAAACCTCGTGAAAAGAACAGCAGAATTCACATATGCAAATTTATCACATTAAAGGCGATGAAAGGATGTTCATTCATCAATCATTTTGGAAAATTTCAAGAACTTTAAGAAAAAAGAGTACCTACGGATTAACTTAACAACATGTAACCTTTAAATCTGAAGAGCACACAATTTTCAGCTGTCCTTCACGGACCACTCGTGCTGCCTCATCCACACTTTGTTCTGTTACTTTTGCGTAGTTCAAAACAATGTGAGTGGATGGAGTATAGCATTCTTCAGGTATATCTATATAAAGAAGCTCATCCAACATACCCGTCTCGTACTTAATTTTGCATAGCCAAGGTAAAACTTCTGCATGCACTCATCTCTATAATTCACAAAGTGACAAATGAGTAATTCAGAAAATGAGCAAAAACATATCATCAAAATTCATGCACTCATTGCAAAAGGGAAAAGTTTTTAACAACAACCAGTTACAACAATGAAAGAAGAAAATATCTTCATTTCATACAAAACTAGTAAAAGTTATAGAAAGAAAGGAGAACTTACATTACTAAATCTTCTTACCATTCAACTGCTACTGATTAGTCGAACTGAATGTCATCAATAGGATCAATTTTTCCATTCAAATAAGGCAATTGTTCAGTAAACTGATGGCTGCTCCTATGAGTGTCATTTACCATCAAGGTCCCGGTTAAAGCAGATCCAATGTGTATGCCAGGGAAAAGACTTGCCCCATTCAAATTCTCCAACTCCATGTAATAACTTCTATCAATCATATCAAAACCATTGCAGTACTTACTGTTGTTCTCATCCTGGATCACAACTAACTTAGGATCAGCTTCAACAGCGGTTAAGTTTTGGGGAGTGACAAGATCTTCTTCAACCTTCACCTTTGAGCTCTGGTTCATGTTAGGTTCAACCAATGTAGTACTAGAGGGAATAATAATAGATGGTTGAACAATTGGTCGTCTAATGGAAGAAGGAGCAGTTGAGGAGATTGGAAGATTCACCACCGGCTTGATGGGAGCAGGAAGAGAAGAATTCTCCCCTGATTTTATCATCCTTATCTTTCTATTTGGTTCAGTGGGGTCTTCCTGGTGAACTGCTGGCCTCTTGGATGAAGCAGAAGAGGAAGTTGGCGATGTAGCAGTATGACGGGAACTACCTGTCAAACTTGCTCTTCCTTCATCACTAGATGGATAACGCGCAAAACTTATTACCGAAGAGCTCTGACTTATTGCATCATCTATATGGTGTTGAGGTCCTGTCACTGAAACTGAACTGTTTGCCGCACGTGACGCAGCTAATTCACGGTGAACCCTGGCCATTGCTTCTGAAAAATTAGAAAGAGTTAGCTGCCATCATCACTCAACAGTTAGCATTTTACTCTTCTAAAATAAAATATTCAAGCTTGAGTTCATTACGTTTTCCATCATAATATGAAAATATTTACAGGTTTGCCTTATCTTTATGCATAAATTTGCTACTCACTAAACACACAACAACAGTCCATTAAGATCAAGACTTGCTTCTGCTTTGGCGGAAAATTATATGCTATGGTTAAAATTATTTTTTTAGATAGTAAATGTTGAACGCCGTTTGACTTCTTTGTGTGCTTACTTCTTCATATTTAAAATTCCCTTAATAAAATCCTGGTTCCGCCATAAGTTGCAGAAAGATAAGGGGTGGGGTGGCACATTTATAACCTTTTTCTTTTGATATACTAACTTTAGGAGTATAATGAGTAACAAACAAACCATATTGGTGTCACATGGAATTAATGAAAGATATCAACAACAAAAACATCTAGTTATTGCCACTTTTTTTAAGGGAAGAAATGGATAAATAAGACTCTCATGATGCAGAATGAGGAAACAAAGTAAGCAAAGAATCCTTGAAACAGTATAGCTGAGTTATTTCATTACCTGCAGGTCCGACCCCGTATTTCATGCTGTAGTCCATTAGATCTTTCATGCTGCTGACTATTTCTGATATCTATAATTCATCAAGAAGTGTAAGTTTTCAATTCAAAATTGTCAAGAATTTCGAAGAAATATAGGATGTCTAATGTATCTCTTACTCATGCTTGATAACAAATATGCTCAAAAGAGTGCAGTCCCTCAAACATGACAAAGACAAACACAGTAGTCGTAGAATGGTAGAAAAGCAAAGAAAGGAAAGAATGTCAAGTGCAAGTGTCAATCTTGATGCAAAATCCTCATCGCTTTTGTTTTATCTATAACTTGAAGTATATTACACAAGGCATCTAATGTGCATGTAATCCACTGATAGGATGATTAGACTGAAATAATCAAATAAAGCTAAATACCTGTAGGGATCGAACATAGCGCTTGGTATAGCCGTTGACTAATGTGTTGTCCAAACTTCTTGCTAATTCATGTATTGATGAGGCAAACCTACAGGAATTCATGAAGGTCAATAACCTCATATAATATGAATTATTAGAAGGAAAATGTTAAATATTTATACAGGACCAGTTTATGAATAATGTCATCAAAGTAAGTGTCCAAGTTTTGCTCTTTTTTGGCCTTTTATTTATAAGGTGCTTGTCTTCTTGGCAAAACAAAATTTAGAATGTAAGTAATTTGTTCTTCATTCCTAGACTCTCATTGGCTCGGATGGCGAAAACAATGTTGGAAAATTGTGATGATGTTACACCCTCACTTCCACATGCAATAGAGTTCTCAAAAATGATGTTATCGACTTGCTCTAGTACAAAATTCTTCCACTTTAGAGTATAAGTTAGGCGTCGATAGTCACATTGTAAATCACACAGGAGATGAGAAAATTCTTGGACATTAAACAAATACATATTCAAGATGGAATTAGCATGTCATGAACTGCATGTACTAATTGATGTGAATGTAAAACACTTGGATAAACAACTTACTCATTGGTGTTTCTCTGAAATTCTTCAGCTGAAATTCTTGAACTACTCTCAGCAAAAACTTGGTATTTCTGGACTGCTTCCTTGAGTTGATGAAACTGGAAAATAATGTTTTACACCTCAATGACAAGTCTGTGCTTCTTTTCAAACTCTCTCACACACACACAGAAAAAAAAAACATAAGGGCAAGCAAGGGGCGAAGCTAGGGTATTGTGAAGGAGTTCATTTGAATCCCTTCTTCGAAAACTTATAATTAATAAGGTCAAAATTATATTTTATGTATGTATGGTAGATATTGAATCCCCTTGCTTTCTTTGTGTGTTTAACTCAAAATTCGGGATATGCCATCGAGGACAAATATCAAGTATTTACGCCTAGTTAGAATCGAAGGAGCATCTTTTCCCTATAAGAGAATTAGGAACCATTTGGACATAGAGGTTTTTTCCTTTTCTCCAAAACATTGTTTGGGTATAAATTTGGACTGACTTTTTGGTTAGTTTTCGAAGACGCTTTTTAAAAACTTGTCGAAATAAGTTTTTTCAAGTAAAAAATCGTTTACCACTCACAAAATTTCGATTTCTTTTTAAGTGAAATGCATATCCAAACACCACTTTCAACTTACATGTACCATTTTTCAGCTTCAACTTCAGAAAGTCTTTTTTCCGAGTTTCAACCAAATCTATGTCCAAACACCTACTTAAGAAACCTTCCCTCTAATAATCAATCACCATTATCAACTTCAAGGTGATACGACATTAAGATTAAGGTTAGAGAGCAGTCAAAATGACTAGCTGATACAAAGGAAAGCTGGTATTATGTTTACAAACCTGGGGAGTAACCGAACGTCGGTCAATATAAACCTCGTGAAAAGAACAACAGAATTCCCAGATGCAAATCTGTCACATTAAAGGCATCAAAGGGATGTTCATTCATCAATCATTTTGGAAAATTTTGAGAACTTTAAGAAAAAAGAGTTAAGGATTAACTTAACAATATTTAACCTTTAAATCTGAAGAGAACACTATTTTCAGCTGGCCTTCACGGACCACTCGTGCTGCCTCATATACACTTTGTTCTGTTACTTTTGTATAGTTCAAAACAATGTAACCAGATGGTGTGTAACGTTCTTCAGGTATATCCATGTAAAAAAGCTCATCCAACATACCCGTCTCATACTTAATTTTGCATAGCCTAGGTAAAACTTCTGCACTCATCTCTAAAATCCACAAAAGTGACAAATCAGTACTTTAGAAAATAAGCAGCAAATTTTCGGAGTAATCACCTTTTCACCTTTCTATATAGTATTTCTATATTCTTTGTGACAGTTCTCACTATCTATTAAAGGGAAGCCCCAGTGCAAGAAAATTTTGCATAAAGGGGTGTGATGTGGGCAGCCTACCTCAATGCAAGCACGAGTGACTTAATTCCACAACTCGAAGCGATGACATATAGGTCACGTGTAGACAACTTCACCATTGCTCTAAGGCTCTCATTTGTTCTCACTGTTTACTACTAATGTATAAACCTCCAAATCTTAAAAGTTCAACAAAACTTCTTTGCCTTAAAAATATTAGATATTCTAATAGTACTAAGTGACAAAGAGGACCTGTATAGAAGATTAGGTGTTGTTTGTAGAGAACTATATCAGTGTATAGGTTCTTTAATTCTTAATATACATCTTGTGTACGGGAGTATTACCGTATTAATACAATTATTTACCAAAAAAATGTCACATCGAGGACATACCAAAACCAGCAGTAGGCCTCAATTTACAGATCTCGCAGCACCATGCCTCCTGCACTTAATTTGAATTAAAATCCGAAAGGAAAACAAGCACTGCAGAGAGGCTATTCAGGCTTATGTCTTTCAGATAGGCAGAAAATAAAATGTATTAAAAATGATGCCGTATGTTGAGATCATAAATCTCGGTGTCAAAGATATTTATCCATTTCCGATTTTGGAAAGGCTTGTTGAACAACTGTTGATAACAAGACGATCAATCTTATAGAACCAAATTTTTCCAAATAATGAAAAAACAAGTGTCAAACATGTTAAACTGAAAGTTTTGAATTCCATCACATCAAAAAGCATACTTAAAGGGAAAACATTTTCGCAAAAATATTTACTTCCATTTTCAAGAAGAGTTTCTCACAGAGAACGAAATAATCCTATGGAAAATTGATGAGAAGATTAAGCTACTCACCTGAGGGAAAATACCACTTATTTGTTGTCTATGTTTATTTGATGAGAGGCACAATCTTTTCTTGGCATTAGGAGCAAAGAATTCTGCAACTAAAGTCTTCCAAAACTCGATATTGTTATCCTGTATTGTCAAGTACCATAGGGTTGTATGTATGAATTGTCAAAACTACATCTTATTTATTAAAAAAACTCATAGTATTTCTTTTAATTAGAATATCTTACTCTTGGTCTTTGCTGCTGACAATACATGTATTGCTTCAAACGTTGAGCGCACATTTTTGGTGTAAAGATTGATCTTACATCAGGCAGCAATGTTTGATGTTTCTCATTAGTCTTTGATAGTTGTATTTGCTGCCGTAACAGCCACAGCAAATTCAACTGAGAAGCTATTGATGGACCCGGTCTATTCATCAACGATGCACCTGTAGACTGAGATGCTACATTCATCCGAGGAACAGTGGGTGGAAATGACTCTTCCATTAGCTTCTGTTTCCCCTTCCTCAAACACTCTTCTGAAATCAGAGGTGGTGACTGACGCACACTTATTTCAGGAAGATACATACTCGTCTCCTTGTTTGAGTCCTCCAATGGTTTTGCGTTCTCCTGATAGCGTGTTCTGCATGAATTGAGCATCCCTTGCTGATATGCTAATTTCATCAGGGAAAATGTAGGTGTCAATGATTCTTGGATTTGTTTCAGTTTCTCATTCCTCAGGGAATTTTGGATCAAAGTCGGTTCATGTTTTATCATGACAGTGCTAGCTTCCTTGTTCTTTATGATTTGGTGATTCGGCAATAAAGACATGCTAGAATGCAACCTGCCCTGTGGCTCTGGCGCATGCTGCGGCTGAGCTACCTCGTTCTGGTCCTCGAGCAACAGGGTAGAAGGAGCAAGTAAGTTGTTATCAGTTGCCATTCTGATTACTTCCAATTACCACTGAGGATGTTAGAAAAGCAGGATAAGTAACAAGCAATACATGGGAAAAATTTCTTGCTGAATGTGAACTAAATTCTCATATTGAAAGTTGATAAAGAAAATAATCTATGTATTAGGTGGCGTGAGGCCTTCCATGGAAAATGTTGCAAGCTTGACAATATCACATCATGTTAAGAGTTTCATCAGGCGGGACTGAGCCCAACACTATATAATTCGAAATTAATGTTTATACTCTATGACATTTATATTAGGTATTTTTGAATAAAGTCCCACGTGGAAAGTAAAAAAGAAGTTATTCTCTCTGTTCATTTTTACTTGTCACTTTTAACATATCAGACTCACGCTTGACAAGGCAGACCATTAAGGAGGTAAATCCTTCGTAACGGAAGGCTCTCCATTCACAGTGTACTAGAACCCAAGAGTAGTCAAGAATTAATAGATCCAAATTATCTCACCATACTCCTAGATGATAACGTCAGTCAGATAATAAGGACAATAGAATTGACTGTCATTTGCTATTTTTTATCTTTTTTTCTGCAAAAGCTAACTTTTTAAAAGTAAACAACGAAAGGTCCAGATTTGATCACACCGACTAAAAAGTTTTAACAAGAAAAAAACAATGTATCTAAACATAGAATTCATCGCCTTCAAAATGCTGTAAATTTCAAGTAATTGACACCAAAATCATGTACCAGAAACTCAATCTCTTCGGATTGATTTTTCATATGGTTACTCGACTAATAATTATTATCTCAAAAAAAACATCTTTTTTCCTGATTTTATTTTTTTTCCCAATAAAGAGACTGACTTTTTGAGAAATCCACTCCAATCTCTTCTTTTTAAACAAAGCTATTGAATAGAAGAAACTTATAAACAAGATTAATTTAAGAAAATTTTGATAGGAAAAAAAATGTATATGCACACAGAATTCACCACCTTCAAAAGCTGCAAAATTCAACACCAAAATCACCGATCAAACGGCCACTTGACAAATAGTTATTACCTCAGAATGTCGTCTTTCTTCTTGATTCTAATTTTGTTCAACAAAGCAAGTGGCTTTCTGAGTAATCAACTTCAGTCTCTTTTTTTCAAAACAAAGTTATCAAACAGAAAGGAACTTATAAACAAGATTGATTTCAGCAAATTTTTAGGGGGAAAATGTATATAAACATAGATATATAACTAAAAAATTTCAAGTAACACAAAAGTGATGTACCTCAGATTTATTTGTCTTTCTTCCTGGTTCCAATTTTACGAAAAAATTGACTTTAATAATCAACTTCAACCTCTTCTTTCTCAAACAAAGATATCAAACAAAAAGGAACATATGAACAAGATTAATTTCAGCAATTTTTTAGAGCAAAAAAAATGTATATAAACATAGATGCATATAATTCAAAAGTTTCAAGTAACAAAAAAGTAATGTACCTTGGATTGATTTGTATTTCTTCTTGATTCCAATTTTCTTCAATGAAGAAAAGTGACTTTCTGAATAATCAACTTCAACCTCTTCTTTTCAAACAAAGCTATTAAATAGAAAGGAACTTATAAACAAGATTAATTTCAGCAATTTTTTTAGAGGAAAAAAATGTATATAAACATAGATATATATAATCCAAAATTTTCAAGTAACACAAAAATAATGTACCTTGGATTGATTTGTATTTCTTCCTGATTCCAATTTTCTTCGGCGAAAAAAAGTGACTTTCTGAACAATCAACTCTAATCTCTTCTTTTCAAACAAAGATATCAAATAAGAATTTCAGCAAATTTTAGAGAAAAAAATATGCATATATAAACATAGATATATGTATACACACATATCACCAATTCAAAACATTAATTCACAAAAAAAAAAAGAGAGAGAAAGAAAATTTTACCAGGAAATAAAATTGAACTCTCTAATAATAACAATGGCTTTGCATGTATCAACTCTTTTACTGGGAATTTATATATTTGAAGTAGAGAAAAAAGGGACTACATATATAGAGTTGTTTGTATTTTTACAAGTTTTTTTTAATTATTTTTTTTGCAACGTGGCCATCCATGTATATTTCGAGCGTTACGTTTCACATTTGCATTTTTGACTTTTTAAAGAGTAAAGCCAAAAGTAAAAAGTTTGCTTTATTAATTCAGTTGTGGCATTTATAAATCTTGGTTTTATTCACAACTGTGCTATTTAGAAAACAAATTTATATTTAGTCCTCTACTTTAAATATATTATATTTTATGATAGCAATATATATTCTAAGTGTTGCTTGAAGTTTCTAGGGATCGTAAACATCTCAAGAAGGTTCAAATCATCCTATGTTCGAGAAATGTGAAGACCTTCAAATGAAGAAAAATCTAAGAGAAAGAGAAGAACAAAAAAAAGTATACTCATAAACAGGAGCGGCTCAAGCACATTAATGTCCTAAGGCGAAAATTGTATGAAGACCTTAAACTTCAAAAAAATAAATTAGATATTTTGTTATGAAGTTTATTCCCCTAGCTCTTTGAGATGCAGAATTGTTAAATAAAAATTAAAATTATTTCATTCAGTATTTATTTCAATTGATGATGTAATCATATTCCAGTTGTACTAAACTTCTTCTAATAATTTCTCTCTTTTTATATAAAATAAACCATTTTTATTATAAATAGTACGTACTTAATATTTTTTCCTAAAAAAAAAAACTATTATTGCTATTAAAAGAAAAATGAGGCCCCTCAAATTTAAAGGCCTAAAGGGCTTGTCTTTTTTCTAACTATCGAGCCACCCCTACTGATAACAATTCATTAATAAAATTTATTTCAATTTAAGATTGCAGCGTAGTTTACCTACATTAAGAAAATTTAACAGATAAACACAAAGTTATAATTTATATGAACCTTTCCTCTAGATGTATAATTTGAAATCCTCAATTTCTAATGAAGGATAAAAGTGTTCCGTGTTGAATAGTACTTAGAAAATTTTGGCCCTCTTCCGTATTTTATATTATATCAAAATTTAATCCAAATAACCTCCAATTTCATTTAGCATGTTCAATCTCATTTTTTATATGACAAACCACAAAGTTTGGCCCTTCTTGAGATATTTCACTTATCTCCTTATCATTTTAGTTTTTTTTTTCTTGGTAATAAAAATGACTTTTATCATGTTAAAGGTATCTCTAGGCTTTGATCTTCATAAATATTCCATCATCATAAGTGTAGCATACTAAGAATCTCAAAAATTGACATATGGAATATGGGATTGTGGTAACGGGATACATGAAATTTAGTTTGAGGGTAAATTGTTATATGGGGAGATTGTTAGGTATATGAACCAAAAAAAAAAGGTGTCGATTGATATTTGAAAACTTTAGGATGTTGTTTGCAACAAATTTTTTAGTATAATTTTTAGGGATTCCATACTGTTTTATCATAATTCTCAAAAATTTCGATTCTTTCCCAAAATTACTAAAAATATCAATTTTTTCTATTTTATTGATACTTGCAGACTTAACGTTGATACCTAAAAATTCACAACAGATTTTAAGGTTGTTGCGCTTAATTAGGAAAACAAATTTCCCTACGATTTTGGGATCCCATGATTTACAGCGAACGTTACAGTTGTGGCAATCAACATAATACATTTTATATTTTGGTCTTGAAATTTGCATGGTGGAAATGTCAAGAAAGTGGCCAAAGATAGTTTCCCGAAACTTGGCAACAGCATCATTGTCAATAGAGAACTTAATATCATCTGCGAAGTTGCAGTTGTATGAAGATCCAAACTTCAAAGGGTGCTTTGGGATGCTTTTTATTACATTGCTCACACCCTGCAAAACAAGTATCACCAGTCAGATATCAAATATCAAACAGGAGTCTTTTTGAAACATACGACCATCATAAAATAGGGAATCAGCCATGTACACACAAATATAGTGTATCAAACAATAAATCAACACAAAAACAAGTATCACCAGAGAGGTAACAATATCGAAAAAGAGTCTTTTTGAAACATAGGACCATCATAAAATAGGGAATCAACCATCTACACACAACTATAGTATATCAAACAATAAATCAACACAAAAACAAGTATCACCAAAGAGGTAACAATATAAAAAAGAGTCTTTTTGAAACGTAGGACCAGGCCATCATAAAATAAGGAATCAGCCATCTACACACAACTATAGTGTATCAAACAATAAATCAACAAAAAAAATAAGTATCACCAGGGAGGTAACAATATCAAAAAGGATTCTTGATTGGTTTCATTGTTGATTGACAAAAAAGGAAACGAATTTGTTGATAATAGTGGTCGGGCAACGATAGAGATGGAACACAGTGAAGAAAAGGGGACGAATTTGCTGAAAGAGAAAAGAGGAGGTTGTGATTTTGAAAAAAAATTTAAATGGGTACAAATGGTAACTGACAGGAGAGAGAAACACAAAAAAAAAAGGAAAAACGGGTTTAAAATTGGAAAATATTATAAATTAAATTGTGATTGACATTAATTAGACTTCTACATAAATAAATTATACTAATTATATCTTTTAATAAAAATAGATATTCTTTAAGTATCAAAATAAAAGAATAATGATAAAAAGTTGGAATTTTTGTAATTTTAAAAAAGGTAGAGAATATTGAAGATTTAGATAAATAAAGTTGTGTAATTTTATAAATTTTATAATTTTTTATTGTGATGCAATCATAAATAAAATATGAAGAAACATAATTTTATTGATAAAATAAATGTAGGTACAAATCTATTTCTCCTTGACTCTTCTCATTTTAGATTTTTCTCCGTGATTCGAGGATCGTTAGTGGCATATTTCTCAAACATTGGATGATTTTGCTCCTTGAGTCATATTTTGACCTCTTTATGGGATATTTGAGATTTTTTTAAGGGAATATAATACCCTTTATATAGCATAAACTAGAGTTTAGGGTAAAGTAGCCTCCAAGAAACCTAACTGGAATCAAACAGATTTTGTAGAGTTTCATAAAATTTCAATGTCTATAAATGCCCTTTACTTCAAGACTTGTCAGAGTGTAGACTTAATGAAACTCGATGAGGTTTGAAGTACTCATTCTTTCACCTTTGCGATTTTGTGGCTTCAGATTTGCATACCTAATTTGTGAGAGAAGAGATGAAGTACAACTTTAGTTCCACTGGGGGTGTCAATTTATTTGCAACAAATTTTATTGTGATGAAAAATAAATTGCAATCACAAATAAAATATAAAAAATATATAATTTTATTGATAAAACAAATATAAGTGCAAATTTATTTCTCCCTTTACTCTTCTCTTTTGAGATTTTTTTCGTGACCAGAGGGTCGCTGGTGGTGCATTTCTCTAATGTAGGATGATTTTGACCTTCTTGTGTCATATTTTGATCTCTTTGTGAATATTTTCAAAATTTGACCAATTTGACATTTAGGTTCTTATTATCAAAAGCATTAGTATTTTATAGTTATAACAACAACAACAACATACCCAAGTGAAATCCCACAAGTGGGGTCTGGGGCCGGAGGGTAAGATGTACGCAGACCTTACCACTACCACACAGGTAGAGAGATTGTTTCCTGGAAACCCTCGTCACAAGCAGAATAAGATAGATATGATAAACAGGCAAGAAAGAGAAGAACACATGATAATACGTAGATACAGAATAGTAAACATATAAAGGCAGATAAATAACATATAAAGGCAGACAATTACCGCTCCTTCTTATCTACCCTATTAGCCTGCTACTCTAATTCTCGACCTCCACTCCTTCCTGTCTAAGGTCATGTCCTTGGTGAGATCAAGTTTCACCATATTATATCTAATCACCTCCCCCCAATACTTCTTTGGTCTACCTCTACCCCTCCTTGTAGCTCCCAAATCTAGCCTCTCACACCTTCTAACAGGGGCATCGGTACTCCTTCTCTGTATTTTATAGTTATTATAAGTCCAAAATTAATTTTTATCTATACAAATAGTAACACACATATATTATCATTCAGTACTATTAGTTTTAATATACACATTTGATTTAATTATATAAAAAAAATTATAGTTCTTAAAAAATAGAAAATTTTCATGTGACAAATTTGAAAATTTTGAAAGATTAAAGAAGTATATAAAACATCAACAGCGTTACAAATAACCACTTAGAGATGTGTTATTCAATTGAAAGAAAAATAAAACAAAACACATATAAGATTCAAATTTCTAACCTCACTTAGAGAGGTGCACCCAATCATCGTAGCATTATATGATACTTCGAGTGTGCACCCAGTTACTAACCTCACTTAGATAGGTCACAAATCTATAATTATATATTCTTATATTTAAATAGTTTTTAAAAAATATACAACACTACTATCCATGATCTCGAGATAAAAGCATAAATTCACGTAAAACCGATGACCCCACCTCCATAGTATGGACACTAATTATTGATTGAGAAAGTTGTTGGGTCATTCGCACAAATGCCTCTATTTTGGGGTGATTTTTAATTATTATTTTTTAAATCCTTCATCACTTAAGTAGTAAAAAAGAAGTGGTTAAAAATACTCCTAATATAATTTTATTTGGAATAACTTTATATTTTCGTATCATGATATAATATAAATTATTTCTTAAAAGGCATAACAAAGTTATTTCCACTTAATTTCTGCATAACTTATGCTAATAAGAAGAGAAAATTTGAGTTGATCAGAACCCAAAATTTATGCCATGAAATGCATAATAGTTCCTATAAATCTAATGTTGATATAGGGAAAAAATTACATTTTTACTTCAGGTGTTAAAATTAGTTTTTATTTGCTACAAATTATGTTTTTATTCGCTACAAATTATGTTTTTATTCATTCTTGTCATGATATTTATAATTTATATTATAATATTGTAGTGATTTTTTCTAAAATATATAAATAACGAAAGTAACTCTCATAGTAAATATAACGACACCTATCATGAATATTTTTTTAGATAATCATGTATGAAATTGATAAAATTTATAGCACTGTTTACTGAGGCAATCTTACTCAATTTTTATCACTGTTCTTATACTATGTATCCTTCTGTTTTTTTAAAAATATAAATAATAATCAGGGCAAATATAAAATGATAATGTGAAGGACTAATACATGTGGAGATCGATGATAAAATTGATAATGACTTCATTTTAAAGTATTTTGGTAAATACCATTTTATGTATTGTTACATTTTTCAAATAGTAATCATAATATATATTTTTATTCATATTATTGGTGATTTATTTCACTTTATTTGTAGAATTATTAAAAAATTTACTTTTGCTTATTTTGTTAATAATAAAATTATAAAATTAAAACATGAAATATATGCCCCATAAATTTATGAAATTTACGCCTTGCCTCATGCTCCTATCTTTTAAAAGACTGGTCAAACCTTCATTCTTACCTAGCATCGAACACAATAAAATATAAAGCTCATTTATTTTTCTTTTTTCTAAAACATATTTTTATTTCGATAGAACACCCTCCTAAATAAAAAAAGATAATGCAATAAATAATTTTTAAAATAATATACTTTTATTCAAATTTATATTTTCCCTAAAAGCCAGATGCACTCACATTTAAGACGTGAGTGATGAGTCAATTGTATTTTCCAGAAAAAGTGTCTTTATTAAATCACAAAACAAATAAATAAATTAAATTAAATTAAATATAAAAAAACAAAATTTACAAAGAGAGCCACGTCATCCAGTCGGTTTAATCCAACCACTACTGCCGTTTCCAAAAATTCTGAGTTGTTCCTCGCTGTTTGCTTTTCTATTGGTTTCATCCAAATATAATTTATGGTGCTTGCAACAAATTTTAAAGTGATAGAAAATAAATTATAATCACAAATAAAATATGAAGAAATAACAATATTATTGATAAACAATGTGGGTACAAATTTGTTTCTCCCTTGATTCTTCTCTCATTAGATTTCTTCGAGTGGCGTATTTCTCAAATGGAGGATGATTTTGACCTCCTTAAGCCATATTTTGATCTCTTGATAAATATCCCTAGGGTTTACGGATATTTGAGATGCCTATAATACCCTTTATATAGGCATAAATTAGGATTTAGGGTAGAGTAGCCTCCAAGAAACCTAACTAAAATAGGACTAGTTTTTTAGAGTCCTACAAAACTTCAATGTCTGCAAATGTCCCTGCTTCAAGGCGGCTTGTCGAAGTGTAGACTTGATGAAACTCAAAGACAGGGTTTGAAATATTTATTTTTTTCCACCATTGCTGGATCTTGATTTATGAGACAAGAGATGAAGGGCAAATTTGGTCCCACTGGGTGTGCCATTTTGTTTGCAACAAATTTTAAAGTGATAGAAAATAAATTACAATCACAATTAAAATATGAAGAAACAAGAATATTATTGATAAACAATGTGGGCACAAATCTGTTTCTCCCTTGATTCTTCTCTCATTAGATTTCTCCATGATTCGAGGGTCGTTAGTGGTATATTTCTCGAATGGAGGATGATTTTGACCTCCTTAAGCCATATTTTGATCTCTTGATAAATATCCCTAGGTTTTATGAGATATTTGAGATGCCTTTTCAAGGGAATATAATACCCTTTATATAGGCATGAATTAGGGTTTAGGGTAGAATAGCCTCCAAGAAACCTGACTAAAATAGGACTAATTTTTTAGAGTCCTACAAAACTTCAATGTCTACAATCGGATACTTGTATTACGGTCTGATTAAATTTAGAGTAAATTTTTTTTTTTTTAAGAAAAGAGGTTTTGTATAGGATTCAAATTACTCAAAATATTTGATTAATGATGAAAAAGTACTTACCATTGAACTACGATTCTTCTTGATTCTTTTTCAATTTACTAACCTAAATAATTCAATTTCACATCGCATCTGATGAATTTTTCCATTCATAGAGTCTGAACCCCGAATATCAAATTAAGAGGTGAGCTATAAAGTCACGTTACTCATCACATCACATATGTCAATGGTCTTTTGTCGATCTCCTCATGCTTGGCTGGTTGTGATCATTTAAGAGGCACAAAATGTAGTTCATTTGTAGAGGTGAAGACGAGCTCATCTACTATTTAATTGATTCTTTAAAATAATAAATACAGATAATTGTAAATGAACAAACGAGTAGATGTTTGTTGAAGTGATGAAGAAAGATACAATTTTCATAAAAGTCCTCATTGTACATTTAATTACGTATTTGAATCACATTTATAGAGTGTTTTTGGACTTTTGTCTTTTATATTGCTCGATACTCTACATTAGTTTACGTGATAGTCATGCCTACTGTTTGTTTTTTTTTCGGTGAATGAATTTATCAGTTTAGAAGGATTAAAAGATTATTTTCAAACTTTTAATATTAACGAGTTTTTGGATACGAGCGTTGTATGTGTATCCCATATATATTATTATAGATTTATTAGATAAGTGTCAAAAACACACCTAAACTATTATCTCTTTTTTCTTAATTTCATACCTAAACTATTGGAAGGGTGAATTTCACACTTAAGTTATCACTTATTAGTTTGAGAAACACACCTCAATTGCGTGTGAAATACGCTCTCTTTTATTGGATAAAATATTTCACCTTGACAAAAATTAATAAACTATTAATATTGTTTAAAAATTAAAGATTAAAATATTAGTATTCTTAAAAAAATATTATTTTTTAAAAATAATTATTTTATTAAAAATAAAATTTAATTTTTTTCACCCAATCCACCCCCGATACCCGCAACCCCTAACAATCCACGTCCTTTTATTTTTTAAGATAATATCTCTTATAATATATTTTTAAAAAATTCAAACTTCATCTCCTCCTCCCCTCCTTCCTAAAAAGATTGATATTATTTTTATTTTTGAAATAAATAAATTTCTATCTCAATCCCGTCTAACTCTCCGCTCCTTATTTATATTTATTTTTATATTTTTTTATAGATATGCACATGATATTTTTAGAAAAAAAGATTCTACCTGTGTACTTAATATATCAGAAATAAAAAATTTATTTTACAAAAAAATTTTGCGGCAAGTAAAAAATAAATTTCTAAAAATGAGAAAAAATAAAAGCGGAGGATTAGGTGGGTAGGGTAGAATTATTTTTCTGAAAATATTAAAATATCTAAATTATTATTATTATTATTGGGGGGGGGGGGGGGTGCTGAAGGATTATCACGCCCTGGGAGAGTACCTTAGACATAGTTGTCGGGTTTATAACTAATGTGAATTGGGAAATGAAGGTTGAAAGAATAAGGAAATGTGGGGATAATCAAGTAAGGGAAAATGAAGAGTCATTTCTCCGCCATCAATAAAATAGAGGAAAAATATTGTCCTTATAATAGGAAACACTTCATCTAACTCTTAAAGAGTCAAGTAAAGGGCTCCTTATCGCGCTGTCGTTGTCATCGCTCGCTTAACTTTGGCAAATGATTTGATTGATAAATTTTTTGGACAAAATTTATTTAACCAATTTCAAAACTTTCCTTTTCTGATATTTTCTTTTGTGAATTATTAATTAATTATTTAATTCATAAACTATCATTTATTAATTAAATTAATTTACGAATTATTTATTAATTAAATGCGCAAAATTATTTAGTTTAACTTTTTAAAATTCGCGCAAGAAACTATTCTTTTCAACAGATACTTTCCTTCCCAAAAGTCACCATGTCTATTCTGAACAGATGAGACTGTTCTAAATAGGTGGATTCGCTCCCAATTTTGCCTATATATAAAATTAAAGAGAGTTGGACATATATTAAATATGTATATAAAAATTATTTTAATTATGTATAAACAACATAAATTGAGGTTCATCCTAACTGATTCCGTCTCTGACTATTTATATAAAAAATATACCAATATCTTGTACTTACGAATCAAACACAATAAAATACACAATTAAAAAACTCATTCATTTTCTCAAAAAATATTTTTGTTCCTACAGGACAACCCTATTATAAAAAGATAATCAATAAATGATTTTTCAAAGATAATATTCTTTTATCTTAATTATATTTTCCTCATAAAACCAAACCACATTTAAGACACGAGACGTGTGTGATGGGTCAATTATATTTCTAAAAAAATCACCTTTATTAAAACACAAAATAAAATAAAATAAAATAATTCAAAAAAATAAAAAGAGCCACGTTTTCCACTCGATTTAATCCAACCCCTTTATTTTTCTATTGGTTTAATAAAGATGGTTTCATTTTTCTATAACAATTCAAATTTGAAATATCTAATTAACGTAAATCTACTTACCTTTCAATTGCAATTTTTATTTACTATTATTTTTTTTAATTTTTTTTTTATATATCTAATGGCTTCATTAATCTACTAACCCGAATAATTTTATTGTACATTGCATTTCTCCATTCATAAAGCTTGGAAAATATTTAAGGAATTTCTTAGTTTGAATCGAAGAAAACATAAAATATCAAAAATTAAAAATTAAATTATAAAGTGATATCACTCATCACGTAACACATGTCAGTGGTTTCTGGACTTCCTATGCTGGCAGGATGTGATCATTTAAGAGGCAAAAAAGTTAGTTCAACTGTGAAGACAAAGAAGAGTTTATCTCTCTTTGATTAAATTATTTACATTATTTTTTATATCAATTAGTTCTTGAACACGTGTGTTGCACGTGTATTTTAAAATATATAAATCTAAATTGCAATCCTTCTTAGTTTTTTTTGTTGACTTTTTATTTTTATACGTCTAGTATTTTTGTATCTACTATATTTTGATTTTAAGACTGGTATAATATAATGTAGGTAAAACCAGTAGAAGGCAACTAAAACCAAACAGACAATATAAGTTGGTTTGCTATCTTCTTCAGAATATGGTTGTGAAGGAGTTACTATCTTCGTTCGATATATTACATCAAATTACATGATAGTCTTATTTAGCGCTCATTCTATTGGTGTAGAAATTTATCGATTCAGCAGAATTAAAAGATTATTTCCATCACCTTTAATATCAATTAGTTCTTAAACACGTGTAGTTCAAAATGTATAAATCTAACCTTAAATGTTATTAATTTTTGAAATTTAGTTTAGATACTTAATTTTTCCTCTCTTCTATGAAATCAATTTCGATATGTAACTGTAATATTATAAGCTATATGAAAATATAATTCTTGTTTATGATGATTTGGGTTAGATCTTCTTCTTCATGCCTTATATTCTTTACTTGTATATCATTAAAGTTAAAATAAATAAATAGACAGATATATCTAAAATAAATAAAAGAAGATATCTAAAAAGGGAAATATATAGAGAGATATATATATTTACAGCACATGCGTTGTACGTGATATTTTAGATATATTAATATATAATCAATATTTATCAAAGTCTACCTTAAAAGATATACGTGATAATATTTCTAATTTTTCATGTTGGTTCTTTAGTATACCACGTGTAACGCACGTGTCGTAAATCGAGTATATATATATATATATATAATGTAGATAAAACTAGTAGAAGGCAACTAAAATTAAAGAGACAAAACAAGTTGGTTTGTTATCTTCTTCAGAATACGGTTGTGAAGGAGTTGCTATCTTCGTTCGATATATTACATCAAATTACGTGATAGTTTTATTTAGCACTCATTTATCGGTGAATAAATTTATCGATTCAGCAGAATTAAGAGATTATTTTCATCACTTTTAATATCAATCAATTTTTAAACACGTGTATTTTATGATATATAAATCAGTTTAGGTACTTAATTTTTCCTCTTGTACGAAATCAATTTCGATATATAATTGTAATACTATAAGCTATGGGAAAATATAATTCTTGTTTAAGATAATTTAGGTTATATCTTCTTCTTCATGCCTTATATTCCTTTACTTAAAATAATTAAAACTTCAATTAATGAAAGAGGGGGCAATTATTTCCATCCTTCCATGCTTAATCATTTAATATTTTTCTAAACCAAGTTTTATTTCTGAAATGACAACCAATTTAATTTATAATTTTTCTTATTAGTGATTTTTACTATAAAGAAAGAGAGTAAATTGTTATAGAAACTAAAATTCATTAATATTAGATTTAATTTGCATATATTAAAATTTGTTAGTCGACTTGTTAAGAAGCTGGCTGAATTTTTAATTTCATAAAATTTTAAATTCATTTTTTTTAAAATAAACAACAATATAAATAAGGAATATGTATATATCACCATTTACTTAATTGCAATTAACAATCCAAAGCAAGTAATAAAATGCTAGTAATCACATAATTCATAACTTAATTATTGCTGCTAAAATTAATATTGAAAAGTCCATAATCTGATTGGTAATAAGCCTAATATTGAAATCAAACTTTTTTTAATTACAACAATATAGAAATAATAAATGTAACACTATTTTCTACTGAAAATCAGTAAATGCTACTATATCATAGATAAAATTTATATGACCAAATGGAATTTTTTTTTTTAATGAAATAGAAGGATTTAAGAGCAAAAATTAAAGATCCATGCAAAAAATTCAAAATTCTTCTTGTAAATGCCTCACATTTCATTTAGGGGAGTTTTCAAAAATACCAAGTTTTTGGATAAAAATTACATGCCCCTACCGAATCATTGAAAAATACCATATAAAATACCAACTTTATTTACAAATTTAGGAGAGAGAGTGTTTTGAGTGTGATTATTGTGGTGTATGGTATGATATAATAGTGTTGGAAAATGAAAAAGAGTGTGTTTTTTTTGGTATTTTGATAAATAAATTTTAAAGTGTAATTTTGGGGGTGAAAGTTGTTATTTGTGTAAAAATTTCTTTCATTTATTTATCTAACTTATGCGTAGAAATCGAAAAGAACACTATGAAATCCCAGTTTTAGCCCTTAGATAATTGATTTTTATATAATCTTTAAGCTCATGTTTTTTTTAAAAAAAAAATGATTGATTGTTTTTTGATAAAACCATCCAACATTGGTCAGTTTTTGTAAAATAATAGGTTTTACACTTTTTTAGTTTGAACACTAAAAAAATAATTGTATTTGATTTTACACTTTTTAAATTTGAACACTAAAGAATTAATTGTATTTGATTAGTTAGTGTTAATCCAGATCCCACTTGTGGAATTCAACTGGGTATGTTGTTGTTGTTGTAGTGTTAATAAATGACCAACATCAATCCTTTTTCTTGAATAATTTTCCAGAATCATCTTAAAATTAATGCAAATAAGGCTTTGACTTTAGTGTCATACTCTCGCTAAGGTTTTTGGGCGCATTTGTCGATTTGTTCACGAATTGTGGTACCTTATAACTTTATCCTCGTAAATACCTATGTTTTTAGCTTCACCCTTATGTGTGGGAAGTGTATTAAGGTCATAAGAGACCTCTAGTACTTGGTCGAGTTCAAAAATTTTCCTATAAGTTGAGTTTCTAGTCTTAAATTATGCAAAAGTCAACTTTAAAGGATCATAACTCTTAGCATACAAAGAATTAGATGTCCCATGACATACTAAATGAAAGCCCTTTAAATTAGCTTTCCAACGCAACTAATTTCACCTCATTTAGAGTTCGGAGCCAAAAGTTATGGTCGTTTTACTGAAGACTGCCTGAGCAGAGTACATTTTATGAAACACCTTTACGGGTCATAAAATGAATTACGACCCCTCTGCTAAATCGTGGCAAAAATACTGAAACTTCACATTTTTGTCCTAGACTTTACGGACCATTCTACGAGTCGTGAGACACTCTACGGGGTCATAGAATGGGTCTTGTAAAGTGATCCAGAGACCCCGAAATTTGCCCAAAAATCTACGGGCCGTAGAGGGTCTCGTAGACGACTCGACCTGCAATTTTAAAGAGGGGTATTTTCGTCCTTTCTCACCCTTTTAAGCCTAAACTTGTCAGTTTTCACCTAATTAAACCCTTAGAACGTACTTATTCATATCATTCACTTCAAAACACTCCAAGAACTCAGAACGTAGTTTTAAAGGGGCAAAAGCTAGGGCTTTTAAGAACCTTCTTCAATTCTTCCAAGAAACTAATTCCCCAGGTATGTAAGGCCCTCCAAAAGTTATCCCGCGACTATTTTAACATACCACCAGTCCTTACCCCAGATCAAGATTATGAGCTGAGATCAAGTTTTCTCAATTACCAATTAGTTTTATTGAAATACTTGATTATGCATTCTACCTATTAAAAATCATGGTCTTTATGAATTTTAGTTGTTGAATTAAAATATTGTAATATATTTCAGTTGGTAATTTTTAACAACTGAGCTCAAATAGGTTTACATTTTTCTATTTTAGACACTTAAAATATCAATTGTACTTAATTAATATTAATAAAAAGTAAGGAAAAAAAACTCTAATACAAAATAATAATGCAATAAATAATTTTTCTAAGATTATTATACTTTTATTATAATTAATATTTTCCTCTGAAAATTAAATGCGCCCACATTTAATACATGAGTGATGAGTCAATTATTTATTTTCAGAAAGCCATCTTTAAAATAGTAATAATTAAAAAAAAAAAATCCATAAAACAAAAAATAAAATAAAAAATAAAAATAGCCACGTCATCCACTCGTTTTAATCCAACCACTGACTGCCGTCTCCAAAATTCCTAAGCTGGTCCTCATTAAAGGTGCCTGCCTACTCCCCTTTCTCTTTCCATTTTGCTCCCTCATTTACCTTCTTTTTGCTTTCCATCAATATTATTTCTCGACTACTCGTATTGGAGTCTGATCGAATTTGAAGTAAAGCATTTTTTAATAAAGAGAATTTCGTATTTGGTAAGGCTCAAATTCAAAATATTTAATTAAAAAAGTGGGAGTATTCCACTCAACTGCAATTCTTGTTGATTCGTTTATTTTTTACTTTTATACATTAAATAGCTTCATTAATCTACTTACTTAAATATTTTGATTTTACATCGTATACAAAGGATGGAATGTTGAAAAATAGGTAGAAGAGAACTCAAAAGATAAAATTAAGGGGTGAATTATGAAGTGACATCACTCATCACGTCATAGAAAGATATAACTGCTATAAAAATCCTCATTATATTATGCATGTGGATCACATTTATTAACAAATTTTATTCTTTTACTTTTTATATTGTTCAATTCTTTACTTCAGATTACGTGATAATCTTACGCAATATTCATTTTGTCAGTGAATTAAGAGATTATTTCCATCATTTTTAATATCAATAAAGAATAGAGTACTTTAGTAAACAAGCTGTTTTTTTTTTATAAATTTAGTAAATCACTTAATCATAAATTACAAAATCACTATTAAATTTTGAAATAAATATGAAATATTCATAACAACGAGTATCTTCCTCATTTTTTTAACAAATAAGTCACTATTAACATTAGCAAAACAAAATTATTCATGAGATCAAATATAATTCTTTACACTATATATCATATATCAAGTACGTATTTTCTTACAAATCATTCGAATGTTGAAACCTATACTAAAAGAATAGCTGATATATTCATTATATAATCAACACAAAAATCACAAAATTCTTACTTTCTTTCGCTATGATCTTGAACTAAGAAGTACTCCTATTTGCTTAAGCAAAATTTCATCTACATCACTTAATATATGATCTTTTTTGAACTTTATATGAAGGTAAGATACTTTGTTCATCGAGTTATTTTCTTGTTATGTTCTTTTTTTTATAAGCAAAACAAAGTAGTACAAAGGGAACAAAGAAACTTATTTTAGTACAAATTGATATATAGTATATCCATTAGGGGTGTAAAGCGCAAAACACGTACAACCAACTTGGCAGGCCCTGCTTCTTCTTCTATCTATCTACCTTCCTATTTCCTTCTCAAAGTTTTCTTCGTCAGCTACATTGATACATCCCCCTTTCACCTAAAAAAACAATCTTGGAAAACCCCAAATTAATTTTTGCTTTTTTCTGACTGTAGCATACCAAGAATTTGAAGATTTCACTCTTTTTTTGACTCAGTTGAGTTGATCACTGAATTAGTTGAGAGAAAAAGGGGAAAAAATGCCTGCTTGGTGGGGGAAAAAATCCACCAAGAACAAAGACCAACAATCAAAAGATAAAGAAAGGGATAAGTATGTGAAACCCAGAAGTTTTGATGAGTTACTTTGTAGAAATTCACCAAGAACTAGTAAAGATTTTAGTGGTTCTGGTTCTGGGTTTTCTGGGTTTGATTCAGGTTCTTCTTTGGAGAAAGCTCATCCTTTACCTGTCCCTTCTGTTTCTTCACTGGGAAATGATCACGGGTCGGTTTCAGTTTCGAGTACTAGCTCATCTGGGTCATCTGATGGTGGTCCTGTGAATACTGATCAAGCTCAGTTGGATACTTTCAGGTTGGTTTTATTTGATTTCTGATCAAAAAGTTTCATTCTTTGAAGGATTTGATGTTTGATTATGTTCATTTTTTTTTGGAATTGGTGAGGTTTTGTTATGATTACTGGTGTTGGTTGACTTTGGATTGACTTGTTGTGGGTTGTTATTAAACTTAGATCTTTTGTTGATTGAATTGGATTGTGATCCACAAGTTGAATGTGTATTGATTAGCTAGAAAGACTCTGTTGGTTCAGTTATTGCACCTGGATGAAGGGGCTTTTTTGTGTTAGAAAGTTGTTCCCTGGTACCTACTCTGGTTGGAGGTGGCAGGTACCCTGTGAGGTGCACGTGAGCTGGCCTGAATACCACACTTGGTGTGGTTTGTTATTCAAAATTAGATTTTTTGCTGATTGGATTGGATTGAGATCCACAAATTGAATGTGTATTGATAAGCTAGAGAGACTATGTTGGTGCATCCATTGCACCTGGATAAAAGGGGCTTTTTTGTGTGAAAAAGTTGTTACTTGGCACTTGTTGTCAGTGGGAGGTGGCAGGTGTCCCGTGGAATTAGTCGAGGTGTGTACAAGCTAGCACAGACACCATGGTTACTTAAAAGAAGGTTTTAACTTTTATTTTATGCTTTTAATTCATTTATATTTTTGTTTCTTTAGGTAGCTTTTGGTGGACTAATGAGTCTGTTAATCACCTATTCTGTTTTTTTTTTAACTTCGCATTTTGGTTTACCCAAAATGCGAAACCAGAGACATTTATGTTAATTTCTTGATTTTGCACTTGCTTCTATGGTTCTGTGTTCGCTAGTTCCATTACTGATCTTTCAGGAGGCTCAATTAGGGAACTCAGAGAAAATTATTTATGCATGGTAATTGTTCGTACATTGTGCTGCCTTCCTCTTTTTGTTTTTCACGGAATACACAAGATGCATGAGTTACAAGTATTTCTTTTTGATTTAATCCATACATTGGACTATCCTAACTGTGGGGACACTTCTACTTGTTGCCAGAGGACTTGGAGATAATAGGTTGAGCCCACTGTCACGAAGCCCAGTTCGTTCCAGGGGGCCAACTACAACATCATCACCTTTACATCCTCGGTTTTCGAGTATAAATCTGGACTCTCCAACGGGCAAGTTGGATGATGTAAGGAGTGAATGTCATCAGCTGCCCCTTCCACCCGGTTCTCCACCCAGTCCTTCTGCTTTGCCAAACCCAAGATCTTGTGTTGTGGCTGAAGGCGCAACCATTAATATGTCAAAATGGAAGAAAGGCAGGCTCCTAGGAAGAGGCACATTTGGTCATGTGTATCTTGGATTCAACAGGTTTGTGAGCCTTCCAGCTTTTTTTCAATCAATGACGATTGGGTTTTAACTAGGTTCAGGAGCATCCTGGCTTTAGTATAGGTCATCTTATGTGCTCATTGTGAATTGGTGTTATGGAAGACTGTGTGGCTAATAGTTCCCAGTGGACATAGTTACGTAGTGATTAACTGGTGGTTCTTATTACGAACAGGGAGAATGGACAAATGTGCGCAATAAAAGAAGTCAAGGTGGTTTCAGATGATCAAACATCCAGAGAGTGTCTTAAGCAACTGAATCAGGTCTCTTTTATTTTATTTTATCACTAGTTTTAATTTGACAAGTGACCAGGTCTCTTTTTTTTTTCTTCTTTCAGTATATTCCCTTTCACAATATTAATGTCATCTCCTTTCAAAGTCTGTGATAAACAATATTCTGTAATCTTCGGTCCTTCGTTTAATAGCTCCGGTTTTCAATTTTGCATTTGATACCTGACTGATTTTATCTTATTTACAGGAAATCATTTTACTCAGTAACTTGACACATCCAAATATTGTTCGATATTATGGAAGTGAACTGGTATGACTAGATGCTTTAGTTGGATGTGCATAACTATATGTTTGTCATTCTGATATTTACACAACTTAGTCAAATATGTTGGTCATATTAATTTGGTGTTCTGTACCTAGTTGTTCTGTAGAACAGAAATATAATCTTCCCGTTTGGTTCACAATTGTTGCCTTGTAAATATTCCTCAGGATGAAGAAACTCTATCAGTTTACTTGGAGTACGTTTCTGGAGGTTCGATACATAAACTGCTGCAGGAATATGGGCCATTTAGGGAGCCAGTTATACAAAACTACACAAGACAGATCCTTTCTGGCCTTTCCTTTTTACATGCTAGGAATACAGTTCACAGGTGTGTGTCTTTATGATTCGAGTACTTGTGACTCAACTATTCTGCGGACACTGCTAGATGCAAATGCCAATTATTTCTTTTCAGGGATATAAAAGGAGCCAATATACTAGTAGATCCTAATGGTGAAATAAAGCTCGCTGATTTTGGCATGGCAAAGCATGTAAGCAGCAGCACAATCATTAAAGTTATTCTTTACTACTTTTAACTGAAAAGTGTCATAGAACTAATTCCAAAACTTTGCCTTTTGACTTTATTTGCACACAAAATTAGCTAAAATCTGATTAACTGTTGTTGTAGGTTATACTTGCTAATAACATGGAAAAAGTCTAAACTTGTTACTTTGTTTGTGGATTCTATTTAGTTATTTGGATGAATGAATTTAGTCCTTTATATAGAACAAGCAGATGTGATGGCCAAGCAAAAGATAAAGTGTTTTTTTTTTTTGGAGGGGGGGTTCTCTTAAAATGTATTAAAAGAAAAAATTGTTTGAATTCTTTAGAACACTTTCTTTTCCAGCAATTGATCCATGCATTAACATTTATATTACCTTGGAACAGATAACTTCGTGCTCGTCAGTGCTCTCTTTTAAAGGGAGTCCTTATTGGATGGCTCCTGAGGTATGCCTCACTCTTGTTTCTGCATACCCTTTTGTCAGTGTCCGACATTTTTTGCATAGCCTTACCATTGTTCCATTTCTCTGATATTATCAGGTGGTGATGAATACAAGTGGCTACGGCCTTGCGGTGGATATTTGGAGTTTGGGATGTACAATTCTTGAAATGGCAACTTCAAAGCCACCTTGGAGCCAGTATGAAGGGGTAAGATGTTGGAATATTTGATAAATGGATTTACCGTGATCATCTCTTCTGAGGCCATCATCAGAGAACTCAAACCTAAGTGTCTTTGATTGCCCTCTATGCAACAGGTTGCCGCCATATTTAAAATTGGAAACAGCAAAGAGTTCCCTGAAATTCCAGAACACCTTTCTACTGATGCAAAAAACTTTATAAGATTATGCTTGCAGCGGGAGCCGTCCACACGACCTACAGCTTCACAACTACTAGAGCACCCTTTTGTTAAAAACCAAAGTACAGCAAAAGTTGCTCACGTCAGTGTAACCAAAGAATCGTATTCTCGTTCCTTTGATGGAAGCCGGATACCGGTAAAGATTTTGAGATTTTTCATTTGTCTAATGGAGTCTTTACTTCTGTTTACTTCTTTTGGCAAAATTATAATGAGTTATCTTGGATAAATTGAAATTACTCTCTGAACAAACTAGAAAGCACTGAGTTTGAAATTTGAGTTTACTTCGAGAAAGGAACTTAATAAATAGCAAGAGATGGGGAAGTGCTTAAGTGTAGGTTCTCCTTTCTAGAGAAATCTGGCGCTGTAATTCCACTTGTCTTTCACTTCGGACCTACCAATTCTTATTAATAATTGCAAAATCTGATTAAATGATAATTAGGAATTCCTAAAACTATAACAAACTGCTTTCTGATTTCAAGTCGTTTTTGCCGATTAGTATTTGCAATTTGATCTTAATAAAGCTGCATAGCTGTGTTCATTCTAAATGCCCAAGTCAAATAGGATCCATCTGGTTAATATCCAAAGTGGACCTTACAAAGGACCATTAGTTGCAAGTTGCAACTTTGTTTAGAGAATCTAGCTCTCTGAAATTATGATCTGGCGGTTCATGTAATATATTAGATTGAAATGCGTTTTACTGTAAATTATTTCTGTTTCATTTTTCTTTTTGTATATGCTAAGGTCAAACATTTTAACTCCCCCCCACACCCTAAGTTTTTGTTGTTGTTGGATAAGTAAGTCTTTACTTATCCTTTGAGGTACCTACATCTTGCTCTCTGGTAATATCACCTAAAACAAAATTCAGATGCATTTAGGTGCCAAACAGCATAATGATTTTCTCTTCATTTTTAAGCTGGAATTTAAACGAAGGTCAGTGAGGATTCATATAGCTGACCCCAACTTGTTTGGGACTGAGATGTAGTTGGTATTGTCTTAGTTAGATAGTCAACTGACATCAAGGAGGACTTGATCAGTGAATTTTGTAAATCAAGCTAGATCATGAACCATGATTTACAATTCAAAAGGTGTAGGAATTAGCAGAGAAATGATATCTGAGTTGAAGATATCAGCTGAGCCTTGACTGGGTGTATGGCCTTTTCACATTTCTCAGCTTGTCTAACCACTCGCTGAAGTTATAGCCACAGTTCACTAAGTAATAGTTCTCCTGAGCAACATTTTGTGCAAGGGAATTCGCCTAGGTAATAGAATCACACTCCCATTATACAGAAATAGCTCTTAAAGATGCTTAACGCTGCAGTAAAGGTTTTGTTTACTTGACATAACATGAACAAACACTAACATGTGCAAATTAGCTGATCGAATCAAATACTCATCTGAACCCCTGCAGATCAAACAAACATTATTAAAAGCAACTGTTATGAGAATAGCAGGAATTGAATGGATAGAAAATTTGGCAACAATACATGGATAGTTCATCCATCCATATTATAGCACACCACAAAGGATGTGGAGGCTCTTGGGATTTAAACTTTTGAAACTGATCATTTATGCTTTTCCCATTTGCATTTAGGTTGTTTGGTATATATCCCTCTGAAGGTCTCTATTCAATTTGCTTTTTTACAGCCTGTGTTGGAGCTGCATCCCGGTGGAAGGAATGTTTCTCCTGGAAGGAATATATCTCCCCCCGAAGGAAACTATGCATCCCATCCGATGATCACAGTCTCTAGACCATTGATCTGCGCAAGGTGATTACCCTTTGTACCTTAATATATCTACTTTTAGTCTGTTTTCTACTCATACCGGAGGACAGATGTATCTAACTGTTCTTTTTCTTGACATTCACAGGGAAAATGTAAAAGCCATAACGTCTTTACCTGTATCCCCCACGTCTAGCCCATTAAGACAGTATGAACCTGCTCGTAAAAGCTGTTATCTTTCTCCTCCTCACCCATCTTATGGCATCGGGGGACAGAGTGGATACGATGCAAATGATTACTCAATGTTTCAAGCAAGGCCCAGTACAAGAACCACACTTGAGCCATGGCTTGAAATCTCTCAATTTAGAGCTCAAACACCGTCTAGATCCCTCAAAACAAGACCCATTCTTTAGTAACATGTGATGTATGAGGTGAAAGTTTTTTTTTTCGTGCATTGCACCACGCGTGGAGGGGAAAGAAATCGCGGAAACTATGCCCCCTTCTAAGCGATTCGTTTCTGTTTGATGGGTGCATTAGAAATTTTGGGTGAGCAAGGGGCTTGGTTGCATGATAGAGGGATTGCATTTTCTTGAATATAACATCTGTAAAATGTACTTCATTCTCAATGTAAATGCAAGATGGTCACTTCATTCAAATCTAAATCCTCTCTTTTAAAAGATCATTATGAAACCGCGCCTCTTGAAGTAGACTCAACTATGAATATTTACGAAGAAAGTGAAGATTGTATCTCTTATTCCTTTTTATTTCTCGGTCTTTGGTACTCACATTGAATTCACGCGGTGAAAGGTTCCTCAAGGAGGAAATATTTCCTAGTAGGATTTCTTTTTATACGTAAGACTCAAATTCTATTTCACTACAATTTGAGTTTTTTCCGTTAATATACAAAAGAGATTTTATTTCAAGAATTAGTTTTTTCCATTCAAAGTACAGTAATACTCTTTTACTTTTTCTATTCACTTTTACTTGTCACTATTTCAATTATTGAGATCAAACTATATGAATTTTGATCAATATTTTAAAATGTATTTTTTTCATCGTATTAATATGAGAAGAATTGCAACTTACGATGTTTTTTGTATAGTTTTCAAGAATCTAAATTTTAGATTTCGAATTTTAAATTTAACTTTGAAATGTAAAAAAATTAATTTCGAAAAGTAAAACATTGATAAGTAAAAGTGAACAGAAAAAATATTTTTCTAGAACCCAATTTTGAAACTATTTCTAGATAAATCATGAATTTACATTCATAGAGAAATAAAAGTCCCACAAAGTTGACCACATTAAATTTAACATATCCTTCTGTCTCATACTAGTTATCATATTTTACCTTCTGAAAGTAAAATTTCATTCATATCTAAGATAAATTAAATTAATTTAATATTTTAAAATTATAATTTAGGTATTCAAAAGTTATTTAAGAAATATTATAAGTCGTAATTCTGCTCATATCAATATAATAAAAAAAATATTTAAAAATATTAATTAAAATTAGTATAATTTGACTCTTAATGCAAATAATATTCTAAATGTTGGAAATTATTTTTTCTTATAAAAATGGAATTATTAGTGATAAGAAGATTAAGGGCCCTCCATTGCTTTCTTACTATTTTTTTTTTAAAATTATTCATATAATAATCCCATTTCCCCAATTGGCCTACATATTGATTAATATACTTTTTGTATAGTTGTCTTTGTTTGGTTGTATATCATTTTTCTTGTAGTTATCTCCAATCATTCTTTAATTTCTACCTAAAAAAAGTTGGTATAAAACTTTATACATGTTAATTTATGGATTAGGTGTTAATTTGCTTATGTAATTATATCCCTTTGCAAATTATGCTTTTATAATTTATAATTATAAGAACATGTGTTTGTTTTTGAAATTTTCATGTCTTATCAATGAGTTTGTTGTAGTGGGCATATCCTTTGGTGTTAGGGAAAAAATAATAATAAATTATTAGATTGATACTCAAATTCGATCTCAGACTTTAATTTGATATTTGAATTATTTTGTGACCAAGTTGAGATATTTTTGCCTGACTTAATTATATTTCGTGAGCTCATCAGGCTGACGTAGCAAAATATTTGATATTCATATATGTGTGTAAACCCCACTTTCTTCATCCCTAATCAATGGGCATAGTCATCACCATCCCTACTTCACTATCCTCAATAAGGATGCAATAAAATATTTTTTTCGTTTAAAAATAAATGACTTATTTTTTTAGTCTGTTTAAAAAATAATATCTTCTTTTCTTTTTTAGGCAACGTTTTAATAATTAAATTTCAACTTTCCACGTGGTATGTCTAAGTCCATAAGATAAAATGACATTTTGGTACATTTGATTTAACTTTAAGTTGCAACTATAAAATAAAAAAATGTTCTTTATTTTTTTTAAATTTCATGTCAAGTCAAACTATGTCATTCTTTTTTAAACGAAGAGAGTATATGCTTTAGTTTTCGAGATGTGAGTTATGTCAAATATCTGATTTGACATATTATACTCTTTTCTACCTCCAATATATCTCATCTTTACCTCCACCATGATCGCCCCTATCCCCATTCCCATCTTACATAATATTTATCTTAATCGATGAGATTATCGTACCCTAAACTAAGTCCTTTTATTCTTAAACGAAAGGAATCAAACTATTATTTTAATTTATTTAGCTAAATCAAAACTTTTGCGGGAAATTATGTAATTATCTCAAACTTTCAGGACTAAATTAATAATTTCACATTGTTTAAACGACTCCGTCAAAAGAGACGGTTAATTCTATAAATCAAATCAAAATCAAATGGCGGTCGTACGATACCACAAAATAGACCTCACTGCAGAGGATCATTCCTCCATGTGAATCGTGTTTCGCAATTTTCCCACCCATTTCGATAATCATTTTAGAATTGTTGAATTGAATAATTTCCCTCTCAAATCTCCATCTTCCTTCAACCTCGAGGGAAAAAAATGCCGATTGAGATGCTGAAAGGGCTGCCATTTTCAGTAGATACATGGAGTTCGAAGTCGAGCACGAAGAGACACCATTTCTTAACACATGCTCACAAAGATCACACTCAAGGGATTTGTATTTATGGTTCATATCCGATTTATTGTTCCAATCTCACTAAAACTCTTGTTTTGCAGCATTTTCCTCAGGTACCTTTTTTTTTAATGCAATCAATCCCTTAAAAGTAATATTATGCTATTTGTTACTCTTTCTGTTTCAATTTATGTGGTATTTTAGCTTTTTTGAGATTTGAAATGTGTAAATTTTGATCAATCTTCTATGTGAATTTTCATCATATTTGATGAGAAGGGATAATCCGTGGACTCGCTTGGGCAATCCCAGGTTGAATATTTGTTGGGCACAATTGCTTGATAGAATTTTATTATTGCAAAATGTTGCGGAAATATGGTCTATTAACTAGCACATAATCATAAACAAAGAAAATAGATAAGAATAAGAACATAATAATTTAACGAGGTTTGGTTAGGCCTAATCCTCCAAGTGAAAGAAGAGAGGATTTTCCACTATGAAAAAAAAAGTGGACAATACTTTCAAGACCTTAGGATTACATTTTGGATCCTATACCTCCTTTAAATCCCCAACAATATCCCATACCTATATATTCTCAATAGTCCCGAACCTATATGGGAAAGGTTTTCCCATCATTGAAGAACAACATATTCCTTTCTCAAATTTGTTAGGACAAGGGGTCTCCTAGACCAATAGGAATTATGAGTTTACTAAAATATACAAGGAAAGAATTCAAACATAACAAAAAATCTTTCCCTTGGCTTGAATTCCTTTCATCAATAGGAATAATCTCTCTCTGTCTTGCTCTCAGCCCTCCAAAAGGCTTACTTAGTACAACTCACACCAAGCAAGTTTAGGAAATCCTGAACTTATTGATCGGGAATGCCTTGGTCATCATATTTCCTGGATTGTTATGCGTAGACACTTTCTTCACATCAATAATTCTTTTAGATATTATATCTCGTATAAATAATGTCTGACTACCATATATTTTGTTTGCTTCAAGCCTTGTTGCCATATAGCCTCTTTCTCTGCCTCCATAATTGCCATATACTTAGCTTTTATGGTGGAAAAAGCGGCACTAGATTGCAAAGTTGCCTTTCAACAAATGACACTAATAAAAAAAGTAAAACATAAACCTGTATTCCTGTAAAAGATCTTCTCTTATCCAAGTCCTTGTATAATTTGAATCCACATTATCTATTGTTGATTCACTTAGCTTGTCTTTTAAAAAATCAAGCCCACATCTAAAGTACCTTTAAAGTATCCTTAGATCTACTTTATTGCCTGTTAATGTTCTTTACTAGGGCATGCTATGTATCTACTCACAACACTAACAATATGTGAAATATCAGGACAAATGCAAATCATGTCATACATAATGCTACCAACTATACTCAAATCTGAAACACTAGATAGTCGAAGATTGTACATACTCTTTTTCAAATCTGTTTTTTCTAGTTCTTTCAACTCTTCTAGAAAAGCCTCGTCAAATGCCTTTCATAACCCATGTAACACCAAGGATGATCTCATTCTAATCTTCCACATACTGAAACTAGATCGCTCATCAAATTTTTCTATTTCATACTTTATTGAAGATAAGAAGACATTTTAACCCTTGATTATGTGTAGAAGCTCCAACCAAGCTTTGATATTTTTTCTTGTATTCACACTCTAACAATGATCTATGTTGCTATCTCTTAGTTCTCATTTGATTGGTCACTTCTTGTTTTTATACTTGCTTGCTTATAACTCAAATGGCCATCTCTATTTATATGTGGTGATGGAAGAAATTGACTAAGATATTTATTACTCTATTCTAGAATGTTTCTCCAACTAATTATTTCGAGAACTAGTCTTTCTAGACTTTTGTCTCTAGAACACTCATTCTAGAGATATTCCTTTAATTCTCTACAACTCTTGAATATTGTTAATTCTTCTTTGAAATATCTTAAATAGTAATTAAGTGGGTGATGAATTGTTAACATCCTCCCCTTGAACTAGCTTTTGAAGTTGAGTTATGTTTATTAGAAGTGATAATCCTTGGATTCCAAACAATCTTTTGGCTTGAGTTACGCATAAAGTTCATTCAACATGGTATTAAGAGTCAGACCTCCAATGTGGCCTCCAAAATAGGTTGCCCACGGCTTGCATGGATTTAACAGTGTCCTGGCATGCACACCCTATTACCAGACCATGTTTGGGCATGCGGGGTCTGATGAGAAGGGATAAATACATGGACTCCTTATATGATTTGGGCAATACAGTCCCTTTGAACTAGTTTTTAGATTTTGAGTTAGGCTCAAGGTTTATTTGATAATATTGAGAACACTTGCAACTTACTTTAACTTTCATATAGTGTTTGAATATGTAAATTTTAATATTAAGATATTAAGTTCATCAAATCCAATTTAGTTTTAAAGATGAATCAACTTGACTCTCGAAAAGCTATATGTGACTGAGGGAGCAGTAATAATTGTACGACTTAGAGCCCATTCTGATTGGCTTTTGGCTTGTGACTTATAAGCCAAAATCCAAAAGTTAGGATTTCTAACTTTGGCTTTTGGCTTATTTTTGTTATTTCGTCTTAAGATAAGTGCTTATAAGCACTTTTTAACTCTACCTAAACACTTTAAAACTACTTAAAAGTTATTCTGGCTTAAAAGCATCCAAAATAACAATCTAAATGGGCACTTACTGGTGAGACTTGAATCAAGTCAAGTTGGAGGAATAATACGGAAGCCTTTACAAGCCACATACTTTTTTCTGTAAGATGTGCAATGTATAAAGCTAGTAGTTTAAAACATAAATTTAGATGATTTGAAAAATTCAAATGTTCCTTGTCATTTACATACTTCTTGTTATGAACCAGTAGCTTGTAATCTTGTATTAGAGGGAATATTTGAGATAACCTATATGTTGTTGCTGGAATTTGAGTTTGGTTCTTTTGTCTGTTACCCGTATAACGGATTCTCTTCAAGTTATGTTTTGTTTTCTCAATGTGGTTTGGAAATGTTGAAATGCTGCGTGTTTTGGACAGCTTGATGGATCATTTTTTGTTGGTATTGAGGTTGGGCAATGTATAGTGATCAAGGACCCTGATGGTGATTTCACAGTTACTGCACTTGATGCCAATCATTGCCCAGGTGTGCATATGAATTTGCAGTGAGACTTTTTCTTTCTTTTTTCTCTTTTTCTCTTTTTCCATTTTTCTTATTTCTGTTTCCCAGTAGCTTTTGCGCTCAAAGAATTCTTGCTGGTTATATTTTTTTCTCAGAACTTTTGTTCTATTCATATTCTGTTCATTACAATAAATTGTTCTTGTTATTCATTTCTAGGAGTTTCTTATTAGGTGTAATGTACTCTCCGGCTTAGACAAATTCAGGCACATCTGTTGGTGTAGTTAGCAAATTTTACCAATGCTAATCCCCTACAATTTTCTGAATGGATGTGCTATTGCATGAAGGAGTGTTTTTGAATTGTCGTGACTCATACAAATAGAGGCACCTATCAAAAAGATACTTCTTCATGCATGGATACGCTATTGAAAGGCAGCCTTTTGCAAAGATAAGACCAGTCATGAATGGTGCCTTTGTTAGTCTACAAAATGAAGGACTGACCCATTTTTAATTGAGATAATTGAGAAAGAGAGTTTGGAGTAACTTTTCAGATCGATAAAGTAAGTTTTCCAAGCTTACAGAGTGAGAGTTCCGTGATGTTGCTAGTTGCATAATTCATTAGGCTTTGCTGTATCTTGGGAGAATATTTGCCATTAACTTGGGGCAAAATATGAGTGGGACAACTAGGTTTAAAAACAGTGTTCTACACAGCTCAAAGCCTTACCAATTTTCTTACTTTATTGATTTATTTTCTTTTTCTCTATTAACCATCTTCTCAAACAATCAAAAGATATTTTAAACAATAAAGAAAATGTGTCCATTGTCCACGAACTTCTTTACTACGATCCACCATTGGAATTATTGGTGAATACACCAGCAGTTTTTAAGCTTCTCACGTGCCAGTAGGCAGTTCATAGGTTAGTAGCTGATGAGAAGAGAAGGATTTATGCTTCAAGATGCTTTCTTTCATTTTAAAAAAGGGAAATGGGACTAGTCAAAATGAAACTTCTTGTAGAGGGTTATATGCTGATGCCTAACTGAACTTATGAAATAACAGGAGCAACTTTTTTTTTCTTAGATATTTGTGGTGTTTGGGCCAGCTTGTACACCTTGACTAATTCCACGAGGTAGTTACTATGTCCCACCAGCATAAGTACCGGGTCACTCTATCTACCCATGTTTGGATAGATGGAAAGAAATCACCTAATATATTTTGCCTCCGGGGATTTCAGCATGAGGTCCGTGTTTGAAACCTAGACCTAATAGTTTTTAATATGCTTTGTATACCACAAAAGTGTAATGGTGGCAGTGGCACCCACCATTGTGCGTCCACTTGTTTGTTCATGTGTTTTCCCTTGCTCACTTGTATGACATTTCTCAGATTTGGTGTACTGACATAATTACCAAGTTGCGGAAGTTGTGTCACGGTGGTGACCACCTCATTTCGTTTTTGATATGTGTCAATTGTAGCAAAGACCAAAAAGAAAAAAAACAGAGTTACCTGTTCTAGCCTTGGTGATGTCTACCCATATGTTCTAGACTTGGTGGACAAAGTTACCTGGTATTTGTTGCTGGTGAGAGGTGTCAAGTATCCCGTGGAATTAGTTGAGGTGCAGGAAAGCTGGTCCAAACATCACAGTTATCAAAAATAAAAATAAAAACGTCTCAATTGTACAAGAGCTAAACTTTTTTTCTGTACCTTGAATGCAAGTTCAATGAGATCCACTTTACCTGATCAAAAAGGTGACCACCTCATTTCACTTTTACGAGGTGGGCAAAACTTGGTGCATCTCCTTTCTTCATCCTGGACGGATGCTTTTTACTTTAGTTAGGTTGGTATTTCGCAGCTCACTGCTCTCATGCAACAGTCCTATCTTGCATATTATTGTGTGGGATTTTATTTTTTTCTCTAATCCATCCTATGCGGATCTTTTGTTGTTGTTTTTATCTGTTTGGCTCTTGTTGGCACCTTTTGTGATGCTGTCTACCATCCAAAAATCTCATATGTTTTTGGATGGGCATTTAATTGATGTATGCATTTTCTAAGTGTTACAAAATGTATATAGACATCATTCTTAGCAATATACATAGTCATAATTAGCTAGAAGATCTTTAGGAATCCTTTGTAATTACTAGTTGATCTTTAGGAATCTCTCTTTATTTTCTTTCCTAAATTAGCACCTAATGTATTGTATATATATCTTGCTTACCTATTGAAATAAAGCATCAACTTCTATTCGATTACATGGTATCAGAGCCTATAGGCTCCTTGATCCTGTTTTGACTTTGGTTGGAAAAAAAAAAAGGCAGCTCGATCTTGTTTTGCTGTCTTTCGGGATTCAACATCTAGTGTCATCTAGTCAGTTACTATCCCGAGTTTCGTTTGGTTTGATACATTGTTTGGAGAACACTTCATCACTTTCCAGGTTCCTAGGTTTCTGAAAACTACTTCCAGGATCATATTTTTCTTTGTAGCTTCAACGATTCAGATCTAGTTTTCTGTTTGGTGCTGCTGCGATTATCAAGTTCTGTCCAATATTAGTGTTTTGTGGATGTTCTTGATTTTGAGCATCGGCTACAAATATTTTGCTGGGTGAATTGGCTTCTACTTTTTCTTGGAATCTAATATTATTAGGGACCTTTTGAAGCTTGGTTATTCTTAAGTTCTTCATTGAGAAGGAAGTATGGCTACAAATCAGAAGGGTGAGAAAATTTTGGTTTCGGCGGATGAGTTCGCACAATTCTCTCAGTATCAGAATTCCATTAAAGAATTCACTTCAGTTACTACCCTTGTTGATTCAAGAAAAGCATCTTTGGTCTCCTCTCCGAACAACTGGGTGATTGATTCAGGTGCTACAGATCATATGACAGGTAATCCTAATATATTTTCTACCTTTTGATCACACAAAGCACCCTCTCCTGTCACAGTAGCCAATGGGTCAACATGTAACATTGTGGGATCTGGGACAGTCAAAGCAACCTCCTCCATTACCCTGTCATCTGTATTAAATTTACCGAAGTTGGCCTTCAATTTGATTTCTGTGAGTAAACTTACCAGAGATCTTAACTGTTATATTTCCTTCTTTCCTGATCATTGCTTGTTTCGTGATCTTGCGACACATAAGGTTATTGGTAAAGGACATGTAATTGATGATCTATATATCCTTGATGAATATGAGCCTCGATTTGTTGCCTGCTCAAGTGTCATCTCTCCATTTGAAGCACATTGTCGATTGGGACATCCTTCTTTACCTTTGTTAAAGAAGCTTTGTCCCAATTTCAAAATGTTCATTCTTTGGAGTGTGAATCATGCCGATTCGCAAAACATCACCGCATCACATTAGCTCCAAGGGTTAATAAGCGAGTTGGGTCAGCTTTTGAGTTAATTCATTCTGATGTTTGGGGACTATGTCCTGTTGTTTCTAAAAATGGATATAAGTATTTTGTCACTTTTGTGGATGATTTCTCTCGGATGACTTGAATTTATTTTATGAAAAGTCGCTCTGAAGTGTTTACTCACTTTTGTGCCTTTTGTGCTGAAGTCAAAACTCAATTCAATGCTTCAGTGCGTATTTTAAGGAGTGATAATGCAAAAGAATACATGTCAGAGTTGTTTCAATCCTACATGAGACAACATGGTATTCTCCATCAGTCATCATGTGTTGATACACCATCTCAAAATGGAGTTGCTGAGAGGAAGAATAGGCATCTACTTGAGACAGCCCGAGCACTTTTGTTCCAAATGAAAGTTCCTAAACAATTTTGGGCCGATGCAGTCTCTACCGCTTGTTTTCTGATTAATCGCATGCCATCGACAGTGCTTATTAGTAATACACCTTATAATGTTCTTTTTCCGAACAAGACATTATTCCCGGTGGAACCAAAAGTATTCGGAAGCACTTGTTATGTTCGAGATGTACGGCCATCTGTTACTAAGTTGGACCCTAAGGCATTGAAGTGTGTTTTTTTGGGTTATTCTCGTCTTCAAAAGGGGTATCGATGTTATTCTACTGAACTTGGCAAATATCTAGTGTCAAATGATGTGATATTTTCAGAGAGTACACCTTTCTTTTATAACCCTCCTAATTCTACAAGTCAGGGGGAGGAAGATGAGTGGTTAGTTTATCAGGTTACTCGTGTTGAGCAATCAAGTGATGCTACTCTTCCATCTCCTAGTTACTCTATTGAGCACCACTCGACTACTGCGCCTTCAACACATGTTCCAGCAAGACCACCTATTGTTCAAGTTTATTCGAGGAGACAAGAGACTAATGCTACATGCCCTGCACCAATTCCTCCTTTATCTGATCCTCCTCCTTCAGACCCTCCAGAAAATCTTGACCTTCCTATTGCTCTCCGTAAAGGTACACGGACTTGCAAATCCACATATTCTATTGCTAACTTTGTTTCCTATGATCGCTTGTCTCCTGCATCTAGATCCTTGATTGCTTCTTTAGACTCTGTTTCTATGCCCAAAAGTGTGAAAGAGGCTTTGCATCATCCCGAATGGTCAAATGCGATGCTTGAGGAAATACATGCATTAGAGGAAAATCACACATGGGATTTGGTGGATTTACCTGACGGGAAGAAACCAGTAGGATGTAAGTGGGTGTTCACAGTGAAAGTTAATCCAGATGGTTCTGTGGCAAGACTTAAGGCCAGGCTTGTGGCTAAAGGATATGCTCAGACTTATGGAGTGGACTATTCAGACACCTTTTCTCCTGTTGCCAAACTCACTTCTGTGCGCTTGTTCATTGCTTTAGCTGCTTTTGAGAATTGGCCTTTACATCAACTAGATATCAAGAATGCATTTCTTCATGGTGATCTTCAAGAGGAAGTATATATGGAGCAACCACCCGGTTTTATTGCTCAGGGGCAGTATAGAAAAGTCTGTCATTTGAAGAAATCCTTGTATGGATTGAAGCAGAGTCCACGGGCTTGGTTTGGCAAGTTTAGTGAGGTAGTTCAGGAGTTTGGGCTGAAAATGAGCAAATGTGATCACTCGGTCTTCTACCGACTATCTGCAGCTGGCAGTATCCTTCTTGTTGTATATGTTGATGACATTGTCATCACAGGAGGTGATTCTGAGGGGATATCTTCCCTTAAGTCTTTCTTGCATACTAGGTTCCATACAAAGGACTTAGGCCAGTTGAAATACTTTTTGGGAGTAGAAGTAAATAGAAGCAAGAGGGGAATTCTTCTATCTCAGAAAGTATATTCTTGACCTACTTGCAGAAACTGGAAAATTGGCAGCCAAACCTTGCAGTACTCCAATGGTTCCCGGTGTACATCTTATGAAACATGATAGCGAGCTTTTTGATAACCCAGAGAGATATAGGAGGATAGTTGGAAAGTTAAACTACCTCACAGTGACTCGTCCAGATATTGCTTTTGCGGTAAGTGTCGTTAGTCAATTCATGTCTACACCTACGGTGAAGCATTGGGCAGCTTTGGAACAGATCCTATGTTACTTGAAAGGAGCTCCTGGACTTGGCATACTGTATAGCAATCACAACCATACTCGTATTGAGTGTTTTGCAGATGCCGATTGGGCTGGTTCCAAAATTGACAGAAGATCTACTACAGGCTATTGTGTCTTTGTTGGAGGTAACTTAGTATCATGGAGGAGTAAGAAGCAAAGTGTTGTATCTCGATCCAGTGCAGAATCTGAGTATAGAGCTATGTCACAGTCTACGAGTGAAATCATGTGGATACATCATCTTTTAACTGAAATTAGGTTGAAGCATCATATGCCGGCAAAACTTTGGTGTGATAATCAAGCTGCTATTCATATTGCCTCAAACCCAGTGTATCATGAAAGAACTAAACATATTGAAGTTGACTGCCACTTTATTCGTGAGAAGATTCAAGAGAACTTGATTTCTACTAGTTATGTGAAGACAGGAGAGCAGGTAGCTGATTTGCTTACAAAGGCAGTGAATGGAACTCAGGTTGATTACCTTTGCAACAAGTTGGGCATGATCAATATCTATGCTCCAACTTGAGGGGGAGTGTTACAAAATGTATATAGACATCATTCTTAGCAATATACATAGTCATAATTAGCTAGAAGATCTTTAGGAATCCTTTGTAATTACTAGTTGATCTTTAGGAATCTCTCTTTATTTTCTTTCCTAAATTAGCACCTAATGTATTGTATATATATCTTGCTTACCTATTGAAATAAAGCATCAACTTCTATTCGATTACACTAAGAAAGAGCATCAATCCTTTAAGTTTGTGAGTTTTCTTAGATAACTTCAACCTTTTGCTACTCTTTGGCAATACCAAGACAAAAGACTGATATATGACTCCAAGCGTATTAGAGTCTCTACCTACTTAAGTGCAATCTGTTTTTTATTTACTTTTTCTTAAGAGGTTGTGTTGCATACCTAGGTTGTGTTTTATAGTCAACACTCAAACTCTGGATGACTGGGGGAAAATAACGCCTTAAAGATTGTGTCTTGGGCACACCTCAAAGCCTTAATTTGATGGTTTAGTTTCTCTTCTTGCATTCTGTTCTTCTACAGTACCTTTGTTGTTACAGTTTTATGGTGATAAACATTTGGCATGATGTTAACAATTTGCAGGAGCTCTAATGTTCTTGTATGAAGGCAAATTTGGAAATCTCCTGCATACAGGAGATTGCAGACTCACGATTGAGTGTTTGCAACAATTACCCCTTAAGTATCTGGGAACCCCTGGAAAAGAACCAAAGTGTCGGATTGATTGCATTTTCCTTGATTGCACATTTGGTCAGTCTCCATTGAAGATGCCCAGCAGGCAGGCAGCAATCCAACAGGTTCTAACACTCATTCTTGTAAAATTAAGAGCCATATTTTTATCCTTTAGAAGAACACTCATTTTTGTTAAATCAGGAGCCATAAGCATGGCAGGAATTTTTCTTCAACTGTTAATTTTTGAAAATTAATTGAGGTAATAAGAGATGAAGCCAACTGTTCCTATTGCAATCTTTGTTTGGGAAACCCTCTTTAGAATTCGGGTGCACTGATAGTAGAGAAACTTGTTTTACTTGTGCGAAATTAGTTGTCAGACGCTTCTTGTTTTGAGTTTTATGTCCTATGATTTGATTCAATTCACCCTATACAAATCAAGAATATAAATCAAGTCCTGTCTTTGGATCTAGATAGTGCATGTACTTGCTATACCTTAGAATTCAGAATCCACCTTCATGAAGCTCATAGGGCAGTTATGTGGTGACCCCTGAGTTTATCCCAATGAAGCAGATCAAAAGCAGCTAGATACTTGAAAATGACATGAGGAAGTTCAGGATTTTTATATATAGTACTTTTTTGTTTGTATGGAAGACATGTATACTGTGCCATATTGTTTCCTCTGAATGGCCAATGTATTTGAAATGTTACCTGCACAAGTTGTGAAGGTTTCTGCCTTGTTGGTGAATCATGATTCACGGGTGAGTAGTGTGAAAACGTTAGAAATTGTGAGCTTATGGTTCTCAATCATCACCAAAGAAAAGGTTACAATCTCCTTTGTTGATAAAGTTGGTTGACACTCTCATTTTATGTATGGCTTACAATTGGTGAAGAAACTTAGCATGCTGTTGTAAGCCTTCACGATGATTCTTTTTCTTTTCAAATTTAAGGTCTGTAATATCCCTGAAACCACAACTTGGAATGCCTTCAAGGTTGATTTTTCCTTTGAGACATCAAGCACCGTTTTTGATCAGGGTGTTCAGAGTTTTGCTTGGCAGAAAAAAATGCATCTTGGTCCACTGTCTGTTCTTCAATTAAGGTTTATACAAATAATTAGTACTCTTGCCATCTCAATGTAGAAGACCCATGCTTGGCTGGAAAGAGTGGTGAGATGAGAAAGGATGTATTTGGAATGGACACCATTTTGGAAGGAATAAAAAGGAAAGATGTACATTCAAGCTGGAAATAGAGACTAGTCTGGTTTATGAAAGTTCCACTGGGTTCTAATCAATTGCTAGAGCATAGACTCACCTTTGCGGTCTACTAATTCTTACTTTACCTAAGTTTCTTGCTCTATTGCTTTAGTCCTTAAATGAATCATTCTTCTTTAGTCTACAGTCTTTAACCCTTATTTTATGTCCCATAAGACCTTTCTTTTTTCTTTCACTTGTTTGATTGATAAATATATTTAACCTCACAAATTGTTTTGCTCAAACAAACAGATCATCAATTGCATATGGAAGCACCCTCAAGCTCCTACAGTATATCTGACATGCGATCTTCTTGGCCATGAGGAGATTCTTGTGCATGTTTCACAGACATTTGGTTGCAAGATTTACGTCGATAAAGCTAAGACTCCTGAATGCTTTCAGGCTTTGGAACTGATGGTACCTGAAATCCTGTCTGACGACCCATCTTCTCGTTTTCAACTGTTTGATGGGTTCCCAAAACTGTACCAAAGAGCAGAAGCCAAGATCGCAAAGGCCCGTTCTGATTCTCAACATGAACCTCTAATTATTCGAGCATCAGCACAGTGGTATGCGTGTGATGATGGTATTTCGGATATTGAAAGTCGGAAAAAAGGAAGATGTGATCAACCAGTGAGAGATATATGCGGTGTCTGGCACATTTGTTACTCCATACACTCATCAAAGGAAGAACTGGAGTGGGCTTTGCAACTTCTTGCACCTAGGTGGGTCATCTCTACAACACCTAGTTGTAAGGCTATGGAGCTGGACTATGTGAAGCATCTTTTTAATCAACATCGGAATTTTGATGACCCTTTCTGGCAACTTTTGGGGTTCACTATGGACGTGGAATCTGAAGTTGATGCAGAAACAGCTCCAGATGTAGTTGAGGTTTTAAGCTCACCTTTGGCCAAGAGCAATGCTCAAGATTATGCAGACAACTCCCTGTCTATGACAACATCTTTTAGCGTTTGTAGGCAGTCACATCTGTCTCCGAGCAAAACAGCCCCAGTGACATTATTTGGTAGGGCAAGGCTTGGGCTCAATGGTTCTCATTTCAAACATGAAGAAAAGGAGCATATAGTTTCAGATAAAAATGCTGTAGTCAGATGTTCTGACGAGTTACAGGTTATTTCATTTAAGAAGGAAGAAATTGTGGTGGAAGCTGGTAAGACCTTGGCAGTAAGTGAAGGTTTAGACATCAGGAGTCAAGAGAGCTTGATGCACATAGAAACAAAGAATTGTATTTTTGAGTCAGCGGTTGGATTGTCAAACAGTTACAATCCAAGTTTGAGAAAATTATACCGGTCTATGCATGTGCCAGTGCCTCGACCCCTTCCTTCGTTGACAGAGCTTATGAATGCTACTAAGCGTGCTAGAAGAAGGCTGTAAGTTCTGCATTTGCCTGGCATCCCCTCTTTATTGGTTTCTTTATTTCATTCTTTACCCTCATCGTTGATACCAGATACAACATTGTATACAGAAAAAAAATACAGATAACTTATACTCCATATACCTGCTTTTCACCTTCCATTTTTACAGGCTGATGTGCACTGAGATCTTCCGATTACCTGCCTACTGTATATTGTTTGTACACCATAATTTTTTATGAAAAATTTAACGACACACTGATACATACATTTTGATATTCATTTGTAAATCAACTCCATTCTATTCAACATGGAAGGTATTTTGTGTTAAATGAGTATCATATTTCAGTTCTACACTCCCCAGAGCCCGCCTGCGGAATTACATCGGGTATGTTGTTGTTTGTTTATATTTCAGTTGATCTAGAACGGCTCTTAGTTGTTGCTGGATTCTCTCTTGTGCCCTATTACCTATTGAATCAGTTACCTTTTGGATAGTCATATTAAGCTTGTAAGAGTCAATTTGATAATTATTTAGTGTCAATAATGGAGAAGATGATTGAGTGATCTTAAGGATAAATAATATATTTAGCAATCAGTATAAGGAAATTCTGGAGGTGTGTCCATTGCAGCTCTCTTTCTGATGCTCCACTTTGATGTACTCTTGTCTGGCATGTACTGGTCTGAAACCATGGACTCCCTACTATATTCTCTCGTAATCCAGCTTATCAGACTGCAAAATTTGGATTTTGGTTAGGGGATGTTGATTACAGAACAACTCCAAATGCTAGCTCGAGAGAGGAGGATTGTTCAAGTTCATATAAGCCACACCACTAGTCCGTGAGACTATAACCCACTCTAACACAGTTAATTGTTAGAGAGTCATCCAAAAAGACTACTATTATAGATATTCTCATTTGAAGTGTTGTGACATGGTTAACAGTAGTTACCATCATGTAAAAATATACCATAAGGTTCAACATGAGTATGTATGAATGAAATGATGCAAATTGCTTATATAGTATTTTGAGTGATTTCAAAGGATAATTACCTTTATTAGCATCTCTGTTGGAAGCCAAGCTGGTGCTGTTGGTATCCCAACCCATCCAATCTGCAGCATAGATAATGAAAATTTATGTTCGAGGTGTGTTTTGATATAATGGAAAATGGTCTAGAATGCTTTGGAACTGTTGAAAATGGTACAAAAATGCTCATCCATCTATTGGGCCTAAAATGTCCTTGTCATCCATCTTTGGGTCGAAAAATGCCCTTTTCTTCAACGGAATAATAATCAAATATTTTAAATAATTCTTTTAAACACTCGGTGACCCCCTATTGGTTATAATTTAATTATTTAAAACTAATTTTAAATAATAGATGACTCGCCCCAAATTAAAAACCTGCCCAACATTAACTTGACCCAACATGTAAGTTTTCTGTTGCGTCTTGTGAGGATATTGAGAAAGAACAACGAGGCATTTAAAAGAAACCAAATTCCTAGGACTTTTGTTTACGATGAACAAATGATATCCAGTTATAAGATCATTATACATAGTTTTTTAGGTTTGTTTTACTTTCCGGATTATGAGATTCAAAAGGGTACCCTCTTAGTCACAAAATATATTTACAGAAATTATACTTATGAAGAAGACCGGATGACAGACCATTTTTTTTTCCTGAAGTCACTTCCAATAGTAAACTTCATCAATACAATGCAACGTATATTTAAAAGTCTCCAAATCATAGTGATCTTTTATGTTAAGCAGGTTAATATTGGGGCGGATCGTTTATTATTTAAAATTAGTTTTAAATAATCAAATTATAACCAATAAGGGGTCGCCATGTTTTTTAAAAAAATATTTAAAATATTTAATTAAAGAAAAAGATATTTTTGGACTCCAAGGTGAATGACAAGGGAATTTTAGGTCCAGTAGGTGAACAAAGGATATTTTTATATCATTTCTAATAATTCAACGGTATTTTAAACCCTTTTCCGTTGATATAATAAAGTAAAATTTATGAAAATCCCAACCTTTTTTATCCAAATATCAAATTTTCCCAACTTTTTATAAAAATTACTAAAATCCCAACTTTTCTAAAAATTCCATTTATTTTTGATACCTCATTATTATATTTTTTATTAAAGAATGTAATTAGTACAATTTTATAAATTTAGAAGTCTATTTATTGTCAATCACCTTTTACATGTTAATTTTTCATTTTTTAAATCCATTGTTTTTTAAATTTTTGTTTTTTGATATTTATCTATATTACAGTTACCTTTTAAACATTTAAATTTTCCTTTTTCAATTTTTTCCAACTTATCTCTCCTGAACGTTTCTTCCATCAACTGCTCCATCTCCATCTCCATCTCCATCTCATTATTCCTTGTTTGAATCAACAATGGAATCTATTCCGTCTTTTAGTCTTGGCCTCACTCAAGATGTTGTTGAAAGTGGTGAAGAAGTCGACATTGCCAATGTCGACCAGCACAATAGTTCCGGCGACGAGGCCGGCGAAATATCTCAGCTAATTGATTTCTTTGTTATTTTAACTGGTGGGGTGGTCAAAATGTTACATAATTGTTTGAGTATTCTTCTTTCACAGTTGATGTGGATACCTAACAACTTAAGTATTACTGCTAATTAAGTATTTGATAACTGTTATGTTAGGGATTTGAAAGTTGATGTAGATACCTAACAAATTAAGTTAGCTTGATACCTCAACTAATTGATTTCTTGATTTTTTGCACTGGTTGGTTAATGTGGATACCTAACAAATTAAGTAGAATTGCTACTTAAGTAATTGATACCTATTCTGTAAGGGGTCTGAAAGTTGATGTGGATACCTAACAAATTAAATATGATTGCTACTTAAGTATTTGCGGCCTATTCTACAAGGGGTCTGAAAGTTGATGTGGATACCTAACAAATAAACTAAGCTTGATACTTAAGAAAAAATTCCATATGATCCTAATAGTGCATCTAACTAGTGATACCTATTGTTTTTAAAAAACGACGTATTCTCACATACAACAATTCCATCACTTTTATAGCCAACATACACTACATCGGATTCCCATGTTCCGCTGTGACGTATCAAAATCGAGATATTCATATTTTTCTAGCCCGCCTCTTTTTTTTTCCTTCACAGATCAGATCAATGGTGATCTGATCTAGTCGTTTTTTTTTTAAATTCAAAATCCAACGCCCAAAACGTTTTTTTAGGGATTAATTTAATAACTTGTAACTTAAATCCTTAATTAAAGGGATACTGCTAGTTGGCAGTATTTTAATTTCCATATTTAACGGTAAAACATTAAATTTTCAGTTACAATTTGTAGGTATCAAGCGTCTGCACAAGGTATCAAATAACTATCAAAAGTCGGGATTTTTTGAAATTAAGTAAAGATTCGGGATTTTTTGAGATTTTCTTAAAACAGTATGGGATCCCTAAAATTTATACTATAATAAATTGAATTTGGAAAAAAATGTACTTACTAGTGCATATTCTCCTGTCTCGAAAATGCGAATATCCAATACCTAACGAGGAAAAGGATTAATGTAAGACCTTAAATAATGAAAAAAAATGTAGTTCCAAATTGTAATTCATGATTTATAGAAAAGCAAGAAAATGGTACCTCACCACGGTCTTCATATATGTAGTCCAAGCCTTTGTAATAAGGTGGATGATCAACAGACAAATACTGAACAATTATATATATATATAAAAAAAAGAGAGTCAAATTTCAGTGCAAGGGTGTTAACAACTTCCAAATTCAGACTAATTATTTTATCTTATTTTCAAAAAATTATTAATATTGAATCTGAATTAATAAATGACAAACATATAAAGTCTAATTATATTATGTTGCATAGCTCTAGTTTGGTAATTACATTTCATAATTATAATTATAGCAGCATTTGTATAATTTGCGTAACATTTGTATATTTCGTTATACAATTCACATTGTTTGTATATTTCGGTATATAATTTGATCACGTACAGTTGTAATGTACCTAGCCTGCTAGTGATATTTTCCGCTTTGGACCTAGGCCCGCACGGCTTTAAAACGCGTGGTAATGTATGTTTACCCAATATACTCAGCATCTCTCTTGTGTTTTGTTAATGTGAGACTTCTCATCTCTAAATAAGTTGTTACAACAGCATTTGTAATTACAGCTAGATATTTGTCATGAGCCATAATTAGTTCAAACTATAGTTATGTTAGCTAATTAACTAGTGTATATTTGTTTATCCGCGTAATTTTTCGTATGCGATTTATAACAAATGAATGAACACAAGATGTCACATTATCAGTTAACTGATAGAAAAAGAACTCACATTGATGCTATTGAGATACTTCTCCTTATCCACTCTCACTACCTGACCTTTCTTCACTGCCAACCAAAACATAAAATAAGCAATAATTAATCAAAAACAATTTACATATTAAACAAAAAAAAAACAGAATTAGTGAAATTTAATAACTGACTAGAATAAACAGGTTTTTTAGGCTTTGTTGCAGTGGCTGTTGTACTAGAGGAAGTTGCTGCTGCTGCTGCTTCTTGTTGGGATTTTGGCTTTTCATTATTTTCTTTTGGTTCAGAGGAATTATTTTCTGCTTTAATAATAAAAGGGGTATAATTAATTCTATTTTTTCTTGTTTGTGAGAAAGGTGAAGAATATATGAAGGAAGTGTGTGAAAATGCTGAAGAGAAAGCCATCTATCTCACTTGATTTCTTTTTTTCTATTTTTCTTTTCTTGGAGATATAACTACTTTTAAGTTGTGGCCAATATAAGTGGATAAGGACTTTCCCTTCTTCAATGCTCAATTTGGAAAAACAAAATATAGTCCGGTAATAGATGAGATTTTTTCATTCTTAATTAAAGATTTCGACTTTAAAAAGAGACTTAAACTTTTGCTGCGCATAGGGATCTAGGGAAGGATCCGACCACGAGGGTCTATTGTACGCAACCTCACCTTGCATTTCTGCTAGAGGCTGTTTCCAAGAGTTGAGCTTGACCACAAGATTTCGACTTTGAAAACTGAAAATAAAACTATTCTTTGGTAGAAGCACTTATATCTTAATGGATTTATTTGACACTAATTCAAATTAATCGAACCAATAAAATTGAGCAAGTTACATATTTAATAAAAAGTGGAATTACTGGTAATACCACAATTAATTGATGATTGCAAATACCTATTGTCTAAAGTAAAAAGGGCATTGGTCAAGCATATATATCGAGAAGCTAATGAAGTTGCGGACCGATTAACCAAGAGTGGATATGAGAAAATGTATTTATACTTTTAAAAGAGAAAATGTATATGTCACCTAAGCTAGTTTCTTTACGTAATGACTCTTGAATGAGTAAATTTTTCTTACCAAAAAGAAAAAAAACGTAAAAATGTAATAATAATCAATGTTAAAGTAGAAGCTTGATATAGGTCCAATTGAATTCAATAACTTTTGATTAAATAATGTAATTACGTAAAGAAATTCATTAATATAATTATGTATACATCAAATTTTTAAAAAATTATTAGCTCTTGAAGTTGTTATTCTAAAACTAAGAATTAGAGCGTCAAGTAAGGGTCTAATGGAGGATAGAGTATACCTTGGAGGTATACTCAGACCTTACGCCTACCTTGGAGGTAAAGAGGCTGTTTTTGCAAGTCTTACACAATGATCAGAAGATAAATACATTCTTACTCCTTATATAATAGTAATAACAAAACATTTAGAGCAAGCTCTCTTACTTACATACATATGACAACAGTAGCATACATAGTGTAATCCCGCAAAGTGGGGGTCTAATGGAGGATAGATTATACGTAGACTTTACGCCTACCTTGGAGGTAAAGAGATTGTTTCTGCAAGTTTTCTTACACGATGATCAGAAGATAAATACATTCTTATTTATGAACTATTGCAATTCCTTGGATACTAACAAGCGCAATCCTAACCTTGCTTGTCAGCTAAAAACAAGTAATTGAGCTAGTTTTGTTTCATCCTTTCTTTTTATGACCGTGGTGTCAAGGCCACCTTCTGGACACGACGACTAATTACTTTGGATAACTGTCACTTCCACCAGCAACAGATACTCGGTCCACCAAGACTAGGACAGATGAGAAGAATCACCTAGTATTTTTGTCTCTGCTAGGATTTGAACTCGAGACCTCATAGCTCTCAACCACATCACTGACCACTAGGTGTCTAGGTCACAAACTTGCCGCTCCCCCTATATAGAAATTAGGCTAGTTATGGTTCACATTGTAAATAGGACTCCCCCACCTATCGAAACACTCTTTTGGCTTACACAGTAGAAAAACTTTGCATCTCTCTCATCTTTAAACCATCTTAAGCCTGATTTCTGCCTCCAATGTTCCTCCTAAATATGATGATATTTTTTAAGATTTTCCTCTATCTTTTTCAGCTCACACCTATTTTTTAATATTTGCATGTCTAAGGCTTACTATGATCTGCTGATAGCCATATTGTATTATTTGTTCTGTCCAACTCTCCCTCCAAATAATCCAGATCTTTGATGAAATATTTGCAATAGCATTTTGAACTTCTTTTGTAATTGTGTATATCTCCTGGATCTTGAAAAGAGAACCTAAAAGCAAAGTGATATCTTCTGTTAATATATAAGAGTCTCTCAAAAGACTTTAGAGAGTTAACTGATCTAATATTCTATAATAATATTTGTTCAATCATTGGAAATGGTAATCATATTTCTCCATCTTCTTTGAGTATAGTTAAGGATGTAAGACATAACACTTTTTTTCATTATGACCTTGCGACTTACAGTTTGAACAACATAATCATATTTAATATCCTATAGATTCACATCTACCTTGAATCAACTGGAGTAGTCGTTTCCTCCTCTGGATCAAACATTGAATCCCATTTAAGTGTATGCATGGGATAAAATTAAACCACTGTTTTTCATTCAAAATCAGTTTGGACAAGGGTTTAACATAGTCCTCCATGATAGATTTTCGAATCAATGCATGACGATTACCCAACATCAATGTTACATTCACCATTAACCTCACACTCTGTAGGTATTATCTTTCCCAGCTCCTTGATTTCTAGCATTCCGCATGAGAAAACTTCCCAATGACAGCACACTAAAGATTCTCTTTATATATCATCTGTGTTACTTCCTCCTATGGGTTGTTGAGACGGGGGTTCCCAGGAAACAACCTCTCTATTTCTATGAGGTAGTGGTAAGGTCTGCGTACATTCTGTCCTCCCCAGACACCACTTGTGGGATTCCACTGGGTATGTTGTTGTTGTTGTTGTTGTGTTACTTCCTCCTCATCCCAAATAATCCTTGGTTCCCATGCAAATATGAAATCGATCTCATAAGTATAGATTTCGAGCAGACTAGGGTGTTACCTTTTAGAACAAAAGCATAATCATTTATCAGATCTAGTTTCACAATACATTAGCTAGTCTCAGGGGAGGCTGGCCTGATAACAAGGTGTCCACAGCTATCATGGATCAACAGTTAAGTTGTTCTTAGGATTTTTCAGTGGCTAGGTTTTTGGTTAGCATTCTCTGAGGTTGTTATGAAGTTGAAGAACATGTGGACAAGTACATATAAACCAAATAGACAAGTAAAAATATGTCAGAAAAAGAATAATTGTAAAAACATCAATCGGATAATATTTTTTTCATGATACTTTTCGTTAAATTCAGGTGCTCGATTTTAAAAAAAAACGAGAATAATGTAATTTTGTCAAATTAAAGCGCTCGTGAATATAGTCAAGATGCATAAGAAGATTAGAAGAAGGTTTTATTGTAATAGTTACGTTGTAGTATTTGAACATTGACTATTGAATTTTTTAAGAAGAATATTAATAAGTATGTAACATTTCTAGAAGTAGTTAAATATAACTTTAGCTTATTATAACGAATTACATTTATTATAAGTCACCAATTGATATATAAAATTGTTAGACTCTATTTATTTTGTTTATCTAAACTTCAACTGAAAAAACGTTCCAAAATATTTGATTTCATGCTTCAAAAGATAAGAATCAAACGTAAACTGACGTGTTTTTAATAGAAACAAGCAAATGGAAGAAGAAAAAAGGTTTCATTTAGTAGACCTAACTACTTTTTTTCCTTTCTAAAATTTGAATCAAATATAAGGAGTGGTTTGACAATGAAAAAATGGGTAAAAGAAAATATAAAGATCAATAATCATAAATTTGAATCAAATATATTTCTATAGGGTTAACCACTTTTTTCTATATCTATACAAATTAATTTCCTAAGTACTACAAAACTTGTGTTTATATCTATACTGCTCGAATTCTCCAGACATGTATCAGTGAAAATATATTGAATGTTTCAAAAATAATGAACAGATTATGACACGACGACTATCCTGATACTTTCAAAGAATCCGATCAAGGTAAATTTCTGTTCAGTACGACTTCTTGAGATACTTGAAAGTTGATCCATCGTAGCAATCCACTCTATCTTTGTAAAGATTCATCAGTTTCAACAACTCGGTAGCTTTTTCCTTAGTTTTTTCACCACATCCCACTTGTAAAACCACCAATAATTTCTGAAATACACCTAATTCCAATGCCTCAATTACTGAATTAGTTTCGCCTTTGCAAAGTTTCCACAAAATTGAAATTGAACATTCAGTGGCCATTTCTGTAACTCTCATGATTTTTTTGGCTATAATTGCAATAGTCAATCCATGTTCATAAGCCTTTTGTTTCCCTTCTTGAAAATTGCAAATAATGTCCAAAACAGCCAATGCTTTATCTGTTGTGCTCTTTTCACAATCCACAAGCATTTCAAGAACCAAAGAAACTAACCCCATGTTCACAAATTTGGCCACAAATTTGGCCACAATTGCAATTTTGTTGTTATTTTCACTTGATGTATGTGAAATTATTGAGTATATAACCATTAAAGACGCTTTCGTGGCGGAAGGGCAAATCGGTACTTTCACCATTTGGTACAAAGATTCAGCCAAGTCTTGGATTTCAATTAGGCTATTTGTGCAATTTTGGTCATAAAAGATCAATTCTTTCATGACTATAACTGCATTTTGCCTAGCTGATAAATCTTCACCTTTCATGAACTGTGCCATGCAACGTAACGACGTCGACGACACGAGTTTCGATATCCCCTCTCCACCAATCGGAAACATCCACGTCAGCATAGACAATAAGTCCTTCAATAGTTCGTCCCATATTCCCACCCTATCATTCGATAAAATCTCGAAACATGTTGCAAAAACAGAACCTGCCCCACATTCCACTATGCATTTCTTGTTCCTTTCGCTTTCCTTAGCCAAAATCCTGACTCGTCCCACTAACTCCCTGCATTTCTTCTCGTCTCCTCGTTGAGCTTCAACCAATAGCCTCGAGCAAATCTCCGTTACTTGGGACGAATCGATCGGAATTCTTGGAGTTGGAACTCTCTCAATGCCATAATTTTTGTTCTCCACACACCAATCTTGAATCATTTTTCTTATGGCATGGTTTGGAATTAGATCGAAATTTCTCAAGGGTTGATTCGTCACGGGGCACGTTATATTCCGTGCCTCGATCCATTTCTCGATGTTTTCACGATCATATGAAATTCCAGTACACAATGTGACTGGATCTTTCATTAAATCAAGAGAAATTGGACAAAGAAAATGAGATGGAATTGTAAGTTCTTTACAAGAATTCAATTTTGAAAGCTTCTTTTTACGTCTCCAAGAAAAAATCATAGTGGCTAATTAACCAAACAAAAAAAGATATTTAAGAGAATTAATTATTTTTTTTGGGACAATTTTTTGATGTATTTTTTTTTTTTAACTTCATGTTATGAAGGGATGTGTGTATATATATGGGAAAAGAGAATTTATTTATTTATTGGTAAAAGAAAGAGTCAAAATTGATTAGAAGAAGGTTTGTTTTTTGAACGTTGAACGTTGAATATTTGAAGAAGAAAATTAAGTACTATATTACATATTTATGTTCATAGCTAACATTTTTAGAATTTGTTTTTATATTTCTTTTGAATTGTATATTATTTTTAATAAAATAGAAAAAAAAAATTGTATAAAGACGGCAAAACGGTTTGACCCGATGACCAAGTCGTTAGTCAATACAAGTCGGTGGGTCGTGGCTGACCTGTCAAAGGCTGGACTTTTTAAAAAAAAAATGTATTTTAAATAATTACTTGACGATATTAAATCATCTCATTAAATATAAAATAAATATTTGATAAATATTATTAGTGTTGATAAATTTTAAGTGGTATTAATTAAGCAATTGTAATATATATTTGTATGGTGGCAGTGAAGCAAATCTAATATAAAGAGGTCTATTGAGTAGGGATGAACATAAATATAAAAAAAAATCGATAAATCGAATCGAATCGAACCAAATTAATTTGATTTTTTGCTTTCGATTCGATGTTGGTGTTCTTTTTTAAAAAATTTGGTCTTCAGTTTGGTGTTCGGTGTAGGGGTCTTGAAACTTCGGGCACCAAAGAAATATATATATATATATATATATATATATATATTATAGAGAGAGAGAGAAATTCAAACATATTTTAGCCGATTTAGGTCATGTAAAAGAATTTGTCTTCATGTTTGTTTTCCTCAAGAGATAGTTGGAGGCTCAAGTTCTTGACAAAGACAAATATAGCTTTTTAAGAATAATAAATGCTCCATGGGGCACATCATCACTTAACGTGATTTTAAGTTTTCAAGTGTCTTATACTTTGATTTTGTCCTCATTTTATTTTTCATTAGTTCTCACCAAAAAATTGTTTTAAAAACACCGAATAAAATCGAACCGAACTGAATTAACATGGTTCGGTATATGGTGTACACTTTGTCAAAATCGATAATCGAAGAGCCGAATCGAAATTTGTTAAATTCGAATTGAAGAACCGAATCAAAATTTGTTAAAATTGAATCGAAGAACCGAATGTCCACCCCCACTATTGAGATACCCATAATTAAAATATTTCTCATCATTTATCGTTGATTTTTTACTCAAAGCAATTATAAAATATACACAAATATTATCAACATTCAAAATAATAAAGCTATAATCAAAAAATATGAATTTAAAACTAACAGTCATAGCTAAAGTGGGTCCCGAAATTTTAATAAAATTGTATAACTAATTAAATTAAAGTAAACTAAAAGAATTTTTTTTTTTTTTACAAAAGTGCCTTTGCTGAAGCAAACACGTCGACAAAGTTGTGCTTGCTTCACCCTCAACTCTCTTATACGATAAAAGATTTTTCTTCTTTCGCATTTGTCATTTGGCATAATACATAAAGATGTCGTTTAACTTTATCTTAACTGGCATCTACGCTCTCCAATTTTGAGTACATATGCATAAGTACATACTTTAACTTATATAGAGTTAGATAAGTAAACACACGCATCCGACATAACATAGTAGACATAGGATGTCTTGTAAGATGTAAAGTGTCACGCAGAACATCAAGTAGAACGCATGTGTCTACTTGTTAACTCTATATAAGTTTGTATGCTTACTTGTGCACATACAAAATTGGAAAGTAAAATATCAGATGAAATCAAGTTAAAACACACGTGTATATATTATGTTTTTTGGTTTTTTTAATTTTATTTTATCTCTTTTAATTTGTTAGATAACCAATTGGAGAAATTGAAGTTTTGCTTGGAGTTGAAAGTAGGGGTGGGTTCGGTTTTTGCGGTTCGGTTTTTCCCTAAAACCAAAGACCGAACGGAAGGTGATTTGGCGGTTCGGTTCGGTTCGGTTTTTCCCCAAAAAAAAGTAAACCATTGGTTTTTCGGTTCGGTTTTTTTCGGTTCGGTTTTCGGTTTTTTTCGGTTTTTCGGTTTTTAAAAATAATTTTTTAAAGTAAAATAATATGTTGGGTAGAGACGTATCATCGTATAGATATGCTAAACAATTGGTAAAGAGTAAAGTTTGGATTAGTACAAGTATCACAATATAAGAACTACAATTATCACCAAGAAAATTGCAAACATATGTTCTAGAAAAATAAGTATCAGATACTCCTTGGAAGGTTCAAGTCAATTGATGTTGAAGTGTATAGTTAAAAGAAAAGACATAATTTATATAATTAACTTATCTACCTAATAAATATTTATGAGCATACACACATAATATATATTTTTTAAATATCAGTCAAAATATATAAAAAGATTAAAATAATATTTTATCATTTATTCGGATGGTCTATTGGAGCAAATTATGATTCAACCTTTATCTAAATAAAATTTTCTTGCAAATTTTACAGAATATTGATATATTCATTTACCTATAAATCACATTCATATATTAATTTTACTAGAATGACGAGGTAAATAAATATCATAAAATTACAGTGCTAAATTAAGTTATATCGAGAAATTTAAAGGCGATTTTATGCATTTTCCCTTGGTAGAATTCCATAGACATCAAAGTTTGTCTCTATTTTTCATTTTGATATTGCAACTTATTCTTTGTTTGGATGATTATTATGTATTATTTTGTATTATTTCAATGAATATAATATTTTGATGGATTATATCATTCGTTGTTGTTATATAATGTGGGCATATTTATAATTTGAATGATAAATATATAAGAAATTGTTGGATATGGGATGGAGCTATTATGAAAAGGTAGGATAAATAATAACACAAAATTATTAAATAGTAATAAGTAAAGACAAAATAAGAAAAAATATTAAAGCAACGATGCAATCACACCAAATAGATTGTTGAACAAAATATATCTTTTCGTCTTACTTAATGATAACTTTAAATGATATGATGTAGTAGAATTTAAGTAAAGCAAAACAAATCGGTTTTTGACGGTTCGGTTCGGTTTTAGAAGACCAAAACCGAAACCGAAACCGCACAAAATCGGTTCGGTTCGGTTTTTTGTGTTCGGTTTCGGTTTTTTACGGTGCGGTTTTTTTTTTGGTATTTTTCGATCGGTTTCGGTTCGGTTTTCGATTTTTGGTTTTACGGACCCACCCCTAGTTGAAAGTGCCTATTTTTTTAATAGAAAATAGAGGGGCTTATTTTTAGATTATTGAGGGATTTAATTAAGTTTTTAGGAGGAAAAAAAATATTTTTGATATTTAAGAAAAATTGGGAAAATAATTTTGTTTTAGAAGAAGTTTTAAAACATTGTCCAAACATAAATTAATTTTCTAGATGCTAATTTTTCAGATTGATTAGCCAAATAAAAATGGATATTTTTTTTTAAAAAAAAAAAATCTAAAATAAGAAGATTTTGATAGATTGGTCTAACAGGTCATTTAGTCCTATTTGTTTGACACAATTTTAAATATTAATTAAAAACACAAATAAATCAAATTCTATTTATTGTACTCTTGATCAATATTTTAATGTATAGACATTATTTTATGAAATCAATATAATGAGATATTTAGCATATAACTACACATATTTAGCGTTTAATAAAATCAAATGTGTGTCATTGTCCATTTATATAAAAAAAATATTATATTTAAAGTTTTTGTGGAATAATATCACCTCAATTATAAAGTAGCATCACAAAAACCTAACATAACATCTAACTAATTAAATAGTGGAAAAATTAACAATTTATTTAGAGTTTTGGGCTAAAATCATCCCCGATGTATAATTCAAATTTATATTATATTATTATGCTATAATTGTGAACAAAAAATATCATTTAACTATCTCAAACTTTGCAATAAACATCATTTTGTTAACTTTTGTTAAAAGAAACTAACAACTGAAATTAATTCCTCCAATTGTGTCAAGCATGTGATGAAATCTCTATATTCTATCGGATTGATGTCTTCATCCTTACATATCCATTTTCAAATTCATAGTTTCTCTCGTTACTTTGCTTCATAGCAATGCAAGCTTATGAATGGATTGTTCTCCGAAAAGTGACGACGCAGACAACATGAACCCTCTGCTATCATTCTACTCTGATTACCTGGGAGCCGAATATGCAGCCTCTTTCCTGCTGCTTCCAGCTCAAATTTTCTCAGCAGAAAGACTTGCCTTCCCCTTCCTATGCATTCTACCTCTCCTTTGTCCGGTTTCTCTTTGGAAGTCGTCTATACTCTCTGTGTGTATCTGAGGCATCTGGAAGTTCTGATGTCATGGAGAACATCATGGAACATATATTTCTAAGTTTGCATTGCATCCAAAAGAACTTAGAATTTTGGCAATCTAAAGCAGAGGTTACTCATCGTATGTAAGTTTTTCAAAGTGATCGACTGGAAATTCTATTCTAACTTAATTTCTCTAGAAAGTTATTTTCTCATAATTGTAAATGTGTTTTATCAACATGAATCAAATGCTCAAAAAGCTTATTTCATGATAAGTGACCAAGGACCATATGAATTTATTAATGGCACAGTTCAACTAATTCATGATTGTGTTGGGCAGGGATGATTTTAACCCAAAAGTTCTCCTTTTGGTGGAAGTCACATGCTTGGTACACGTGTTATTTCAGCTGTTAGATTTTTTTAACAAAAATTAACAGAAGAATGTTTATTGCAAAGTTTGGGATAGTTAAAGGATGTTTTTTGTTCACAATTAGAGCATAAGGATGTAACCTAAGTTTGGGTTATACTTTAGGGATGATTTTAGCCCAAAACTCATTTACTTAATAGCAAACTTCACAATTAAAAGAATAAAAAATATATATTTCAATTAATTGAAGATCAAAATATAGGGAAAAAGCATAACGTCACAATTGAAGTTGTACTGAAAAGTAGAATACACGCTTTAACTATTGGAACGACCTATTACACACCTATTCTTATTGAAAGTGATATTATTGCCATCCTCGAAACTGACATGAAAATAAAATTAAATAAAGAAAAAAAGAGTCGTATTTTGTCAAAAATAGAGTCAAAAAATACTTTTCTCCCACCCCAACCTATTCTCTTACTTTATGCTCTTATTCTTCATCACACAACCCTAGTTTTCTTCTCTTCACTTTTCTTATGCACACATTTTTCTTACTATGACTTATGGGGAAAAAAAAAGCATGATAATTTTTGAGAGAAAACAATAAACAAGATTGGGGATAGAATTCATCGCCAAATCAACTCAGCTAATCAAATTGTCTTCTCGATTTCAGTATTATTTTTCTTTCTTATGCGTTATTTTTCTTCTTTCTTGTTGTTGTAATTGGGTTTTGCTTCGATATTTTTCTCTCTGATTTGCTTGGGCTATTTTTTTTTAAATTATTTTCACTTGGGTGAAAAAATGAAGACTTGGGAGCATAGTCATCCCAGTCTAGTAGAAGCTTAATAGAAGCAGGGGACAGGGATTAGCTAATTCATTTATCTAAGTACCAACAAGAGCTCGATTTTCGTAGATTGAAGCGGGATATTTACTCTATTTCATGTCGGAGATTTCCGGAGTTTAAAAAAGAGGTTTTTTACCTTTGTATCAAAATTAGGATTTCGAAATTGAGGATTGATTATTAAATTCAGACTTTAAAGGAAGTTGTTATTGGAAATTTATAATTATAATTGTGATGAATTTCAATGGTGGCAATGGTGATGAGTTGATTCTGAAGATGAATTTAGTCGAATTTATTATGGTTATTATCAATTTTTTTTATGGTGGCATTGATAGTGCGAAGATGTTGATGGTGAATTTAGTTGTGGGTGGTGAAATATATGGTGATGGAGACGTAAATATGATTATAATGGCAACAATGGTGGGTAAATAAGAAGCAATTTAGATGACATGGGTTTTTATTTTTTGAAATATGACATAGTTGTTGACGTGGTAGTGACGTGAGATGATGTGGCGCAAGTGTGAAACACTCTCCATCATGTGATTGGTTGTATGTGCGTCAGGGTGGAAATAAATTAACTTTTAAATAATTCAGGTGTGTAATAGGCCGCCTCAATAGTTGAAGAGTGTAATTTAGTTTTCGGTATAACTTCGGGTGTGAATTTATGCTTTTTCCGTTAAATATATTTAGACAAAATAATAATACAAATTACAATTAGAATTTAATAATGTTTAAGGGACTAAAAGTACAAATATATTTTAGAGGGAAAAATGTACAACGTTTGACTAGAATACCTTGGAAAATGTAATTTATTTGGATATTATTTTTGATGTGAACACCAACTATAGAACAAAATCCTATGTAAAATTTTAAATTCATGTCGACTGTAATTTTTAATTTTATTTTAGATATTTGACCAATTTTTTATATTTATACTGAAACTTGATTAAAATTAATTTTACATATTATAAAATTTAGGGAATTTATTTATGAGGATAATATTTTTAATCAAATAATAAAATTCAAAACTTTTAAGTAAGGGCAAAAAATTATACAAGTCTAACTTGGATGTGAACAACTTTAAGTTTTTAACTCTCTAATTATGTTAATAATTAAAGTTAAATAAACTATTCAGCAGAATTGAAATCGCGATTTAAAGTTTATGTAGTTTAAACTTATAATTGAATCGATAACTAATTTACAATTAAAAATTTATATATACTTAATAGAGATTTTTATATAAATATAAAATTTAAACAAAAAATGTTGAGTTCGTTCGAATTCTTATACAATATTATAACATCACAATTTTTAAATAATTAGTAAGCTTACAAATTAAAAAATAAATTTAAGAGGGTCACGAATTTCAATAATTAATATTTTAATTTTAAAGATATCTTATAATTTATTATTAATAAAAAAAAATTAAGAGTCACGAATTTCAATAATTAATATTTTAATTTTAAAGATATCTTATAATTTATTATTAATAAAAAAAATTAAGACCCTCAAATTTTGAAGCCCAAGATGAATGCCTTATTTTAAGCCTTTGATGTCGCCTATCAATTAATATAGAAAAAAAAAAACATATTAATTAAGAAAGATTGGTTAAAAAAATTTATTGAGGATAAGTTCTTGAAATTCTTAAAATAAAATGTGTTGTAGATAATACATAGGTAAGTTTTTATACATATTTTTTGAATAATTTGATAAATATAAATTCCTTAATAAAGGTATATTTTACTTTAAAAGAAAAGGTGTTCTAATTTTTTGTTTAAAGATAAATTATTATTGAGATAATTTTAAATATATATAAAAAAACTAATTAATTTATAAAAAATGTAGTCCATATTTTATTTACATAAAAAATAGCCCCAAATCAGCGAAACTATACATGATTATATAATATAGGTTGTCAAACGTTATAGAAAGTATACACTAATTATACAATGTATAGTATTTATACATGAACTATACACTAAATACACATTATGATACATAATATATATTGATTATACATGTCTATACAACAAATGGATTATTTTTTTGTAATTATTTTTACTGATGCATCCCTCAGTGTAGTTATCCCTTAATTAGTTTCTTCTCTCTTTCGCATAATAGAAAAGTAACTTTTGCTACAATAATTTTTATTTTATTTTTCACAAAAAGTGTGGTTAAACCCTCCCAATGTCTCATAATAATTGTCACATTTCATTTTTTAGAGTCGGTTTGATCAATCTTTGAAGTTAAAATTATACTAAAATTAATTTAAAATTTTAAAACTATAAACAAAATTACACGAAAAGTACTATAAGATGCGATTCTTCTAATATCAATATGATTCTATAATACATCTTAAGACATTGGTCAATCCACTCTGATGGTAATGATAGGAGCATTCAACCACTTAACGGTAAGAGAAGAGTTTACCAAGAAAATTCGCTCACACTTATCTTCGATGAAAAAAGATACAACAACAACAACAATATATCTAGTGAAATCCCACAAGTGGATCTGGGGAAGATAGAACGTACGCAGACCTTATCACTACCTCATAAAAGTAGAGATGCTATTTCCTAGGAACCCTCATCTCAACAACTCATTCGATAAAAAAGATGCAAATTTAAATAAAGAAAAAACAACCACATTCAGATAGTTTGACACTCGAAAGGTGAAACGTAACAAGTATTACGAAACAAATAGATTATAACTATCCAAGACATGTAATGTTCTAAATTTTGAAACCCAAAATCTTGGCCATTAAGTTATTAATTTTAGATAATATTTTCAATGATTGAGAGAGATCAGGATGATATAAGCTTCATCAATATGTGAACAAAAGCTCCATGTGAAGGCTCTACTTGTTGGTCCACAATTTTAAAATGCTCTTTGAATAAACTAAGGTAGAGAAAATACACACAAATTTTGTACATGTGACCAGCTATTTTTCACAACTAAAAATAATAATTTATCCTGGATGGATGACAGTAGAACATGCTCTTTGTTTTTATCCTCTCCAAATTGGAGGAAAAAAGTTTATAATATTCCACATTTTTCTTTTTTTGTGTTTTTGTATCACTCATTTTGGTTATGAAAATGACTTCTTGTTTATCTTATATACCAAAAACTAGCTGCTATTTTGTGGATGTGTTATTTTTGAAAGATTGTTTCAAAAAATATGGATAATTTTGAAGACTTTCATTTTCATCGATTCACTATCACAATCTCCTTGTTTCTTAATAAAGATAACATCTGTATGTACCTCAATTATTTTTATCTAAATATTTTCTATACTTATCATTTTGCACTAACTCTGTCTATTAGCTTTAGCTCGATGAAAATTAGAGCTATTTGGCTCTAATGAAATATAAACGTCAGTTTTCTATGTTTTCCACTCACTTCATTAACCTCTGGACGGGACGAAAGAACACATTCTCATTTCTTTTTTCCAAAAAGAAAATTGAGACTTGTCTTTCTTATATCATATGACAAAGAGTAAAGACAACTTCCTTTAGTGGAGCTCAGACATTTGGTTGCTTGTGAAAATTGTTGTTTGATATGATTGATTATATTTGCACCCTAAAATATCTCCAAAAATTTTGTCATCGGCTATTTGCACGGAGTAAATTTCTTACTCCTATGCAATAACTCACAAATCACATGAGAGATAATGCGCATTAGAAAAATATGGTGCGATGAGATCGATCCAAAAGACAAACCCCTTGCTTTCGTTGACAAGGAGTTTCGAACTTGAGACCTTCAAAATGAAAGTCTCAAGCTCAAATCACTGAGCCACCATGAAGGGTTTGCCATAGGTTATTATTTTTTTCTGACTGTTTTTTTCCTCAATCGAGAATCATCGTAAACAACCTCTCTACCTCGGCTTTGTCGGACTGCACTGAAAATGCTGTTGTACTAAATTTTATGGCTATTTGTGATGAAAAAGGCAGTCCATGGTTTTATTATCGATACGAGGGAAACCCATAGCCTGCTACCTTTGAGCGCACATGGGGTTACAAACCCCTGCTCCTATGCAAAAAGGAGTCTATAGTTGATCTGTAATCACAACAGAAATTTTACAGTTTGCTTGAAAAGGCATAAACTTTCATAAGCAAAAGCTAACTTTATGATTTGCACACTTTAAAGCCACTTTACATTTCAATACAGCTTGCACCCACTATTTTTCTAACAAAAAACAATTCAAGAATACAAAAGTACCATGGTCTAATGGTAATAGATGCCATCCCTTCCAGCCAAAACACAATGTATTCACATGGAGAGTGAGAGAGATCCATCATACAATAAGAGTCAAAAAAACAACAAAAAAATTAAAAAGAATCCTATCCACCACAGTTCCCAAACTAAGAATGAGTCAAGGGATCAAAGCATTAGAGAAAATATTTCGTGCCTCACGACGAGGAAGTAAACAGAAAGAATGAACAATCAAACCTAGATTAAAGAGTGTCAACTTCTCATCTACCATCAGAAGATGTAAATGACTCGGCAAATCCATGGGGGCGAGTAGGTATGCTAGTTTGAGTGTTATCCAAGCTTGGAAGGTAAGAAGAAGAGGATGAATCCATGTGACTTGTACCTTCGTAAGCCTGCCACTTCTTAAGCGCCTGAGGCAGTGACATATCGAGATCAATGCCATATATGTCCTCTGAGCATTCATTGGATGGTTTCCAGAGCTCCACAAGAGATGAAAGAACATTTACAGCATGGCCCATGTCAGGCCTTTGATATGGCTCCCTTGCAGAGCAGTGGCCAGCTAGTTCAGCTACAGTGCTGACACTGGCAAGTGTTTCCTCGCTCTGGTCAATCGCGGGGTCAATAGCCTTTCTGAATGTGTCCTTATTCAGATGCATTCTTCGGAACCATGTCACTAGATGCATGCTCTCCTCAGGCTGGCTTTCATCAAGAGCCTTTCTTCCTGTGATGAGCTCCATCAAAATCACACCGAAACTGAACACGTCCACCTTGGTTGTCACTCTCCCAGTTACTGGCAAACCAATCAAGATAAAATACAAGTTCAGAAAATGTACTTCTATGCACATATCAAAATCAGGAAAGCAAGACGCAAGTAACAAACTTGGCTGGCTATATTTGAAGATCCTTAAATTCCACTAAAGGGAAAAGAAAACAAGAGGATCTTCTGTCATAGGAATAATAGTAACAAGTTTAAAGTATGAGATTAGGCCAAAGTAGAAAATGGCGACATTATGCAAAGCATCAGAAAAAGTGTTTCCTGTAGGATAGTATCCACTTTTAGAAAGTAACCATAGCATTAAAGGAGATGACAGAATCAAGGAATTTGATATATGACAATGTATAGAAGGCAGGGTCTTAACCATAAGCACAAGTAGAATTGACTAAGAAAAGAGAGGCAAACATTAATATATACAACAGATATAGACCGATTATAGGACGGAAGCTGCTGAATGTAAAACAGGCTAAGTTTCTTGGAGTAAACTTAGTGTCATCCGACTCGTATCAATCAAATGACTGCCAACTCTCCAGAAGAATCCTAAGATCAAACCCCTAAAGTTCACACAGTTCATATTTTAATGGTTGAAATCATAAGTTAAAATCATGTTTATCTAGACACAAACTGCATACAAATACTATATCAGCAATTAAGCATCAGAAGACACATACAAGTAAGCAAAACACATACCAGCATATTCCGGTGCCAGATATCCAAATGTCCCAGCAATCCTTGTCTCTATAGAACCTTTCCCTTCCGGAGCAAGTCTGACAAGGCCAAAATCTGCAACTTTAGCCCTCATATCATCCCCTAGAAGAATATTTGAGGGCTTCAGATCCCTGTGAATGAAACTCTGGTGGGCTAAACTATGGAGGTACTCTACACCCCTAGCAACATCTAATGCAATGGTCAACCTTTTTGTCCATTCCAAGGGTTTAAGCCCTTCCTCTGCCCAATTGAAGAGATGACTGCTTAATGTTCCTTGAGGCATGTATTCATAGACTAGGAGTTTCTCATTTCCATCAAGACAGTACCCGAGTAGTCCAACAAGATGCCTATGCCTGACTTTGGTCAAAACAGCAATCTCGGATTTGAATTCAGCGAGTCCCTTCCCGGTGATGATCCCATTTTCCATTCTTTTGACAGCAATCTTGGTCCCATCATGCAACTCCCCTTTGTAGACAGTGCCAAAGCCTCCCTGACCAAGTATGTTCTCTTCACTAAAATTGTTGGTCACATTCTTCAATACTTGAATGGAAATCACCATATTCCCTGCTTCAACCATTTGAACATCACCAGCTTCACTAGCAGAAACAGTATGAGTTTCACTAACTGCCCCAACACTGACACTGGATCCTGCAACTGTTATTTTCACACTATCATTGTCAGAACCAGAATGGCGTGGATGCATCACCATGGCGTTTGGACTTTGCACTCGGCTAAAACGCTTTTGTTTGCTTTTGTACAAGCAGAAAGCTGCCACTCCTATCAAACAAAGCATAAACACACCTCCAATCACAGAAAACACCACAATTCCAACCCAGCGATTGGACTTTTTATGAGCTGCTTGAGCGTTCCCATTGTCAGAACCAGAGCCTGTTGAACCATCTGGAGTACTGCCTTCAGAAGATGCATCACTCTTATCCTTTCCAATGTCAGGGTTACCACTAGTTTTCAGAACCATATTTTTCCTAAAAGCTGGTACCTTACCATAAATTTGGTTGTTCGACACATCTAACTCTGTAAGGCCAGTCAATGTGGTCAGCTCCTCTGGAATTGTACCAGTCAATTTATTATCTGCAATAACTATTTTTTGTAGTGACTTCAGTGAAGCAAATTCAGGAGAAATTGTTCCTGAAAGCCCCATTTTCTGGAAATTTATGACGGTAATGTTGCCATTGCTGCAAGTAATACCAAACCAATCAGCACAGGGATCATTTTCCTTCCAGTTCTTCGCAAAATTTATTGGATAATCCATTGCTTTTGCAATTGAAAGCAATGTATTAACTCTAGGATCACAGTCACCTGGTTGTGGCAAACAAAAGCTGTTTGTGTCTTTAGCCGAATCAACAACAACAGAACCTTTGAAATTCGGCATTGGTCCTTGAAACAAATTATTCGTCAAATTAACAAACTTCAAAGACTCAAGATTCATCAAAGAATTTGGCACAGGACCTGTAAAGGAATTATCTCTAAGACTCAATGCCTCCAAAGCCTTCAATCCTGAAAAGTCTGGCAACGGCCCCGAAAAGTTATTCGAATGCAACCAAACCTCCTTCAGGAATGTCATGTTTGTTAGGACATCAATTCCTCCACTAAGCTTCTGTCCATTTAACCATAAAGACTCAAGCAGCAAGCCAGAAAAACTGGAGGGCAACTCACCCTCCAAGCTGTTCCCAGCCAAATGCAAATTTACCAATCCAGGAAACTCATCAGCACTTAAAAAGCTAGGAATTCTCCCAATAACATTTGCTGAATTTGCTGAAAAGTTTCTAAGTGAAGAAGCATTTCTAAGGCTCTCAGGGATTTCCCAACCAACAAAAGGATTCTTATCAAGATCAACAGATAGTAATGAAGACATATCAGTAAAGAAATCAGCAGGGATTGAACTAAACTGATTTTCACTAAGCATTAACACTTGCAATGAACTCAAACCACTCAAACTAGGCAAAGGACCAGAGATATTGTTCCCTTGAAGCTCTAAACGTTCAAGTTCAGTAAGTTTAGAGATTTCTGGAGGGAGAGTACCTTGAATGTTCTGGTGCCCAATTTGGATCCGGATGACCCGTTTGTCTGAACAACCCACATGGTTCCATTTGCATGGATCCGGGTCCAACCATCCAACTTTTTCAGGTGGGTTCAAGCTCTTTTTCAAAGCTAACATCACAGAAACATCATCATCTTGAGACTCAACACCCCCAAAAAATGCAGAAACCCCAAGAATAAGAAAAGATACAAGCTTTAACACAAGAAGGATGTTCATTTCTTTTGTAAAGATTGAATCTTATTGACAAAACAAGAAACGAAGTGTTCTTTATAGCAAAGTTTCGCAGAAAAAGTTCAAAACTTTTCTCAATATTTTTACAGAAACACAAGGCCTAAGCATGAAGGGTGTTCATATAAAGATTGAATGTGACATAACAACAAACCAAGTGTTCTTTATAGCAAAGTTTTGCAGAAAAAGTTTAAGATTTTTACAGAAACACAAGGTTTAAACAAGAAGGGTGTTCATATCTTGTGTAAAGATTGAAACTTTTTGACAAGACAATATGAAAAACCACGAAACCAAGTGTTCTTTACAGCAAAAATACAAACTTTTTCAAGATTTTAAGAGAAACATTGTGCAATGTGGTAGGGTTTTTGCTGAGAGGAAGTTTGAGAGTAGGAGGAAGCACATGAAGAAAGGGCCCACATAAAACTGGAAAGGCAAGAATGGGGAGAGTTTGTATAGAGAAGCAAAATGACAGTAATAAAAAAGCTGGATGATTCTTGGGAACATGGCCTGAATAAAGGACAAGTTGGCAGTTTGATTTGATTTCGTGTTTGTCAATTGTTTTTTTTTTCTTTCTGGTTAATATTTCAGACTTTAATAACTACCCTATGCAAAAATTCTTGGTGGGAAGAGGTTCCTCAAATGGAGATTTCGCCGTGAATTCAAAATAGTCGGATTTCAATACGAATATTATATATCAAATATTTTTATTTTTATTTTTATTTGTTGTTATTTTACCTTTTTAGTGTAATTTTACTAAACGTTAGAATCAAATTGAAGTAGCTAAATTTAATATTTTAAATTTTAAATTTAGATAGTTGAAAATTATACGAAAAATATTTTAATTTGCAATCTTTCTCATATTGATATGATGAAAAAATATATCTTAAAATATTGGTCAAAATTCATACAGTTTGACCTCAAGTAAGGTAATGACAAATAAAAATGAATGAAGAGAGTAAATCAGGAAAAAAAAAATCTACTAGTGTTTCTCTGGATGTCATGATTTTTTTCCAAATTAATTTTTTAAAATAAATTATATATTATATCCATGCAAGACTAATTATATTTATAGTAACTTTTGTATAAATTTAAATATTTAAATTTTTATTTTTTAAATATTGAGTTGATTTAATTCAATTTAGCCTTAACGATTTAATTAAATTGACTCTTGAGAAATAAAAAGTGCAACATAAATTGAGACAAAAAGCACAATATTTTCCTGTTTCATATTAACTGAATTTGTGACACATATTAAGGAAAACATTTAAGAACGTAATTTAAATCATACTTTTCACTATTGTCTTTTATGAAATAACTTCTCAAATAATATAATTTATTTTCTTAAAAATATAAAACTATAACAAATGAAAGAATAAACACAAAAAAAATTTAAATATTTATCTTAAACTTTGAATAATTTAATTATTTTGATCAGTTAATAATATATAATAAAGGAAGTATAATCTTTTACTCCTTCTACTCAAAAATAAATAAATAAAAACACATCTAAATAATTATATTATTACCAATTTCATACCTCAATTAATTATCTAGTGCTCCCAATACATGCCTATGGTATCATCCCATGGTTGGTTAACCAAATATTTAAAATTATTCTAAAATAGGCTTATGGGGATTTAAATTCCATAAAAGTGGGGTATCTATTGAGGCTAATTGAACTAACCAATTTTTGAAAAAATGAATTCTTTTCTTTAATTCCCTTATTCCTTAAAATCATTGTCTTCTTCTCTTTTCTTCCTCTACTTTTCTCATATTTCCTTCCCCTTTCTTCTTCTTCATTAAAAATTATTGATAATGAAAGTGAAAAACAAAATTAATAATAATAATAATAATAATAATAATAATAATATATGCAGTGTAATTTTATGACTGGAGTCTAGAAGAACAAAATATACTTAAACATTACCTCCTATATTTTCATGTCAACGAGATTATTTTCAATAAACCATAAAATTTGAAATCAAAAAAATCAAAATATGATAATATAACCCCCCCTCCCCCCCCCCCCCCAAAAAAAAAAAGACAAGAGAAAAGGAATACAAAATAAATGAAGCAATGTAACATATTAAACACTGGAAAATAAAAAAAGCCTATGTGATTCCTAGATAATATTATTAATAAGGAAAAATTGCGAGGAGACTAATATGAAATATAATTCTTTTTATATCAATATGATAAAAATCGAAATAGTATATGTTTTGACATATTAATCGAAATTCACATAATTTTTTGTTTCTAAAATAGATTAACAAGTATAAGTAGTTTAACCAATCATGATAAATCATCATTTTTATTAAGTGCATCTTAAGCTAATTAGCAAGTCACACACCTTTTTGGGTGATAATATCTGTTTGAAAATAGCCAATAATCTTTGTAATCATACACCCTTTGTTTAGAGGTTTTATAAAAAAAAAATTCTTTTCATAAATTCAAGATTATAATATTTTTTTTATTCTTTAATACAACAACAACATATTCAGTGGAATCTTGCAAGTGGGGTCTGGAGAGGATAGAATGTACGCAGATTTTACCACTACCTCAATAGAAGCAGATAGACTGTTTTATTCTTTAATGGTTTATAAGTCATAATTTTATTTCTTGTGATATCTGATAAAACATATTTAATAAATTAAAGTGTGTGATTTTGATCCATTTATATAAGAAATATGTTATATTTGATACATTTTTAGAACTATATTAATGTTGAATATGGAGTAATAGCATAGGCTTAACATAACATATCTATAATTAACTGAGGAATAACTGATAATTTTTTGAATATTACTGTTAAAATAAGGGATTAAACATGCATGTTTCCAATTAATAAAAGGTCAACATATTTAGTTAGAAATTACAATGAGTAAAGTAAAATTTATCAATAAATAAGGAACTAAATAAGCTGATAAGCTACTAAGCTAATAGTCTTTCAAATGAATTAATTTTTTTTTGTCCTTCAAATAAACTGGTCTTTGATTTTTGTCTTTGAATCAAACTTTAAAGACTGCGGGGCATAATTTATGAGATATTATGATATAAATATAAATTTTTGTTCTAAGAAATAATAATTTGTCCTGAAAGATTTGAAAAATTTACGCGAATAAGCAAACATATTGTAGATAGTTAGCCAACATAGTTATAGTTTGAATTAGGTACGGGTCGTGAAAAATATCTAGTTGTATAATTCACGTAATGCGAATCAAATTGTATAGCAAAATATACAAACATTGTGCACAAATTGTATAGCGAAATATAGAAATGTTATACAAAAACTGTGAATTGTATAATAAATTATACAAACATATATAAATGTTGCGCGAATTATAGACATGTTGTTATAACTATAGTCACAAAATATAATTTCTCAAACTATAACTATAGAACATAATTAAAATATTTTTGAACGACTATATGCGAAAATTTCTCAAACATAAAAATTAAAGACCAACTCAAAATTAATCGAGCTCTAAAAAAAAACAGTTCTTATCCAAATGCGGCGCTGTAAAGGGCCCAAGGCCCATAATGTTTGCTCATCTGCCCACTTTCCAGTTCAAAAGAAAGTGTGATGTTCCAAGGGCCTAATTCAAGCTTTAATTATTCTTTTGTCATGTTTCTTTTTTAATTACTAAACATTTTTTTCAGTTTTAATATAGTATATTTTTGAGAAAAGAAAAATTATTTACAAATGATTATCTTTTTATTTTCACATTTCCTTATTTTTAACTACTCGGGCATTTGTATATATATATACATTCTAATGTTATCAAGGAGGATGAGATAAACACTACTAATTTACTGCTTGATATGATCAAAGTATATATAACTGTTGGTATTTTTAAAATACAAATCCTTTTAATTTTTTTTCTCTCATTTAATGGTAAAACACTATAAAAATCCTCTAAAAGTTGCTCCAAGATCCAAGCTGAAAACAAGGGAGAGAAGGGATTCTAGCTCAAGACGGACAAAGCTCACGAATTTCATATCAACATATGTTAGAATTGGCTCTCATGGATCCAGGACCTTGTAATCAGAATCTTCAGCAGTTTCTTGGCGTCCAGATAGGCTAGCTTAACTAAATAGTTATATTTGTATCTATGTCGTAATATTTTTATAGATTGACTTAGAAAGTCATGCCTATGCTTTCGGGCGCATAGTTTGGCTGGTTAAGATTATTGATTATTATTGTGAAGACAAAATAGGTAATGACTAGGGAATGGTCCTCTAGGTCTTGATTGTTAACGTTGAGCATTTTTGTGGATATAGTATTGGTGAAAATTATAAGTTAAGTGTAAGAAAATTGCTAGATTTTAGCCATTTTTGACATTTGTGATAATCGAGAGGAATCGAAGGTAGAAGAATGATATTTTTGAAAATAAATGTATACTTAAGATGGTGTTTGATGTTAATTTTCTTTTTTAAGTATATATGTATGTAAATATACAAGTATGTGTACTCATGTTGATTGTTCCATGTGAAATGTTGTTATACATGAATCCTAGGGAAAAGGGGGTGAGCGTCAATGAGCTTGTCTAATTTTATTTATAGTTTTACAAGTTTGGATGTTTCATTATGATTGTAATATGTACTGTAATTGCGATTGCTTATTGACTAGGGAACTATGAATTTGGAACATATTCTCGATTGGCTTGGATACCACGTCTAGCACAGAATATACTTTGATTGACTCACGTACCATACCTGATGCAGAATATCATTCGATTGGCTCAAATATCATGCCTGATACAACTTACTTATTTGTTAGCTTAGGTACCATGTCTGGTACATGTTTAATTATGTGCATGTGTGTTGATCCCTTGAGTGGATTATGTTTATACTTGTATAATATGTGGGACATTTTTCATGCAAAAGTTAAGTCAGGATGGGTGATCGGAAGTCTTGTTGTGTTCTGATTATGACTATGATTTCATGTGGGTCTATGAATGGCCAACTTGTTATGTTTGAAAATTTTGATAAAGCCGTCGATATAGGTCAACTTAGTCCATAGCTTTAACATTTTATGTATCAAGTTGGGGTGGCCCATTGTTTTGATGGATCAAAAAATAGTCAATCTAAACCAAAATTACATGGGCTACTGATCACATCGGACCAACCAACTCTCTTTAGAAAAGAATATTTTTTTCGACATGATAATATTACATGGTGTTTATTATTTGTTAATCTTAGATTTATAAATAATAAGTTTGCCTTGAGTAAAAAATTAGTTTTGTAACTTCAATCTGAAGTCATTATCATTTTATGTAAATATTTTGGATGCAATTGTATAAGAAAATATTTTTAATATTTGAGTTTTTAAAATTCGTAACTCTCTTTATCGCATTTTATGTGATACTTTTTTCTTTTTAGTCAGTCCCAAAAAAAAAAATCTTCTCACCATATTAGAAATAATTGATTTTAGAATTTTTCTTTTACCCTTAATAAAATGATTTACGACCACATAAATATCTAATGATTATTATACGCTACAAGTATTATAAACCTTCTCTTTATTTTACCACTATATCAATTCAAATGGTGCCACGTAAAATAAGATGAAAGAAATAATATTTATGTGCAAGATTTAAGATTTCAAATTTGCACTCTTATTATTATTTTAATATTCTATTCTATTTTATCTTTTAATTAATTTTTATTTAGTCCACGAGTGCTCAATCCTCATTACCCAAGTCCTATAGGCTAGTAGACTTATCCGATTTTGATGAAAAGTCAAATGGACTCTAAAAGTCTTGGCCTAGTCTTATCAAATCGCCGGTTGGGCCAGACTGACCCAATGGGCCTATAGCCTTTATTGATGGCTCTAAATACTAAAGTTGTTCTTATATAGATCGAAATTGCATATCAAAGACCGCCGACCATATTTTAAAGGATCCTTGAGTAATCTAGGTTACTTTTCTGAGTAGCTCTTAATGGTGGAATTGGCAGCGAAAAGGTTATAATGAGACTAGAGTTTAAAAGTATGATTTCATAGATGGTATATTCAAGATATTTTTCTTTATAATTGCATGTCCTCTTGCTATGCTACTCGCATAGTATGGTTGCAAGATCGATAATATTTCATAAGGGCAAACGGTGATAATTTCTAATAACTTCTACTTCTCTTTTCCTTATAATAGGTGTCATGTCTTTTTTTTTTTTCGTATATTGTAATTTCTTAGTAGTTCTTGTACTTGGTTAGTATTGAAGATAACAATGTATTGAATAATTAGTTAGTGGCCTAATTGTTGGTTAGTTAATTAGTTAACAGAATTAGTTAGTAAATGTTAACAGAATTAGTTAAGTAAATGAGTTAGTTAATTGTTAGTTAGAAAGGTAGTTAGTTGTCTAACTATAGTTAACTCACTATAGTTAACTAACTAACATTCTGTATAAATAACCCAATCTATTATTGGGATACATTGATACTGCAATACAATTGAAGAAGTCTTCTTCTTCTTCTTCTCCAAGTTTTCCTCTGAAATTCCTCTTTATTCTTCATGGTATCAGAGCGGGAGAGCCGATAATTGTTCGACTCAAGTAATTCCCAGCTGAAGGAAGAAGATAGATGGCTAATTCGAGCAATACACCAGTGAGTTCGACAATGGAAACACTTGAAGCGATAGAGACTAAGAGGAATCATCCTCTTTACCTACATCCGTCGGACACTCCTGGGAGTGTTTTGACATCAATCCAGCTGACAGGGATTGAAAACTACTCACTTTGGAGTAGGTCAATGATGATAAACCTCAGGGCAAAAAGCAAGCTTGGTTTTGTGCTGGGAACTTGCCGGAAAAGTGACTATTCGCCGGAATTGGAGGAGCAATGGGAGAAATGCAATGCATTTGTGCTTGCATGGATCATGAATACGGTATCAAAGGAGCTATTAAGTGGCATTGTGTATGCTTCAGATGCTGCCATGGTCTGGACAGATCTGAAGGAGAGGTTTGACAAAATCGATGGATCTAGGATATACCAGCTTCATAGAGAAATTTGTACCATTCATCAAGGTAATTCTTCAGTCTCAGCCTATTTTACGAAGTTAAGGTTGATGTGGGATGAGTTTGATGCACTTGTCCCACCTCCAATGTGCAATTGCGATAGATCTAGAGCCTATGTGGACCATCTGCAATGTCTGCGTTTGTTTGCTTTTCTAATGGGATTAAATGAGGTCTATGGGCACGCTCGTAGCCAGATTCTGATGATGAACCCTTTGCCAAGTGTTGGTAAGGCATATGCCATGATTATGGCAGATGAAAGTCAAAGGGTGACATCAGGGATACATGCAAATGGAGATGTGATCGAAGCTACAGCACTATATGCAGGAAGGGGAAGTATGAGAAATCAGAATGCAAACATGAATTATGAAAAGGGAGGTACTGGAATAAAAAGGGTCAATTGGAACCTATTTTGTGACCATTGCAAGATGAATGGACATACTAAGAATACATGTTACAAGCTGGTTGGTTATCCAGATGACTGGAAATTTAAGAAGAGGACTGATCAAGGAATGAATAGAAATTGTAATTTCAGTAAGGGTAAAGGAGTTGCTAATAATGTGCAAGTTGAAAAGGAGCAAAAGGATGATGTTTTTGGTTACAATGTTGAAGAACAGGAATCTGATGATTCTGGTATACATGAAGTCAAGTCTATGTGCTCAGATTTGAAGGCATTAGCTATGCAAAAGACTTATACTGCAGATCAGTACCAGAGAGTATTGCAGATACTGAATGAGGATAAGAAGGTTGATGAAGTGGCTAATATGGCAGGTAATATTACTAGCAATCATATAGTAAATTGGATTGTTGATTCTGGTGCAACATCACACATGACATCTAAAATAGGTACATTGGATAATGTCACTCATAAGAATATAGAGAAAAAGGTGTTCTTACCTAATGGACAATCTGCAATAGTTACACACTCAGGAAGCTGTATGATATCAAGTTGTGGGAAACTAAAAAATGTATTGGTGATACCTGATTTTAAACATGATTTGCTTTCAGTATCACAATTGACCAGGCAGCTAAAGTGTTCTGTTAGGTTCTTTCCTGAATTCTGTGTTTTTCAGGACCTCTTCAATGGAGAGGTGAAAGGGATTGGTAAGGAAGTAGATGGATTGTATTACTTTCCTGGCAACTATTCTGAAATGAGGACTGGAAAGGCACTGGTAGCAAGAACTGAAGATAAAGATGCAAAGGATATGTTGTGGCACATCAGGATGGGTCATTCTTCTGCAAGAGTATTAAAGAGTTTGTCATTGATCAACAAGGAGGCAAGTACAACAGTATATGATAGTTGTTCAATTTGTCCATTAGCTAAACAGACTAGGATTCCTTTTGGTATTAGTATGACAAGAAGTAGTGATGTATTTGATCTAATACATGTTGATGTCTGGGGTCCTTACAAGGTTCCTACTCATCATGGATTCAGGTTTTTTCTGACAATTGTGGATGACAATTCAAGAATGACTTGGTTGTTTCTATTGAAGTTTAAAAGTGATGTTTTTGAGACATTAAAATTCTTTCTGATCTTAGTCAAAAATCAGTTCAATAAACAGATTAAAAGAGTGAGATCTGATAATGGGACTGAATTCTTTAATAAAGAATGCAACACTATGTTTAAATCACTGGGAATTATTCATGAGAGTAGCTGTCCACACACTCCACAACAAAATGGGGTGGTTGAGAGAAAACACAGACATGTACTTGAGGTAGCAAGAGCTATCAGACTTCAAGGAGGGATTCAAATTAAATTCTGGGGAGAGTGTGTTCTAGGTGCTGTATACTTAATCAATAGAATGCCAACTGAAGTCTTGAAGGGCCAGTCACCTTATGAGATGTTTCACAAAATGAAGCCAAAACTTGAGCATCTAAGAACCATTGGATGCTTATGTTATGCAACTAACTTGGTAAAAATGGACAAATTCTCACCAAGGGCAGATCCATGTATTATGATGGGTTATCCAGCAAATCAAAAGGGGTATCTTCTGTATAATATTGAGCACAGGAAATTCATAGTAAGCAAAGATGTTATATTCAAGGAGAATGTCTTCCCATTCAAGATGTCGCAGGATAAATATGAGCCACTTTTTGCAGCCCAGCCAACTCTAAGATATGATGATGATGAAGGAATGAAAACTGCACCTATAATTACTTCTACAGACAATGATGCACATTCAACTCTATAGCCAGAAGATGAGGTATGTTTTCAAGACACTAATAATACTATAGAAAATGAAGGCATAAGAGCTACTCCTGGAGACAGTCATAATATCATCAACACCACAAGTCAAAGAACTTTTAGTAGAACTTCCAGACCACCTATTTGGATGAAAGATTATGTAACTTCTGTGACTAAAAGTTCATATCCACACTCATTGGCCAATCATGTGACTTATAATCAGTTGTCTCCTAAGTATCAAGCATATTTGAGCAATATTTCTTCAGATACAGAGCCAAGAAACTATGAGGAAGCTGTCAAGGATCCAAGATGGGTGGAAGCAATGCAGCAGGAAATTAATGCACTTGAAACTAATGGTACATGGAATGTAGTTGAGTTACCACCACATAAGAAAGCCATAGGGTGTAGATGGGTATACAAGATCAAGTATAAAGCAAATGGAGAAGTTGACAGGTACAAAGCAAGGCTGGTGGCTAAAGGGTACAATCAGACAGAAGGGGTTGACTACCAAGAGACTTTTTCCCCAGTGGTTAAAATGGTGACTGTAAGAGCTGTAATTGCAATAGCAGCAGCTGAAAACTGGATCATCTATCAGATGGATGTCTTTAATGCCTTCCTCCAAGGTGACTTATTTGAAGAAGTATACATGGAACTTCCCAAAGGATTTATGAGCAAAGGGGAAAATCAAGTATGTAAGCTAGTAAAGTCATTGTATGGGCTTAAGCAGGCATCTAGACAGTGGAATGCAAAACTGACTGATGCCTTATCACAATCAGGATACCAGCAGAGCCATTTGGATTATTCTTTGTTCACAAAGAGGAAGGGATCAGCTGTGGTGATCATTTCAGTATATGTAGATGATTTGTTGATTACTGGAAATGACTCAGACTTGATACAAGAAACAAAAGCAGTGTTACATCAGTCATTTAAGATCAAGGATCTAGGAGAGCTGAAGTATTTCCTTGGAATTGAGTTTAGTAGATCAGATCAAGGAATTATCATGTGCCAGAGGAAGTATGCTTTAGAGTTAATATCTGAAGTTGGCCTAGAAGGGGTTAAAACAGTATCAACACCTCTAGAGTATAATGTGAAGCTTACAAGTGCAGATTTCAGACCAGATGGAGATGATGAGATGCTTACTGACATAGGAAGGTATCAAAGGTTGATTGGAAAATTACTATATCTTACAAATACAAGACTTGATATAGCCTTTTCAGTTCAATGTTTGAGCCAGTTCATGCAAAAGCCAACAAATTCTCACTGGAATGCAGCCTTAAGGATAGTGAAATACATCAAGTCAGCACCAGGTATGGGATTACTTATGAGTTCTGAGAAGCAAACACAACTTACAGGTTATTGTGATGCTGATTGGGCAGCATGCCCAAATACCAGAAGATCTGTCACTGGATACTTGCTGAAATATGGGAAATCACTAATAGCATGGAAGTCAAAAAAACAACATACAGTATCAAGAAGTTCTGCAGAGGCAGAATACAGGAGCCTTGCAGCATTAACAGCTGAGATAGTGTGGGTTACAAACCTATTTAAGGAATTGAAGATAGAACTGGAAGGGCCTACAAACATACTATGTGACAGCAAAGCTGCAATTCAAATTGCAGCAAATCCAGTCTTCCATGAAAGAACAAAACACATTGAGATTGATTGTCATTTCATCCGGGAAAGAATGCAGCAAGGACTTATCAAGACTAACTACATAAACACAAAGGAACAACAAGCTGATCTATTGACCAAGGCACTAGGGAGATCACAGCATGAGTTTTTGCTTGGCAAGCTAGGTGTTCTGAACATTTTCAGTACATCTAGCTTGAGGGGGAATATTGAAGATAACAATGTATTGAATAATTAGTTAGTGGCCTAATTGTTGGTTAGTTAATTAGTTAACAGAATTAGTTAGTAAATGTTAACAGAATTAGTTAAGTAAATGAGTTAGTTAATTGTTAGTTAGAAAGGTAGTTAGTTGTCTAACTATAGTTAACTCACTATAGTTAACTAACTAACATTCTGTATAAATAACCCAATCTATTATTGGGATACATTGATACTGCAATACAATTGAAGAAGTCTTCTTCTTCTTCTTCTCCAAGTTTTCCTCTGAAATTCCTCTTTATTCTTCAGTTAGACTAGTTTTTTCGGAGGAGTACGGTTGATTGTTAAAAAATAATAATTTTTATACTTGATGATTATTTCAAATTGTTAAAGAGATTTCTTATGATTTATTAGTTTTTTCATTGCTTATTTTACATTAAATGGTAAGGATTCTCCTATATGAGTGTTAAAATGGGTGCCGACATGATTCAATGGGCATAACATATATTGATATTTAATATGAAAAAGTTATGAGTTCAAATGAATTCGTATTTAAAAGGCTATATCTACCATTGCAATAATTAGTTGTAAAAGATTGAAAGTCCAAATTCAAATATGAGGATAAATAATTTATAATCATTATTTTGAAGAAATTGCAATTTCAGTCTTTGTTTTAATTGCATGCAATTTTTCATTTTGATCCTTGTGCTAATGGGTTTAGCATATTTTGTGTTAGAATTACCTTACATATATACTTTTCTGAATAACACAGATTGGTTGATCAAAGAGTACTCCTGTTACTACTCATTAAATTCAAAATTTACTTTTCTGAATAATACAATCATTAAATTCAAAATTTACTTTTCTGAATAATACAGATTGGTTGATCAAAGAGTACTCCTGTTACTTCTCATTAAATTCAAAATTTAGAATTTATAAAGTTCGAATTCCGTTAAGATTGATAAAAATGAGCATCAAGATTCTACATTCCCATATCTCCAAAAGTTTCATCTATACAAGATTAACTCAAACTTATATATGATTGAAATGGATAAGATTAGATTTTTTTTCAAAAACATTGCTATGATGTTAATTCTATATGTTTATTCATTCGCAGAGTTGAAATCCAATGTATTGATCAGCTGCTTGAAAGAAAGAAATACAGGAAGAAAGTCTATTGAAAACAATTTGTTTTAATTTGGTATAAAATTATTGATTTTGTAAAGATTTTGGGACTTTGTTGCATAGTTCAAATCATAAAAAAGATATACTAAATTTATACATAGTCATGTATTTATGTCATATTGATAGTGTTTTTTGATATCCATCGTGGATTATTCTAAAAATGAGAATGCATATCATTAGAAAGTCATATGCACAATATTTATATGAAATGAGTTCTTAATCATTGCCAACACAAAAATATTCTTTAGTATATGAATTATTTATATAGGTTACACTTTTTTTTTTTGGATATTAAAGTTCAGCCAACTGATAAATATTTTTTGGTCACTTCTTACATTAAATACAATCTTTACATTTTTGTTTGATTTATTTCATTTGATTGGCTTTTATAAAATATTTCGTATTAATTTGATTGCATATGATATATCATGTATGTGTGAAAAATATTTCGCAAATCATAGCTATATAAATATAGAATTAATGGCTAAATCCTTTTAGATTATTATATTTTTGTAAGTTTTATACTTCGATTATATCTTGTTCTCGAGACTTCGATAAATTATAACTTTCAAGGGTTAAAATTATTTAGCTCGACAAATAACAAAATTTTTGTTAACACTCACTTAGACGCACGTGGGGTAAATCAAGTCATTCACGTACTCTCTCTGTTCATTTTTACTTATCATTATTTCGCCTTTTAAGGTTAACTTGACTAAATGTCAAAGCTAAATTGAAGTAGTTAAATTTAATATTTAAAATTCAAAATTTAGATGGCTGAAAACTATACGAAAAATACTATAAACAGTCATTCTCATATTAATATGATGAAAAATAAATCTTAAAATGTTGGTCAAAGTGCATATAATTTAACCTCGATAAGTGAAATAGTGACAAGTAAAAGTAAACAGGAGTATTCTTATAATGGTTGTAAACTCCCTTGACTATATTTTTTTGCAGATTTCACATTTAAATTATAATTTTAACCCTTGAAAAATGCTTTAAGATGCTCTTGTTATCAGCTTAAACTAATTAATTTTCAAGATTAAAAGTCCTCCAATGGACATATGGCAAAAAAACTTGTAATGGCTTTTGGAATGGCTCCAACAGAAATATATATGATAGTTCAAGCATGAAATTCAAAAATAGTAATAACTTAGAAAGGTTTTATATATTAACTTTAAGTTCAAAGAACACGTATAGCATTTTAGAGTGTGAAATATATATACCAACAAATATTGAATTGAGATAGTGTATTCAACATTCGAATGTTATAGTTCAAGAAATGATAAAAATATTCGATTATTAAATATAAAACCTTCAAAATATTGTTTAGAGGTGTGGATGTGGGAGTTATATTTACACCCTAAACCACTGACCAAGAACGTCAATTGATACGATTACAATATCAAAAGAAAGTTAATTCTTTCTCTTTTGATTTTAAATCGATAACGGACAGTTGGCCATTGAGTATCATATACACCTTAATCGAAATGATTTGGGGTAGTACTTTAGCATCTTCAATAGTCAACATTGGGCCTCAACTATTAACGATTTTTCTCTTCATCTGAAATAACTATTAACGATTTTTCTTTTCAATCCACAATAACTATAGTAGAACGTAGAGGACTTTCCAGATCTTAACCCTTCCAATGAACGTATAGTGGAATTTCAATCTGATGCCATATCTAGATCAATTGATTGCAATTTTTTTTAACAAAAAACACAAAATTTAACTATGTACTACTAAGAATTGTCTTTCCTATATTGAAGGATCTCAACACCCTTCAGACAACATCAAAATTTCCTCCAAATACTCAGCACCTAAATCCTCTAAAACCAACACATTTTCAAAACTCATTTCTTTTTCCTCCTTCTTCTTCCTATTACTACTCTTATTATTATTATTACCCTTTTTCATCATAGAATGCCATTTCTTCAAGGCCAAAACAGGTGAACATCCTTCTTCGAATCCACACTCCATCTCCATCAACGAACGATACACAATCTCCATAGGAAAATTTAGGACCGCCATTGTCCCATGCAATGCGAATGCAGCTTGGTCATAAGCCAGTGCAGCTTCTTCAGCAGTATCAAATGTTCCTAGCCAAACCCTAACACTATTTCTAGTTGAATCCCTTATTTCTGCCGCGTATTTCCCCCATGGCCTCCTTCTTACACCTCTATAACTACAAGCCACTTCTTTTAGTGATGATCCTTCATTAATCTCTTGATGGATCACATGGATATTGTTAGATGATGAATTCTCCCCCCGGGCTTCGGATAGAACGTTAAGAAGAAGCATGTCCTCAGTGTCATTCTCATTGAAACCAAGATGATGATATTGTGAATATGAGTATGATGAGAAGGATGAAGAATCCATTAATCTCGTCGCTGAATAGCTCTATTTCTCAATCTTTCTGACTTGCTCTTACTGAGAATATCAGTCGTACGTTCACAACTACTAATGATGGATTTCTCAAAAATTATATAAGGATTGTGGTTTGATGTGAATTTTAGATGTGATATATATGTTTGATCAAATTTGGTTTTTGGACTTATAAGGGGAAGATGATCTATATATATAGAGAAATGACTAGGGGTTTGTTAATATATAGTTTTTTTTAATAATATAAGTTGGTTGAAAGAGTCTACTACTAATTAATCATGTAGATTATTATGGTTGAAAATTGATGTAGACTAGTGTGGAGTGTGGTCTTCTTAATTAGAGTGGTAATAATAGTGGCTGCATGAATTAATCCCAAATTAATAATTGTGCACGTGTGGTCAAATGTTGGTCTTTGTGGGGTTTAATATAATGGCGGCCAACTCATGAAAACTATATATTAAAAAAATTAATATTAGACTCATGATCTCAGCACTAAGGACTTTTAGTTGATTGGTCTTCATCTGGTCCAATTTTTTTCGTTTGTGTAATTTTTTCTAATATGTACTCCCTCCGTTCATTTTTACAGATCACTATTTCATTTATCGAGGTCAAATTATATGAACTTTGATTAATATTTTAAAAAAAGAATTGCAATTGATATATAACATTTTTCGTATAGTTTTCAACCATCTAAATTTTAGATTTCTTATATTAAATTTAGCTACAACTTCAATTTGGCTTTGAAATTTAGTCAAGTTGACATTGAAGATCGAAACAATGACAAGTAAAAACAAACAGAGGAAGTACATGATTAAATTATCATATCTGAAAATTTGTTAATAGAAGGCTTAATACATCAATAATCCTTCAAATTTGTCATCAAATTTCATTTGGACACTTAACTATGGCTTATTTCAATTAAGGATTTAAATACATGGTATAAAGTGTTCGTATTAATTAGACACTTTCAACTCAAAATTTATTTTCAAATACCAGTAGATGATAAGTTAACCACTTAAAATATGTTACTATTTCTTTAATTATACAAATTGATCTCAATAAATCATAAGACCATGAGCATGTTTCAATTGAAGATGATATGTATAATTAAAGGAGATTAATGATATATTTAGTGGTTAACTTAATTATCTATGTAATGAGTATTTGAGATCATACACAAAAAGATTTCCAAAATTTGAGCGAAACTTGTTTAATAAAAATAATTTGATGATTCAGTTATAAAAAGAATCATAAATTTTAAATTTGATATCTGATGCGTCCGTTAGTTCACACTTGAGAAGTGTTGAAAATTATCACCAAAGGATATGGTGTAGTGGATGGGGCTGCTCCTCCCTTAACCAAAGGTCTCTCATTCGAATTTCGGGGAATGGAAAAATCCTTGGTAGGAAGTGGCTCCCCCAAATGGGGCCCTATGTGGCACAAATTCAAATATAGTCGAGCTCCAATATGGATATCGGACACTGGACGGAAAACTAAATAAAAAGAAGTGTTGGACTTGATTCTTTCTTTTACCTTTTGCAAACATGGAGTTACTTCATTGACCACCCAATGAATTACAAGATTGTTCAAATTTGGTCATTCTATGTCTTTATAATCACACAATCTAAAGTCCCAATATCAATTCTAAGTTAAACTCCATTAATACATTGACCTCCAAAATGTGAACATAGATTATTATTAATTTGACATTTTGACTTGAGTTTAATTTGTCCTCTTCTACCATTATCAAATCTCAGGTATAACTTGACTATACATGAAATATATATTATGATACACTCAAAAACTGAATATAGCTTGACTATACATGAAATAAACACTGACTATGCATGTCTATACAATGAATGACTATTTTTCTGATTACTTTGTCCAAATAACCATCTACTGTGTTTATCCTTCTTTCTTTTTCTACTCGATTGCGATATACAAATGTAGCTTGGTGAGTTTTTTTTTTTTTTTTTTAATGCAATGATGTTTATTCAATCAAGTAATTATAACATACAACATGCCTTATCATTTTGTAGTCAGCTACTAGTCCAATTTCTAATGCCCACATAGGTATTATATATTAGAATCATTTAGGTACCCAAAAAATAGTATACAGAAATTAAACTCGATAGATCTTTTCATATTTTGATTTTATCATGTGTTTTATTTTAACAATGTCTATTAAAACTTTGATGTTGGTGCGTCGTTAGGGGGATAATTGTGTTATTTTATACTAATATACATTCCAAATAATAAAATTGAAATAAAATTTGTAGTGGACTATAGAATAGTAGTGATAGACATAGTCAAAGTTAATTGTTCACAATATTTTACTCATCTAAAATTACTGTGAAGTTACTTTTTCTTTCATAATTATGGTCCTAATAACTCTAAATTAAATTAGTGGTGGTAAAACTATGATTATGATGTCGTCAAAATATGTTTATTTAAATATGCTTTGAATTAATTAAATTAGGGTCAACATTATTATTGCTAAGATAATTTAAAATATGCTAATTATAATCTACCAAATCCATTCTTTGGATGCAACAAAAGGGAACCAAAAAGTTATTTAAAAAAATGTGTTCACATTACTCTCTTGATGGAGTTTTTTCTTTTTTAATTTTTCAGTATTTGATATTTGTATTGAGACTCGATTCAATTTAAATTTCATATTCCTGATATAGCGCTCCCAACAAAATACACAAGGCTCGAATTCAAAACGTTTGATTAACAATGAAGCAAATCTCGAATCAATCCACCATGCATGTGCAATCTATGTTAATCTCCCTTGCTCGATTCATCAATCCTTTCTAATTGAGTGTTTCCTTCATTTCAATTTGTTTGTATGTTTTACTTTATTTTGAAAAAGAAAATATCATTTTTCTTTTTTAATTTCAACTATCCATCTGGTATGTTTAATACCACAAGATCAAAAAATATTTAAATATATTTGATATATTTTTAATTTAATATCATAAAATTTTAAAAAAAATATTTTTATTTGACTTTGTGTCAAATCAAAATATGCCAAACAAATTAAATAGTGATAGAAATTATAATTAGAATATTGGTGCAAATTATTCTTCTAGGATAAAAGAAATACTAAATAATTAAACCTAAACTTTTGTTTATTGACCAATTCATATTGATCTAAATAGTGAAGGAATTTTTGTGATTTTTCACGAGCATTATTTGCATGGCAATTATTGCACGTGCTGAATTTTGGAATTAAAATGATATAATGACACTAAAAGTAAGAATACATTGAAGATGGACATAATTTATATTCCTAGTCACTTTGGTTTTGTAGTACTGTTTCCCGTGTAATAATAATTATCCATTATTGACTTGACGCAAGAATTAAAAATAATAAATAATATGAAAAATTTTAGCAAATTATCCTTATTAAATATATATCATTTAAATATTGAAAAATAAATACTCTCTTTATTTTAAGAAATGATCTAGTTTGACTTGACACGAAGTTTAAAAAAATAAATAAGACTTTTTGATATTGTTATTGTAAATTAAAATTGTGCCAAATGTACCAAAATGTTATTTAATCTTGTAATCTTAAACATGTCACGTATAAAGTTGAAATTAAAATGTTACCAAAAAAGGAAAAGAAATCTTTTTCTTTAAACAAACTAAAAATAAAAAGTAAGTCATTCTTTTTTTAAACGGAGGGAGTACTATTTAATAATAAAGATAAAAATAAATGCAAAATAGTAATTTATTTATTAATTTTATAAAATCAAACAAGTATTTTGGACATCCAAAAATAATATCGTGAATTAATAAAAATGAACAAAGACAATAATAATCAATATCAATATTGAAATTTAACTAAATTTGAATTTACGGTATTTTTAGAAACAATAATATATTGTCCTTAAAGGACATTTTGCCAGCACGATGGATAAGAAATTTGTGGGCTTGTAGTGGTTATTAGTGATTTAAGACATGTCAAAATATGTCTTAAAAAAATCATTAATAGTTACTTAGGAAGTTAAAGTTAAATTATTTCATATGTGATTAATATTTTTTTTTATAATAAACTAGTGAGGAAATAGTTCTTTTCTTTTTGAAATGGAGGAAATACATAAATTTTAAAAACGATCGAGCATTTTAGGATAAATTTTTAGTGACTAGTGAATAATTTTATTGATAGTGTTTTACCTGTTACTACGACGACGACAACAATAATATACCCAGTGAAATTTCACAAGTGGAGTCTGGGGAGGGTAAAATGTAAACAGACCTTATTACTATCTCATAGAGATATAAATGTTATTTCCGAAAGACTATCACTTAAAAAATATCATCCCCAAAGGCAGAAATACTAGATATGAAACCAAACGACTAGAATGGAAAAACAAATGATAACTTGTAAAGACAATAAAAAAAAGTAACAAAATAAATGACGTACAATAACAACACAAGCAGCCGTCTAACCTTTCACTCTAATACGCGATCTCCACTTATTTTTATCTAAAGTCATATCCTCGATGATATGAAGTTGCTGCGAGCTAGGACATGATTATGAATAGAATTTGATTTTTAAAAAAATTAAATTAATCAAATTGCTAGTTCCTATAGATTTATCCCTTCCTTTTTTACTCTTCCAGAAGTTTTTGAATGTCAAAAATAAGTTCCATAGAAGTGTTTGATTCATGGTCAAAAAGTTTATTTATAAATAAAATAATACATGAAATTCAAGTACAATAATTAAGTATGACTTCCTTTTTGGTTTCTATAAATAAAAATATAAGTGGAGAAGATGAATTGAGCATCATGATTGGAAGTTTGAATAAAAATTTAATTAATTAATTAATTAATTAATTTATTTTAAAAGGAATTCTTGTTTGACTTGGCTAGGGAAAGAAATAATTTGTACAAGTTAACATCAACCAAAACCTAATTTTCAACAAATATTCTGGTCATCATGGATTTAAATTCTTAAATAGTTATCACAATTTATTTTTAAAGTTCAATTAATTTAATATTTTAATATCAATTTGTATATTAAAAAGTTATAAGAAAAGATAAATAGTATGATAAGAAAGAAAATAATTATACAGTCACACAAATATTATATTTTCTTAGTTAATAACAAATTTAACTTTATATTTATCAATTTATCCTTACTAAAAATGATATATAGCCACGTAAATATTTAATAGCTTATTTTTACATAAATTCAAGAAAATTAAATCTCTTTTCAAATTTGTCGTCAATTAAATTCTATATAAATTAAAATGAAAAAGAGAAAATATTTTGTGAAGGCAAAGTATAAAAAAGGAGTCATATCCTTTGGTTAAGCAGACAGTGGAAGCAATATGTATTTTTAAAATTTTAGATAAGATGATCAAATAATTTAATAATACGGTTCTTAATCCCATTAAAATGTAATTAAGATATTTATGAAGGTAAAAACAACTCTTTTAATTAGTTAAGGGTTTAATTAAAATTTTAACGATAGTTAAAAGAAAATTATGATACAAATATGCTATATTAGTCAATCAACCGTTAATTAGAGAAATTTTAAAGGACAGGTAACTTTTTTGCATCGATCGATCAAAATAATCACATTTGCTTGGTAAATATTAAAAATTATATGTACACACTATTTATTTATTTATTTATTCATAATACTTGTTTTCTTATCTCTATTTCTTACTCTTCTTTGTTTTATTGTCCAATTATGAAAAAAATAAAGTAAAATAAAATAGGAAATGTGTAGACTCAAAACCTTCCACGCCCCACACTGGATTTACAAATTCTACTTTGAATTTACAGGTTGTACTTTTCCCGTTAGTCCATAAGGATCGGACATTCATATTCCGGGACCATACAAGCTTATTACATGAAATGCACCAAAACCAAAGCAAGCTACCCTTGAGAGAAATAAATGAATCCCAAAGATCTTTGGCAAATCCAAAAAGGGTTTTCCTGTACATTCATTACAAAATATTTCTAGATCCCAATACACCCAATGCCAGATAGCTGCCAAAAAGCATAAGCCAGAAAACACAATATGTGCTCCCGCTACCCCTTCGTAACTCCAAATACCTGGATTCGTTACAATCCCCCCTGTGATACTCCAACAGCCCCATGAATTGGTTATACCTAAATGAGTCATGAAGGATATAACGAATATATCTTGTCTTCACATTGGATCAAGAACAGGATCAAAAGGATCAAAAACTGCTAAACCAAAATCGCTAGAATGAAAATAGTATGTTAATTGAAGAACACATGCAAATTAATTTGTAAACAATTTCTACAAGTAATGTTAGCCCATTATAACTTATGAACAAGGCTTTTGATTGAACTTTCTGAACAATTTATGACAATCAATTTTTTGGCTAATCCAACAACTTGGGTAAGCAAAGATTATTTTTACACAAATTTCTTAAAGTGGAGACAAAAATTAAATAGTCGTATAACAGTAAAATATTGTATTTAAACAAATAACCAAAGATTAAAAAAAAAGAAAAGAAAAATGATCTAATTACACAAATGTTTTTATTATATTTATTATTTATATCTCTTTATAGTTTAAAAAATTATATATTATCTCACCAATTAATAATTTCATACAGATTTTGAGTTAGATTCATCTAGATACATGCATTGCTACTAGATATGCTCTGGAATACAAATTTATAGGGAGAGAGACGTGTCAGAGAGTCTATATGTCCCAAATACATGTGAATCACACTAGATACATGTATCTGGACATCAGGTACTTTTCGTTCTAAAATACAGATAAAGAGAGAGAGAGAGAGAGAGAGAGAGAGAGAGAGAGAGAGAGAGAGAGAGAGAGAGAGAGAGAGAGAGAGAGACGAAAGAGAGGAGAGAGGAGAGAGACGAGCAGGAGAGTCAATACATGTGAATTCACTTGGATACGATATATCTAGGATAAATTATACTTAAGTTGAACCTCACATATTCGAAATACATGTATCCTAAATCCAAATTCTGATAAGATTTGAATTATTAAAAACCCGCGTGAATAAAATACTTTTTTCCTTTACTAGTGAAATTCGTGTTGTTTTCTCTAGATAAAAGGAAAATCAATGAATATAAAATGACAGTGAAAATGCACAAATAATAGATTTTAGGATCTTCATTTAACCCACAATCGCAATGCATAAAATTTTACAAATTAATCATGTCAAAATCAACTTCAGATATTCCATGTTGAATCTAAAAATCTGTCTTTGAAATTTAACATTAATTTTTTACTTTTAAAAAAAATATGAAAAAACTATACAATTAGACATACATTCATATCATATCTAAATAGAAAAAATTTCGTAACTAGACAAATATATAATATGTATTTATGTTATACCATTATAATTTGAAAAACTTACAATTTATAGATATAGTTAGAGTTTTATTGCTATACTTATAGTTTTGTTGCTATATTCTCTCTCCTCTCTCCTCTCTTTCTGCAATTTCTTACCTGATATATAATTATATATGTATACTAACTACATAAATACAATTATTTTGACAGATATGCATAGTCAATTTGATAGATATACATATATAATTCGCATCTTTGCCCTCTCTTGCTTAGCTCTCTCCTCCATATCTTGATCTTGATCGCCTCTCTCTTCTCTCTCCCAATCTCGCTTGCTAGATATATAAATACATATGTATATTAGTTACACATATACAAGACATATACACACACATCAATTTGACAAATATACATATACAAGTCACTTCTCTCATCTCTGTCTCGATCTCAATCGCCTCTTTCCTGCCCTCCAGGTCACATAGCCGAGGTCATGCCGTATAATTATGTAAAATATAGTTATTTGACCATATTAAATTTCAAGCCTGGGCTATTTATGAAAATTTCCTATCTAAATAAGCTATTGGGTCATTGTTCAACTTTATTATTGGACTAATAAACAGGCCTAGGCCCAAGTAAAGTTATCAAACATTGTAGGCCCAAAAGAAAGCCCAGCCCAATATAAAAATATCAACAACCCAAATATCAAAAAAAAGAAGAAGATAAGGTAGTTCCTGTTCTTCTTCTTCTTCATCATCATCTTCTTCATTCTTCACACTTTTCCACAGAGTCTTCGGCCATGTTTTCTCTCACTGTAAACTCTCCTAAACCTCTATCTCTCTCAACCCCATTCCTCCCTAGTCTCCCTCTTCCCACTCCCTCCATAACCCACAAACAAAGTCTCAATTCTAGACCCATAATAGCACTTATCATCCCTCCTTCAGGTCAAAGATATTCATCGGCACCACCACAAAAACAGCAGCTTTATCAGCCATTTAGACCACCCCCTTCTCCCCTCCCACCCAAATTCCGCAATCTTGACACCAATGAGAAGCTCGAAGTACTCGCTAATCGTCTTGGACTTTGGTATGAATACGCCCCTTTGATACCTTCTTTAACAAGTGAAGGGTTTACGCCTTCTACACTCGAGGAAATTACTGGGATTACTGGGGTTGAGCAGAATCGATTGGTGGTTGCTGCTCAAGTCCGTGAAACTCTTGTGGAGTGTGATATGGATGAGGAAACGTTGTCGTTTTTTGAGTCTGGGGGTGCTGAATTGCTGTATGAAATTCGTTTGCTTAATGCTAAGCAACGAGTTGATGCTGCAAGATTTGTTGTGAAGAATGGGTTTGATGCAAAGGAAGCTCAGAATTTGGCTAGAGCGATGAAGGATTACCCGCGAAGACGCGTGGATTATGGTTGGGATAAGTTTGATGGTGATTCACCTGGTGATTGTTTGGCTTTTTGGTTCTTTAGGCTAGCTCAAGAACATGCTGCTGCAGCTGCTGAGGACATGAGAATTGATGCAATGGAGAAGGCTCTTGAAGTTGTGGAGACTGAAAGTGCTAAGGGTGTGCTTGTAGAGGTGCTAGAAGGAAAAGGGGTTGCTAAGGAGAGTGTAATTGATGATGGGGTAACAGTACCTTTGGTGCGATTGAAGTTTGGGGAGGTAGCAGAGTCGACTGCAGTAGTGGTTTTGCCTGTTTGTAAGGCGGAGCAGAGGGAATTTGAGGTGGAGGCAGCGCCATGGGAATGTGGTGGCGTGGGGGAGTTTAGCGTGGTAGAGGCGGAGAAGGATTGGAGGAGATGGGTGGTTTTGCCTGGATGGCAACCAATTGCAGGATTAGAGAGAGGTGGAGTTGCTGTATCATTCAAGAGTGGGAAGTTTTTGCCATGGAGGGAGAAGAGAAAGTACAAGGAAGAGCCAGTTTTGGTAGTGGCTGATAGAGGAAGGAAGGAAGTGGTGGTGGATGATGGGTTTTACTTGGTGCTTAGTGGTGGCAATGGGACCGGTGACGAGGGGTTGAAAGTGGAAAGAGGGTTGACATTGAAGGAAATGGGAGTTGAAAAGAGCTTGGGAATGGTGCTTTTAGTAGTTAGGCCTCCAAGGTGGGAAGAAGATGATCAACTAATTGATGAAGATTAGGATTGAATCAAAAGAACTCTGTAAAAATGCAGCCTTTTTGCTGCTTACTGTGTCAATTGAGAAAATTTTGGGTATCACAGAACCAAGTTCAAGCCTCTCTTTTGAGAGTCGCTGCGAGAAATGTGTGCACTGATAGAATTAGCTTGAACATTAAAATGTTGGTGATAACATGTTTTGCATTTCCTTGTAGTAATATAATTTGGATGACAGAGTGTACAATTTCAAGATTCACTTGTAGTTCTGAAGTGAAACTGGGATCATATTTGATGAATAAGAACATTTTTTTCATGCTAATCTTGTCTTGTTAATTTGTCTAAATACTTGTAAAATCAATCTCAAAGTTATGTAATTAGAAGCAAGTAAGCGGATAGCATGGATAATCTCTTCATGCTCATGTATATAACATATTACAGAATGACAGCAAATGCATTCTGGATTTCAGACCCTTGGATACACATCCTACCCTTTATATTAAGAGAAATCATTCCAAGTGTAACAAACGGATTTCATGGAAGTAAGAAGCATATTACAATGTCATTGTGCTAGTTTATTTAATAGAACTACATAATTAAGCAATCCTTTACAAATACTAGCAGCTTGTCCAAAAAAAAAAGCATGCTTAAATAAGACATCTGCACAGTCTACAAATGTATCATGCATGACATGTTAAACTACATTACCTTCTCAACTAGTTCTCGGTAATCTCACCACAATCTTCAATTATGACGGGGCTTGATGTTCTACCACTATCTGAACCTACCTTTTCCATTTCCTGGACAACGCTATAGCCATCTACAACCTTTCCAAATACGACGTGTATACCATCAAGCCAAGGTGTTGGTATTGTGGTGATAAAGAACTGAGATCCATTGGTGTTTCGTCCAGAATTTGCCATTGAAAGAAGGCCAGGTATGGTATGCATCACACTGAAGTTTTCATCAGCAAATTTTGTACCATAGATAGATTCTCCTCCAGTCCCATTTCCTCTGGTGAAATCTCCACCCTGGCACATGAACTGTGGAATGATACGATGAAACCCTGAGCCCTTGTAATGTAATGGCTTCCCTAACTGCCCAATCCCTTTTTCCCCAGTGCAGAGCGCTCGAAAATTTTCAGCAGTTTTAGGAGTCTTATCTTTAAAGAGTTCCATCACAACTCTCCCAGCTTTGGCATTGCCAATCAATATGTCAAAGAAAACCTTTGGATTTTTTGCCATTGCTACTTATAAACCTGGATTAGCACATGCACACAAGCAAAAAGATAATTTAGTGTGACAGTTGGAGATTCTCTTATAACCTTACATAATAACAAAACAAAAAAAAAGTAGAATTTGCATAACAATTTGCAATCCTTTTCTGCAATCTTATCCTAGACAGGAAGCATATTATCTAAACATATATTTATATCCCTTCAATTTCTTTCCTGAGCATACCTTCACTAAAATGTGTCTTATATAGTTGAAAAGAGTATGCTCAGTTTACTTGTTCTTCAATTTCTGTTATTATATGTTGTTTCCTGAAGATTGTTTACAGTACTATTCTGTTATGTGTAATCTATCAGAAACAGAGATAGAGGTAAGGAGTGCAGACACTCTACCCTCCCCTGCGTACATTGTTGTTGTTTAAGCTTTGTTCAAATTCTTTAATAAAGATAACAAGCGAAATGTAATCCCCTCCCAGGTGTGTACGCAGCCTTACTCCTATCTTATGAAGGTAGAGAGGATGCTTCCGGAAGAGAACACAAACACAAATACAAGATCATACACATTTTCTACCAAGAAAAACACAAGTCATACAAGTTCCATCAGTCATTTCAACCAAATGATAAACTAAATGGCACCAAGCTCATGATTTCGACGATATGAACCACTAAATCAATCAAAAGATTATCCTTAATGCCACAGACAACAACAAAACATCCTAGGCTAGGAAAATTCCCACATTCACACAAGCAGATCATAAAAGATCATTTCTTTAGTGAAAAAAACAAAGAAACAACACATTCACAAAGCTACTAAGCATAAAATCTTGATTAACAAAGACTCCACATCCATTTAATTAAAACCCCAAATACTTATACAAATTCAGAAAAAATAAGATGTCCATCACATAACAAATCCCTCCTGATTAACTGCAAAAATACAGATCAAGAGGACACCAATATAAGGATTCAGTTATATGAAACAATTGATATAGCACAAGGTTTGAGCTCCACAGTGGTTACTCAAATATCTAACTGTGAAGCCTTCGATATGTGCTTCTTTTCAAAAAAATAAACAAATGGGGTTCATGAAATGCATGAAAATTGATGCTGAAAGTAGCGAATTTGGTGAAAGAGAAAAATAATTTCATACCTTTCTGATGCAGAGGAAGAATTTGCAGTCCTTAAAGAGAAATAGAGTAGGGTTTAACAAATTTATAGGGAAGGCAGGTGATTGGGTATTAGGGTTTAGGGTTTAATTTTGGTCTTTTTTTGCAATGACTACCCATCTTTTATTGAGAATTTTACGGATTTTCCCCCAACTTTTATTTTAAGTCACATTTTGCTTTGACATTTTTCTTAAAATTTTAAGTTCTCCCCCAACTTTTATGTTGGCACAAGATTTTCCCTTTCGTTTTTGGGAAAATTCTCATAAATAGCCTAGACTTGAAATTTAATACAATCAAATAACTATATTTTACATAATTACGTGGCATCACCTGGAGGGGAGGAGAGAGGCACGCGAGATCGAGAGAGGGAGGAGATGAGTGAATTGTATAAATATATTTGTCAAATTGTATATATATATATATATATATATATATATATATATATATATATATATATATGTATGTATTTGTATGTCTGGCAAACGAGATTAGGAGAGGGAGGAGAGAAACGAGCGAGATCGAGAAGGGGAGGACAAAGGCGAGCGAGAGAGGGCAGAGAGTGGAGAGAGATGAATTATATATGTATATCTGTCGAATTGACTATGTATATCTGTCAAAATAATTGTATATATGCAGCTGTTATACATATGTAATTGTAAATCTGGCAAGAAATTGCACAGAGAGAGAGGAGAGAGGTGAGTGAGGAAGATGGAAGAGAGAAGAGAGAAAATAACAACAAAATCCTAATATAGTTATAAATTGTAATTTTCTCAAACTACAGTGGTATAATGTAAACACATATCACATGTTTGCGTAGTTACATTATTTTTCCTTCTTTTTATTTGGCCATGAAAATTGTGAGTATTTGAATTAGAGTTGTTTCTTGCGATTGTTATGAATTAAAGTAGTTTTTCGAATATTTGTAAATAATTTGTAGTGAAAAAAAAAATGAAAGCAACTGTTAAATTCTATAACTTTTTAAAAATTTTATCATCAAAAATATTTTAGGAGTTTATTTTTTTTTAAAAAAAAAAATTAATGATCAAATACCTCTTTTTAAGGTTTTATTCTTCTTGCTTCACTCGTTCCAAAATTGACAGAAATTATAGTAGGAGGGTCGATCCATCTAATTTTAGTATAAACTCAAAACATTTTTTCACTTTATTTTAATCATTTAAAAAATAAAGAAATTACATAAATTACTAGAATTCACATTTTTATAGTTAAACTGTTTTAAATATTTCTATCTCCTCAACTAGTCTAAGTGTTTTTCTATTTAAAACTTGAAATCTTTTAATTTTTGATAATTAAGCGATTTTTCTTTATCTTTATCCCATATAAATAGTAGTTCGCGCACATATGAGCCAACCCCTTAAAAGAAAGTAGGTAGATTTTAATGCTGGTAAGAGCCCATTTGTGGGCAATGTGCCAAGAAGTGTCCATTTTGGGTCAGGACTCAAATCTTTTGCCCCTATGTATATATATATACGAGAGGAGAAAAGCAAATTGGTTTCTATTTTTAACTTCCCAGTTTTCACCAACAAAAATCACAAATTTTGCCGCATCACCAAATTACGTAGAAAGCGACCTCAAATAGGAATAAACACACCTAGAAGAGGTAGAAGATACATATAGTAGACCCCCCAAAAAGAAGAAGATACACAACTTCAAAGAGACAGAAAACTAAGAATCCAACGTACGAAACCCAAGTGAAATTAGATAGAAGCCTTTAAAGAGAAATCACCAATTTTCTCACAAATATTGAAGCTATTGTTCAGCCAATTGAGAGTAGTTGTGTAATTGTGAAGAAGTCACGCGTAGAACCCAAGCGGATAAACCAGAAAACACAAACCGCCATAGCAGAA